>OZ026531.1:22493754-23693754 GCA_964019695.1 Loripinus fragilis
TGTAGCTGGGCCCATCGTGGCTCAACCTGAGGTTTTATCTACTTCTGACTATCTGTGAGTCGTGAGCCCTTATCTTTGTAACATCATAGTATGTTTATTTGATTAGAGTGTTTCTCCATGATGATTCATTGCAATAGTTAGGAAGCCTCCATGCGAGCTTAACATTTGTGTGCCTCAACAACAGCAGAATCTAGGGCGAAGATTTTGTACCATTAAAATGCATTTAAGCCCCGCCCCCAGTGACTTAGGTTGCTGTCCGTTCTAAGGTGGTGGTTCTATTGTTGTTGATTCGTTGTTGTCTGTTACTCCCAATGTTGGATTCCGTAGTTGTTCTGTGTTTTGTTGTACGATACTTTATGTCTTTTCTAGTTTTGTTATCATCTTGATGGGGAAGAGAGAGCTGGCTGCTTTGTTTAGTTTGTCTTCCTGGTGTCTCGTGAATTTATGTGGCTCTTCCTCGCGGTGCCATGGGTTTGTCTGCAGTTCGTGATTGTGGTATTTTCAAGTCATACCCACTTACTATTTTGGCTCCAGGTGGGGGACTAATTCACGTACCTCTTTTACAATTAATCAGGTGAATTCTGAAATGAAAATGTCTTTATTGATTAGTGGCATAGGCGTATGATTTTTGATATAGGGGGGGGGGGGCAAATCCAGCGAGGCCAACTTCAATACTTTGGAAGGGGGTATTGCAAAATGTGCATACACTTATGCATACACATGTACACATTTACATGCTGCTAAATGTTGATACACACATGCATGCATGTATGCACATACATATACATGCATGCATGCATATGCACGCATACATTTATACATCCTGGTAGGAAAACCTTTATATTCAAAGCAAAATATCTCTATGAAAAATCCTAATACATACATGTAATTTTACTTCAAGTGAGCGAAGTGTACGAGGAAAGTTTTTTTGTTATGATATTGCTTATATTGAATCAACATATATTTATACACATGCATTAATAAAATCAAAGCATTATGTATTTCCATTAAAATGTATAATTTGGGCACGAGCGAGCAAAGTCAGTGACGATATATTTTGGTGGTATTTCATAGTAAAAAGCTTAGAGGGATAAAGAACAGAACCAAAAATAACAATTGCAATATTTTACTCTGAGCGAGCTAACAGAGTGAGAAAATTTATGATAAGGTATTTCAGAGTAAAACCCTTACAGGACAAACTACTGGCATGTTTAGGGTTATCTCTTTTGTCGTGTTCCAAAGCAATTAACCCCAGTGACCTCTAAGCTGATTGGCTAATTCGCCATGATTTTGTAATGGCAAATAGAACCAGCTCTATCCCACATGACATGTCGTCCTGACTCTAAAATCATATATGACTCTGTAATAGCAGTGTTTACACGAGCTGATTTGTAATGTACGACTAAGTCAGGCTGACAAAATCCCCCCCCAGTGGCTTAGGCTGCTGTCCATTCTAAGGCGGTGGTTCTGTTGTTGTTGACTTTTTATTTATTTTTACTCCCGTTGATGGAGTCTGTAATTGTTCTATGCAGGACCCCCAAAAATATGTACATATTATCTGAGCGAGCGAAGCAAGCATGGAAAATATTTGGTAAGGTATTTCAGAGTAAAAACTTAGAGAAATAAAGATATAGAACAAAGAACAAATATAATATTGTACTTTGAGCGAGCAAAGTAACAGAGAAAACATTTTGGTATGGTATTTCAGAACAACAAGCTAAGTGGGATAAAGAAACAGAACAAAAACAAATATAATATTTTACTGTATATGTAGCTCTTCATCGCGGTGCTGTGTGGGTTGGTCTGCAGTTTGAGATTGTGGTATTTCCTGATCATACTTACTTATTTTTTTCAGTTTTACGCTTCCATTGTCTTTCCTTATTTGTTTGGAAAGATGCAGTTATTTTCTCATGTATTGTGAAAATAGTTAAAGAGGCTAGATCTGTAACTATGAACATTTTTAGAAAAAAATATTTTCTTTTCAAATCATTTGTAAAAATAGAATAAGTTATGTTTTCACAATAAATATGTTCAGTACAGCTGAAAGCTGCATGGAACAGTGAATTATCTAATGAAAACAGGTGATTTTTCTCTTGTTAGGAATTATTTACGTTCCTCCAATAATTCTAGACAGTTGATTTTTAACATAAATGCTGTTGTTTGGATAGATATAATTTGTTAAAATTTATGAAAATGGTAAAATATTTACCTGAATTTGAGTATTTTTACTGTATTCCTGAAAAATAGAAACTTTATTTCCCAAATAAGAATATCAAAAGTTACAGACTATGCAGCCTTAATATTTTTTCTTTTCATTATTTTTATATTAAAACAGCTTCTTGGTCTCCATTTTGTTATGGACATTGTTTAAAAGGGAACTTAATTGAGTACTTACATGTCAACTTTTTGAATACACACCATGGCACAAGCAAACATCTGGAGTTCACTACCAGATAATTTATCGACATATCTGTCTTTTACATGAAGCAAATCTGAAATGAAAGTGTAGACCTAGAGCTGTGTTTTCCATAGATAGTTTTAAGCAAGTTGTGGTTCTCCAGGCCTCCAGATAAGAGTGCGTACCAAAAAAATGTTTTTCTTATTTCTCAACCAAACTATAGGTTGTGGGTACTCAAAAGAACCGTCTCGACGGGACGGTTCTTTTGAGCACCCAAAATATATGTTTAAATTGATGGGTAAGAACATAATCACAATTTTACGCTAAAAAATTCTTAACTGGCCCATTGGGTTCTCACAACTCTTATATTTGAATTTGGCTACCATAGAATTACAGCTTGTGCTCAGTTTAATCAATAAACAAGGAAAAGATAACATGGATACCACCATGTTCACTAAGTATGGCCGAAGAAGGTAGGTACATTTGCAATGGAGGAAAACCTCACAGAAATTATACAGATTATAAAGATGAAAGGCACTTTTTTCTTAGCCGCAACTGTTAACTAAATAAGTTAGCTTTATTGTACAATTTTACGAGTGTATATACAAATACTCCCTTTTGTAGGCGGTAAGAGTCGAATACAAGTTTCCCCCTTCAGGAGGGAATATTTGTATATTTACGAGTATTTGTACAATACAATACTTGTATCATGAACAATCAAACAGCCATCTTTTAATTTATTCATCAGATATTCAAATCAAATATAAGCTCCACTCTTGACAGGGTCTTGTGAAAATTATTGAACAGCATAGATTTAAGGAAAGACGGCAAAATCGTCATGATACAAGCAAATATATTTGCTGTTAATAAATATAATTTATCATATATATGACGTCACGTCTGGGAGTGATATAATGTCATGCATTAAAATTGATAAACCACTAGTTGTATTAGTAAACGTTATGTATTGACCCAAGACGTTCTATAACTTCAATAAAACAGGAGCAATCATGTAAAATCCTCGTTTTGTTTTCCTTTTATTTATCATCGACCAATCATAGAACACTTTACTCTTACATAAAGCCCTTAGCTTACCAATCTTTGTGTGTCAGTGACTGTCCTTTTAACATTTGCATGTGGATCCTTGGTCAGTAGATATGTTTAAAGTAGTGTAAATTCGGAAATTTTCGCGAGGGTTAAATTTTCTCGTAAAAATATAGCCCTTTCGAAAGGGTGAATCAGTCTGTTGATCACTTATATAGGTAAATTATGCCCTAATCGTGAAACCTTTATATCGCAAATATGTCTTTTAACGTTTATCGCGAAAATAAAATTCACGCGAAAATTTCTGAATCTACAGTAGTATATAGAGTATCGGACAAACATTTGGAAAACATATTCCAATTAATTATCAATAGTACAATCAGAAAATATACTCTATTTAGTAAACATAACACTCATATTAAGTACTCTAATCATATATTGAGAACAACAATAGCTCTACGCCTCAGCAAAATGATTGCTAAGGTAGAATGCCACAAAGCACCAAACACAACGTGGACAAAACACAAATAACACAAAAATGAGGAATGACAAAAAGCGCACACAGTCACGTGGTGGTTCATTTTTAGATAAGAGTGTGTAATTAAAAATTACTTTTCTTAAGAACCTGTAGGGCATTTTAAGGTACTCACCAAGTTGTTTAAAAACTTCATCTTGAATTCCAAAGTCATCCTTCTTGTCCAGTAGCCCCTTGATGGTTCCCTAAAAGTAATAATAACATGCATTTAAGAAATGAATTCATTTTTGGTTTATTCATGGAAGCATAAACACGTCCCGTCTCTTGCAAAGTAAGTGAAGACCAAACTTACTTATATTTACATTTTGTTATTATTGTCTTGTATTAGTGCGCAGTCCAAGCATACCAACATATGGTCTCGTAGTACTCAGCGTATAACAGCAGATATTTGGTTAAAAATGATTATATAATACGGTATATTTAATAAATTTGCATGTTGCCAAGGTTAAATCAAGGGCAGTAACTCGCTAGGCTGCTTCAAAGTATGACGTCACAAACATTAAAATTTCAGTAATTTATTTTGAATGCATCATTTCACCTTAAAATTCTCAGAAACTTTTGTATATTTTCAAACAAAGTTAATGCATTTTTAGAATAAAATTATGTAGAGTTATCTTGACAGTATTTAAAAAAATTGATACACTTATCTACGGTGAATTAATATGGTCATGAATAGGTATGGGTAAATAAGTTCCTTATACATTTTGTAAAAGTGGGTGTATCGAATGCATTGTTCCTTATTAGTGATGGTACTAAAATAATTTTTACATACATTATAGTCTATCATATGCTCACTTAGTATGCAGAAAATCTTTTTAAAATGATTTATTATTATAACATTATACAGCAAAGAATATAATAGGTATATTTTACGAAATATGCTGGGATAAGTTACAATAAGAGACAAAATAATCTGTTAAATGTTTCTGTTGATCACAATGTGAGTAATAATGTTTCATGAAAGCAGTACTAATGCTATGGAAGCACCAACATGCAATATTCATGCGATATTCATAACTATATGTTGTAACTAATAAATAGAAGATCATAAAAATTTTTTTTCGAATAAAATGATTGTGTTATACTTAAAAGAAATGGTATGTAGGGTGTTTTCCACTGTATGAGCATTTAGCCTGCAATTTGAAAGCTCCCTTAACTTCTGATTCTGGTTCTGATACACATTCTTTTGGTTGGTCTTATAACAATCTATAAAGTTTGTTCTGAATTGTGAAGTGTTCACTGTCTATGCCATTTATGTTTCCTCTTGACCAATGATTGCAATATCTACCTTATATTATTAGAACCATAATCACGTGGATCATTTTCTACTTCAGCTTACAGACATTTGGGAGACTGATATCTTTATTGCATTACAGCTGACACTAGTTCCCATACTGAATTTAACAACAGTGGTGTTCACCAGTGTACTTGGTATCGCAGGAAAACCACTTTATAATGTTGCTTGTGTGATTATCGTATACAACAAAGTGTTTTTGAACGTGTAACTAAGAAGTGGCAATTAAAAATAAACCATGTCTAGTGTGAAAGAGTAATGATTAAGATAATTAGGTAAATAAAACAATAAGAGAAAAAAACAGACATGTGTAATTTATCTCAAAAATATATAAGTATGACCAGGAAATGCCACAAAATTTGAACACTGCAGCCCAATCCACAACAACGTGAGGAAGAGACACAGAGTACCAAAGACAAAAAAACAGCGCTAGCAAGAAGACAATTAAAGTAAAAGCAATCAGCTATTCTTCCTCAGCCAGATGATTGTGAAAGTGAAAGGCCACTAAGTAATGCATAGCAAGGACCAATCACAACACCCACCACCCAAACAATGAGAGCACAAGTAACCAGTGAATCAATAACAATAGAACCATCGCCTTAGAACAGACAGAAGTCAAACCCACTACATATTATGTATTTTACAGGCGCCCAATCTTCGCACTAGATTATGCAGTTGATAAACACAAACATTGTTTAATTCGCATATATGTTCCCTAGCTTATGCAAAGCATCATCACAGAGAAATGAAAATAAAATGGCTAATGACCCAAAGAAAGTCAGAACTAGCAAAAAACTCAAGTTGAGCCACGGTGGGCCCAGCCAAAGACAAACATCAGGCACCAACCCCTCGATGAAAGCTGTATGTTAGTTTCTTCATTGAGTCTGAGGCCTGACCCACTGTCATGAAATTAAAGAGGAAACCATAGAAAACCAGGATAGGTATACATGTACAACCAAGCATGCAGACAGTCGCATGATATCCATGCGACGCATGTCACAATGACAATGTTTTTATTCAAAGGGAATTTCAAGTCCTATTAATAATTATCTTGATCAAACGTAAATCCTTTGTAATTACTAATTTATTTTTACCACTCTGTTTCTTAATCAGTTTCTACCAAAACCTTCATTGTTTGCATCAAAACAAGTAAGACGTCCAGATGCATTAGGCGACTTAGTATGATCTCTCGACCCAAACTCTCATAAAAAAAAAAGTTGAATTAAAAATGTAATAGAATTTGATCATAAGACATAAGACATAGAAATCGACGTGCAAATATCTTAGTTCTTATATAGTTCATGTTTGCTACCAGGAGGCGGTCTCTTACCAATATTGTATAATAAAATGTTAAATAAGATGACATTTTAGCAGATAACCAGCTGAAATAAGTGGGCTTGAATGACAGTTATTTAAATGAATTGTTATGTTATTGCTAATGAAAATATACCAAACATCTTTTAAAAACTTCACATAAAACAATTAAGAAATACATGTTTTCATAAGATTTTGCTTTAAAACTCCATTCAAAGGATCAGTAATATACAAACGTTTAAACATATTATAAGTCGTAAACGAAAGTGGTTGGCTAACATCTTTTCATACGACTATTTTGATAGTAGTCACATGGCACTATCAAATTACATATACATCATGGATATTCAACTTACTTATTGTGTGAAAGGCAAGAAACCTTACAGATTGCCATCAACCAGATACTATGACATGCCTTCCTACAGGAAATAAAAGCATCATTTTTTACGTATTTGTTATGCGAATTCGAGCTACTGTAACATAACATGATCAAAATTAGGGCCTTGTCTTATTATCTCCCCTGCTTTCTTATACCGCATTTTCAGGATTGGCAACATAGCAAATTATATCAAGCAGGCACATGTCTGTAATACTAAATAAAAAAACATGAGTACTGCGAAACCATATTTTTGCATATTTGGACCTTGCAAATTATTATTGGTTGTTGATGCCAGTAGTGACCTTATATTGATCATTCGTTTTATTTTTTTTGTATAAATTGTACCGTGACAATGTAATATTACAATCGAATCATCCTGCAAAGAATTATCTTAAGAATAATACAATTATAGTATTTTGAAACAAAACAAATGTATGTTTTACGACCTTCTGATTATAAGTTTCTACATCAATAATCAATATGGCAGTTTTGTGCTTTCATAATATTAGTCTTGATATTATAAAACATTATTACTGACTTTGTGATCACCAGAAACATTTTATAGAACGTGTTTCTCTGTCAAGGAAACTTAATTCAGCCATTTTCGTGGAAAATGTATGTTATACGTTTTGCCCTTATATACAATAATGGAGATGTGTTACTTATTTAACGTTCTACATGCTGCTTGCCCATATATAACCACATATAATTCATTTCTTTAATGCATTGATATTGTTTGATACTATACAAAACTCTCTGAGAAATAAAGGTTTAAAAGAAGTTTTCTAAGTAAATTACTGCGATTTTGATATTTGTGACGTCAAACTTTTGTGCAGCCTCATGGGTAACTGCCCTTGAGATAGCCTTGGCGACATGCAAATGTATAAAATATAACCTTTTATCTAACCATTTCCAGCAAAAATCTGCTGTTATACGCTGAGTACTACGAACTCATTTTCTATGTGACAATTATGAATCAGACCCCGCACTATATAAAGTAATGATTTATAATTTAAGATACAAAACAGGTTTAAGTTTAATATATAATCGTATAGGCGTGTAAAACGAAAAAAAACGGAACAGTCAGTGTGAACACGGACGTAACCAATGGAGCAAACAAGAGGCACGTTGAGATTGGGTTGGGGTGCGATCTGTTATTGTGGTATTTCCTTATCATGCTTACTCCTTTTGTTTCTTTTATTGGACCTATCATTGAGATTATATTCCAATGTTTAACGTCAAGTATCGCGCAATGCACAAAGTACAAACTTTAGCACGTCATTGTATTGTTGTATGTCTTTACGGGCGATAGATAGTGCTACATTAGTTTATTATAGATATTTCAACATGATATTTTAAATGTTTAATAAATTGCTAGGCTCGGTGCAATATATATGGTCAGAGATATCATTGTGATCTAGAGAATTAAAGTTATTAGACGAAGTCTTACTATTTCATTGTTGGTGTGAAAAGCTGACTTGACCTCTGTATGGAAGAACGTACATGCCATGAAATGGTTATTCATCTATAGCAGAGATTTAGTAGTATGTTATGTTTATTTTTAATGCACTTTATCATTAGTTTTAAATATGACTTTCACGTTGACGCTAAATGAATTATAGTTAAAACGCGATAAATGTAAAAAATATCTGCTTCAATGGTTTAAAAACTGTCTGGCACGATACCTCTTCCGTAGTGAAGAATTGCCAATATTTGTAGGTTATGGTCAACTAAAGAATATATGTAGGTTACGGTCAACTAAATTCTACTACTGTTTTAGATTTTTTGCACCAGGCATGTATGACACAATTGCTGTTTAAAGAAGCAGCATTTGGGCGCAGTGTATTTTTTTCGTTCTGACTCGACTTTTCGCGAGACTCCAGCAATCCTGTACCATAGAATCATCACTACAGATATTTTTGAACAGCATAGGTTCCTTAAGTCAAACGCATTACTGAGCTTAGCTGACCAAAGACATAACAAAGTATAAAGGTCCCCCATTTTTTTCTTCTCAACTCCTTTAAATTTCTCACGTCACTCTTTCAAATGTGTCTTCTGTCACTTCGTCGATTATCTTTTTTAAAGATATTTTTTGTGTTTTTTCGTAAACTAAAACTCATTACTTTACTAAGGTAACACAACTACAGAGAGGCATTGTTATTTTTAGACCCAAGCCCGTAGAGTACAAGTATACTTACTTGTACAGCTCTTGGAGTCTGGTCAACATATTGAGGCTTGATGATGGCCTTGAGGTCATCTTCTAGAATCTTTCTGAGGAAATTCTGAAGGGAGGAGCCTCGAGAGTAGGTCAATATTTCAACCCAGTCTGGCGGGTCCTAAAATAAGTATGTAGATATTGATAGTTCCCACTCACCAATAGATAATTCTCTTTGAAACAGACATGTTGTAGGTCACAAAACAATCGACAAAACAGGGAAATATAGTTATTTGTTTTCATTCAGCAAGACTATTTTGTGTTAAACCAAGGATGTTTATTTTTACGTGCATTTATGCGCAAATCATTGCAACTACCATGGTACAAGGATGCAAATGTTTTTAGACTGAAATGTTTATCTACTTTTGGCTATTTGTATGATTGATTTTTACCTACAAGATTGCCAGCACATATTTCAAAGGGATGTAACTATAGGTTGAGTATTGCACAAGTGTGTACAAATACAGGTGTGTATATATACAGGTGTACACAAATACAGTTACCTCAATCATTCAGTCTAGAAACACTGTTGTGCATTTGCTTACACCATGACATTAGGGTGTTTCATTTTTTGGACTTTTGCTCTGATCACCTATATAATTAAACCAACTGTTCTCTAGTATAAACAATATATCCAGACCAAATTTCAGCTCAATCCATCAATGTTTGAACCTCCCCCGACCTAATTGAATTTTTGACCCTACGGCTGTCTGTACGCAGTTTTCCTTACAATAAGGGTATCGTTTTGAACGTATTCCACCTACAATCTTTTGTTGTAACTGTGCAATACCAATAATTTGAAGTAGTTTCAACTCATTTATGCCCATATATTATAATAGAAATACTGAATAAATATAATGATTCAGTTAATTAACATTGCCAAAAAGGTGTGTTTTTCTCGAAAATTGAAAAGAACGACAATTTTGGATTTTTTTTTCCATTTGCAGTCTTGAGAAGGCTCTTATCAGAGTCATCTGGTTATAGTCTGAATTGTAATATTTTTGAATACCTAATGGTGTACCGATTTGATTTAACATATATCATTATAACAATACTGTATCATAAATGTCTAAGGTATTTTTGTTAAGTGATGTACTAATGATGGCTCATATAAATAATCTGAAAAAAAACGATCTCAGAAATACAGAGAACCTAAAATATAAGAAACAGCAGACTCGGTTTTATTTCGTCTGTTCATGAGAACTAATGGAAAGTGCTACAATTATCACGCCCCCTAGCACCGGCTTAAGCGGTATACTGTTTTGTTCTAAAAGGTATAAGTAATTGGATGAGTGATAGTGACATTCAAAGACATCAAAGAGTAATTTGTGATATTACAAGTCATCCAAATGAAAACCAAATACTCCGCATGCTCAGAGGAAGCATCTCCATTGATCTCTCATGAGATCTTTAGAGCATGCTCAGGTATTGGAGGATACAAATGAAGTTGTGTAGCCAAATATTCCTTCAAACCAGGAACTGCAGATTCATAAAAAGGCAGAGATTAGAAGTTGCTCAGTAAGGTACCATAGGTGTTGTAGAAGAGACTGTCTAACTACCGGTACAACTGTAGCATCAATGTCCTGGTATTTACACATCTGCTCCCATACAATGTAACTCGAAGTCTAATCATGGTGCCTCAGCAACCAACTCTTGGGTTGAAGGAACCTTGGTCCTAAACTCGTGGTCATATATTTTGGCAAGCATGCTTGTTGTGAGAAGGCCTGGGGTGTTACATCGAACAACTACATAACACACTTCATGATTTACTAGCAGGAACCAAGAAATCTGGCATGGTGTAATGCACCAAGAGTCTCATTGAAAGTTTCCGGCGAATAACCTGTCCATCCAGACTCTTGCTGACAAGTTCACAGTTCTCTGTAGACGTCTCTTCCGAAGTCATCTTCAGAAAGTTGCTGCTGTAAGCAGTTATGCACATCAAATGAATTATCTTGCTATCAGGAAGGCGCGAGGGCAAGACACTTCTTGCCAATATCTGTCTAAGCTGTAGTGGGTCAACTTGTGTGTGAGAGAACCTCTTTCAAACTGCCTAGAGTCTGTCTGAATTTCATGAATATGGTATTTGTTAGGTATACATAGCTGATGGATAGAGTTGTAAACAATGAAATAAACAAAGCACCCAGTCAAGTCCCCATACCTGTCACAGGAACAGGAGCTTCATGAATGTTGAATATGCAACTCCCCATGACAACATGCTAGCCAACTGATGCCTTTACCAAGCTCTTATTGCAAAAGTGCTGTGGAGCCATAATTCTATCCAGTGTTTAAAGCCTTTGTGTCCTAACACATATGAATAATGTTGTTCACGGGTTTGCATGTGCCTTACACTGAGGGTGGTCATCAAAGCGCTTTTCTTACTCAGTGTGTGATGTTCCAGTTATCGCGAGGTCCTTTGCATACTTTGTAATCTTTCCGTCTTTCCGTCCGTTGCATACTTTGTAATCTTTCCGTCCAAGTGGAGAACATTGACCTGAGGAAGTTGAATGGCCTGAAATTACACTTAAAGATGGACCAATTGTATTCTCCCATATATTAGCCTGTTGGGATGATTCCCTGAGTCTTTGGTTGTATTCCTATTTTTTGACTATATCTTGATGCTGAGTCCCACTGCTTGTGGTAGTTTTGTGTAAGGTCCTTCTTTTGTATTGCAAAAATTTGTGTCTTTTCTAGTTTTGTAATCATGGCGCTGCAGAAGAGAGAGCTGGTTGCTTTATTTGTATTGTTTTCTGAATGTCATTTAACTGTCATTGTTCTTTGCCTCTTCCTCACGGTACTATGGGTTGATCTGTAGAGTGTGATTGTGGCATTTCCTGCTCATACTCACTTACTTTTTGGCATATCCGAAATAACACAGTGATGTCTCACTTAACAAATTACTTTATATCTATTAGAACAACAGGTCAGTATTTGCCCTCTTTCTTACTTTCATCATTAAGACTAAACATTCTGAAATATATAGTTTTGTTATAATTGCAATCAAATTAGTACATGTATATCATTAAGTATTAAATCATAACAGTAAAGATTTAGACCAGATGACTGATAATAGCCCTCTGCTTTTTGCCTTGAATGCTTGAAAATGGGAAAACAATCCCAAATTATATCTTTTTCAATTTTCAGGAAAAAAACGCCTTTTTGACAATGTTAATTAACTGAATCATTATATAAATTCAGTATTTCTATTATAAAATATGGGCATAAATTAGTTTAAACAACTTCAAAGGACCTCTGACGGTGGTAATGGGAATCACAGTGTATCGCTGCCTATAATTTTGATAAAAATTAAAGTCGATCAAATGCTTCCATCTTCATATATAAGCTCGATGTTGGTCTCTATTTTATGATTTTGCATTTGATTTCCTATTTCCATAAATGTACGGCTAAATTTTGGGGCTAAAATGGTCACTTTTTGTATTATACATATAGGAAATAGAAAAAAAATTTTAAAACATCATTCCCCCCCCCCCCGAGTTCCAACTAATCCTTTTGCACGTAAGTGTGTTCTCATATTTTACATAATATATGTGAAAAGCTAGTTGGAACTTGAGGGGAATGATATCCCACAGCTCAAAATGTGACGTCTGGGCGAGCCCAAACATTAGCATTTAGATTTTTGGTGTGCTCTCGTGAAAATCTTTTTTCCAGTATAATGAAGTAATTAGTACAAGTAAGCTTCCTTTTCATAACCCCTTAGTACAGAAATATTACAACGTTTTAGCATATTTTTCTTTAGATTATGAAAATTGTCCCTTTACTAAATTCAGTTGGTAGATTACTTTGCACATATACTGTATCTATCCAATACACATAAACTACATGGCCATCAGCTAGGTGTACTTTACGCATGGATGAATGGTTATAGTACATTGCTGCATAATATTGCACCCAGGTAAATACATTGTCATCAAGGTTGAATATGGACTACAGTTGCACTTCAAAATATTTCTTAACAAATCAGATGGATAAAAACAATAGCAAAAATAATCGTTCAAATGCTCATGATTTCTGACTTTAAAATACTTTCACTGTGATTTGTAATCGAGTATTGATGATATAATGCCCTTACACGTGAAAATAATTGATTTCTAAATATGTTTGGTGAAGTCAAATTTTGCAACCCCTACCCCCTTTGGTAGTATCTCCTTTTTTGTTGTAGGGATCTGCCTGTCTTTTTATAACCTTAATTCGTTCCTAATACATCAAGCGTTCTATTCAAAAGGATACCAGTCATATCTTATGCATTGGGAAGTTTGGGAAGCATCTGAAAAATAGGCAGATACACTATCAAAGTGTCAGAGGTCCTTGTTGGTTTTGCACAATTACAACAAAAGAATGTTGGTGGAATATGTTCCAAATGATACCCTTATTGTAGTGAAAACTGCCTACAGATTGCCGAAGGGTCAAAAATTCAACCAGGTAGGGCGAGGTTCAAACATCGAGGGATTGAGCTGAAATTTGGTCTAGATGTATTGTTTATACTAGAGAACAGTTGGTTTAATTATATAGGTGATCAGAAAAAAAGTCCAAACAATGAAACACCCTACGACATGGATGAGAGGTATTGTGTTTTAGTGTTATTTTTTCGAATTTTTCATATAATATTTGTTGCATGGTTATTGTTATATATGACCTAGATCAGGATGTGGAGATTATTTTTGACATTTTTTAAGGTCCGGAATCCTGAGTCCCCTAGCAGGGAAGTGGCTTTAACATCAGACAATAAGTAGGTTGGGGCTTAACTTCCGTCTGATTAAATTGGACGCAATGGCTTGCTTAGGCTGATAAAAAGCATGGTCACTGAGCTGTTAAGAACTGTCATGTATATTCAAGGTATATGTCAGAAGCTAATCAAATTAGAGATACGCTCCTGTAGATGTTCACAGCTTGACTGCAATGAAGGAAGTAATAAAACAGAAAGTTATTCTGTCTTTTATACCCTACTCCTGCCTTTAAGATCTAAAATCATGTAAGCATAATGGCTGAAATATGAGTGATGCCCAGAAAACTGCAAGCTGCAGTTATCTGGGCATCACTGATTTTCAACTGAGCTTTCAACTGATGCTATGATAAATGCAAGTATACAAATATATCTGTCTTAATTTTATACAATTTTATATGTTACTCCGACCCTTCATGTGCTTTACAACCAATCATTTTGCGTTGAAATTTAAGTTTTTGGCCAACTTAATCACATACTTTGTCAATATGTGTAATATCTATTAAGTCAATCATAAAGTAAATCCATGATGTGTCAATGCGACTATTTATAAAGGAGCAATCTGTAAATGGGCGTAGAAAACTGTAAGCAGGTCATAAGCAGGTCATAGATCATATATTACAATTATAAAGAAATTAAGTGTTCACTCGCTACGCTCGTTCCCACTTAGTTCCCTTATAATGGTAATGTATTATCTTTAACTTATACGTATAGGAACCCTCTATAAACAAAACAAATTCATTGAACCAATGCGAAAATTTCTACAACCAACACAGTTGTACAAATAAAAGCATACATGAAGGTCAAGATAAACACAAAATATGAGAGTAAAATTGTAAATGTTTTCTTACCCATTATTTTAACATTTGTTTTGGATTGTTTCGTTGTCATAACTTTGAATATACATAGATTAAATAATGTATTGTACTTACATTGAATCTTCCCAGGTTTGCCTTCATTTTTTCAACCAGTATCTTCATAGCTGTTGTTTTGCCTATTTCATTGGTTTCTAACAAGCATAAGACTTGCCCAAGGTGTGGTGTAGGCAGCCTGTGAATAAGTGGACATCGTCGTCAGAAGTTGCTAAAGGGATATGTGCATAAAGGGGCTATTTCAGTCAGAAACTGAAAATTGCTTTTACCAATTTCTTTTAATTGGTTTATCAGAAGAATAACTGATGTGTAAAATTTCGGCATTTATTTAAATTTTACCGTTTATATGGTAAAATAAATGGCCCTCAAAATAGGCTTTAAACAGAGGATTTGTCATATTGGACCAAATTTAAAGCTTTTGGAGACCGTTTTTTTTAGAATTAGATATCAGCACAGCTGAATACCCAAAATACTTTTTATATGGTGTGTGCCGTGCTAATTCTCATCTTCTGTTTATATATATTTTGGTATTTGCTTGTGCTCTATGTTAATTTCTCTGTCAAACCTCTCAATTTTGCTCCAAAATTGTCAATTTCCTATATTCAGCCTATTTTGGTGGCTATATTTGTTACCATAGCAACGGTAAATGTCAAAGTAATTTGAGACTTTTACACTTTGGCTATTGTTCTAATGAATAAGAACAAATTGGCGAAAAACAATTCTTATATTTTAGCGTCATAGGCGGGACAAAAATCCCCTTAATGCATGTAGCATTTTCAAATATTTTGGGTATGCCTAATATTCCTAGTGTTTTTGTTGTTTTGTTTTTTTTTGGGGGGGAGGGACAGTAGATGCTGGGCCCACAACTACGTATCAAGAAAGTATAAGAGTACCCCCTTGGGCTCGACAAACGCTTCCTTTTTTGTCATTTGACCGAATAAAAACAGGAATAGTTATATAACTCCTATAAAAGACCTCCTCTGATTGGCTGAAACTAGCTTTAACTGGTTGTGACAGATCTTGATGTCTACCACTGATGAGCTAAATTTAGTTCAGGACAAGCTGACATCATGATTTTCAGTGTTAAATAGATTTAACTAAATTAAGCCCAAGACAGGTATACATCACTTTTTTCACTGCTGTCTAGTTACAGCTAAATTAGATATTGAAAAACTGACTCAAGAGATAGCAGTATATTTCACATTTAAATATTTTGAATTACAAATTTGTTAATTTTATGAGAACATTATTTTTTTTTAAAAAAATGCAATTATTTGCATATCGCGTTAGAGTTTCAGAAACTTGAAAAACAATTGCTGCTCAATAATCTTGATTTAAGTGCACTAGAATAATCTGACTTGAATAAATTTATAAATAAGAAAATACTTTATACAAAACTAGGAAAAAGAGACAGTGTCCTATAATGAAACAATTGGTGCATCTTCTTTGGTTACCATCAGGATTAGCCAATCCTCCAAAGTGATGTTTACCCCTGCTTCGACTCGGTGAACACCACTGTTCTTGGGTTGACAGATCCTGATGTCAACCACAAAAGAGAGCATCGATTGTATAATGTTAGTCTTTACCTGTGGAGTTTGAAACTATTTGCACTGTATCGGTGAGTTGTGTCTTTCAACAGGTTAGTCGGCAGATTGATTATGCTGACGGCATCGAATGGGCATTTCTGAAATATCAAAACAAATTGAAGACAATAAGATGGGTTTTAAGCCCCGCTTAAAGTACACAAGTTAATGTAAAAGAAAAAAAAATGATTTAGAAAATTGGTATCTTGGGTCAGGTGTGGTACTTGATTTATCGATTCCTGATATTTGCACCCTCTCTTACTTTAATTTTACGCTTTAAAATCGCTAATCTTTGCAGTTAATTGCTTTTTTCCATATAACGTGATTCATTCAACAGTTTGGTGTCTGCAGAAAAATGGAATCTACAAAGAATGCTTTAGGGATTGAAGTTGATGAGCATATTATCACAAACGATCAAGTGATAATAAGTTCTTTATATATATGGCGTCTAAACTGAAACAGTCACTGAAGCCCTCAAATTTTGAAAACATTAACAAGTTCGTTGATTCGAAAAAGACTGATGGTATTTTTGATATACCGCAAATTGAATATTCATTTGTGACTTTTTTTTTCGTCAATGAATGGTACTAAACCAACAGGCTTGGACTGCATAGTACTCAGGCTGTTCTAAATTGCCCCTAAGGCAAGGATGTTTTAATAGTTGATTTACGGGAATTTTTTTTAGAATTAGGGCCGGGGAGGACGAAAAAGAATAAATAAAAAAGCTCTGAAAACGACAGTTTAACTGGTCATTTTCAGAGCCTTCTTAATATCTCCAGAAAATAAACAGTAAAACTAGTAAGGTAAACCAACAGTCTGTATTAAATCTTTAAATATTTCCAGACAGAACCCCTAAATATATATTTTTTCAATGAAACAAATTATATTCAGAGTCGGCGGATAAAATGTAAAAATTATTTTAGAATTTTTTTTCTTCTTTCCGGAAAATTACAGAAGGAGGGGGCGGTACTTGATTTACCGATTCCTGATCTTTGCGCACTAATTTACTTTGTAAACCAACAAATAAAAAAATCGGGCCTAAAGCTCTGTCACCCAGTATTAATTTTACAATCAACAAAAGCATTACTTTTGGTATTTTTGTTCAATTTTCTTCAACTCGTTTAAAAACTTCAATTAAACATGAGCACATATGTAAGATCCTCTATTCGTTTATGATAAATTTGATTTACAATTTACAAGATATGAACAAGTGTTAGGCTCCATAAAAATGACAACTTAACAGTGACAAATTACTTTCAAAATGTTTCAAAGAAGATATCGTCATACCTTGGGCTTTGTTTCATATAAAATCATACCTTTCTTTACAACACATAGTGTTAATTTATAATGCTATATTAGGCCTCACTTTGAATATTGTTATGTGATTTGGGGTATTCGTTTTATGCCAATGTACATAAAATTGAAAAGTTACAGACAAGAGCCTGTAAATTGGTTAGGAAAGATGCTCATTGGAAGATGCTCAAAAAGACTTAGATAGGTTGTCAATTGAAGAATTAGCTTTCATCAACAGTGCTAAAATATTGTTTATGGTAACTCAATGCAATTCACCAATTTACATCACGGAAATATTCCAAATTAAAGGCTGTTATAGTGAAGATACAATAATTTAACAAAGAGTTTAAGACACCAAAGCCGAAATAAGAAATATCAACAGGATTGATGTTTCTGTTAAGAAATGTTTAACATGGGTGCAAATCTTAAATTGTAATATTCCTGTTCACATAGCTCCACCGTCGAATCAGCTTCGAGGTTTACATAGAGGATCTTACATGAGTGCTCATGATTTATTGAATTTATTAAACGAGTTGGGGAAAAGTGATAAAATGCGAGGCTTGCCGAGCATTTTATCTCTTTTTCGCAACGAGTTTAATAAATTCAATAATACAGGAGCACGAATGTTAGATTCTATTTATCATATGACATTAAGATTACTTTGAAATCTCTTTTTTGGCGTTAAAAACGTTATAATTGCGTCATTATGTACGCACGTTGTTATGGACATCATAACGTTTCCCGTAAGTCGATAAACCACTAGTGGTTTACAGATTTTATTGTATGGCGTTATTTCACTTCCAGACGCGACGTCATATGATAAAGAACTTTAATGTATTTGTACATGCACTATCAAAAGTGGATTTTCTTTCAAGCTTTTCATTTCGCATCACTTTCTCTCTACTCATAATGTTAACGGGTGTTTGATAATGTTTTTATTGTCATGTTTTTTTTTTGTATAAGTAAACTATGCTTGTGTTAAGAGGGAAGACTGGCTACACTCCTTGAGTCACCCGTCATTACTTACTTACTTACTTACTTACTTACTTACTTACTTACTTGCTTACTTACTTACTTACTTGCTTACTTGCTTACTTGCTTACTTACTTACTTACTTACTTACTTACTTACTTACTTACTTGCTTACTTACTTGCTTACTTACTTACTTGCTTACTTACTTACTTACTTACTTACTTACTTACTTACTTACTTACTTACTTGCTTACTTACTTACCTACCCATTTACTTACTTAACGGTAGAATGGTTCACGACTGCCATCGAAGAAGCCTCAGTTATGTTCCTTATTCATAAAACGATTTTAGTACAATATTACTTCTTATTTATGACCGATAACTTTTTTTGATTCTTGGAGGTGCTGGCTCTATTAGACAGTTTTTGAGCGTCCAAAACGGGTGCTAAAATTAATGGGTGGAAGAGTTAACCGATTTTGCGAGTAAAAATTTAAAAAACGATAGCTATTTGTGTAATTTAAGCTTGACATGTTGTGGGTGCTCCGGAGGGTTGTCTCAGTGTGATGGCTCTTTTGATCATCTGAAACATGTGTAAAAATTGGTGGAAGGGGGGATTTTACCAAAATTTTATGTTAAAGAGGTTGTTTTCTATATGTTTTTGAATAACTGAAGGTTGGTTTTCTTGTTGATGAATGAAAAGATATGTTGTGGGTGCTCAATGGAGCCATTTCAATGAAAATGTTCTTTTGAGGAGACAATTGATGAATGAGAGAATTTTCTCAACTCCAGCTAAAAGAGAAATAATAAAAATAAAAAAGGCATGTCGTGGGTGCTTGGGAGGGCCAACCCAGTGAGTCTGTTCTTTTGAGCATCCCACAACAATAATTAAAATTGATGGATGGGAGATTTTTTTTTTAGTTTTACTCCAAAGAAAGTGTTAGTCTTTAAATTTGAGTGAGCAAAAGTAAGGGTTTCTTACTTAAGAATAAAAACATATGTTGTGGGTGCTCAGGGGAATTATCTCCAAGGGAGCATTCTTTCGAGCGCCCAAAGCAGGTGTTAAAGTTGATAGATGGGAGAGTTTTCCTAATTTTAAGCTAGGGAAGTTGGTCTAATTATTCGAGTAATTGAAATTTAGCTCTCATATCTATGATTGAAAACATTTTGTCGGCTCACCTCAATGAGACGTTTTTTGAGCATCCTCAACAAGGGTTTAAATTGATGGATGGGATCATTTCTCTACGTTGTCTGATTCGGAATCAGTTTTCTTGTTTGCAAATGAAAACATGTCATTGGTGCTCACGAGAGCCGTCTCCTTTCAGGCAGTTCTTTTGAGCACCCAGGACAAATATTAAATTGGATGGATTTGAGAAATTTTCTAATTGGAAAAAATGGGATTTTACGCTAATGAGATTGGTTTAACTATTTGAGTAATTGAAATTTAGCGTTCATATTTATGATTAAAATCATGTTGTGGGTGTTCAATAGGATCGCCTAATTGAGATAGTTCCTTTGAGCACCCAAAACAGGTGTTAAATTGAAATTGATAGGTGGGATAGTTTCTCCAGTTTGCCTAATTGAAAATCTGTTTTCTTATTAATAAATGAAAACATGTCATGTGTGTTCACGAGAGCCGTAGCCGTCTCCTTGGAGACGGTTCTTTTGAACACCCAGGACAAATGTTAAATGGATTGATTTGAGAATTTCTCCAATATAATTTCTCCAATATTACGCACATTGTTTGATCAGTGTTATATTTAAACCTTAGTGCATAAATATGCTCTTCACATGGCAATTCAAATGATTGTAAATATACTTAAGGAATAAAGAAACGCAACAGACAAAAATATAATTTTTGCGTGTTAAAATGACGGTTTGGTGAAATCTTTTTAAAGAAATTCTTATTGAGTATTTAAAGCATGTGATGAAAAACCAAAACGTCATTTTAACGCTACATTTTACGCTACAAGTCGAAAACATATGAAAACGTAAAATGTAACGTTAACGTAAGAATAAAGATCAAGAAACCCCGTCTTTCCATGTTTGTTTATTTGGCGTCGACTTGACAATGTGCAAATTAAACAAACATCCAATCATATTCGTAATGTAGTCAAATATTGCGTCAAAATACGCTACTTGAATTGCAAGATACACAATGGTAGTGAATAAACGATAAACGTCACTTAGAGCCGTCGGGTTTGGGTCGCTGGTGAATAAACGGGATAAGATATACCTAGAGGCAAAAGAACATGCTTTCTTGGGAAAACTGAGTTTTCAGGTACCGTAGAAATACGCTGGTAAGGTGTTCATGTTGACGTTAACCAAACAAAACACGGCATAATGCAAGAGAAAACATCTGATTTCATGCCGAGAGTGAACACCAAACTTGTTATCTGTAACCTAAACTTTGTCACTGGACCATTTTATCATTAGATAAACACAAAAACATCATGGAAACCATGAAAACGTAGGATATCGAATTTCGACGTCAAAATTGAGGTTTTTTGACGTCTGAAGATCGCAAGTCATAATTATTAAACAAAACGTCCTTGTTATGAATAAATCTCAAGCAGAAAAGAAAGTTTACGCGTTTCACGCAGTATTCAGAGTTTACGTTAATGACGCTAAGCCGTTTAAGAATCCTACAGAAACGTCGCCATTTGATCATTTCCTTGATTCGCAATCCATGCCAAGACTTTTGAAAACAATAAACCGATGGTTGATTCAATTTCTGCTTCTTTTGACCCTGTTTCAACAGTTCACTACGGGGTGTCAGGCTGGTTACGCGCATACCAAAATGTTTACGTAATCGATAATTACGTTGAAACTGTTGTAAGTTGACAGACGCATACTGCTCCTATGGATAAATATCATTTGCTCTAAAAAAATTGCATCATATTGTATGCTTACAATGACTCGAAGTTTTTGCTGCGTTTCTTTATTCCTTAAGTATATATTGTTTTAGCTCTTACGCCTGCAATGGGTCTTGAGTAAATAAAAAACTTGTAATGAAAAAAAACTTGTTGTTGACACTTGGGAGTGATGATAGGCTCCGTATTTGCCTAAACGAATCAAAGAGACTCGAACATTTATTTCTTCATTTTAAACAAAAAGGTCATTTAAAACTTTAAAAAATTAAATAGCATCATAAATGTTAACTAATCCCAAACGTACGTCGTACAGACGTCAGCAATGTCTAAATCCCAACCAAGGAGGCGCAACAATATTCTTGTACGAAAGGAATGCAGCAGAGCACCCCGTTGAATGCGTAGACCTATCAGTGAATACTCTGGCGAGACTGTGTGGTTACACAGGTTTACACTAGAGTCTTCTATGGCCATGACATGTGCTTGTGCGTCAAGTGTGGTACTTGATTGTATCGATTTCTGATCTTTGCACCCTTACTTTAAACATGGATACAAAGCTATCAAGCGGTGCTAAGGTCCTTATTTGGGGTCAGAGTCTTCATCTGCTTCTGTTGCGCATGAGTTGGCCCAGAATTACAATGACTCCTTAAAGTAAGGTTTTACCTTAGTTAAGTATATAAACATGGATACAAAGCTATTTAGTGGGGGGCTAAGGTCCTTATTTTGGCTCAGAGTATTCATCTACTTCTGTTGCGCATGTGAGTTGGCCCAAAATTACAATACCTCCTTAAAGTAAGCTATTACCTTAGTTAAGTATGGAGCTATCTAGTGGGGCTTAGGTCCTTATTTTGGGTCAAAGTCTTCATCTACTTCTGTTGTGCATGTGAGTTGGCCCAAAATTACAGCGCCTCGTTAAAGTAAGGTAGTACCTTAGTTAAGTATGGAGCCATCTAGTGGGGCCTAGGTCCTTATTTTGGGTCAAGGTCTTCATCTACTTCTGATGTGCATGTGAGTTGGCCCAAAATTACAATACCTCCTTAAAGTAAGGTATAACCTTAGCTAAGTATGTAAACATGGATACAAAGCTATCTATTGGGGCTAAGGTCCTTACTTTGGGTCAGAGTCTTCATCCTCTTCTGTCGTGCATGTGCGTTGGCCTAGAATTACAATGCTTCCTTAAAATAAGGTAGTACCTTAGTTAAGTATGGAGCTATCTAGTGGGGCTAAGGTCCTTATTTTGTGTCAGAGTCTTCATCTACATCTGTTGTGCATTGGAGTTGGCTCAGAATTACAATACCTCCTTAAAGTAAGGTATTACCTTAGTTGAATTTGGAGCTATCTAGTGGGGCTAAGGTCCTTATTTTATGTCAGAGACTTCATCTACTTCTGTTGCGCATGTGGGTTGGCCCAGTATTGCAATGCCTCCTTAAAGTAGTGTATTTCCGTAGTTAAGCAAGTAAACAATGATACAAAGCATTCTAGGTGGGCTAAGGTCCTTATTTTGTATCAGATTCTTCATCTACTTTTGTTGCGCATGTGAGTTAGCCCAGAATTACAATGTCTCCATAAAGTAGAGTATTTCCTTAGTCGAGTAAGTAAATTGGATACAAAGCTATCTAGTGGGGCTAAGGTCCTTATTTTGTGTCAGATTCTTCATCTACATCTGTTGCGCATGTGAATTGGCCCAAAATTACAATGCCTCCTTAAAGTAAGGTGTTACCTTAGTTAAGTATGTAAACATGGATACAAAGTTATCTAGTGGGGCTAAGGTCCTTATTTTGGGTAAGAGTCTTCATTTACTTCTGTTGCACATGTCCGTTGGCCCAAAATCACAATGCCTCCTTAAATTAAGGTATAAACTTAAAGTGTGCATATTTCACCATGATGATTTAAATTGTAATTTAGGGCCCTGGATTCGGCTTTGAAAAATCATAATACATGTGTGCAAAGTACCTCATCCAATACATAGATCTTCTGTAACGAATGTTATCTTGTCTGCGAGCTAATGATAGCTTTCCTGAAAATATAAAACCACGTAGACTTGAGAGAGAGAGAGAGAGAGAGAGAGAGAGAGAGAGAGAGAGAGAGAGAGAGAGGGGGGAAAACGAGAGGGTCAAGATTACCCTTAATTGCTCACATGAGTTGGGTAAATAAGGGAAACTGGCCACGCCCCCTGGTAGCCATGTTTCTGACGGATCACATTTGTTTTAGCTGCTCTGAAAGAAGGTCACTCAGTGATCATTTCTACCAAATTATTTTGAATTCTGACCACCGGTTTCACAGAAGATTTTAAATTATTTGTTATCGCGATAAGCCACGTCCCCCTTGCAGCCATGTTTTTGATGGATCATTTCTTTTAGCATGTTTTGTAAAGGTTCAACTTATAACCATTTCTGCCAAATCAATGTCAATTCTGGCAACTGGTTTCAAATGAGTAAGATGTTCAAAGTTTTTGACATATGTACCGTGTCCATAAGGGAAACTTGACACACCCGCTGGCGGCCATGTTTATTGACGGTTTTATTTTTCTTGAAAGTTATCTAGTGATCACTTCTACCAAATTATTTTAAATTCTGACCACCAGTTTCAGAGGAGAATATCTTCAAAGTTTTTGTAATCGCGATAAGCTACGTCTACTGGCGGTCATGTTTTTGATGAATCAATTTTTTTTAACTATTTTTGTAGAGGGTCACCTAATTACCATTTCTGCCAAATTATTTTCGATTCTTACCACTGGTTTCAGAGGAGATTTTTTATGTTTCCCCATAAGTGCGACCTAATGAACATTCCTGTGAAATTTGGTCAAAATTGGTCCAATGGTATAGAAGGAGCTACTGTTTAAATGAATTTCTGCCAAATAAAAAGAAATGGATCTCGAGATATTAAGTAGACCCTTATACTCGAACAGCGAAGTCATCACATGTTGGTTGTAGTCGACGACAGCACAAAATATACTTATTTGGTTTACTGTGATCATTCCCATGAGCATGTTCTTAGCAACTTTTAATTTCTATGATTTTTTTTTTTACATTTGGAATTATCACTTAGGTATTGTAGTCCATTCGGCTTACTTAAAAAAAATAGCCTTGTACCAGCCATTTTCTGGCTAGCCAGTGGGATTTAATGTGTCCAAATTTGTTTACAAGCGTATGAGTGTGTTATTAAAGTAAATAATTATGATTTAATGGCATCACATAATGAAGGATTCGAATAAGTGAAGAACTAGAAAGTTTTGCGTAGTTGCACGCCATTTATGTCACAGACATGTAATTGTAAAACATGTGGTTGGCTCACCTTGCTTAGTTATTAATAATCTCATATGAAAGTTTTTAACATTTCTAAACAGATGAAAGAACAAGACCATACTCAGCTCTGTGCCTCTGCCTGTGCACATCTTCAATGTGTGGACAATCATTATGCAAAGTTTGAATATAAAGGAATGAAATCTGTTTGAATAACAGATTACACACAAATAAACAATATAAGCACACGAAAGGTGGTATAGACTTAATAACGTCTAAGTTCACATTCCAAAAAATATTATCAATTGTGCACAAAATAAAGAGAGCACGCATGTTCAATGTGTGAGCAATCATAACATATTAAGTTTGAATATGAAGGTATGAAACTGCTGGAGTCACAGATTACACAAACATGACACCCTGTTAGCATTTCGGATGGATAAAATATCTAAGTTCAACAGACCTAAGAAATAAGGAAATATTTTTCAAATGTACAAAAAATAGGAGGTGCAGATGTTCTATTTATGAATAATTATTATCACACCGTACAACCGGCTGCTTTGATGACAGGTTACTAACAATGATCACAGATACGGTATTTCATGTCCCATGAAAGGTAGGTTATAATTTTCGGTTGGCAAAACTGTTAGAGAAGCCCTCTGGTACTCTGTAGTGGATGAATACACTTGTTAGTGTGAGAGATCCTACAGAAACAAGCTGACCTTATATCTCTCACAAATAAAGCCACACTTGATCATCATTTCAGAGGTTTCCCAAGAAAAGTCACAAAAACGGTTATCTGTTCAGGTTGTGCGTCTCTCCGTCAAAGTCTGCTGTCTGCACTTATATACAATAAAACAACTATCATTTAGCTACATGTTTGCCGAATTTGAAGCCGCAGTTTGATTTTCCTTGCTTTATCTCCTTGTTATATCTTGATTTATATGTTTTAGGAGATGATGCATTGATAATTTAGGGGTCTTTCATGCAAACCAAATATCTATGTGTCTTGATCCACATCTGAATTAAGGGTGAGGTTGGCGCCGTTAAACCGGTTTAAGCCCTCCAGTAAAATATTTTACTGACCGTTCCAAGGCGGTACTTCTTTTGTGGATCTTTTATGTTTTTGTTCTGTCTTGTGTTTGCTATGTTTTGTGTGCGTCTGTTTAAATGTGCTTCGTGGTCACCTGCTGGGAAAGGGCTGACCTCTTGGCTCTCGTTTTTGGTGTCTTCTGTGAGTTTGTCACTTTCCCATTGGTATCCTGGGTCAGGTGTGGTACTTGATTGTATCGATTCCTGATCTTTGCAACCTTACTTACTTTATTAAGTTACTGGAGCACATCAAAGATGACAGGTAGAGGAAAAATGGCTGCCTTTGTCAACAGATCAATTTTGAAGTGGCTGTCTTTGATGACAGGTCACAAATTTTAGTGGCTAACATTGATGACAGGTCCTAATTCTAGAAAGTTACTTTAAATAAACATATTTCTTCAGCCTTTGGTCTCAACTGAGAGCTTAAATGATCTTCAATATTGCATTCAGGTCAAAATAATCTTATCTGCCATTTGGCTTACTGATATTGAGCCTGGGTAAACAGTCTAGATCCAGACCAGACACTGTAGAAACAGGATCCGTACTGTTTCTCAGAGGATGTTGATACAAATAATAAGCTCAAAACGTATGTCTAGATTAGATATCATTGGGCCTTTCCACTTTTCAGTGAAATCTTGAGTTTTGTAATATCAGTTATTAAGGACAGGGTTTGGTTTGGGTTGTGCAACTTCCTGGTCATTGCTTATGTTATTTTTTCCAAGCAGTATCAGTACCTGGGGACAATATATCACTTCCCCTATACAATCATCATCATCATCATCATCATCATCATCATCATCACTATCATCGGGTTTTGATTAACGTGCAGGTGCAGGAGCATCTTCCACATCAGTGAGCCCCTCTCCAGGTAACTGGCTAGCTGCACACAGAGCAGATCTTACTTTGTGTAAGACTGCCATTTGTATATTTGTGGCAAACTTTAATGGCAGGATGCCTTTCCTTTCACCAACTCAGACACTTCGGGCAGTCCAAGAGCTCCGTCTGTACCCTACTGACTTGGGCTGTGTGCTCCACCGGTGGCACCATTAATTAGTAGTGCTCTTCCGCTTGACCACTGCTACGGCACCATTAAGTCAGTCTGTTGACTCCCATTGTGAAGTTTCCGTCACCCAGGTTGTGACAGGCTAGTTTCTGGCATAGCTGCCACTTTCTAGTTTTGTGTAGAGGCCTAGAGAAAACTCCTAGATGGGTGACCCTCCCGGGTTGAAGAGCCCCATCTACCCTCATGTTTCAGGCGGTACTGGCTTACATGGTTACCAGTAGCAAGATCAATCTTTAGAAAAGACCATTCTGATCCTGACCGCAAGACCAATCTGGACCTGACTCACAAATCAACGGAAAGTTGTTAATAACTGTTGCAGGCTGAATGGCAACAGATAATATCCTGATCTTTCCACGCAACAAAATATTTTCAGTCTTGATATGGTATGTAAGTTGACATCATGTGATGTTGAAAACTAAACAGGCATGTTGTCTACTGGCGTCTTGACTGTTATCTATTGTCTTGTGCTTTGGTAACCAAAGTATTTGTTAAACAGAATTTGCCAATGGATCACAATTTTGAATATTTTTAATTTGAGGACCCCTTAGATTAACCCCTATTGATGGATACCTATCGTCAAAATCTGTAAAACAAATACTTGGGTCACTAAGGCACAACACAATAGACACTAGTACCAGCCAAGACACAAGAAGACACCATGCCTATTCAGCTTTCAACATCACATGATGTCAACTTGCATACCATATTAAGACTGAAAATATTTTGCTGGGTGGAAAGATCAGGATATTATCTGTTGCCATTTAGCCTGTAAAAGTGATTCACAACTTTCCCTTGCATAATCAAGGCTGAAATATTTTGCTGTGTGGAAAGATCAGGTTGCCATTTAACCTGAAACAGTGATTCACAACTTTCCGTTGATTCATATAGGGGAAGTGAAATATTGTCCCCAGGTACTGGTACTGCTTTGAACAAAAATAGCATGAGCAGTGACCAGGAAGTGGCACAACACAAACCAAACCCTGTACGTAAAACCCAAATGTGTAATAGCTGATATTACAAAACTCAAGATTTCACTGAAAAGTGGATATGCCCAATTTTCATCTAACTGGTATCTGTAGACGTACATTTTGAGCTTACTGTTTGTATTAATATCCTCTAAGAATCAGTATGGACTCTGTTTCTACAGTGTCTGGTCTCGACTAGACTGTTTACCCAGGCTCAATACCAGTTAGCCAAATGCCAGATAAGATTATTTTGGACCTAAATGCAATATGGAAGATCATTTATGCTCTCAGTTGAGACCAAAAGCTGAAAAAATATGTTTAGTTAAAGTAACTTTCTAGAATTATGACCTGTCATCAATGTTAGCCACTAAAATTCATGACCTGTCATCAAAGACAGCCACTTCAAAATTGATCTGTTGACAAAGGCAGCCTTTTTTCCTCTATCTGTCATCTTTGGTGGGCTCCAGTAACTTAATAAAATCAAACTGCGGCTTCAAATTTGGCAAAGATGTAGCTGAATGATAGTTGTTTTATTGTATATAAGTGCAGACAGCAGACTTTGATGGAGAGACGCACAACCTGAACAGATAACCGTTTTTGTGACTTTTCTTGGAAAACCTCTGAAATGATGATCAAGTGTGGCTTTATTTGTAAGAGATATAAGGTCAGCTTGTTTCTGTAGGGTCTCTCAACACTAACAAGTGTACTCATCCATCAAAGAGTACCAGAGGGCTTCTCTAACAATTTTGCCAACCGAAAATTATAACCTACCCTTCATGGGACATAAAATGCGTATCTGTCATCATTGTTAGTAACCTGTCATCAAAGCAGCCGGTTGTACGGTGTGATTATGCAAAGTTTGAATATTAAGGAATGAAACCTTTTGGAGTTACATATAACACAAACCAGACACCCTCTTAGCATTTTACAAAAAAATGTCTAAGTACAGACCCCAAAGGGAAAAAAAACATGAAATGTATACAAAATAGATGGTGCACATTTTCAATGTATGAACAATCATTATGCAAAGTTTGAATATAAAGGAATGAAAACTATTTGAATTACAGATTACATAAGCCTGGCACCCCCTACGCATTTCGGATGGAAAAAAATGTCTAAGTTCAACACCCTTAAAAAAGAGAAAATACTAATCAAATGTGCACAAAATAGATGGTGCACATCTTCAATGTATGAACAATCAGTATACAAAGTTTGAATATAAAGGAATGAAAACTATCTGAGTTACAGATTACACAAACCTGACACCCCCTACGCATTTCCGATGGGAAAAAATGTCTAAGTTCAACACCCGTAAAAATTGAGAAAATGTTCATCAAATGTGCACAAAATATACTGACGGACTTTAATAACGCAACACTTGGATAACAGATTTAATTTTTGTCTTGAAAAAGAAGGCAGAGCAATAATTTTGATTGTATGTTAATGAGCATTCATTTGTAGGTAAAACATGGAAAATTTGTCCAACTAAGATGAACTTAATGCATTAAAATGTAAACTTTTTGAGATAAGTGTCAACTGTTTCATGTGACCAAATGTTATGGATGAAAGATTCGCTACTTCTTTAAATCAAGAAACACCAGAAGCATCAAATTTGTATCATGGCCTTTGTTAGTCATCGAGAAATCACTCTCATATTGATTGACTGGTCTGCGATACAGCTTATTTGAGTATATGACGTTTATCTGGGTATGCCCTTTCATTCAATAGCTTAAAATCTCCTCTACTTAAGCAATGTTTAAATGGCTAGATTCAAATGGAGCAAATAACGTCGTCCAGTTTAGTTGTACAATTAAAACTAAGGTGTTTGCTGAAGAAGCCGACTCATAATGACATTATCGAAGCAAAATAAGTTTACATTCAACAGTCTTTTGGAAGATATAAGGGGAAGTTAGTGTTGCGTAATTAAAGTCCGTCAGTATAAGAGGTGCACATCTTCAATGTATGAACAATCATTAGGAAAAGTTTGAATATAAAGGAATAAAAACTGCTGGAGTTACTGATTACACAAACTAGGCACCCAAAAGTATTGCGGACAAACTAACGGATTGACAGACGAACGGACGGACAGACGAACGGACGGACGGACAGACTAACGGACGGACGGACGGAGTGGACACATTACTAGACCTGCTTTCGCTAAAGCGACGCAGGTAATTAGTCCTAAATATTAAGCTTTAATAGATGCAATATTCAGACTCACTTAAATTATTGATCATGACCTCAACCCTTCTAGTAAATATGCATGTTTATTCCTTAACCCAACCTGTGCTAGATACTGCATGATCTATTTTGGCAATTCGTCATAAAATTGGAACTTATGTTCAGAATAAATTATATATAAAGAAATCTGATGTTGAAAATCTCAAAATATATTTTTATTTCATGGGCTATTATAATACCTTTTAGAAAAAAATCTGGGGTCACCGAATTAATTGTCTTTCTAGAGGGCCAAATCTAACCCCACCCCCATAGTTTTCATGCATAATTCTATATAACAAGATAAAGGTTGATAATTTCGGTCATTTTAATGATGCCCCTTTTCTATGAAGTAACTCAGCATTAAAATGCTAAAAAGGGAAGAAGACAAACAAACACTGAACATATATGCCCGCCCTTGGAATCGACATGGGGTCTCTGATTTCGTTGGTCGACACGCTAACCACTAGGCGACCAGATCAGGTCGTGCGCGCCTCAAAATAACCATACATCTAGATGAGCAAAAATCGTTTTTGTAACCAGGGTTAAACTTGAAAAATGTGTACATCGTTTGTTTTTGCCTGATCTATTTATCAGCTGTATTTGGTGCTGATACGATCAATTCTGATGAAAGGTCAAACAGATATTTCGGACACATTTTAGTTATTTTATTTTGTAACGATAACGTCTGAAATAAGAGTATTTGAAATTTGTATTGATCCGAAATCATAAATGTTCGACAGGCCAACTTTCCCTGTTTCGCAAGAAATATGCGCGTAAAATGAACCATCTGGCAGAACACTCGTTCTTCACTCTGGTGACAATCGATTTTTAGACGCTCATAGGTAATTTTCGAAGAACTTCAGTTGTTCTCCAGAAGCAAACGGCGATATGCGATAATCCGAGGTGTCAGATAATCCCGGAGGCTAAAGGTCTTATCTTGATAGTAATAAAAGACAGATTTTACGGCTTTTATTGAATAACGACTTTCTGTAGATTACATTCTGTAAGTGTCCTTTGAAGATGCAGATGTGTAGAAGCCTTCCTATTTTACTAAAACTTCTGCTTCTGTTTAAGAATAAATAGATGCGACATGTATTGTGCTTCAGATGCCGAGGCTACGCTGTGCACGTATAGGTTATTCAATGTTTGTGTTGGTTATGGAATATATACGTGGGAGCGGAGCTCCCGAGTGTATATGTATAGAACTGCCACCGGAATTTTTTTGCCAAACCAGTTTTTGGCAAAATGACCTAGTACTTTTAGTTGACATAGAAAGCTAAAGTGACTTATTTCCAGTAGAATAGACCCTACTGAGGAAATTCTATAGGTTTTTGGCTTAAAATCTGTAATGACCTAGAAAATATTCCACGACAAAGGTCAAAATCCCCGTGGGGATTTGCAAATCCCCGCGGGGAAAATATTTCCCCGCAGGGATTTTTCACCATCCCCGCGGGGATTTTTTCCCTGTGCGAAAAATTTCCCCGCGGGGATTTTCGAAAATTCTAAAACTTATCTTTTTATTCAAATATGACAAGATCTCATGTTAATGATGTGTAAAAATGAATGTCCACCAGTAATAACAATTTTTCATTTTTCCCCGCGGGGATTTTTCCCCGCAGGGATTTTTGGAGAAAAAATCCCCGCGGGGATTTTTTAAAACTTCTGTTTAAGGGTCTAAAATCAAGCTTAGGTTCACTCTTGCAATCTGTTTGACACATTTGAGTATGTTTCAAGTATGTATTAACATTTTTATTTTCCCCATGGGGAAAAATCCCCGCGGGGATATTTCCCCGCAGGAATTTTTCCCCGCAGGGATTTTTCCCCATGGGGATTTTTTTCTGCACAGTATTCATCCTTAGTGGATTTTATTCAATGGCAAAGTATTTTTTCTGCATTTATTCACATTTATATTGTATATGGTATGGATCCAGCTCAGTTGCTGCATGTTGTAGTGAAGCAAGCGGGTAAACTGTATATTAGATTTACTTCGTCACAAACCCAAAGACAGTTTTTCACATTATGCTGCCCATATACCTGTATTCACAGTAAAGCTGCACCTGTTAGGGCCACCTGCTTGTTTTATCTCTTTAATCACTTTGCAAAGAGTTTAGATCCAGATCAGGCCCTACATCTCAGGTACAGATTACAGGATCAGGATCCAAGCTGTTTGATATTGTGGTGTTTTTTTCTGAATTTGCTTGGGCATAGTAATAAAGCTAATATTGTTTATATCAGCTAATAAAAATAAAACATTTGTCTACTTTAACAGTTTTTGTTAAATAGTTAAGAGGTAATTTGATTTTAGCATTTGTGTTGTCTGCTGATTCTTCATGATTTAACTTCTTCAAAACAAATTCAGTCAATATCAACAGAATGACAAACAGTTGGATTCTGACTTTGTCTTAAGTAGGTTTGTTTTGACATGCATAGTCAAACAAACCGTGCCTCCTTTAAGCAATAACTGTTTGAATCCAGATCAGGCCCAACAATGTGTTAGACCGGATCTTGGTCCAAACTGTTTGCTTAATATTTTATTTATCAGCAGACAACATTAGCGGATAAAAGGTCGGAGAGGCGATATGCATATGACTTAATTACTGCAATAGTACAGTGTACTGGGCCGACTGGATTAGTACTCTATCAGGGCTCGAAAAATCCACTCGTCCGCTCGTATTTATGAGTGCCTCAGGTTGCAGGGCAAGTGAAAATTTGGATGATTTCCAAGGTAAATTATCATTTTTCCCATACATGCCAATATTTTTGTGATGCAGGGCAAGTGCCTATTTGAAGATATTTCAAGGCCTGTCTATGTGCCAGAACAACCACCTAAAACAAGTAAAACTGGACACTTTGGAGTACTCCACAATAAATCAAGTTATACAAATATTTTCACCCATGTAGGCACTGCTCCACCATCTTGTTTTGGAACTAAAAAATCACCACCCTCTACCACCTGACCGCCCCCGCCCCTGCCCCCCTTCTTTTTTCTTCAGACACTTGCTCAATCAATACTGATCATTACGCAAATTTTAGAATTTTGAGAAAAAAGAAAATATAATCTGTTGGCTGTGCTTTTTACTAATTTAGGAGTGCCCTAAACTCTTCAGTGGTCTGGGAATTGACCACAGAAGGAGAAAAACTATTCCACTGTGGAATAGTCCGCGGAAAAAAGTTCTTCAGGGCATCACTGTATGTCAAGTATCTACAATATTGGGCACTGTTTGATGACCTGGTAGATTTCAAAATGTGAGCAGGGTCAGGTACTTGTCTTTTTCTATAGACACAGTACCACAATGTATCTTATGAAAGAGGAGAGGGGAGAACCGATCCCTACAGGCCTTGAGAGATGGCACTCACGCTCATTGAGCATCTCACCGACACTACCTGTGTTTCACCATCTCCGGCAGGTCCAGCGGGCTGCTGTCCTCTGAACTTTCTCTACCTGATTAATCTGAAGCTTTGAGTAAGGGCTCCAAAAAGGTGCTGCATACTCTAGTTTAGGCCTAACCAAAGTTTTGTATGCAACTTCCTTAGTACTCGTAGTTGCAAAAGCCAAATTCCTGCGAAGGAAACCGAGTGCCTTAGTTGCTTTGGAATGATTTCTGAAATGTGTTGACCCCAATCCATATTATCAGAGATGGTTATACCAAGGTATTTTGCTGACTAAGTTTTTCCAAAGTTTTCTTGTGAAGGGAATAATCAAAGAGAATTTGTTTGTAATGCTGATGCCGAGTCACTCTATGGCCGAGTCACTCTCATAGAGTGACATTTGGCCACATTGAACTTCATTTTCCAATGATTGGCCACAGATCGAAGACCTTATGTTAACCGGCAGGTCATTTATAAAAGTAAGGAACAGGATCAGTCCTACATACCCCCCCCCCCCCCCCACACACACACACTTCCAGACTTAAATTACTTAAACTCTAGAGTTCCTGGATCCATGCCTACGTTTTGAATGATAACAATTTGATTCATCTTTCTGGATCCGGACATGGAACAATTTTATATAATGTTTATTTTGCTCTTACTCATATTCTGTAAAGAGATTTTATTTAAGCCCTCCAATTAAAATATTTTACTGTCCGTTCCAAGGCGGAGCTTCTTTTGTGGATGATTTATGTTATTTCTGTCTTGTATTTGTTATGCATTTGTGCACCTCTGTTTATTGATGCCTTGTGGTCACTGCTGGGACCTCTTGGCTCTCGTTTGTGATGTCTAATTGTGAATTTGTCACTTTCCCATTGGTGTGTATCGATTCCTGATCTTTCCCCTCTTTGTTACTTTGTCTAAAAGCCGATACTTGATTGGACCGAGACTTAGCAAAATGTGTGTACGAGCAAATGTGCCACAGAAAATGTTCTTGTTTTTTCTTTGTTTAAATAACTAGTCATCTGTATTCAATGGCAGAAAAAGAGAGAAAGAATGTTTTGGAGGTAAGAAATCATACAGATCGCGTTGTTTCATTCCTAATTCGTCTGTTGAAGCGAAAAAAAATGTTGCGTTTCGTCCCCAAAGCAGTTCGTACTCAGTCCATCGGCTTTATTCATTCTGCTTGTCGTTTCCGCTAAATGTCTGTTGTAAAGGGTGGCGGCACTCAAGGCCTCTGTCCTGTCAAGATTTAAATTCGAAAAGAAAGTTTCTATCAAGATACAAGAAACTTTATTTAAAGTTGGCATTCAATTTTAACATCTCAAACATTAGCCAGCAAGGCTATTTTACCGACACACAAAGTGAAAGACTGTACAAGTATATTTTCTATTGTTAAAATATATATTATGAGCATATAAATAAGAGACCATTCTTTGCGATCTATCTAGGGGAAGGAATTGATGAAACTCAAAAAGGTGGGATAAAAGGGGCTCAAGAGACCCTGATCACCATGATGGCTGCATGGTTTCAAGGCTCTTAGGCGAAAGACGAAACCTAGATAGGGTGCAGATAGACCAAAAGATGAGGTCGATCAGTGGAGAGCAGACCTTATCAGCTGTATATAATACAGCTATAATTTATTCAGGCTTCCAGATAAGAGCGCCCGTTGGAAAACCATTTTCTCCATTTAATTCTCACCCAAAACATATGTTGTGGGTACTCAAAAGAACCGTCTCAATGAGACGGTCCTTTCGAGCACCCAAAACACATTTTAATATTGGACTGAGAAAAAAAAATGTTGTGGTTACAAAAAAGAACCATCTCATTGAGACGGTTCTTTTGAGCATTTAAGAAGACACATGCTTAATATTGGCGAGAAAAATCATACCAAATTTAAATTACGCTTATAAAATTATAAGAACTATGGATTCAAGTGGCACTTTGGAAGCTTAGCAAAAAGCTTAAATTAGATTAGGCATTTAATTAATTGAAATAACTTAGGCCAAAAAAAGAAAATGTCTTGTTTCCGGTTACCCTACCGACCCTAATATTTTGGGGCCTACTCAAACTTTTTTGAAGCCTTTTGGGATATTGAAGTCTATTTTAAGACCTTTTTAAAAGATTTTTAGATTTTTCTATACAAAAAAGTTTTTATAAAAAAAAAAGTTTGCCTACCTACCGACCCTAAATTTTTTGGAGACGTAATCGGAAACAAGACATATTTTTCTTTTGGCCTTAAAATGTCCACCCCTTTAATTTTCATCTTTTGACAGATAGATCTACACTAAAATGATTTCAAAGATTCAAAATCAGTAAGCTTGATGTTTTATATGTTAATTACATTTGTGGAAACTTTACATTTTAGTCACTCAACCTACATCGTAAGACGTTTGTAAACATTGGAGAAGATAGGGCCACAAGGCCTGATACGGAATTTTACATCGATAACTTTTTATTTTTAATAGACCCCTTTCACATTGTTATCTCCCTTAGCAATCGCTCTTCAATTGAAAAATCAATAAAGCCGTTTTTGAAAATGATGGGGCAGATTGCTTATTAGTGATCATTAGTTACATTGACAAAACACATAGTGATGCTTTATAAGCCGATTGTTTTGGCCTTTCACCGATAGAATAAGATATCTTTTTCTAGGAATTAGATAGATTAATGTTTTCATTTACATTTTATAAATTTTCAGTATTTATCGCTTTATTCAGTGCAAAATATACTTTGATCTCGAGCTAAAATCGGCTTGTAAGGCACGAAATCGCTTCTACTTCAGGCACGAAATCTCAAAAACTTTTTGAAACACATGCCAACTAATAAGACACACGAGTCTGTTATGCTACTATCGACAACTCAGACGAGCCTGTGCAAATGCACAGTCTCACCAGGGCATTCGCTGCTTGCACACACATCGGATCCAATGTTGTGTCTGAGTGCACATAAAGAAAGACGGTGCATGTGGTAAACACAGGCTCAGACAGAAAACAGACCTAAGGGTTCCAGCTCCACTAGATAAGCAGGCAGTAGCGCACGCATGGTACTGCATGCTACCAAATAAACGTGCGTGTATGGCCATAATGACTAAGCATATGCGATAAATGTGGAAATCGAACAGTAATTACCTCCAATCATATACCCTTTAATTGACATCATTTCTACACAATGTCTGCTTATGCGCAGGCTCGCGAGAACCATAGCTGCTCGCACACACAAATTATGGATGTAGATGAAGACTCATATCTATATTTTTAAAACACCAGTCCACTGGTTAAGACTTTTACGTATAAGTGATAATAAGTACAAATTAGAGAATCACTTCATAAAGCTATCATGCCCGTGCCAGGCACGTGTGCTTTTATTGCTTTTAAAGGGCCCCAGGCATAGGATTAAAGGACAGGATGCACAGTGGGAGATATTAAAATGGGCCTCGATCGCGACGCGAGAAAGCCTGACTTTTGTGCATGCGAACAATAAAGGTGCAGGCCTGTCTTCGTATCCACGCAGTCTGATCAGCGCCTTTATTGTTCGCTTGTTGGAAAGTATAATATCTGCACTTGCTTACTGCAAAATTTCATTTTTAGCTTGTCTCTGTAGCTGAACAGACTGGTTTGAGACTTACTCAGTCAAAAACCTGCAAGACAGCTTTCTCGCGGGATGGCCTTTAAAATGTATTTTACCACTTATTTTAACCAGAAAGACCCTGTTTAGACGCCAAGTGTGTGGAATGTAATCATAGACCATGTATACATTGAATAAACATGAAGCTAACCAGACTGTTCACTGCTCGCAAACGCATAGTATGGAAGGAAATTATTGATACAGTGTATGTTATAATGTATGACCTTCAAAGTAATGCATCCGCTCATTTGGAAAAAATGCAGTCGTGGAATTGCTTAGATATCTTTCTGATCTCAAATATTCAGAATATTGGAATCAATCGCTTATTTTTGTAACATTTATCATTTAATTTTGCTATTTGTCAAATCTTTATTTGCAATTTTTTTTCTTTTAATTGTTTTCCATATTCCATTGTGTATTGTAAGGCAGCCGTATAAAGGTTGCCCCTTAACGTGTTTTCTCGCGGAGATAATGCGGAACGAGACACTTTGGCGCATGCGCACTAACAATGTGAAAAGAGTCTATTAAAGCAAACTACTGTATTCTTAAAACAGGAGCTTTCCTATGTGTCATTGTATCCATTTAAACAATTCTCGGGACCGCACTTCCAGTTAGCAGTGGTTGTCAAGTACTGCCAAATATGAAAACCACATGTTTTATCGATATTTTGATTTTTGTGTTTCCCTCAAGATAACCTTCAAAAATGGCAAAATTGTAGTTTGCAATAGGCTGCAACAATCATAACACGATGAAAGACGAGAAAATACAAGTCTTTAGCTCCCAAATTATTATGTCAAACGCTTAGAAATATCGATCTTTGCAGTCACATTGGTGTTGCGTGAATTCGTATATAGACACTAAATGTCAACAGTTAAGCAACAACATTTTATAAGACCATTTCAGTACAGATATGTTTGTCGCAGTGCACATAGATAGATAGATAGATAGATAGATAGATAGATAGATAGATAGATAGATAGATAGATAGATAGATAGATAGATAGATAGATAGATAGATTAGTCATTGAAATATCCTGAACTTTCAATGAAAAGTGAGTACAGTATACAACCATTTCATTCCTTTCTGTGCAACAGTCAAAACTATCACCCATGAGGTGCTGTGGATGACCTGATGAACAGTGCATCGGGTCATTCACAGCACCGAGGGGGTGATAGTTTTGACTGTTGCACAGAAAGGAATGAAATAGTTGTTTTATTACCCAACTCAAAACTAACAAAGGGTAATCATAAGTGGGATGCTGATGCGCGTACGGTTTGTTATGGCGGGAGTGGCTCTTTAAACTTCCAATCACTTCGTTGTTTGTGGTCAGAAACATAGAGTCTGGGTACTCGTTTCCTTAGAATGAGTGGAACACTTTGAAACCAAACTTGAACAGATTAGGCGAAATTTTCCGTTTTGAAGCAAATCCTTATATACTTAACGCCAGTAAAAACGCAACTTTTACAGTATACCCTTACTCGGGATTTAATGCTATTTTATCATTCTAATAAAATAAAAGCATAAACCTATGGTCGCGATATCAAGCCAATACTCTTTTGGTGCGGATAAAGCAGTCCAGATAAGCCAGGCTGTATTTTTTGATAAAGGGACACAACCCAAACTTCGACACAAAAACTGCAAAATCACCTTATTAATCTGGATATCAGATCTTCATTATGAATGGCTCTTTTGGATTCAAACTTTCGGAAACTTGTAACATTGCTCTACTTTCATTGCACACGCAACAGATTTTTTTGTCTTGAAGTTTTGACCTTCAAAATGGTCATCAAAGTTTCAGCATGAAAACCGGAAGTTAACGAAAATGCAACACTTTCGACGGTAAATATTGCGATAAATGATAACCATAAGTTATGACCTTACAGCTTACGTATGCCAATTTTTTAAATGATTCAGTTTAATTGAAGCTTTATTGATTTTTCAAATTTCGGGTAAATTTCACGAAAAATGAAATTTTAAACATAAATTTTAGGTCCTTCCAGCGAAGCAAATTTTGTGCTATAAACCGTTTTTTTGTTTGTTTGAGTGAAACGCAGTACTTGCACGCTGAAATTGAATAACATTTCAAGATTTAATATGGTTACCAAAAAATTTGATAAATTTGTCATTTTTCACCAATTTATTTGGCAGATGTGTGCAATTGAGCTCACGTTTTGGTAAAACATTCTCCTACGTTAGGGACGCTTGTTAGTACAAAGACAAAGTGTATCAAGCTGATATTTATAGGAAAAATAACACTTGTACCAGTTGAGTTTTTAATGGCTTTAAGTATATTATACAGCGTAGAGAGCGCAGTGGCTAAGTGGTAAAATGCTTGAGTGTTGCGGTTTTAAGCCTCAACGGCCTCACTGCGTTGTCACAATAATCCTTGCTTAGTACTGGTTCAATCCTGACATAACTGAAAAACTGTTGACTGGGACGTAAAGAATCAAGTCAAACCAAACTTTCCTACAGCGTGACGCTGCTAAGTAATACGTTTGACGTCATCAATGTACAGCTGATCAGCCTATCACGTGACTGGGAAACAGTTAAAAATGTTTTACGGGGAACAGTTCCTCGAACCGGATCGAACCGACAGAGACGGAAAAGTTGCTTAACAGTAAAAAATGCTTAATAACTCTTTATATAGTATGTTGGGTAATAATATGGATTGTTATACACTAATAGTCTATGGATTTTTGATGTCAATTTCTTTGGGTAGCTCAATTTCATAAATGTGGTCTTCACAAGGAGTGTAGATATTCATGACTGTGAAGCCATGTATCATGTCACATCTCAGCAGACTGCCTTCTGTTTGTTTGTTTGTATTGTTGCTTTACGTCCCAGTCAACAGCTATGGTCATTGTTGGATGGTCAGTTCACCTAACCATGCACACTTTTTCCTGGGCAAGCTTGAACAAGCGGTTAACCAGTACTTCGTGCACAATCTTTCGCTTGTAGCTGACCACAACCCTTCTTAAATGATTCAGCGGAAGGGAGAATGACGGTTGAAATTGTTTCAGGATCAATCTCCAAAAAGTATGTGACTGGTTCAGGATCGAACTCATGACCCACTACTGCACATAAAACCCATTAAATTCCGTTAAAAGTCCATAAAAATGCCATTAATAATCAAATTCCTTTTAAAATCATCCATTACTTTTCGTTTCTTAAAATTAATGGTTTTGTGTGTTCGGTCATTAATATTCATTATAATGGCCATTAATTCAGCGGTAACGGCCATTAAAGAGCAAGTAAAATCATTAATTTTTGATTAATTTACACCTTCTGTATTATTAATGACCATTAAAAGAAATAATGGTCCATTAATTTTCGTTTTGTGATGTTTTAATGCCCATGAATGTGCATTCTGTAATGGCCATTACAAAAAGTAATGACCATTAAAACCTTTCGTGTCTATTGATGGTATTAAAAAGGAGTAAATTTGCATGTTTAATATTTTAATGGCCATTAAATATATAAATATGCAATTCATTAGCATTAGAAAGCAGTGAAATATCGGGAACCAATATTTATACGAAACAATGTGCCATTATTTAAGTGGTAATGGCCATTAATTTAATTCAAGAGCAAGTATGATCATTAAAATACCATTAATTTTTACCCTTGGTATGAAATGATGACCATTAAAATTTAATGGGCCATTATTTTCTGTTTTATGGTGATTTAATGCCCATGAATTTGCAGTATTAATGGCCATTACAAAAACTAATTGCTATGAAAACCCCATTACATGTCTAATAATGGCCATGAAAGATGTGTTCATGAATTTTAAATTACTGAAGTTTGGAGATCAATATTTTCATGGCCAATAATTTTTGGGACTGAACATCTTAACCCATTAATTTTTTAATAATGGCCATCAATAAAAAGATCATCAGAGTATTTGATATTATCCATTATTTGTATACTCATGTAAAGGTTAGTTTTTAACATTATCATTTTACAGCCTTCAAAACTTGCTGCACATTGCATCCATAGGTATGTTTGTGTAATGAAGAGCTCCACCATTCAGTGCTTGTAAATTGAAATCGCCACATTTCTTGTTTCATGAAGAAATTGCCTGTGTGATTAAACTGAAATTTCAGGAAACAAAGAAAATTACCTCGAGAAAAGCTGTAGGAAAATGAGTTTTAAAGGCAAACTCTATTAATTTCATCGAAAATCATAACATATCCTGGAGAAATGCTGGAGAAATTCTCCAGCATTTATCCAGGAAATTTTAAAGCTTATCAAGGAGATTGTGGGCCTTTGTTACCTTTTCAGACACAAACCAATCTGCTCTCCTACCAAGCATAGCTAGAGCCTGGAAACAGGATTTAGCAACTGCAAGAATACATAGGATATAGGAAAATATGCATTTGGGAGCCATGACCATGCTTTATTGAAATAATGAAATCCGTGATACAGTGAGGGGAGTTTTAATGAGGTACACTGGTAATCAATTGGTAATCAATTTTAAACTTGTAGCACAAACATGTATTCTATGGATCTTGCATTTGTAGAAATTTTGTGCATAATTTAACATTCCAAACAGTTCTATAATTCTAAGTTATGTATGCTACCAAACCCTGCTTGTCCATCAACAACATGTGTATTACTGCTTCTGAGTACAAGCACAATCACCATGGAAGCGGGAACCCGCGAGGTGCGAGTAGTATGGCGATTGAAATTTTCAGTCAGGCGTCTCATAAATTTAAGCACTACTTGGTTAGCAGGCTTCGACCACCATGCCTATAAGTCTGAACAAAGAAGAGAAGTAATAAAAAGAGTTAGTGTATTTTTGAAGAAAATACAAAATCCAAAGCCATTAATTTAGCCTAAATGAGTTTTGAGCAGGATTTAATGGCCATTAAAGTTGCATCTAATGGATCTAATCTAATTTCATGCCAATTATTTATCCAAACTATTTATTAATGGCCATTGGTTTTGAATTAATATGGTTTTCTTTATATGTGACTGTGTCCTAAGAAGGATTCAACTTGGCCAATAACATTTACACTCAAAATTCATTTCCATGTAAAAGAATGCAACATTTCTCAATAGAATCAGAAAGAAAAAAAGACTTTATTCTAAACGCTCTTGATGAGGCTTCATTAAGACTGTTGGTGTGCCTAATGTGTAAAGCCATTTGATCATGTCTTAGACTTTACTTATTGGATATATGCTGTATCATTATCATCCCCTTTAACAAATTTCATAACGTTTCAAACTATGTTTTTATGTCACAAAACCGAATATCCAGATGAATTAAGTTTTCAAAAAAAACAACATACCAACAGGTAAATGCTATATGTAACAATGGGATAGAATTTGACAATTATAATGAGAAGTACACAATTTAATGTTTAAAGATGTCTCTAAAATCGTGAAAATACCATACTTTATTTTTACAATTATCTTAATAAAAAATTTTGTTTTGCTTTCTGACTGAGAAAAATGATCAAAACATGCAATAATTCTAATAAACACATTTAATGGCCATTAAAATCACTTAAACAAGAGTTGCAAATTAGAGTAGCTCCCCTTGAAAAATCTTATTTTTTCACAAAAGATTAATATGAAATACAAAAATGATTTAAGACTTATATTTTTTCTGAAATATTGTATTAATTAATTTATCAGAATTTCTGATCTCTATTATTAACATACAGCAAGGTTGTGCCCTAAATTTATCAAAATGTATATGTGTTGCATTCACCAATGGTAATTATATTTTCATCAATATATAGAAGGATTCAGAAATAAAAAGTTAACATTAACTTGTTAATTGGCCTGTTTATCTCTTAAGATGACAGGGGACTTAAACCAAAGTCCAGCAAGATTCTTGCTTGTCTTTCCTGCTTCTAAATGAGAAACAGGAAGCAGCACAAGAAATAGAATCTTGAAAACATTGCAGTGGGCATAAGAGAAAATTAATGACCATTAACATATTTTTATTAGAAATTTGTCATGCTTATCTAATGGCCATTAAATTATGCATTTAATGCCCATTAATATGCTGTTGATTTAAAAGAATGATGCCCATTATTTTCTATCCAATATACTAATGGGTAATTAATGCCCATAAATTTGTAGTTACATTTTCTGTTATAAAGGCCATTAAAAATAAAAAGCCATTAATAATGGTTCTAAAAATGGCCAAAATTTTCATGGCCATGAAAAATAGACCATATTAATGGGCATTAAAATTAACCAGCAACAATTTTAATGGGAGGTTTTAATGGCCATTAATTTTCACACACTAAAAATAATGCTTAAATGATGCTCATTATTTTTTTCAATTAATGGTTTGAGTTATTGGTATTTTGACAGATTTTCAGTTTTGAAAGTGCATTTTACCATTAAAATTGACCATTAATAGGACCATTTTTAATGGGAAATTTTAATGGGGGGCCATTAATGGGATTTTAATGGGAGTTTATGCAGTAGTGACCCCTGCAAGCACATTATCGACTGGGCTACTCTGCCTGGTAGACTGCCCTCTGTATTTGTATCATGTTTCCCTCTGTGGATACTACAGTTGCAAAAATAAAATAAATATTAAATCACAAACTGGTGTATCATGTTTCAACTTGGCAGACTGCTTTCAGTTGGTAGAGTTGCAAATCAGTGTAGCAGGTTTCATCTCGGCTGGTGGAATCGCAATCGGTGTATCATGTTTCAGCTCAGCAGACCGCACTCTGTAGATAGAGTTGCAAACTGTTATATTATGTTTAATCTCAGCAGACTGCCCTCTGTAGACCTGGTTGTAAACCGGTTTCTCATATTAATCCTCAGCAGATTACTCGCTGTAGATATGGCTGGAAACCGATGTATCACACTATACTCAGCAGACTGCCCTCTGTAGATAGATTTGCAAACCTGTTTATCATGTTTCATCTCAGCAGGCTGCTCTCTGTTGATAAGAGCTACAAACTTGTGTATCATGTTTCTTCTCAGCAGACTGTCCTCTGTAGATAGAGTCTCTGTTGTGAGCTGGTCTATGATGTTACATCTCAGCAGACTGTTTTATGTACTGATGTATCATGTTTACAAAGGTTAAAGGCAGATGACAATTTCAGGTAAAGCTTCTATGCAGAGAGGAACACGGGACAGAATGTCAGGCCTGATCTGAGTCCAAATTGTTTGAAATGGATATCGGCAGATAACAATGTCACATGAAAATTTAACGGAAAGTTAAAATACAGGTTCAACTTAAACTTGTCGTAACCTCTAAAGTGCCAAACATTCTGAACCTCGATAAGGCCTGGACAAAAAATCGGGCCTGATCTGGGTCCAAATTGTTTGAAAGGGTTATCAGCAGATGACAATGTCATGTACAGATGTTACACAAAGTTAAAAAACATCGGTTTAACTCCAACTTGTCATATCCTTTCAAGTGCCAAACATTCTGAACCCCGATAAGTCTGGACAAAATGTCGGCCTGATCTGGGTCCAAATTATTTGAAAGGGTTATAAGCAGATGACAATGTCATGTAAATGTTTATTGCTAAGTTAAAATACATAGGTTCAACTTCAACTTGTCATAAGCTCAGAAGTGTCAAACAGTCTGGAACCTGATAAGGCCCGGACAGAATGCCGGACCTGATCGGGGTCGAAACTGTTGTAAACATTACAGATTTAATGCAAAGGGTAAACTGCAATGGTTTGACCTAAAGTTGTCAGAACCATAAGGGTTATGCCAACCTTAGAAATATTGTTGTTTCCCCTTGGAGCATTCTGCAATACTTTTGACCTGCATTAAGTGATGGTTTGTCATGAAAGCAATTTTTACTCTTCTTGAGAGTGGTTGTTTTAGGCAGGTTTTTCTGCACACAAACAATTTGTTTGACTCGAGACCGAAGGGCCGCGGGTTTGAGCCTCACCTGTGTCACTGCGTTGTAGTCCTTGAGCAAGACACATTTATCCTAGCTTAGTACTGGTTCAACCCAGGAAGACCCTTCCCTTTATAACTGAAAGATTGTTGATGGGACGTAAAGAATCAAATCAAACAAACAAAACAAACAATTTGCTAAGAATATATTTTAAAGATTGACAATTCTCTAAGTTTGCAATGAAATTTAATAAAAAAAATCTTAACAAAAGATTGTAGTAGAATTTTTTGTGTAGGGGCTTTTTTCAGGGTCAGTCGGGTAAGGGGAAAAAAAATTAATTTAGGCCAATATCAGGCCTCTATGGCTGTTTTCCCAGACACCATGTATTCAGGGAGGTTCAAAATTGATAACTTTTTTCAAATATCTAACTTTTGTCACAGCATCCAGATAATCCAAGTATTGCATGCTTGGATCCAGAGGGGAGACCAGACCCCCTTGAAAAACACAACACAAGTTATATGGGCTTAGATAGGGAATAATTGAGTACCTGGATACCCCCCCCCCCCCCACCCCTGGAAAAAGTTGGAATCCATCCTTACCACTGGAAGAATTGATGGACCCCCTCTGGAACCATGGAAAATTAAAAAAAAAATTGAAATAAACCAATTGACTTCTATAAAATAAGTTGAGGACCAAAAAAAAAGATTTTTATGGCAGATACACCTTGAATCCACCCTCCGGGACGAGAATTCTTGGACCTGTGCATGTATTGATATTGTTGCTTCATATGGAAATCCATATAAAAATTGCTGAGAACAATTTTTGAAAAGGATAGATTTTATGACAGGTTGCATTGTACCAAAGGTGTTGAGTGTCAAACTTGGAGGTGTGAGAATGTCAGAATTCACATTAAAAATAGTCATTTATCTATCTAGAGCTTGATAATGTCTCGGGATATATAGAATTTCAAGTCCGTTCTTTTGTTGTTAAAGCTCCTCCATTTTTTGGCCATACATTATTTTTTGTTTTTTGAAATTTTAACCTGTGACCTTTTAATATATATACAATGCACAATCCCAACTTCATTTTATAAAAATCTATGGGGTGTTCTATTGGTCTAAAAAGAGTAAAGGGGATCATTTGTGTGAAATTATTTACAATTGGCGCAGGAATTCAGCTTAATTCATTTGGAAACAGCATGGGGAATTCTTATTTTGGTCAAAATTAGACATTTCAAAGTGCTGATCTGACCTTGAAATTAAGGTTAATGAATTTGACTCAAACCTAATACCCCTCCCCCTACCCTCCTAACTATCAAAGGCCCTGATAAACAAAAATTTGAGCCTTTTCAGAATAATTATGTGTTTTGTGTTTCAGAAGAGCCGGCTCCTTGAGACGCTTCTTTTGAGTACCCACGTTGGCACAACATATGTTTTATTTTGAGAAAAATGAAATATGATTTTCAAATATGCTCACTTATCTGGAGGCCTGAACAATGTTTCTATCATTGGGTTTTGCAGAAAATGTGCGGAACAGAAGCTACACCCTCTAAGCTACACAGATGGTGACATGGACTCACAACGCCAACAGGATCAGCACAAAAGCCAATATGTACCCCACATAATTTGTGACAGTGGTTTAGGAGCAAAGATGTCTGTTTTGTTTGCTTGCTTAATAAAAGGGTAAGTAAATTACCCCTATATCAGCTAGTGATAATTTTGTCATCTGCTGATGTTCTTTGCAAACAGTTTGGAAGGCCTCCAGTAAAATATTTTACTGACCGTCCCAAGGCGGTACTTCTTTTGTGGATCTTTTATGTTTTTTCTGTCTTTCGTTTGCTATGCCTTTGTGCACGTCTGATAATGTGTGCCTTGTGGTCACCTGCTGAGAAGAGCTGACCTCTTGGCTCTCATTTGTGTTGTCAGGCTGTGAGTTTGTCACTTTCCCATTGGTATCCTGGGTCAGGTGTGGTACTTGATTGTATCGATTCCTGATCTTTGCACCCATACTTACTTTAATACAGGGGTTGCCAGAGCTCATGATGAGAAATGTCTTTAAAAGACATCTTCTCCTGAGCCAATGGTCCAAATTTTAAATAATTTCACAGAAATGTTCCTCATGATGCCCTCTACCAGAATTGCACAAACAGTTTTGCTCCACCGAAAAAGGGGTTGGCATACAGTTTGGACCCAGATCAGACTGGACACATTATGTTATCATTAGTGTAAAATTTTGATGTTTTTTCCCTTTAAACAAATTATTATTTATACATTACAAGTTAAAACTTTTGTAAAATGCTTGCGAGCTTTCAGCATTTTTTTTTTGTGAGTGACACCACAGAAGAATAAAAACATGACAGTCTTTTAAAGTATGAAAGAACATAAGGGGTATAGATTAACTTAAGGGTGAGCAGCTTACAGACAACAGCAAAAGCATGAACAAAATTATCAATCATGCTAAGAGTTAAAGCATTCATAGTTAAAGCATAAAGAAAAATCACAAAAAGTCCAATTTTTGAAGGTTTACTATTGCCCTGTTTAATACACAGGCAATGAAGGTCTAGGTCAAGTCCATTTTATCAGACAATGTCATTTGTTAATCACCTTGCAGACAGTTAGGACCTAGATCAGCACTTATTGAAAGTCAGTCCTGGTCTGCGTCCAAAATGTTAGACATTCTAATAACTAGTGTTTGAAAAAAGTTAATTTTGAAAAAAAAGTCAGCAGACTACATAAAGCATGAAAAGCATTCAACAACTTAAAAAAGATCTTTCTGGTTTTTTAAATGATCAGCAGTGGCGGATCCAGAGGAGTTTCAGGGATTCGCTCGAACCCCCTCCCCCCCCCCCCACCCCCCAATTTTTAAATGTCCTATGAAAATGAAATAATTGGGTCTCAGTGAGACTAAAGTATTTCTTTTTCATAGGATACTTAGGAAAAATGAGATAAAATCAGCAAAGCGAACCCCCACACCTTTATATATTATGAACCCCCTTTGTGTGATGTACATTATATATCTATAAATATCTTGTAATGTTCTATATTTATAGTTATTGTTTGTCAAAATTGACCCAAGACATATGAATTTTAATTGTCCTTTCATCCAATTGGATCTGTCTGACTGCAGATCCAGGGGTCGCGAGTTCGATCCCGGCCCGGTACCATACTTTCGTGGAGATTGATCATGAAATAATTTCTACGGTCATTTTCCTTCCTTCCGCTGATTTATTCAAGAAGGGTTGTTGTCAGTTACAAGCGAAAGTATGTGCACAAATTACTGGTTAACCGCTTGCTCAAGCCTGCCCAGGAAAAAGTGTGGTTAAGTGAACTGACCGTCCCGCAATGACCATAGCTGTTGACATGGGACGTAAAGCAACAAAAACAAACAAACAAATCCAATCTTCGGGAATCATCATAAAAAGTGAGCTTTCGATTGTGGTACATTTACTTGTCTGAATGAAAGAATTCTACAATTTCTCATTAGCTTAATGGGTACATTTAACAGGATGTGTTTAGCATTCAAAAGATGTGGGTTCAAATCTGGTTCTATTTCATTTTTTTTTTTTTTTTAGTCTTTTTTCATTATTTTGTTTGTTAAAGGTGCATAGTCTGTAACTTTGATCTTTTAATTTTAGAAATAACATTTCTATTTCAAGAACACAGTAAAAAACTAAAATTCAGGTATACATTTAACCAATTTCGTAAATCTTAACAAATTATCAATATCGATCAAAACAACAGCATTTATGTTAAAAATTAACTGCCTATAATTATTGGAGGGACGCAAATAATTACCAACAAGGGTCCAATTCAGAATCGGTTTTATATTTGAATGAATTAGTTATTCTCTCGGAAAAGCACCATGCTACACATCCAGACGTCGCTATGTAGCTTGTACAATGAGATCCTGAACCCATATGCTCTAAAAGCATGTTTCATAACCCATATCAGTAGGACGAGCCCGAGTCCAGTTTTTGGGATGATAATTTTCAAGTTAGTCTAATTTTTATATAAAACTTTGTAAGCAAACAGTGGAGACCCTGATCAGACGCCGTGTTCTGCGGCATCTGATTTGGGTCTTCACTGTTTGCATAATTATGTCCCACAAAAAGGACACTAGGCTTATATGGGATAATTACCAACAAAGCCTGCAACCTCTTTTAATTTTCAAGTTAATCTAATTTTTATATACGATTTTGTAAGCAAACAGTGGAGACCCTGATCAGATGCTGCAAGTGCATTTTTTTATAATATAGTAACCATATTTATCTTGATAAGCATCCATTTCTATTTTACTCTGCTTGCTGGAATTTTTTTTATACTTTTGTCATCTGCTGTCTTTTTTTTTAATTAATTTACTATATTGTTCTCAGAGAGTCAAAGAGATTGGATTAAGATCTGGCCCAATATTTTGTCAGTACTGATCTGGTTCCAAAACTGTTTGCAAAGGTTATCAGCAGACAACAATTGCAGGCAAAGAGTAACTTCAGCAGTGTATATCTAACAAACTTGCAGGGTTCCACTTATTAGTATGCATTTACAAGCAGAGTAGAAAACAATATACATCCTGATCAGCTGGCTTCAGGACCAGGTATTTTGTCATCTGCTGTCTTTTCTAAATTCATTTACTATATAGTTCCTTCATGATCACCATCAGAGAGTCAAACAGTTTGGATCCAGATCAGGTCTGACATTTTGTCAGTCCTGATCTGGTTCTAAAACTGTTTGCAAAGGTTATCAGCAGACAACAATTTCAGGCAAAGAGTAACTTAAGCAGTGTATATCTGACCAACTTGCAGGGTTCCACTTATTAGTATGCATTTACAAGCAGAGTAGAAAACAATATACATCCTGATCAGCTGGCTTCAGGACCAGGAAAATTTTAGGTATTTTGTCATCTGCTGTCTTTTCTAAATTAATTTACGAATCTATGACAACTCACCGACAGACAACTGGCTGACAAGACAACTCAGCGACGGCACTTTTTCACCGAAAACCAACTCGCCGACACGACCACTGGCCGACACGACAAGACACAGACAATTTTTTTAAAAACTCACCGACACTCGCCGACACTCACCGACAGAGACTTTCCTAGAAAAAGGATGAAAAGAAATATTTTTTCAATGTCAATATTGCTTTATTTTCGGAACGAACACATCACCACTTTGCTTTCAGTAAACACAAATACATGTACATGTGTCATGGCGTCTTTTAGTCTCTATGGTTACTGAAATAAAGTTTATAGTCTTTATCCTTATCCCTATATTCAGAGTTTTAATATTCACACTTGATAAGAGAAATTGTGCGCCAGACCTTCAAGGTAGTCTAGGTCCACTTTGTAAATGTAGCCTTCAGAAACTAATTTGTTTTTGCCCCTCTGGGATCAGATGAACGAAAAACCAGATGCCATTCTTATAAATCGAAAGCCAAAATGTCCCGGCAAAATGTACAAAAAAATCCGTTATACATGAGCTTTAGAGATTAGTGAAGCCGAAGTTGAGAATGGTAATCAGTTTTGTAAAGAAACATAATAGGCTTTTGTCTGTGAGTTGTCGTGTCGGCGACTTGTCTTTGTCGTTCAGTTGTCGTGTCCTTGAATTTTTTTTGTCTGTCATTTTTTGTCTGCGAGTTGACTTTCGGTCAGTTGTCTGTCAGTGAGTTGTCGCACAACGAGTACTATATAGTTCCTTCATGATCACCATCAGGGAGTCATCCAGTTTGGATCCAGATCAGGTCTGACATTTTGTAGGTTCTGATCTGGTTCTAAAACTGTTTGCAAAGGTTATCAGCAGACAACAATTGCAGGCAAAGAGTAACTTCAGCAGCGTATATCTAACAAACTTGCAGGGTTCCACTTATTAGTATGCATTTACAAGCAGAGTAGAAAACAATATACATCCTGATCAGCTGGCTTCAGGACCAGGTATTTTGTCATCTGCTGTCTTTTCTAAATTCATTTGCTATATAGTTCCTTCATGATCACCATCAGAGAGTCAAACAGTTTGGATCCAGATCAGGTCTGACATTTTGTCAGTCCTTATCTGGTTCTAAATGTTTGCAAAGGTTATCAGCAGACAACAATTTCAGGCAAAGAGTAACTTCAGCAGTGTATATCTGACCAACTTGCAGGGTTCCACTTATTAGTATGCATTTACAAGCAGAGTAGAAAACAATATACATCCTGATCAGCTGGCTTCAGGACCAGGAAAATTTTTAGGTATTTTGTCATCTGCTGTCTTTTCTAAATTAATTTACTATATAGTTCCTTCATGATCACCATCAGGGAGTCATACAGTTTGGATCCAGATCAGGTCTGACATTTTGTCGGTTATGATCTGGTTCTAAAACTGTTTGCAAAGGTTATCAGCAGATAACAATTTCAGGCAAAGAGTAACTTCAGCAGTGTATATCTAACCAACTTGCAGGGTTCCACTTATTAGTATGCATTTACAAGCAGAGGTGAAAACAATATACATCCTGATCAGCTGGCTTCAGGACCAGGAAAATTTTTAGGTATTTTGTCATCTGCTGTCTTTTCTAAATTAATTTACTATATAGTTCCTTCATGATCACCATCAGGGAGTCATACAGTTTGGATCCAGATCAGGTCTGACATTTTGTCTGTTCTGATCTGGTTCTTAAACTGTTTGCAAAGGTTATCAGCAGATAACAATTTCAGGCAAAGAGTAACTTCAGCAGTGTATATCTAACCAACTTGCAGGGTTCCACTTATTAGAATGCATTTACAAGCAGAGGTGAAAACAATATGCATCCTGATCAGCTGGTTTCAGGATCCAGCTGATTCGGATCTATACTGTTTATGATCAAGGTCAAAGTATTTCACGAAAAAGCACGAATATAACCAAGATTTTGGCGAAAATTAATCAGTCTCAAGTCACCTCTGTCATCTGCTGATATCCTTTGTGAACAATTATATAGAAGGCAGACTGTTGGTCCTGATCTGGGTCCAAACCGTTTGACTCCCTGATAGTGTTCCTGAAAGAAATTTTGTTAAAAAGTTAATTTTGAATGCTAAAAGTCAGCAGACAACAAAAAAGCATGAAAAAAGCTTGAAAATAAATGATAGAAAAAGATCTTTCTGTCTTCTGTCTTAATAATCGACTATTGAACAGTTTGTCATTCTAAAAGTGTTACTGAAAAATATTTTTGAGAAAGTCAATTTCTAAAAAGTCAGCAGACTGCAAAACATTAATGTGGGCATGACCAGATTGGTCTTGAAATTTATTGTAGGATGTTTTTGTTGTTACCATGACAACAAATAGTAGGTTTTGACCACATGGTGAGTTGACCTGGTGACTAATAAACACAGAATTTTCAGGTTTATTACTGAAATGCACATTCTAGCTTTAACTAAATAGGGTAGATACAGATGAGAAGCCATTAACAGTTAAATCTTCAAGTCATGTCCTTTAAGAAAGTGTCCTGGAATTACCTTTTGAATTCAGAGAACCAAGTAAAAATAATCCTTGATCAGACTGCTCTTCTTGAAGTATGCTGATCTGAGACTATTTTTTGTAATAAATGCTTATTTACCGATCTCTGATGTTTAATTCTTTGTTGCAAATAGTTTGGATCCAGATCAAGCCTGGAGGTTATAATTTTTTTAAAAAATGGGCCTGTTTCAACAAAATATTTTTTTAAGGTATGTCAATTTTTATATAGCTTCAGCCTAGTGCCTTATTACAATGCAAGTATAAACAACAATGGGATCTAGCAGGAAAAGTTTATTATCATAATTTCTACACATGCATACCTTGAAACATTCAACTCATAATATGGGCCAGTACATGGGGTTTTGGTACATATAACATATCACAGGTTTATATAAACACAAATTTGCAGCATAAAATTGTAAATATCACCTTACCCATAATTCTTAGCATATGATTTGGGTGTCAAGAGAACCGTCTCATGAAGACGGTTATTTTGAGTACCCACAACATATGTTTTGGTTTTAAAATAAGAAAAGTTTGTTTTATTTGGTACACACTCTTAACTAAAGGCCTGACATATGCTGCCAGTGAAGGCTCAGACAAGCCTGCACATGTACGAGTCTTGCTACAGCCTTCAGTATTTTGAGGCTAACTTTCTATTTATCCTGAAAACTTTTTCCCATGTACTTCCCAAAGTTAACTCTGTTTCGCCAAACAGTAGATTTGATTCCGATTCAAATGAACTCTTTGCATGCTATTTTTTTTTCATGTTTTTTTGTGTTCTGCTGACATTTTTCAAAATTCACTTTTTCAAATAATTCTTTCAGTGTCAAACAGTTTGGATCTCATCAAGATCTGGCCCAATGTTCTAGCGGGCCTGATATAGGTCCAAACTGCAAAGATCATCAGCAGACGACAAAATTCGCCGCTGCCAGAGTTCTCACTAGGATTTTGAAAATAAAAGTAAAATTGCTGTTTGCTAGAAAAATTTAGAGTTTTACCAATCTTTTCTATTGTCATTTTTGAAAAAGTTGGAGTCAGAATCAAAAAGTTGGAGTAAAATAATCCAAAGGGGGTCTTGCATCAGTGCCCACGCATGGATTTTCTTTAAAATTTGCATGATAATGACTCGTTATATACAAACTATGAAAATGTATGTATTGAATAAAATAGTTAAGAATAAGGCTTTGGAAGCAACCCTGACGTACTCCACCTTTGAGGTGACACCTGTCTCTAATTTTCCATGTCCTAAATCTATAGTTTTGTTTATTTCTATGATTTATCATCTAGATTAAATCCAAAATACCATAGGCATTATATTAATACCAGGAAACCATTTGGATATATTATGGTTTACGTTTTCTGAAGAAGTGATTATAAAATTTCAATATTTTTTTTCAAAAATTTACAAAACATTCAACATTACATTCCAAAGATAGATATGTTTTAGTCTTTGTCAAGATATCATATTATCACAAAAACATGCCATATATATCCTTCTGATCTGAGCCAAATTTCATGAAAATCCAAAACCGGTAACTTTGTCATTTCTCACCTCTTATGGATATAGGTCAGTTTTAGTAAAATTAATTATTTAGTTGAAATGAATCAAATGAATCAATAACTCGACAGAAGGAGGTTGTTTTTAAATCTACTTCCACTTTTCTTAAAGAAACACATGTTTAGACAAATTCAAATGATTCAATTGATGGAAATGCAAAAGGTCATGGCCCCATGTCATGTCACTATGGGGCCAAGACAATGTGTATCACTTCCTAAACTCCTGCATGATATTGTTTAAGAAACATAATATCCTATCAATAAACATGTGAAAACAAGAAGACCAAATATTTCTATACATCCCAACTGAACTAGAGTAACCACATTTTGGTGCCGTGACCAGGATTATGTGTAACAGAGTCATATCAAAGGTATCATAGAATAGTGTTCTACATGAATAAGTGAGGTCCAGAAAATGAAACTGTATGCCTGGAATATACAGCCAGCAAAAGAATAAATGTTGCCATTTGATGGAAATCAGCATCAGTTTTACAAAATAGAATAAAAAGGAAGATTTAAGCATTAATTAAGCAATTCCTTTGAAGCCAAGAGTTCTCTGTGACCAAATTGGTTCATTATAACCAATAGGTTTGACAGGGGCTTATTCTTGTGAACCAGGTTTATTAATGAGGCTTACAATTATAAAACCATAGATATAAGGTATTCCTGTATGAACTGACTTGTCATAAGGTTTCTCTTCTGTATGAATTAGAATTCTTAATAATGTTACATATTAAGTGTAACATTGGTTAGATGTAGTTTTAACGTTAGAAACTAGATGTGATAAGTCCAGTGTCACCATATTGTATCGTTTTGGGTAATATTATTGTGTAAGCACTTCATTAAATAAGAATCATGACACTTAATATCAAAGAATATTGTTTTTTTCTTTTTCCAATCAGCAATAGGGAAAAACACTGAACATATCAACTTCTACCAATAAACCTACTAGCATGGTGATTCAAACTAAGCAAGTATTCAAGTATGTTTTACAGTGAAACAAGATTATTGTATTTTTTACATTTTGATTAATTAGGGCCATGTGTTTACATCAAGTTGAAAAATATGTTACCGGTCCTTGAATTTCATGAAATTTTGTCTACATATTCTTAACATATATGGAAAGTTTATATGTTGAAATGGTATCTTGACAAAGACCGCAACGTGTAAAAATTTTAATTCCAAATTCGACTGAATGCAAAATATATAGTTAAAAATTGGGGTACCATCTCATAAAAATGATTGCCCACCCGCTATCCTAATACATACAAAGCCTTTTATAGTATCAACGTACTTATCAATGATATAGTTATTAAATAAAGCATTTCTACGCCTGTTACATGATATGTCAATTACTTTAGAAATGATTATAACTGGATACCCTAAGGTATTGTAGTGATATCATACATGACGTCATAAATTAGCGATGGAATTGCATAAAAACTCAAATGCACCATAAATATAAAAGTCATACCCCAGACAATTAATAAACATAATATTATCAAATTCCAAGCGTGGGCAGACTCCCATGTTAATTTCCCATACCATGAAAGAGCCCCTTTGGAGTTAGTGAGAACTGCGCTGGCAAGCAAAGTGTTAATACTATAGTGCGAATCATGTTTACTGTCGGGGCCCGGTCACCTGTTAAACTTAACGGTACCGAGAGCCAACTCACGACAGTAAACAAGAAAGGGATTATACCCATGAAAGGCCAAAACAACATGCATTGAGTTCATTTCATGTGCAATAGGTTAATGGATACCCCTATCTTTCACTTGTATCTTTTTATACAGTCAACACAGACATACAAGAGTACACACACACAATAAGAAGGTCAAACAAAAACGGCCTTAACCATTTTCTGCCATTCTCTACAAATGCCGTCTGCTTGCTCAACTATCTCAACTGCTATTATGTACTTTGGTAGACTTTATTCTTCCTAGAGAACAATGGATCAGAATCTCAGGTAAAGAGTTACAAAAAATTGGATATTCAAAAGAACCCTCTCAATGAGACGGTTCTTTTGAGCACCCAAAACATACGCACAAAAATATGGGTAAGAAAATATTTACAATTTTACGCAGAAAATTTTTGTTTATCTAAACATGTCATCTATATTTCTTTGCTTTCTTCAGCAAATTATTTATTGATAACAAGACAGATTACTTCAGATCATCATTTGGAAGATTCAATTTCATACAGCACAAAAAGAGTTGGGTCCCTTTTTGTTTGATATGCTTATACCAGGCATAACCATTAAATGGAATACATGGAGCAAGGCTACCTAATACTACATAATAAAATAATCAATGAAATTTGTATACAACATCAATAATGGACGAACAACAGAAAATTTGTGATCATTTGAACATGATAAAATAAAAAGATCAATGGTCAGTTGTTTGAAATAAGACAGAGCTAACCCTTTTCCTGCTATTCATGACAAATGAGCCGCGACACGATTTCCAACAATGTAGCATTTTGAATAGTGTATACTCAGACAAGCCTGTCCAGTCTCCTTTTAAGCTTAGAAACTCCAAATGCTGTTCGGTCAGTAGCTTAACACTCATAGAATAATCAAGCGACTAGCAAAGGCTCTGATCAGACTGTGCATATGGGCAGGCTGGTCTGAGCCTTCGCTGGTTTCACATACCACATTTTTGGAAAATATATAGCAGCTCAAATATTGGCTAATTTTTTATCTGCTGATGTACTTTGGTGGCTTCTATTACAATATGAACCCATTTCAGACGGCTCCTCTGATCAGGGTTCATAGTGTTTGCTTCCATGATAAAACTTGTCTTAAATGCATATGAATCAATGCAGCAGACATAATAAGCAGGCAGCATTTTCAGAATTTAAATTACAACTTTACAACATTTCAACAAAATATAGCGAAAAAAAAATGTGCTTTACTTTTAAACTCTCAGATGTTGTTATTATTGTGCTAATAAATATAATGCCAACAATGTTGGCATTTTAACTTTATGAGCATGATAAATTACATGCTCAGTTGATTTGAGCATGGATCAGGACTAGGCTGGACACTAAAACGTCTAATTTAAACTGCTTACAAGGTGAAAAAGTGGTAATGGTAAAATATAGGGTGGTGGATTTCATTTAAAACTGAAATGTGTGATCACTAAGGTGGTATTCAGTGGCGGATCCAGAGTGTTTAGTTTGAACCCCCTCCGCTACACCCACTTTAAAATATGCTATGAAATAATTTGGTCTCAGTGAGACCAAATTGTTTCATTTTCACAGGATATTTAATAAAAATGAAATAAATCGGCAAAGAGAACCCCCTCCCCCACATCTTTATATATTTGCGAATGTCAAGTCCTGTAAAGTCTGACCAGACTTCTCTGACCTTGGTAAACATAATATGCTAATGCTCAGCAGGGAATTAAAATTGCTGGACAAAAACACAAAAGGGGAGAAAAAGTAAGCATTTTTTTATGTATATCTTTACATGCTGCATACTTCTTTTGCGATTTTGTTGTCGTCTGCTGACTTCTTTCATTCAAAATATCTTTGGGGAACAAAATCAAGTTGTCAAACTGTTTGGATCCAGATAATTCTGTTGGTCCTGATCTGGATCCAAACTGTTTTCAAATATTATCAGCAGATGACAAAAGTTGCTGCTAGCAAGGAAATTGTTAAAGTCATGCAATGGTTTACCCTTGTCCTGCTGAGAAATCTACTTACTATACAGACTTGATTTCAAGATATTTTTCAACCTTTTCCTGTTGTAAATTAACAGAACCTATTTATACAGGACAAAAAAAATTTGGTTGTTTGAAAATTGTCCTTCATATTGAGTATATAGTCTTACATTAATCTAAGTATATAAGTAGCTTCTTATCTATACTTTTACAGTATCTGCAATCAAAAAATTACAGATAGGTAAATACACAGATGTCCCAAATTATATCTCATTATGGCCAGGTAACTTATTATATGTCCACTTTCAAATTTTATCATACTGATCAAGTATTGGCTGTATTCCACCCTAAAAGTGCACTGTGCCCATAGAGCTAACTATGATTATTAATAATAATAATCAAAATGTCCAGAGTTATCTATTTTTCATATATATACAGGGCTTTAGATAAGCTTTATTTTCAAAAGAGTACTGTACTTGTCCATTTTTAAAAAAAAAAGTGTAACGAGAAATTTTTATGAGTACGGACTGTGTGTCTTAAAAACATACACCAAGAAAGACAAAGTAATTATTTCAATTGAGCCTGGGCTTACAAGAAAGTAAACGGTATGGTATTTAATTTCTCTTTGGCATAGTAGGTTTTGGGTTTTGCAGGAATACAACTAAGCCGCAATGGGGATTGGGTAGGGTGTGAGAGATGAAGAATTTTTGGAAAAAATAGTGCCAATTGGAGCATTATGAGTCCCCTTTAGGTGGCTTAAATTGTATGCTTTGGGTGGGGGTGGGTGGGTGAGGGTTGTGTGGAAATCATCAAAATGTAGAATCTTCAGGAACTAGATGCTACTTTAAAACTCAAGAAAAAGAAGTCAGCAGATGACAACAAAAGAAAAAGAATAAACAATTACATGTACCCAGCATGCAAAGAGTTTAAATATAGAAATTTCAACCTGCAACTACTTCAAATACAATATGTGCAAATCCATGTTTATTGTAATCAGGATCTAAGATACCGAGTTATGCACCATCTGAAAACTTATAAAACAGACCATTAACAAGCATATGACAGTGAAAACAAAATTACTCCACCCCTCACTTCTCCACCCTCTGCATGCAAAGAATCAGTTTATAGTCTTGTAGGTCAATGTGGTTAAAACAGAGCATAAACTAATCAGCATGCTGAGTAATTTTTCATGATTTTTTTGTCATCTGTTGACTTATTTAAAATGAAATTTTCAAAAAAATCTTTCAGCAAGGACGCAACCATGCAGTGTAAAACATTTTGGATCTAGATCAGGTCCAATGTTTTGTCTGGATTGATCTGGGTTCAAACTGTATGAAAAGATCAGCAGCAGACGACTATTTGCCGCAGGTGAGCTAATAGTATACCAGTCACTCCAGTGTCCGTCCACAATTTTTTAGAAATTTTAACATACAAAATAGACGATCAATTTGTGTGCGATAATCCATCACAGATGATGTGGGTCAATTAAAAGCATTTTTAAATCGTTTGGTAATTCAATTTTGGTAGAAAAAGCTGGTGACAAGACCCAGACTATAAGGGAGCATAATTATATCAGAATTAACACTTTCATTTTTATTCTTGCAGGTAACAAGGACAACCCTAAAATCTCTTGTTGGTTTGAAATTCACCAAGATCCAACCATTAGGACCTTGAGCTTTGGAAAAATCCCAAAGACTTATTATCGGAGACATGTTGTGACCCGTATTTACGCACATAGAGCGGATGTGGTAGGTATTTCCATTTTTGTTGGTGTTAATACTACATGTACATAGAAAAACACACTGTATGCCGAAGGGACTATAGAATTCAATTGTTGTGGAATGTTCAGCATGTACATGGTGATTTATGTAAGCATTTAGGAATAGATTAGAGTACCTATCCAGAGGGTCTGTCAGGGTTTATTTATTTCTTGTAAATACCATCTTTTAAGTGCTAGAATTTTGATCTGGGGTAGGTAAATTTCTTTCACTTCATCCATGCATATAATCTGGTCGTGTAGCATCATAAAGTTTTAACAGCTGGAAAAAGAAAATTGTTTTATGAGAAAAAATAAGAATAAAAGTGAATTGCACCAAAGTTGGGATTTTGTATTTAATGTGTGTCCATTTTGTACCCTGGGTAATTTTGATTGCTTTTTTGTCATCGGCTGATTTTTTTTCCAAACATTCTTTCAGAAATACCATCAGAGTGTCAAGCAGTTTCAGTCCAGATCAGTCGAGCCTGATCAGGATGCACACTGTTTGCATTTTTTAGGTTATCAGCAGATGACACTAGATGCCAAAGTGTTAGAAACCCTTGCAAATGTTAAACTATGAGTATTGTCATATATTTTTGACCCTGTAGTTCAAAGGGCGTGGCATATGCTAATTTTATCTCCGATCTGTTATCGGTAGTTTTCGCCGAATATACACAACTAATATGTTTTTTTAAAAGGAACAATCTGATATAAGTAGCAGTTCGATATGATGGTCCGCAGTGGTGTAGTGGATTAGGCGCAGGACTCGTAGCGTATAGCAGGTAAGTACGAATCTCACAAGGAGCGTTTCTTTATTTTTTTTTCCTGTTAGGAACGGTTTGCGCTAAAAACAGGAAAGCGAGAAAATGATGTTGGTATGCACTAAACACAGGAAAGCGAGAAAAATGATGTTGTTTTTGTTTTGTTTTTTTAATGTACACAGGATAACACTGCAGTTGCTAGTAAATCAAGAATGTCAGTCAACCAATCTTGGCTAATAGAAGAAACAGTCTCGATTTACTAGCCACTACACGTGTAACCATGTGTACATATACACAATTGCACAAAAATGAAGCATGTTCATGCTTTTCTAGAGTTTTGCATTATGTCGGTACATAGAAAGTAATTTACTGGAAAAAAAACCCTCCTTGCGATATTCGAACTTGCCTTCTCTATAATAAGAGTCCAAGGCTTAGGCCACTTACACCACAGCGGACGATATTGCCAAATTCCTACTGTTATGATACATTGAATTTTAGAAAACCTAATTTATTCCAGTATATTTGGCGAAAACTTTCGATAACAGGTCCTAGATAAAATTAGCATAGGTCACTACCTTTGAACTTCAGGGTCAAAAAAATAGGACAATAATGAAAAAGCACCTTACTCTGAAGTCATCAAACCTAATCCACTCTACAGGGCTCCAGATAAGAGGGGGTAAAGGGTATTTCAGCATTGATTTTTTTGGAATTCAGCATTGAAAATTAAATTGAAGGGTGAAAATACCCTTTGCATTTTGAGGTTTCAGTGCTGATATTTAATTTATGTGGTGATTTTTTTTAATTCTGTGGAAGAAAAAAGTAATTTAATATACACCAATTGTATAAATCTTGGAAGTTTTCCTAAAAATGCAACATGCATTTGATACAAGCAACTTTTCTTCAAATATGTTAAGCAAATAATTGGGTCTTTTTACAAGGCTTTGCATCTCTGCAATTTGATATTTTAAATATGTAGTAAAATACTCATTAAATTAAAAAGTAGGGGGTGAAACACCTTTTGGTCCAAATCCTTATCTAGACCACTGCTGACTCTAGTTTAAAAAACTTCTGTTGGGGCTTTGAACATATTAGCTATGTGATTTATGTTATACACATGTTCAAGTCAGTATACAGCTCATTACAAGTGTCAATAACCAGGCACAACTAGATTTGATTTTATGACAAATTAGTGACATTTAATGTGTTGGGCCTGATCTGGATCCAAACTGTTTGACACTCTCAGGGTGTTCCTGAATGATTTATGTAAAACACCTGGTTAAGTCAGTATACAGCTCATTACAAGTGTCAATAACCAGGCACCTTTTCTGACTATTTTATGTCATTTAATGTGTTGGGCCTGATCTGGATCCAAACTGTTTGACACTCTCAGGGTGTTCCTGAAGAAATTTTTCGAAAAAGATGGTTTTGAAAAAGTCAGCAGATGACAAAATGTATGCAACAAAGTAAAACAGGTATCTAAATATATAAAAGATGTGTTTTTTTTTTCTCAAAGAACTCCTTTAAACTATCTGTCTATTGTAATTTTGCTTGCTTTTTTGTCGTTTCATGATTTTTTCCAAAGTCATCTTTTACGAAAATTTCTTTAGAGCGTCCAAGAGATTGGATCCAGATCAGACCAATTGTTTTGTCTTGTCTGATCTAGGTCCATCAGCAGATGACATTAGTGTAGAAGGCAAAGAGTTAACAAAATGTGAGCCTGATTTCCTTTTTGTGAAGTGTAGACCAGATCAGATAGCGTTGTCTCCACCTTCAGTTCGCAAAAAGTTTGGATCAAGATCATAGGTCCAATCTGTTTGTTTTTGTCAGGCCTGATCTGGTTCCAACTGGCATATGCAAACAGTGTAGCCCCAGATCAGAAATACACAATGTGGGGTTTGATGAAGGTCTCTACCATTAGAATGTCGACTAGTTTGGATCCAGATTTGGCCCAACATTTTGCTTGGCCTGATCTTGGTTCAACCTTTTTGCAAAGATTATAAGCAGAAAACACTAGTAGACAGCCATAACCAACATAATAGGGAGCGCAGTGGCTCAGTGGTAGAGTGCTTGACTTGAGACTGAGTGGCCATGGGTTAAAGCCTCACCGGCGTCACTGCATTGTGTCCTTGAGCAAGACACATTAATTCTTACTTTAGTACTGGTTCAACCAAGGAAGACCGGTCCCTACATAACTGAAAGATTGTTGATGGGACGTAAATAATCAAATCAAACAAACAGACAAATCAACCCAGGAAGGCCTGTCCCTTTATAACTGAAAGGTTGTTTATGGGATGTAAAGAATCAAATCAAACAAACAAAATAACCAAAGTAAGCCTAATATCCTTTTTGAGGGTTAAAGCCAAACAGTGCAGACCCAGATCGGACACCTATTGGGTAATTTGGCATGCCTTTTGGTTGTCTGCGTTTTTTTTTCAAAGTCATCTTTTTCAAAAAGATCTTGAGATTATCAAACATATTGGGTCCAAATCTGGCCCAAGGCTTTGTCGGGCCTGATCTGGGTCCATCCTATTTGCAAAGGTCATCAGCTGGAATTAAAATAGTAGGAAAAGTCTTAAAGTTTACTTTTTTTGTGGGACATACGCAAATAGTGTAGATAAGATCAGAGGACACAGAGCATGTGGTCTACACCAACAAAGTGCAACAGACTTTGGTTAATTGTAATCTGTAATCATGATTACTTGTAATTTATTAAATTTTTCAGTAATTATTAAGTAATCTGTAATCATGGATTTTTATGAATACAACCACTAATAGTAATATAATTGATTACATTGCTAAATAGCCTGCAATCATGATTACTTAGTGATTACTTTATGATTACTTTTTACAAAAAAATAAATAAAAACTGCTTAAAAACTGAATGTAAATTGTACAGAGTACATTGATACAATAAGTATGGAATTGTTTTCAAGGGGTTACTGGTCACAATTTTACTTAAATGATGTATTTTTGTTTTTATCTAAACAAACATTGTAGACCCTTAATAAATGCCAGTTTATTTCCATGTTAATAGTTATAAATTGTGTTTGTGTACACTGTGAAATGTTTCTTTTCTGGTAGGGGTTAAAGACAGATTACAGGAGCAATTGAAAAATATATCATATATCTAAATCTGTTGCCATGATTACCGCCAAGTTTAAGCCATCAATTTATGTTTACCTAGTCTTCTTTTAAATGTTGCCTAGCAACACAAACTGAAGATATTTATCACCTCGAAAATTAGCATGTGAACAGAGGGACATGCTAGGTATGTACGAGATTTCATAAGTCTAGCATGTAAATTCTCCTCACTATAGAAAGTCTCATTCTGAATTGGATGACCCTCAGTTTCACACTCATTCTGCTCACTCATCTCTGCTTATAAGTACTTTGTTGCATACATACATGTATTGCAACAATAACCTGAATCAGACTGCTCCCTTTGAAGCAGTCTGATCTGGATTCATAGAATTGCATCTATGATACAGTGATATAAGCAGCAGATGTACTAATCAGATGACTTTAGAATTTCTAGACCCCAAAAATGTTAGCTAGATAATGGTTAAGAAAATCAAAATTCTTTTGTCTTTGTGTCATATTCAGCATTTCAAAACCTATGGTTCTCTAGTTGTGAATTGTTAGATGTTTTAACTCTCTGGTTAATCAATTAACCAATCATTAATGGTGAAGCCAGAAGGGCTTTAAGTTTGCAAGTGATGGCGAGAGTTTTCACATCGATGATAAAGTCAATATATTAATCCTAAATAATGTTTATTTTTTTATTCTTTTTCAGAAATCTTTGGTAGCTCAGAAGAAATTATTTAGACAGAAGACCTGCTCTAATTTTTGGAATGACTTTTGTAGGGAGATATATGGGAGACTCTTAAAGACAAGGAAGATAGTGTCATACAATACAAATAGACAATTTTAAAGTCAGTTATGCCTCTCCTACCATGCCTACCCCTTTGGTGAATGTTTTCAGGATTATTCCTGAATTTAGGATTTTGAGGCTGACTTTCTATTCTATGGAAAGTCAGCCTCAAAATTCTGAATTCCTAGATTATTATTGCTTTTGATTTGTTTTCAGACTAAATCTAAATATAAGTGACCTTTAAAGCTTTAATTTGTAAATACTTTGTCATAAGCATACTGCATGTTTTAAGATTTTATTATATGAATTTTAAAAATCAGGATTTTGGAAAATTTCAAATTTCACTCCTGCTATATATATATATATATATGTATTTCATTATATAATGTCTTTGCTGTTATATTAAAAAAAATTAGAAGATCGAAATACACGTTGTTATCTGTTTTTGGAATGTTTTTACTTTATCAGTCTGACAGTGACATCATCATTTTATTGCATGGTTCAATGTTGTCCCCATATCTCCATTCAAAATTCTGAGGACTTTTGTCTGTAATCCCTGCAATACTGCAATAGGTTTGTTTACATACCTATCTAAAGCAATAGGCAACTTCATTAGGAACTGGTACAGTAGAAACTGCTCTTATTCTACCTACAAACCTCGCTCTGAGGTTATTAAGCTTTTTTCATGCTCAACTCAATTGAGCATGAAATTAATCATTCTCATAAATGTTACAAATTCATTTTATCATTTATTAGCATTATAATTACAACATTTAAGAGTTTGGAAAAGAAAATACTTTATTATCAGCATTTCATTTAGCATTTGAAATTTCAATCTTAGTTGATTGAGCATGAAAAAATAACCAAAAAAGAAACAACCTCAGGCTGGACTGTTGAGATGCTGAACAATTAAGAAGTTCATTCAGGTGGCCTGGATTCTTGCATGATTATTACACAAAATTAGTCATATAAGATTTATATGTAAACTAAAACATGTGGTATTCATGTGTGGTGAATTAAGTTTTGTAAACATTTTTATGTAAGTTTCATATACTGTGCATTACACATCATTCACATGTGATTGCCTTTTTATGTAAATTTATATAAAGGCACATATATAATATTTATATAAAGGGGCAATGATATGATTTCATATAATTTTTATATAAATATTATGTGAAAATGATTATCAGTATCATATGATTATCATATGTATTTTAATTTACGTTAAATTATATCATTCTCATATAAGAATTATATAATCTGTTTTATAAGATCTGCAAGCGGCTGCCTTTTTTAACAAGTATTATACGAAAGTTTTTATATATGAATCATATAATTATTATATGATTTCTACGTGTGGCGAAGTTTGTAGTGTAGCATATGGCCAAAAAGTCATCAAAATTATGAATACATATTTCATTTGGGCCTGATCCAGATCAAAACTGTTTCGCTTTCTGTTGGTATTACTGAATTTTTAAAAGTAATTTTATAAAGAATCAGCAGACAACACAAATGCTAAAATTATGTTACCTCTCAACTATTTAACAAAAACTGTTAAAGTGGAATTTTTTATGTATACTTAGCTGATATTAATATTAGTTTTATTACTATGCCGAAGCAAATTCAGGAATACCATCACAATGTCAAACAGTTTGGATTCTGATCAGGTCTGAGATGTAGGGACTGATCTGGATCTAAACTCTTTGCAAAGTGAATAAAGAGAGGCCCTAACAGGTGCAGCTTTACTGTGAATACAGTTATTAGGCAGCATAATGTGAAAATCTGCCTTTGAGTTTGTGACCAAGTAAATCTAAAATACAGTTTACCGGCTTCCTTCACTACAACATGCAGCAACTGAGCTGGATCCATACCATATACAATAAAAATGTGAATAAATGCAGAAAAAATACTTTGCCTCTAAGGATGAATACTGTGCAGAAAAAATCCCCATGGGGAAAAATTCCTGCGGGGAAATATCCCCGCGGGGATTTTTCCCCATGGGGAAAATAAAAATGTTAATATATACTTGAAACATACTCAAATGTGTCAAACAGATTGCAAGAGTGAACCTAAGCTTGATTTAAGACCCTTAAACAGAAGTTTTAAAAAATCCCCGCGGGGATTTTTTTGCCAAAAATCCCTGCGGGGAAAAATCCCCGCGGGGAAAAATGAAAAATTGTTATTACTGGTGGACATTCATTTTTACACACCATTAACATGAGATCTTGTCATATTTGAATAAAAAGATGAGTTTTAGAATTTTCGAAAATCCCCGCGGGGAAATTTTTCGCACGGGGGAAAAATCCCCGCGGGGATGGCGAAAAATCCCCGCGGGGAAATATTTTCCCCGCGGGGATTTGCAAATCCCCGCGGGGATTTTGACCTTTGTCGTGGAATATTTTCTAGGTCATTACAGATTTTAAGCCAAAAACCTATAGAATTTCCTCAGTAGGGTCTATTCTACTGGAAATAAGTCACTTTAGCTTTCTATGTCAACTAAAAGTACTAGGTCATTTTGCCAAAAACTGGTTTGGCAAAAAAATTCCGGTGGCAGTTATAGGTTATTCAATGTTTTGTGTTGGTTATGGAATATATACGAGGGAACGGAGCTCCCGAGTGTATACTTCATAACAAACACAAAACATTTCGCTCCCTCGTATATATTCAATAACCAACACAAAACATTGAATAACCTATTTAGCCCTGACCCAGCTGTTTCCTGTGTTGCTGAAACACAGGCCTCACATCGTGAAATATACATATTATGTAGTATTTTGCTGCATTTGATTTAGGAGTATGGCATTTCGTTTTTAGCCATGGACGCGCGTTCAGATGGGACAAATGGATTTTATTAGCAGCATTTTTTTAATTTTTGCAAAATAATCTGAGAAATATTTCACTGATCATACGTTTCAGATATATATGCTGATCAGTCCCCGCTGTTTGTGCTTTCTACTCTGATACACAAACAGTGGAGACTCGCTCAGATCAGCGTATATAAATCCATGTGCCATTTGATCATGATGTCTTTATCAAATAACTTTTTGGCGCAAGCTGTGTAATAATTGACCAGGCTTCAATGTACAGCTTGGTCAGATTTTTTCTGCAGTTGCAATTTTTTTGGGCGGGTCATGGGCTAAATCATAAACAACACAGAACATTGTATAAGCTATTTATCCCTGACCCAGCTGTTTCCTGTGTTGATTTCACATCCTGAAATGTACACTTTATGTAGCATTTTGCTTCGTTTTGTTTAAGAGTCTCTCATTTCTTTTAAGCCATGTATGCGTTCACAAGGGACAAATGGATTTTATTAGCAGCATTTTTGTTAGATTTTTCTTTTCAAAATTATCTCAGTGTTTTCTGCAGTCACCACTTTTCTGTGAAACAGTTAACATTTGAAATTTACATCATTTTGTGTCAATATTCTTATCACAAGATCATGCAGGGATGTCCAAAACGACATTTCTCTCGTAAACTTCAAGCTTTATTCGCAAAGTGAAGTGTCCCTTTTATGACCACTTTCGGTCATGTCAAACATTATAAATTCCGCAAGGTAAACACTTAGCGAGATTTACTATATGTTCTCTCTTAATTTTGAATTATGAGTTTGTCCCGGTATGCCTCGTGGTAAAACCTTTTCTAGGAACACTTACCATGTTGTGGGATTTTAGACTATATACGTATAAAAAGGACGTTTATTATGAGAAATTCTCTCTTAGTTTGGAATTAGAGTCCTGCAGCGCTATTTTGTCTATGTTACAATAATATCTACCAATAACAAAGTTATTTTTAACTCACTATTTTAGATAATACATGCATTTTATTACATCTAAAATAGTAAGTGAGTATGATCAGGAAATACCACAATCACAAACCGCAGACAACCCATAGCACTCTCTTCCCCAACAAGATTGCAATACAAGAATGGACAAAAAGTAACGTAAAACAAAACATAGAACAATTGCAGACTCCCACAATGGGAGTAACAATAACAAAAAGTCAAAATCAATAGAACCACCGCCTTAGAACGGACAGCAGCCTAAGGTACTGGGGGCTTAAATGCATTTTACTGGTACCAAATCTTCGCCCTAGATTGTTATATGCACAAACCAATCACTAGGATAATTCGTAGCATAGTGGATGTATCGCGAGTCCACTGTCATGAAAGTTGCGAGTTCGAACCCAGTCATCGCACCTTGTTTTGTTGTTGTTGTTGTTGTTTTTCGATCTTATAATTTTGTTATTTAATTTGTTTATTTATAGATATAATTCACAATCATTTCCAAACCTTTTGGGTTGTTGAATATCGCTTTGATGACAGCAAACGATGCATACCCTATTGAGTTGATGTATTCGGTGGCATCTCGCATATGCGTTTTCGTGTTTGATAATAATTTGATGGATGTTTTTGCTAAATGTTAATTTTTTTCCAATAATGCTTAAACATGCTTAAAACATACATGTGGAAATATGATATACTGAAAATGAAGAAAAAGACATGAAGGCATTGGTAAGATTCAAAACCTGCATATCATGTAAAATAAATGGATTGTCTGCTGCCAAACGACTCTACCTACTGAGCTATACAAATTGTTATCAAGCATTATTAAAACTACACCTGATGCTGAATATGCCAGCCTAATGTTTTGATTTTAATGTTTACAAACAAACAAATGTAAACATGGTCATTAGATCTTGGCAGCACTATAGCTGGTACAGAGCATAAGGTACAAGCTGGTATGTTCTTATCACAAATATTCAAAATATGTCTGCACATTAGAACAGTCTGATCAAGGTCTTAGTTTTCCTAGCCATTTCCTGCCTATAAACCGCCCATCGAGGAGTGATTAGACTGCGTGTAAGGGCACATATGTCAACTCATACCTTTTGGTGTACACAGGCTCAAATATAATAGTTGGATCTTGACATTAACAATACATTACTGCGTACATGTATATCCATGTTATTAAAGTAAGAAAGAGGACAAAGATCAGGAATCGATACAATCAAGCACCCCACCTGGCCAGGATACCAATGGGAAAGTGACAAACTTCACAACTAGACATCACAAACGAGAGTCAAGAGGTCAGCCCTTTCCCAGCAGGTGACCACAAAGCATCAATAAACAGACGCGCACGAAAGTATAACAAAAACAAGACAGAAATAACACAAACGATCCACAGAAGTAATACCACCTTGGAACGGTTAGTAAAAATATTTTACTGGAGGGCTAAAACCGGTTTCACGGCGCACCAACCTCACCCTTAGTTCAGATGTGGATCAATACACAGAGATGTTTTGTTTGCATGAAAGATACCTAACTTATCAATGCATCATTTCCTAGAACATATAAATAAGCCGACTATATGTAGATATTTGGTTATCTGCCTCAAAACATAGATTTGGGGTACCTGTTATAACCGCACCGATTGGGGAGGTGATTCTTACGATTACCAATAATCCATTTGTGAGGAGCAGCAATAAGAAAAAAAAATACAATTTTATCAGATGGGAAATGATCATGAACAATTGCCAGCCTTTATTGCATGGTTTTATTAATGAAGAGGATAAAACATCTTAGAGAACATGAGCGCATGTGCATGGAATCTTAGGCAAACAACTTTTTTTGGAAGATATCAGTATTTGTTGATTCTAATTGTGATTTCAAATGTATATTACGTTGACACGCATATTGACATTTGGTGTGAATCTAAATGTGTGAATTCAGCTCACATGTGTATGGAAACATTTGAGTATATTAAGTAGCCATATAGATCATTAAATATTTGTATCTCCCAATAAAACATGTATTACTTACATATATACTAGCCAAAAGTTCTAACCGGCCACCTGCATTTTATTTGTTTTCTTCAAAACGTAAAATGACATGGCTACTATTGTTACATATGGAAATAGTCAGACGTGCCATGTACCATAGACAGAAAAGATATTGACAAAATGTCCAACAGTAAATCCAGGATGCCAATCTGAAAAGTGGTACCCCCATTTTCAAATTCGCATTTTGGCACAATTTGTGAGTCATGGCTTTTTGAAATAACCCTCTTTCACACGCAAAACGTTTTCATTTCAAAAGCTGAACTCATATTGAACACTAAAGTGCTGAAATAAATACGCCATCTTTATGAGATTCGTTGCTATTGGTCAATGTGTCAAACATTACACCACCATCCATTGCAAATTCGTGTGATTTTTTAAATTGAGGGTACATGTATTCGACAAAGCCTCCCAGATACAATTTAATGAACTTTTCTTAGCCGTTATCTGATATCGTTTACTGATAAGCTGGCCTAGTTGGGAATACAAATGAAATTGATATAGTGCTTTTAGGTCACAGACCTGTAATTGTAAAAAATGGCAGTGATTGGCTCAAAAGGTGGGTGGAAGCTCAGCACAATATTTTTAAGTTGTAAGGTGTTCCATGATTGGTAAATAATAAAACTACGGAAATATATTGTATTTATAATAGATGGATATATCTTTGCTGAACTTTTTGAAACAACATCTCATTGCTTTTGATAAAGTTTACTGGTGTGGCTTAGAAAAAAGGACCTTGCATTCTGGTATTTTTTCAGTAGAATTTTCCTCTCATGTAGGGTGTCCACCTTCAGGGGCCAAAAAGTGGTAATACATGATGGTCACCGGAGTATGTCAGTCTTGTTTATTGATTGAACGAGGTCCAATCTGTAATTCTATGGCAGTCTCAATGTGATTGAGTTATGAGTTGTGAGGACCACAGCCTACTTAAAAGTTGTAATGGAGGTCTATGGAAAACAATTTACAGGTCTGGGCCCTAAAGATATTCAGAAAATCGGTAAAAACACACGTTGTCGGTTAGAACTTTTGACTAGTATACAAGACAATACATTCGCACTTTTCAGAAATCGATTTACAAATATTTGCGAAAATGCGACAGGTGGACATCTTATTATGTTTGTAATTTTATACTGTGAAATACAGCACTATATTATCTTATGTTTAAGAAATAGATCATTTCTAGCCGTGAATTGTTGTGCAATAATTCACTGTTTGGAGGTCAGTTGTAAAGAAGATCAAATTACGAGCGTGAAGCTGAGTGATTTATCTTTGAACAACTGACCGACAAACAGAGAATAATTATTCAACAATTCACACACTAGAGCTGATTTATTTCGATTCGGACTAACAATAAACAACGAAAACACATTTGAAGTCTTCAGCTTCTTCCAACTTTCCGCCATTGCACTGAAGAACTCCCGCCTATACTTAGACTACGCCGCATTCGTTTACGTGTATTTGTAACGTCTTTCAAGCGTAACAACGACGTTTCACCGTCTAACGCCATGAATTACGTCATTTTCCAGCAGCAAATGACGTCATCTGGCACGTACTTTCCTCGCGCTTTCTAAACTGTGAAATGTTGTTTGATATATCACACTTTTTTGCATTGGCTCTTTAGGCGAGGTGTGTTGGATTTCCTCTTAGATCATATAGGTCGGCCTTATTATATGACATATAAAACCCTTTTCATTCTGGATACCGGTGAATAGGCACATAAGGCGGCATTTCATTTGGGTCTCCACTGTGTGCTTATAAAATGTTTGCTTTTATATGCACAATCTGTCTTCACATTGAAATACAAAATAGACAATTCCATACTAATTTTGTCACCATTAATTGGATAATCCCTCCTAAAGGAAAAGGGTTAAAGACCTCTGAGGCTCTCTAAATGATAATCCTTACGGTCGTTAACAGAGGTGTCAGTCTGATAATCATGTTTTTATAACGACCGTTTTTCACGCCCTGATACCTACGCACACTTCATTTATCAATTCTTACTGGGGGGGGGGGGGGGGGGGGCTACGGTATATTTTACTGACCATACCTCGCAGGTTTGAAAACAGCATAAAAACCAGATTAAAACTTTATTGCAAACAATGTTGACCCAGATCAACTGGCTGCTTCAATGATTCTCTTCATGCGAAGACAGTGAGTTTATACCAGATAAAAATTAACCGGCATTTTAAAGCAGGCACACCCTAAGCATCAATTCATTACAGTATTACCTTTTTCCTCGAAAACTACTTTCAGTTATATCACCAGAGTATTAAACAGCGTAATCCAGATCAGGCTTATCATTTTGTCGTCCCGGTTTGGGTCCAGACTGTTAAAAATGTTATCACTAATATCAGTGACGTAAATTACAGATCACGACTGATAAAACGTCGGTCCTGATCTCAACCCAAACCATTTAACACGCTGGTAGTGTTCCTGAAAGATTTTTTTTTTTGAAAAAAAAAGTCAGCGGACAATAACAAAAGTACCCGGCATGCAAAGAGTTAATCTAATAGAGGTCACTGCTCGTAGTCTATATCAAGAATCTACTAGAATTTGGCCTGAGGTTATAAAACTTTTTTCATGCTCAACTTCCCAACAATTGACGGCATTTTAACATTTATTGGCATGAAAAATACAACACCCGAGAGTTTAAAAGCAAGAAAAGTCATTAATTTTCAAATTTTCGGTATTTTAGATGTTATGAGCAGTTGAAATTTTGAGTTCAGTTGAGTTGGGGCCAGGTTTTCTAGCGACTTGACACGTAATCACTTCTTTGTCAAACGCATTTTTTAATTATTGTCGTCAGCTGATTATTTTTTCACAATAATAAAACACCCTAAGAACGTTAAACTGTTTGGGTCCAGTAGTAGTTATTGTCGTGTGGGACCATATAGGCGGGTGTAATAATCGCTTTATCTCCATGCACTCCCATATATTGGATATGCAATCAGTAAAAACCCAAATGAGATACTGTTCTCTGTGACGTTTGGTTAAGGTTTGCGATGTTAAAATCATAAAAGTCAAATTTGATTTCAGGGGCCTGATGCTTTGGCTGTTTGTCGGGCCCTCCGGGGTTTACCTGTTGGATTTCTTTTGCTCCGGTATTCAGTTTTATTTACTGTTGAGTCCTTATCTTTGCTTTATCTCCTTGTTATATCTTGATTTGTATGTTTTAGGAGATGATGCATTGATAAGTTAGGGGTCTTTCATGCAAACCAAATATCTATGTGTCTTGATCCACATCTGAATTAAAGGTGAGATTGGCGCGCCGTTAAACTGGTTTAAGCCCTCCAGTAAAATGTTTTACTGACCGTTCCAAGGTGGTACTTCTTTTGTGGATCTTTTATGTTTTTGTTCTATCTTATGTTTGCTTTGTCTTTGTGCGCGTCTGTTTATATGTGCTTTGTGGTCACCTGCTGGGAAAGGGCTTATCTCTTGGCTCTCGTTTGTGGTGTCTAACTGTGAGACTGTAACTTTGCCATTGGTATCCTGGGTCGGGTGTGGTACTTGATTGTATCGACTCCTGATCTTTGCACCCTTACTTACTTTCAATATTCCGACTATTCGACATTATGATGGTGCTACTGCTAACCCATTCGTGTAGAATCTGGTGAGACCAATTAATTTTACAAATTAGGGAATTGAGACATTTTTTTTATTTATTTTATTTATATTACAAAGTTAATATCATACTTACATGCACGTTATCATATTTTAAATGATAAGAATTTGATATGATTAAACACAATAGCGTCCTTTGGGGGACATAGGCAAACAGTACATATCCCTTTGGATGTTTCATGAAGATTTGATAAAAAAAAGGAATTAATAAACAATCGCCTTATCAAACTAATGAGCAAAATATGTTATTACGAGACATTTGTTGGGAAATGTCATCTTATTATATGTTGTTTGTATCCTCATGGTCTTCATAGAAAAACAACAAACGAACAAACACCCTCTTTATTTCTAGGCTCAGATAACAATTGTTACATATGAGCACATATGAAATGAGTCAAACATAGCATGGTGGCGACAACAGGGGAATAACATTGCTACGTATCAGCAATTTTAAAACGAATAATTATTATTTAGATGTGTTTAACTCTTCTGCAAGAGTTAAAGGGGGGGCTATGTTTTGAAGATTCTTCTGATTCTAACTGTGTTAATAGCATCATTCTGCTTAATTTTGTTTAATTATTATTATTATTATTATCATTATTATTATTATTACAAATATAAAAGCCGTGACCTGGCTACATATATATTCACGACATGGCCTTTACTTACATATGTATACATAGAATATATGACAGAACTACTTTAGTTTAGTACTTCAGCAAAGCCATAGCAAGACCCTGTCAAACAACGTCTACAGTATTCGCAGCGGCACGCATGTGCATTTTGCAGGGAACAGGTTTCCCTCCTATCCGCTAGAGGATCGACTGTGGGTTCTCGAAAGAGTGGCCACAATCGATGCCCCAGGCATGTAGGTAATAATTAAATATCTTACTATTGCTTGTACAGGAGTGTAGTTTGTTATAGATTTAAATTGCACAGAGTTGCCAACGCAATTTAGTCAAAATGCACACAATATTTCAGCACTCATAGACTATTACATCAGAATTTTGCACATAACTAACTAACTAACTAACTAACTAAATAAACAAATAAATAAATAAATAAATAATATACAATTATTGACTAATGAGGCATTGGATATGATGTGATATCGACCAGAGAATACTAATATTGACCGAGGCAAAGCCTCGGTCAATATTAATATTCTCTGGTCGATATCACATGATATCCAATGCCTCATTAGTCAATAACTGTTTTATTATATAACATTTAGAGAAAGATGTACAGATATCATTGCACCTGGAAAAAATACTGAACTTATATACGAGTTTGGAAAAGTCAAGCATATAGCAGAATCAGTGCACACCTAGATATGACCACCTGTTTACATGTTGTGCATGAGTGTCATCATTCAACATTTACTCACAAAAATTCTAACACGCCTCGCCTGTTGAGCCAATGTTAAAATAGTGTGATATATCAAACGATAATTCACAGCTTTGAAAGCGCAGGGGAAATGTGTGATAGCTGACGTCATTTGTTACTGGAAAATGACGTCATTCATGGCGTTAGACGGTGTAACATCGTTTTTACGCTTGAAAGACGTTACAAATACATGTAAACGTATGCGACGTGGTCTAAGTATTGGCGGGAGTTCTTCAAGTCTAATTTTAGTAACTAATATTCACCGGCAAGCGCGCGCCAGCCAGTGAATATAACAATAAATAAACTGGCCACGTGAGCGCTCTAAGCCAATGAAAATCGGTCTTTTTACTTAGTTATATAATAAATAGTATTATCGTGAAAACATGGTAATTAATTTCAGTAGATACTTTGGGGTTTTAACATTAGTAATTTGTTAAGTTTGTAAAAAAAGTGCTAGTTGGCATGTGTCGACACACGCACATTGTCTAAACCGAGATGAGATTGAGGCAATGCGCGCATACCGAGGCATGTCATGACAAGTTATGCTTACATGTACAGACATGTTCAGGTTGCTACATGTCTTGGATGCGCAGTGGGAATGTTTATTTTCTCATGCCCATTACCGTCAAAAATGCATCTGAAATGTCGTCCGCTGCACACAACTTTCCAACATCACTGACAAACACCATGGACCCAGATCAGACTGCTCCTATATAGACAGTCCGGTCTAGGCCCACGCCGTTCTTCACTAATGCCTCTAGAACGCTCCAGCTCACGACAAATGCAGACGATTCCGGCTCCACACTATTTTGATCACTTAATCAATATAACCCACAGCCTGTCACGGACTGTTTGGTTGACCAATGCTATGCGAGCACAACAATAGATGGAGACGGAGGGGTGGGGTAATGTGTCCCTCGTGGCTGTTTTTGTAAAGGTAAGCTTTTTCTAATAAGTCTGAAGACTGCATGCTTAATTCTTACAACTGGAACAGATGCAGGTCTTCATGCTTGTGATTAGTGAACAGAAATTCTTGGGATTAATCGAAAATGACAAAAGGTATAAACATTATGTATTACTGTACGAATAAATGCGTTTTATAATCAGTTTCACCGATAGTGGTCATATTTGCATCCGCGTGACAGCCTAGGATCAGCATTTTGGGCTTGGAATTAAAGCTACCTATCTATCTATCATAATAACAGAGATTTTAATTTGAGAATTATATAGAAACCTATCATCCGTGTCAATTAATGAAGTTGACTATGAGTGGTCATTGTAGTACTAACACTGACCTATATAAGAGTGACTAGAAACTCCAATGAAATACATGTACCAATACTCAACTCAAATAACTCTGTCTGGTATCTTACACAGGTAAATGAGGGAACATCTATATCCAGTCATCTGTATATCACTGCTTCCCCACCTACGGGGATGGGTGGGGTTTAGTGACTTTTCACTTTTCAGAGCCCTGGTTTAAGCCCCACCTTGAGGGGACAAGCTGATGTTTACAACCCTACTCTTAGCCCCGCCCTACACTACGGAACATCTCACCGGGGTAAGTGTCCCAATGTTATAACCCTCGCAATTCCTCGGCACTGCAGGGTCAATCAAAATGCACTTGCACTGCCACGCTATCCCCGTAGGTTGGGGGGGGGGGCGTGGATTCAAATGACTGGTGCATTATCTACACGATTTGCTTTTACCACAGTTTTGTAATACACAGCGTAATTTCTCCTTTGTTTACCCTTTACAAACACCAAAATAGTATAATAAAGATAACTATGAATTATAGAGCATCTTAGTTTATGAATATTGATAAATCGAGACACAGACATACAGACCTACATTCTAAACAACTGACTCCCTCAGACTTGAGGGATCTTTCTTGAGCATATACCTTTATGAATCTGTTGTTAAAGTAAACTCCACTCCACAGTGAAAGAGGTATTGTTAAAGCCATTTTAGACGATTTCCGCAACTTTTATAAAATTGGCCGATATTTACGAGATCATGACTCAATAGGATTAAATTTTTGTTTTTAAATTGCAGAAACATAACATAGGTCACTGGTTCTAACGACTGCAATGACTTGTTTCCATCATTATGTCACACAGGCATTGACCCGTTTGAGCTAAATGAATTTTCCCACGATTATCAATTGGACAAGTCAATTTTGGGTTTAAGGGTACTTCGATGGTGTTTTTCAATTTATTCAAATCTTAATAGAAGATTCTGTAAGCAAACTGTGGAGACTGATCAGATGCCACATTCTGCGGCGTCTGATATGGGTCTGCACTACTTGCTTATGTCCCATAAAAAGGACACTAGGCTTATATGGGTTAAGAAATGATTAGAAGAAGAAAAAATATGTAAGCACTTTCAAACGATTAAAATATATAACCTTACCCAAAACGGTGGCTGTAAATACTGATCTCAGTTCCTCGATTGTGTTCAGCGTTCGATGTTTTCGCCTACTCAGTATGGTATAGCAGACTCAATCGACTTGCACAACGCCAGAGCAGTGCATTTTTCATGGAAGCCAAACAAGAACATGCGAAAATATTGATTTTCAAAACGGCGGCTGTAAATACTGATCTCAGTTCCTCGATTGTATTCAGCGTTCGATGTTTTCGCCTACACAGTATGGTATAGCAGACTCAATCGACTTGCACAACGCCAGAGCAGTGCATTTTCCACGGAAGCCCAACAAGAATATGCGAAAATATTGATTTTCAAAATGTTATATATTTTTATCAAAAAAGATTGGGACTGAAAAGTATTGGATTTATATAATACATCGACATCCGTATAGACCCCAGAAGCAGTGATGGTCATTTAAGAATACTGCTTATTTATTTTTAAAGCATGTAGAATAGGACACCCTGATTTTCAAATTAACACTCATAAGTGTGCATATATAAATAGATAAAGACCCATACTTCATAAATAAAAGAAATTTTCAGCAGATATAGATGACATTCATTACATGATATTCCATAAATTTCAATTTTCTCAAAACTTTAGTTTTTAAAATGCGAAATCAAAATGCAAATACATCGTAAAATCAAAATTCACCGTTTTCTTCATTTTAGAATTTATCTTTCTATGACATTTCATTTATGGATATCATTTTATAGTTAAGCACTTTTAAATAAAATGGTGGTGGTACTGTTATGGTGTGGGCAGGCGTGTCCTTACATCATAAAACTAACTTTTCTTCTTAAATTGGAACTTTACTGCAGCTCGCTATCAACACGAAGTGCTGCATACGGAGGCCATTCCATTGGAGTTGCTGCACGATGGTGCTCCAGCTCATCGGGCAAGTGCCACCACTGCATCTTTGAATGCAAACAACGTCAATTTCGTCGACTTTTCCCCAAAATCACCAGGCTTAAACATAATTGAAAACATTTGAGATGAACTAAACCGCCGTGTAAGGAGAACAGGGGCTATATAGACCAGACTGAATCAAATGAGATCAAAAATTCTCTACGATAGGAACAACCTCCCTCAGAATTATGTTCATCGTTATGTGACGTCAATGAGACGCCATTGTCTTGGCGTTGTCTTGCCGTAGTGAACAGCGCGGGGGAGATACCCGCTACTACGTTTACACGAACATGGACGCCGCTGCAGGATTTGACTTAATAATACTGTGATATTTACTATGTTTGTGATATATTCGATCAGTTTGGTCTCTTCTAAAGTATTGGGAAAATTTGAACTTTGAATTTACCATAAATTTGAATTTTGCGTTCGCATTTTTTTTTACTTTTTATTTAATTCGATTTAAAATAAACGCACAGGTGTCGTTTACATTTGTTGAAAATTGAAAATGATTTGACCAGTATAAACGAAGATATGAGCTCATTTATATGTGAACACTTATAAGTGTTGTTAAGTGTACATTGCTTGGAAGCATATCATATAAAAGTTTGCATGCTTTTACGGGGCAATGGACTGTGCTGCCTCAGAATATTTATGCAATATACAAGATCATGCAAAGTATAAATTGTATTTACCTTCTATTACACTTCTTCAAAACATTGCTAATACAATGTTTGATACAATTGGCGAGATACAAGGTCAGTTGTTATACTTTATTACGAAAAATTCGCAGATTTGAACAATAATTTTAAATTTGCGACTACTTAAGCCAGCATTTTTCGCCAGCGAGAACGCACAACGCTGAGAGTTGGTCTTCCGTTGCCTAGCAACAGCACATTGAAGATACTAAGGCGTCACATTCTATATGTAATTAAGCCCAAAGGTTCATTCTATCGGTGCTTTAAGTTTCAGTCAAAAGTGCCAACCCAACCAACTCTCAGTTATTTCGTATTTTCCATTTTATCCACCCACTGAAGATGTCTGCATTGCATATTTTGTATATAAATAAATATTCTCTTTAAATTGTATGCGTTTAAACACTGCATACTGTTAGCCCGACTTTTGGGGCATAATTAACAATTTGTTTTATTTTCTATGAAAAACTAGAGAAGGAAGCTAAAAAGTAAAAATATGAAAAACACGAAAATTTTGATACTTAGTTATTAAAAATAGTAAGTGAGTATGATCAGGAAATACCACAATCACAAACCGCAGACAACCCCGCGGCACCGCGAGGAAGAGCCACTCAACCATCATGAGACACCAGGAAGACAAATTAAGCAAAGCAACCAGCTCTCTCTTCCCCATCAAGATGAATGCAATACTAGAATGGACATAAAGTAACGTACAACAAAACATGGAACAATTTCAGACTCCCACAATGGGAGTAACAATAAACAAAATGTCAACAACAACAACAGAACCACCGCCTTAGAACGGACAGCAGCCTAGGCCACCGGGGGGCTTAAATGCATTTTACTGATACCAAATCTTCGCCCTAGATTCTGCTGTTGTTGACGTTTAAGAAATGTTCATGTCGGCTGGCTTGTTGTTAAATATTATGGACAACTAAAATAATTCTTAAATGATATTTATGAAGATTTAAAGGACATTTATATTTATTACAGCTTTGATACAGAGAGTCATTTTAGAGACCAATGTTGTTGTTTTTTCTGCTGAAAACAATAGTTTCATTTAACAGTGTTAAAATGCAGGTGGAAAATCTCGCATAAATAAAACCCCTATCTGTTTCCGTTTGAAATGCAGAAATGTAATCGCATAATATTTTTAAAGAAAAAAGAGAACTCTTAAGCATGACTATATTGGTGCACTAATGCCAGCCTATACTATACTCTTTTAAATGCTTTTGATAGTGAAATTATTGTTTCTCATACCCGACCTCCAGATAAGAATTATTTTTGCTATTTCTCAACAAAAACATATCTCGTGGCTAATAAAATGGATCTTTAACATTAGTTGGTTCTTTTGAAGACCAAAACACCCGCTTATATTGATTGATAAGGGGGGAATTGACAATTTCTGCGCTATGAAAGTATGCTGCATACAAAATGCATTTTTCCGCGAAATGCAATTCTAGAGTGGTTTCATATCCAGCACAATTTTGACTATCAGTATTCAGAAATCCAGCCATATATCTCTCGGTTTGCGTTTTTGCACGATAAACTACATGTACTTCGGTTCCCCGACTAAACGTTATGCTATCACCAGGTCCAAATGAAATGTTTCTACCAGAACGATTGAAAAAATCCAACCCAGCTGGCCAGCACTCAGACTAGGCGCATGCGCGGATCCAGAGGGGGGGGGAGAGGGCCCGGACCCCCCCCCCCCCCCTGAAAAATCACAAAATATAGGGTTTCTTAGCAATACTGGTCAAGACAGAGCTACTAAGCCAGCATTCAATGTTGGGCCATCATCGGCACTCATCAACTAAAAAACAATTGTATATGTTTGACCCCCTCTGACACAACTTTCTTGATCCGCGCATGAGGTGTATCAATAAACCACATTTTGAATGATCACAACGTCTTAAAGGGCCTATTCTATTTAAAGAACATTAAATTGAGAAACCACCAACATTAATGAACGCCAATATGTCAGTCTTTTAAAATCACAAAAATTTGATGTCGCGAGTATAAAGAGTTTTAGAGTATTCTGATGGAACAGAACAGATTATTTATTTGACGTAAACTGTACAGTTTCTACTCAATCAAATACGGCAATATGGAAGACCCATTAAGTGATATATGTGTGACCTTAACCTAAAATATGACGTCGACTATTCTTGCTTTCGGTCCACATAATTTACGACGTAGGATTGTTAGTTTGATACTGTATACCAAACACACAAGGTAAATAAACACAACTTGTCTGTTGCTGTCCTGCCAGCCAAGAGCGACAGTGACGTCATGCTTTGTTTACAAAGTTATCATGGACTTAGAATCGGTAGATCACTTGTGTATCGATCCTATCCGCAGGATAAAATTAATACTCAAGTGATCTATCGATTCGCGTTAGCTCAAACGATGTATACAAGTTTTACTTGATGTTTTACTTAACAATCATAAACAAAACATGACGTCGCTGTCACTCTTGGCTGGCAGGACAGTATATTATTGTTCTAGGACAAGCCTGGCCTAACTAACTTAGACACGAACTATAGATATCTCTTAGCTCGTGGATTATCTCCACGTGAAGGCGGATAACCCATGGTATAACTATTATTTGATGAACGCCGATTCATGATGATGACCTCTTTTGCCATGGAGATAATGGACTGATATCATATAAAATTGTTTATATGTCGGATACATGTACATGAGTCATTCTACAAAATGAAGGAGTTTGAGCTATTTTTTTGCAAAGAAAACAGAACTAGTTTGGACTTTTTAAATTTTAATTTCAAATCTGAACAATCAACACCAATAAACCATTCATCTAGACAAGATAATTTGCGTAATAATGCATGCGCTGCCTTACTTTAATGGCTGCCCTAGTGAAAAAGGTCATCCCTGTTACCACGACAAGAACCTTCTTTTCCTAAATACAATTATTATTGAAGCTATTTTCTATTTACATACTTTAATCCCCTTTATAGACCTTTAAGTTTGCACACATATTCTGCTGAAAATGTTTTGTTACTAGTAATACATTCAAGTGTAGGTTATTTTACTGTAACACTGTGTTTTAAGACAAATAACATCAAATCCATTTTGAGAAAATAATAGGATGAGTATCTTCTTTTTCTGCAATAGGTATCCACAGGCACCAACATGCAAATTAGTGAATTAAATGAAACAGCAGTACATTGGATTAGTTCATATATTGAGGCAAATATGACGGGTAACAGGGATGACATTCAGTAACAATGATTGTATCGCTATTTTTTTCTTCAGAAACATAGAAAGCACTTGAATGATATTAACCTAAATCTGGTGAGTGTGCTTTGGAAAGAATGAGCTCTTAAATGCATAAAGTGACTTTTCAGTCCTCACTTAAAATCACTATTGCTCACTCACCAGAGTTTTCTTTAAATGTTTTAACAGGTGCCAATCAGAAACTGAACATGACCTAGTAACCCTGGGATGGGAATATTTTGGGGCCTATGAACATTATTCGAACAAACTTAGAAGAGGACCACTAGATGGTCCTACATACCAAATTTTAAGATTCTAGGTCTAGTGGTTTCGTAGAAGATTATCACAAGTTAATATTTCACTATATACTTTAAAACCTCGAAAATACGAAATTTGATTTTTTGAAATACTCGAGGTACGCTGGAACAAGAAATAGGGCCAAAATATATATTATATGAACTATTTTAATAACTGTCAATAAAAACATATGGTTTTGATGCGTAAACGAAACGTCTCTCAGAAGCGTTTGTTTTACACATAAAAACAAATGTTTAATGATAAAAAACGATAAAAATAATCATTTTAAGGGGTTATATATTTTATGTCTTCCTCCCTATAAATTGAAAGATTCGATACTTCGATATTAATCTCAAGCCCCAAGGACTTCGAATTAATGAGATACCATATGACAATATAAAACATGTGACCCAGGGGATGGGGCCATTTTGACTAAAGAACTACCAATGGTACAAAGTAAGTAAAATAAACACCAGGTGACGCTAAATACCAAATACGAAGTCTCTAGAACACACAAAAATGCCATTTTTGACACCAAGAACATAATTTGAACAAGACAGCAGTTTAGAGGACAGCCAAGTCCCCGCTGCAGAATCCCATAACATTGAAGTGTAACCTTGACCTTGAGTGAGCGTAGCTGATTCATGGGTTCTGCACACCGTCTCACTGAGAGGAACAGTTGAGTGAAATTTAACGAAAATTGTTCAAAGGGTTCGGTAGATATGGAGCGGACACAAAATTGATGGGTAAATTCCATTACCTTTAAATGTGACCTGACCTTGAATGTGCATAACTGAGTCATGGGGTCTGCACAGCGTCTCATTGAGGGAAGCATTTGAGTGAATTCTTTAAAAAAATCGTTTAAAGCTCTTAGGCGATATGACCAGACGCTAAATTGGAGGGTTAAAATCCCATGACCTTGAAATGTGACCATGACCTTTTGAAACTTGGTAGCTGAGTCATTGCTTCACACCGTCTCACTGAAAGGAACACTTGGGTGAAGTTTAATGAAAAACCTTCAAAGGGTTCAGGAGATATTTAGCAGACACCAACTTCAAGGGTAAATCCCATGACCTTGAACTGTGACATCAACTTCGAGACTGCATAGCTGAGTCATGAGTTCTGCACACTGTATCACCAAAAGGAACATTTGGGTGAAGTTTAATGAAAATTGTTCAAATGGTTCAGAAGATATGGAGCCGACAGGAAATGGAAGGGGGTAAATCCCATGGCCTTGAAACTTGACCTTGAATCTGCAGATCCCGGTTATGAGTTCTACATATCATCTCACTGAGAGGGACATTTGGGTGAAGTTAACTTTAAATCGTTCAAAGGGTTCAGAAGATATTGAGCGGACACAAAATTGAAGTGTGACCTTGACTTTGCGTACAGTTAAATGAAAATTGTTCAAATGGCCCACTAAAACTGTTGTACAGACACAGCATATTAAAACTAGCGTAGTTGAAATAATTATAAATGGTCGAACACAGCCACCTTTTATATTTTACATATCAAATCGTATTAAGTAACAGGGATGACAGTAACAGAGATGACAAAAAGTGTGCAAACTCACACTTACTTTGCTTCCTGGAAACAAAAACCTTTAAATGTTTACCCAATAATATTGAGGCAAATTATACGTACAAAGTTTTTGGATTTTCATTTATTTGCAGCATATACATTTCATAGAAATATGGGTAACAGTGATGACAGATTACCTGACTGACTCATTACGTACTTAAGTAAATCGTTTCATATTTACCTCTAAGCAATTTTTTTATATAAAATAATTTAATCTTTTTAGAAAATTTACACTCAGTACCTCAGAAATGTCCGGTGCAATGTTATTTTCATAGGTAGTAACTCTGTATTTAACCTGCAACTGCGGTAACAGGGATGACACAAACTGAGGGATTTACCTAAGCAAACATGGCACAGCTTTAAATCAAAACGAAAGGATAATCGATGCTTCTGTCATTGATAGGTTTCGACCAAAGACTAACATCACGTCTCTGTTTGTTTTGTTTACACAAGCAGCTTTTGTCAAACTGAAGTTTAACCTTCACCATTTTGCGATGAGACATGCAAATATAAGGGTAACCCGTAATTCATTAGAAAGATATATGAACACCTGTATTAAGTATCCCAGTCGCTGATAATTGAACCCTTTAATCAAAACAAACTTACAAAAGCAAGATATTTGGACTAGAATAAAAATATACAAGTATTTAGGCGAGGGACAGGAATTCCTCACCTTTTGTAGAATGACTCACATACATCACGATATCTAAAAAGAGATATAAAAAGGTTCAATAAATCAGATGTCATATCAGTGTTTTCTCCTTAACTAAACTAACGGACTTTAAAAACGCAAACGCCCCATTGCATGTTTTCGTTGCAACGATTGTGAATAGAAATGGTCATTAATGAGGAAGCCACTTGCAGTTAGAATCAAGTTTTGGTTCAGACAGAAACAAATGTCTAAGCCATATTATGAGATTTGCAACAATGTGGTATATGCGACCAGCAGAGGCTCAGACCAGTCTGCACATACGCGCAGTCTGATCAGAGCCTTTGCTAGTCGCTCAAATATTCTATGACTTTTAAGCTACTGATCGAACATCGTTCGGAGATTTTAAGCTAGAAAGGAGGCTGAACAGGCTCTTGTTGGAAACCACATGTCGTGGCTCAAATGTTGTGGTTTGTCTCATGACATTTATCGTGGTATTTACTCAGTTTTCGTACGATATGGACTGTGATAACCGTCGACACAAGAATGTGCCTGCATACCTTTTACGTCACACGATTGCAAATGAACGCTTGAATGCCGCTATAGGGTTCACGCTATTGTCATACTTTGCACCCAAATGGAACATGAGAATGTTTGTCCCCCGCCTTTTCGAAATATAGCGAGGGGACATAGTATTCGGCATTCCGTCCGTAATCCTTCCGCCCCCACTTCAAGTGTACGCATCACCTCCTACATGTACAGGTTTTCTCTGATTCCTTTGAACATTTGCAGGGATTTAGGTCATGGTCTGAAGATGTCCATATTGTTTGGATATAAATCTCAGATTAGTTTTGTCACTATTTTCGCAAAATGAACTTAGTCATTTTTCCAGACAGAAGTGAATAGATACAAGTTTTTTTGTGTATGCAATTTAGTCCGATTCCTTTGAAACTTTACAGGTGTTGGATATAGTCCTCAGATTATTTATTTTCCAACGTTGAAACCTAGGAGTGTAGTAAGTATTACTATCATGCGCGGATCCGAAGGGGGAGGCAGGGGATCCAGACCCCCTTGAAAAATCATAAAATATAGGGCTTTTTAGCAATACTTGCCAGGGTCCCATGAAAAAGCTAGCCATCATTCAACGTTAGTCAATCATCGGCTCGCCAGCGAAAAAAAACATTTTAATTTTAAAGCTGATGATAATCCACTTTTAGTGGTATTTGAATCCTCTCTTCCCTCATGAATGAAAACATTGTCTGACTGTCTGAGTTGAACCATCTCTGACAAGGCTTTCTGGATTTCCGCATGATTATTATGAGGGTTGTGCTATATTGACATCAAAACCATGTTCCTTTGGTGAGTGAAAATAATGATTGCTTTGATTAGGTTAGTCAACACATTTGCTAAGTTGATCTGTGTAGGATGCGAGGACACAAGTACATAATTAACAAGGATTGTCAATGTTTTTATATGACTCAAACACAGCAGTGGAATTATTAAATTGTCTTAGATGCCTATTACATGTACATGTAAGTGTACTTGCCACAAACAGATCAAGAGATCTTTAAAGATTCGGTCTTTTATAATAGGCAAATCAATGCGAATGTAATTTAGTTATTACTCACCCATTCTATAAGTTTGTCAATTTCTCACAAAGCAACGTAGAAAGCAAATATCAGGAATCTATAGATTCAAGTACCTCACCTGACACAGTACACCATATGGTAAAGTTACGAAGACTCAAGAAAACATTACACACACGATAACCGAAAGGTACTTCCTTTCTCAGCTGGTGGCCACAAGTCTGCAAGGAACAGACAAGACGGTAGGAAAAAGACAAACAGGAAACACACATAAAAGGTTCCATAAATTTTAAGAAGAACTGCCTTGGAACGGTCGGTGAGAAAAGTACAGGAGGGCTTGAACATGTACGACGGTATCAAACATTATTTCTATTGTGGCTCACAACATGAAAAATTCCTATCAGAGAAAAATAAAATCCAACATTTAACCTCAGCGGGCCCAAGTTTCGAGTCATATGGTCAGAATGGCTCATAGATCATTATTTCTACACCCAGAATGGCTCATAGATCATTATTTCTACACCAGGTAATTTAAAAAACAACTCGTCCATTTGCGTGTACTATGAAATGTAAAAAAGTAAATAGTCTATAGAGAACCTAGAACATTAGTCAAAGCCCCAATGCGCATAATAAAAATGACTACACCTGAATGGTTACTCATAAAGCGCCACCTATAATTTGCAGTCCGGAGCCCGTCCCACTAAGAAATCACAAAATTATAATTATCTTACCAATACTGGTTCGCATCCCCTGAAAAATCACAAAGCTACCAAGCCAGCATTCTATGTTGGGTCATCGTCCATTTTAATGGCGTTTCGCTGGCAGGCCGATGATGACCTATTTATAGTGATATTTGGATCTTCTATCCCCTCGTCAACTAAAAAAAGGTGCACAAAATGACTTTCAGATCAGTCTGCACATCAATAAAATAACACACAGGCCTTCAGACACATTTGAATTTTTTCTCCCAACTCATTTAATTTAAGTTGTGGATACTCAAAAGAACCGCCTCAAAAAAACGGTACTTTGGAGCACAACGCCCTCAATTCTTTATGTCGTCTGTAACTACTTTGCAGCATCCTCATGGATCAATCCATTTTAAACCAACCGAAAAAGAAACCTAGATAGTGCTTATGTATATGAGTTTGAAACACCCAGTGAAAATAAAACGATATTCGCAGTAAATGTCTATTACTGCCCTCTCATGAACTTGGTAAAACCAATGTGCCACAAAAATCAACCCAGTCTAACATTATATTTAGTGTTTTAGTTTTTCATGTTATCCGAAAAAAAATCATACGGCATTACAATTTATTCATCTGTTTTGTGGATGCCTAGTTAAGCTAATAAATACAATTTTGGCAATTGCAACATTGGGAGAGAAATAAATGACCCTGTCTTCAATAAAAATATGAATAAATAAATCAATAAAAAAATCCCCCAATGACAATGAAATATTCAGGGTTTACAAAAAAAAAACTGATAGCACTTTTAAATGCAATTTAAACTACTAAAAGTAAAGAAGAAGGCAAAGATCAGAAATCGATAAAATCAAGTATTTTCTATCTAAATGATATTAAGGTTTGACCGAGGTGTTTTGTTTTTTAAAGTCCTTGAGTATATAACGGGATGGTCCATTTAGTGTAAGCGTATTGTACACAAGGTACATAAGTAGTAATAAGAGTACCCTCCAAAGAATATATGGCATTTTTGGTTTACAAATATGCGTGTCATCTGATGTCATGAATATTTATAAATTCTTTGTTCGTTTTACTTCTACCGTACATTAGTCACAAGGTTAGAGTATAGTGACTACTTTGTCATGCTGTGCTGCATTATTTAGTTGATTCGAGAAAAGCAGGTATTTCTTTCATATAACTTAAAGTAAATCTGTTTTGTAACTATACTGAGTGTAGAGTATAAAGAAACGAAAATAAACCCCTCATGGAAGTGGGTCGTTTGAAAAACAAAAACGAACAAACAAAATGGCGATGTGGAATTAAGTTAAGTAACGGTGTGGGAAACATGGACCTATTTAAAAGCTATCACTGAACTTAGCAGTTAAACGCTATAATTGAAAGATGTAGCAAATAATAAATTATCAAGATGTGATTAGGGTTTGTTTGTTTTGCATATTTCTTTCTGTGTTTTCTCAAGAACGATACATGTAGTATACATTGTTTATGATCTGATGTACGAAATTCATATAGGCCCTATATAAGGAGAAAAATAAACCCATCATTCCAAAGGATAAAAATGGTCTCAAAATAAAGCTTATCATATCTTCTTTCAATATTGACACTTTAACCCTTTCAGTGCTAAAAGGATGGGCACACAAGTATCGGCTCTGCACATAAAGGGGCCTATTTGCCAATAGGATGGGTTATTGCGTCTTCTGTTTTACCACATTCCTACGAATGTCAAGAACATGTGGCGTCATGGAAAATTTTTAGCATTGTAGCCAATCAGGTCTCAAGGTTATTTACGATCATTACATGATTTCCTATTTTTATCAGGTGTACAATATAAATAGCGGAGACCGACATTAGTTGATGGAAATTTAACACAAGGAGCTTTTTGTTTCAAAATGGCGGATGTTGATGCGATGCCTCAGATTTTCGGTTTGTATTTTTATGAAGTGTTGAAAAATATACATTTATACGTTTTAGGTTAGAAATATATTGTTTTATTAATAAGAATGTTTGTTCTCCTACAAAATTGCACGTGACTATATACTAAGAGGCAAAAAAGAACATGTCCCCCAATCCTTAATATAATGATAATTGGTATCTTCGTTTTTTGAACTTGGTATTTTTTCATCTACTTGAAAAATGATATGCTAAAACAAGTTTTAGGTTGGAAATTAATCTTTCAATTCATAATAATGTTCATTTTCCTACATGAAAAGTGAAGGATTTGTATACTTTTCATTGAAAAATATAGCCTCCATACCATTTTACAATAATATCACAGAGCTCTTAGAAAAAACCAGCAATGGGCTAGTCAATATATAATTATATTCTCGGAAGCAAAAGGGTAAAAAAAATGTAGTGTCATAGTGAAAAATGAGAACATACGACGAGATAATTCTGAGTATACCATGTAACTAAGAAAGTTTCTAGATAGTCATTAATAAGATAAAATCAACAACTTTTCATACCTATAACTCCAAATGTTTATATTTTTGAAAGTATAATCAATTTGAAGGAGACTCCTACTTTTAAACAAGAAATATCTTTAAAAAAGATATTCGGCGGCTCTCAAATACTGACGATAAACGCAACCAAATTGGCTGGTTTAGACGAAATTCCCATCTATCCCTTTGCATGCTGGAATCTAAAACCAGCGAAGTTGTGGTCCTGTTTCTGCCTCTCTTTCGCTTGGTTTTGTGCACATCTAACTTTTTTCGCTGAGCGATATGCATCCGAATTTTTTTTTAATTTCACCAGCATTCACCAGCAAGGGTTTGGGAACAATGTTTTAAGTCCTTAGTTTTTAAGAAAATGAAGGGGGGGTGTTGATAATAAATTAATGTAAAATTAAACGTTCATTGAACAAACCGAACACCAGAAAAGAACATAGCCAGGATCGAGGAATAAATACATGTAGGATTCAAAACTGATCGACACCTAGTAAGCACGTATAATCGGGCCATTATCGGCCCGCCACTGAAATGCCATCCAAATGACATTTTGCTAGCAGTCGGATAGTGGCCTGAGTTTGGATGCTGACTGACCCATGCGCGGATCCAGGAATTTTTGCCAGGGTGGTCCAGGCCCGACTGCCAGAAAACAGCTCTGACAACGTGTTTTGTCTTTTTTTGTCCTCAACTTTTACAGTTTTTTTACAGTGGCTTATCAATGGTTTATTTCAAAGAAAACTATAATTTTACAACGTTTCGGGGGCGGGGGGCGGGTCCAACCTATTCCAGGGGGGGATTCTGCAAACCCACCCTAAACAAATTTAAGCGGGACTCCCCTTTACATCATTTGCATGAAAATTACTAAGTCAACACACTGGAAAAACATCTGGCAGGGGTCCCTTATACATTATGACTTTCCGTTCACCCCAGCACTATCCCCAGCCAACATAAAATGCGAATAAATTAGAAAAACTGAAGAAGTGGGACGGGGCACTTGGTACTACAGAAGCTTACACCAAAGTACCAGCTCCTTCAGGTGTGATAGACAAGAGACAGTTAAGATAGTCAAAATAACATCTAGCTTTTACCATTTCCATCTCCATTCTTACACACAGATGTACGAAATTAAGCTACCTAATTGTATCAGCTAGTTGTTATTTATCTTTTTATGCATCCGGAGAACAAGTTTTAATTGATTGTTGTACATGTACTTACAGGGGAAATTACCTGTTGAAGCAAAGAAGTAAACCACGGCTGATATGCCGATCGTTAGAGGGCGCAACACCCTTGGGCCCTTATAGTGCATTGAGAGGATTTACAACGTAGTAGCACGACTGATATGCCGATAGTCGGTCGGTTGAAAATGTCCAATAAACAAACAATTTTAACACAATTTACTCGAAAAAAATGTTGATTTTTTCTTTGATATTTTCCGACTTGAAAAGGGGATTTTTTTATCCGAACATAGGAGAAAAGAAACGTTTTGGCATTGGGAATATAACCGTATAACGGCCAAAAAAAGACTATTGTCGAAATATATGAAACAGACTATAATCATGTCCAGATAGGGGAATTGGAAAAGTTACAAATATTTTATTTAAATAACGTGATATTACTGTAAGGTCCTTTCGAATTTAGTGGGTTATTTTATAATGCACTTCTTTACTGTGTGCAAGGCATGTAAACAATGATAGTGACAGCAATTTACAAATACTGTACATCGGGGGTTGACCTATATTCGAGACGAGGTCGTTAATACATTTGCATTTTTAGACCAAGTGCACAGACTGGTTCTCTGCCATTTACATGTATGTTTTCAAGTTTAGTTTCATGTTTAATAAGATTGTAAGGACATTCTAAGTATCAACCAATGAGAGCATCTTTTTCCAGTCGGTGTGATGAATATTACAATTTAAAAATGCTTCTGATTGGTGAATAATATAGAGCTAAAGCGATATTAGAACGGCGGCCTTTTGGCCGCCGTAAAAAAAAAACATTTAAGTTGTTCTGGCTGTTATGTACATTAAGTTCAGCTCTCCAAATCGTTAAAATGAACAGCGGCTAATCTTGTTATTTATCTATTTAAACAAGGAGTGTAGAATTTAGGTAACTCACGATCACAAGAGTTCTTCCATCTATAAAAATTCTTGTAGTATGGCTGAAGCTTTTTTCTTTGATCTTTGCTAAAGTTTAAATCAGACACCCTAGAATAATCAATAAGGTGGAGCTTAAAAACGTACTCTAACTTCCAATTTTGGAGGTTAGAGCACGGTTTTTAAATGCCACTTTTCTCAGCAGGTTACTAATTTATTAATAGCAGGTCACTCGGTACAGATGTACCAGTGGAGATTTTATTATATTGCAACTATGCTTTGAAAGCGTGGATGACAAAATATAGCCGACAGAGCATTGGTATACTATGAGATATGCTTTGAAAGCGTTGACGACGAAATATGGCCAACGAAGCATTGGTATACTATAAGATATGCTTTGAAAGCGTGGCTGACGAAATATGGCCGACAGAGCATTGGTATACTATGAGATATGCTTTGAAAGCGCGGACAATGAAAGATGACCGACTAAGCACTGGTATACTATGGGTTGAGCTTGAGCCTTTGGCTAAGTCAAGCTACTGCCATCATAATGAAAAATTAAGTTTATGTGGGGAAAAACATATGGGCCTCGTCCCGATAAAATCTGTCTTCCGAAGCTTGAGAACAGCAAAGTTGCAGACCAGCCTGCGCATCCGCGCAGTCTGATCAGCGCCTTTTTTATTCACTTTTTAAAGCACCATATCTAAGCTTGCTACAAACAAAATTTCAATTTTCTAGCTAGTCTCTGAAGCTGAAGAGACTATTTTGAGTCTAGCTTTGTCTGAAACTCCAACGACAGGTTTTCTCGCGACGACGCCTATATTTAATCATTTTAATATAAAAGAAATACTCAAATCTTGTATTTAATACAGCAAAAATAAAAAATCACTGAAGAGAAAAATTGATGGTTCTAAACTGATAATTTTTCGATAGAATCGAACAAGTTATTTGCCAAAATGAAACACACAGTTATAAAAGCTAGCTCCAAGGTTAACCCTTTATGCCATAGAAAAGCATCCTTTATCTATTACTTAGAACACTGCACCATTTTCTATAAATATATTAATTCAACTTTTCAAGTATTTTCCAAAAAAAACATTTTTTTTACATTTCAACAGTTTTTAAAATATTATGGAAAATGGAGCATTTGTTCCTCAGGAGCAAATGTTCCATTTTTCATAATATTTTAAAAAATCTTACATTTCAAAGGCGTCCAAAGGCGCGGGTTAATTATGAATTTCAATAGTTTTGAAAATATTATGGAAAATGGAGCATTTGCTCCTCAGGAGCAAATGTTTCATTTTTCATAATATTTCAGAAAATCTTACATTTCAATGGTGTCCAAAGGTGCGGGTTGATTTTGAATTTCAATAGTTTTGAAAATATTGTGGAAAATTGAGCATTTGCTCCTCAGGAGCAAATGTTCCATTTTTCATAATATTTTAGAAAATCTTACATATCAAAGGCGTCCAAAGGTTCTTGTGTGGAGTACAAGGTTAATTATTAATTTCAGTAAATGTTCAATTTTTCATAATATTTTAGAAAATCTTACATTTCAAAGGCGTCCAAAGGTTCTTGTGTGGAGTACAAGGTTAATTATTAATTTCAGTAGTTTCAAAAATACTATGTAAAATGGAACATTTGCTCCTGAGAGCAAATGTTCCATTTTACATAATATTTTAGAAAATCTTACATTTCAAAGCTGCTTGTTTAATGAAGTAAAGGGTTAATTATGGGTTTTTTTTTTCAATCGAATTAGACCAGTCATTTGCCAAAATGAAACACGCAGTTATGAAAGCTAGCTCCGAGGTTGGTTAAATTCGACAGTGGCTCACGAACAGTTTGCTCTTTCGAATCATTCTCCTTGTCAGGATTTCCTGCACACGTTTCAGTACAAGTAACAGTTTCAGTTATAATACGTTAGCTGGACACTGAGGTGGATCCAGAACAACCGATGTTCTAGCTATCACCGCTGGCGTAGTACGTTTAAATTTGCGTAATCCCTTCTGAACGATGACCAGTGCGTGACATTATCTCCTGTTCGTCTATTCCAGCGTCAAACAACATAGTGGCACAGGTTCTCTTTCCCGAGTGGTTCGTGAAATTCCCTTCAATACCAGCTCTTTTGAACATAGTCGAAACGAAAGTTTTAAGTTTGTTTATTTCAACAACAGCTTCACTGTACCTCAGGCCATCTTTCAACGGCCTTCTGAAGAAAAACCCTCGGTTACTCAAAGCGTTAAGATATTTCTCAAAAAGATCTGCCAGACACCTCGGTCCTGAAATAAATAAAGGAATAAACAAATATATATATATTTTTTTCAAAAATAAAATTTACAGCTAGAATGACAAACAGTCTGGACCCAGATCAGACTGGGCGCTGCTTGCTAACACATTGATATCAAAAATTTAATTCTCAAACAAATCTGTGTATCTAAATATTATTTATCTATTTATTTATTATTTCAAATAAACAAATTAAATAAATAAATAAAGAAGTGATAATATTGAAAAGAAATAGTAATAAAAAAACAAATACCCTCGTCTTGGATGCTAAATTACAGGCGAAATACTGGCGAAATATAAGTGTGGAAAGTTTGTAAAATAAATATTGGCCGTGGCGTGAGAAACCCGGTCTTCTGACAAAGTGAGATTCAAACCAGCCTGCTCAGCTACAGTACCAGTTATAACAAAGGCGCTGATCAAACTGCGCGTATACGCAGGCTGGTCTGCGCCTTGTTGTTCGCAAAACCCCGAAGATAGGTTTTCTCCATATAAAATATATAATATTAAAATGACGCGAGAAAACCTTTCCTTGGGGGTTGACACCCACTTTTACAGGCGTATGCCTTATTTTTGCTATAAAACATAAATTGTGTACTGCTCTAAAACATAGATTGTATACCTACAATCTATGTTTTGAGCAAAAATAAGAAAAGTACCATAATCTTCATCGAAAATTATCCCGAGGAAGTTGAAAACATCTAAGATTGTAATAAATATGGAAAATTACATTCAGCACAATAATACTTGATATCTTTTGACTTCATCTGAACTTCCGCAAGACCACCCTTGTAAGTTTTGTTACTTCGTCCGACAAAGCGAATGTATTTTTTGTCGCTATCATCTTTTCAAACCGTGAACTGGGTACATTCCAAACTCCGGTGTTCGTCGCAGGAACGTAATCCAAAATTCTTGCACGAGTACTGATAGACAGTGTACTGCAACAATTCTGCGGAATGATCGCCGAATACTCCGGTTTCCCACAGTTTTTCCTCGTGCTCTGGAAGAATAACTTCAGCTTGTTTAACCGTTGTCCCTACGCCTGTATAAAAAGTTCCTTCAACCTGCTATCGAGTACTTTCCTGAAGTTAGCGAATCGTATGTCTTTTTCATCCAGAAAGTTCATAGAATAGATTTCCTTATTTCGCAACAATCTCAGCAGGTCACAAACAAGATAGTACAAACTTTTTGCAGGGTACTCAGATCCGTCTTGTTTACGGGCTTCAACTACAAACCTCGATAGCCAAAACTCCATAGTTGGTGCGTCCATTTCCGTAATGTCCGAGACACCGACACCCCTCTCCTTTCTCCAAGCCGAGAACACATTATATGCCCAGTTTGTATTTTTCCGAGTGTTTGGATTCTCCTGATTTTCTAACAGTTTGCGAATTTCACCTTCTCCGACAGGAGCGGCAAATCTACTTTCACTTTCAGTTTCTTCAGTCTTAATTTTCTGCAAATTTATGTCACTAGTTTTAAATTTCAAGTCAAAATTTGTATCCGAGTTAACATCTGGTGAAGCTGGCAGCCCAGACAACATTTCGGAAACGGTCTGAGACAGTTCTATATCGTTCCAATATTGAGTTTCTAGTGTTTGCACTTGAGAACACATTATTTGGTCCGTGTCATCCTCCACCATATCGGCAATAAATCGTCTTTCAACAAAAATTGATCTGAGCACAACAAATTCATTTTGAAAAATCCACAGCACTGACCTCCGTCCCTACTTGTCGACAGACGGATACAAAATGGCTGTGGCGGGAATATCGCATTGTCTCCGCCGGGATACCCACCTGTCTGATTTGAGCATTGTGGGTACACGTGACATATTTGTTTACCGATAGTGTCATCAAATCATGTGATTCGCCTGATTGGTTGGTTCAAACTTATCAATCTGCGTCATCACGTGTCACCGAAACCAACTTTTTGACTCAAAAATGTTTTAGTGTAGAAAATCTTATCATTGTTTCGCTAAATACTGTAATACCAATCATTGTTATTGTTTAGTTACCAAAGGTTACTGGATGTCTCCATAAACGGTTTATTTATAGCCATTCAGTGCTTGTTACTTTTCAACGTAGTGTTTTGGGGAATGCACACCGCGTATTGACACAAAGCCGACTTTTCCGTCGTGATGTGCCTTAGCAGACAGGTCGATTCTTTAGTATCGCGCCTGCGCAAGAAAATGGGGAATATCGAGACAGACATAGGTTCCACGTCGGTGATTTTGCACCAAAACAGGGATGTAGGCGGGCACTTCCTAAACAGTCACAAATTAACCCGTAAATGTAAAATAATTGACAGCTTCGGCCGGATGCAGGGAGGAGCGAATGTAAATTTTGTCATGTGACAGTAACACATGCTTATTTGCGCCTGTGCCATACTACAAGCAAAATAAAGGATTCTTCCTTGGCTTTCTGTTTAGACCTAGCCCACCTCGCGGTTTAAACGAGAAAGCCTCGGAAAAGCATCCTTTATCTATTACTTACTGTGAATATTTAATTTTTTCATTGAATAAAAGCCTCTAACTGAAATTGTTCTAAGTAATGAAAAATACAGTGTTCTGGACCCTTTATTGCAGCCTGTGGCTTTTGGAAGCTGAGCATTGAAGAACTGAGAATGACTTCTTTATTTCTTTAGCCATCACGCCACATAATCCCATGAGTATCTTACATATCGCTGATATTTACTACACTTGCATTGACTCACAGTAAAGAGTGGTGCCTGTTCACTATAAGTTTTAAGTTTATGAGGCAAAACGGCTGGTTCTAGCTCTTATTTTTTGAAGCTATTCAGTCTTTATACCCGGCGTCCTGCTTTGCATCTAACAGTAAATTGAGGTCCTATGTATGATGCCACATGTTTCAAAGAGCCAATTTCTCATGAATTCTCTGGCTGTATCAAGCTCATTGCACTCCAGCAGGTAATGACTGACAGTTTCCCTTGCCCCACATTACATAAATCAATCCTTGATATTACACTTGTTTACATATTCCTTCAAATCTACATAGTCTGTCCTTTAAAGGAAAATAATGCTCTACCCTACTGCTGAAACAAATGAATGGTGAATTTCCCAAATCAGATCTAAATGTATACAGGCTCCTACCTCCACATTTGTCTCTGATCTCTCCTGCCATTTTTTATTACCAGAGACCTTTGAAGCCATTGCCACGTCTCCAAATGATGGTATAGCTTGGAGGTTTTCCACATCACTGGCCTCCTCTACAGTTTTCATTGCAAGTTGATCAGCAAGCTCATTTCCCTTAATGTTTGCATGCCTAGGAGACAAAGACAGCTCAGGTCTACAATTACTCACAAATCCTGTAACTTTCTTAAATCTGAATTTACTTCCTGATCTGTAATGTTATGAGATTTTGCTTTCTGTCCAAGCGTCAGCTGTCAAACCACACTCTGACTGTCTTAAAAAAATATGGACCTTTTGTGATTCTGATGGTTTCTGTGATTTATACATGAAAAGGATTTAGAGCCATTTTAATTGCCACTAGCTCTCCAACTAGAACAGATCATCTGCCGTTTACTGGTTGCTTTGGCAAGATTGATCCCCTCACTCTCCAAGAAAAGACACAAGCTCCAGCACTACAGGGTCCAAGATTTCCAAAACAGGAACCATCTGTAAAAAATAACTGCTGTTCCATCTGCTGTTAAGAATATCACGTATTATATCTCTAGACAATTCCCCTTGGTCTCCTGTCCTGGACTTGGAAGAACCTAGTAGGATAATCCAATATTTCAGTTCGGTTTACTCGGCTATAGTGTGTCAAAGAAGTTAGAAAGGTGGCAAAGATCAAGAATCGATACAATCAAGTACCACACCTGGCCCAGGATTCCACATGGGAAAATGACAAAAATACAATAAAAAATCACAAACGAGAGTCAAGAGGTCAGATCTTTCCTTGCAGGTGACCACGAGGCAGCAACGAACAGATGCGAAAGCATGACAAACACAAGACATAAAAAACACAAATGATCCACAATAGAAATACCGCCTTGGAACGGTCAATAAAAATAATTTACTCTGGGGCTTAAACTGGTTTCACGTTGCCAACCTCACCCTTAGTTCAGATGTGGTTCAAGAAACACAGATGTTTGGTTTGCGTGAAAGACCCTTACGTATTCATGCATTATCTCCTAGAACATATAAATCAACTTATATAAAAAAAATAGATAAAGAAAGGTAAGGACTCAACAGTACATATAACTGAATACCAGAGCAAAAGAAAACCAAATGTTAAACCCTCTAAGCTGTTTAATGAAACACCCGTATTTGAAATACTATCATCACCTGCGTATTCATTTTCCCAAATGAAGATATCTTCTGCTTTGTCTCATTTTTGTCCTTATTATTATCCCAGATGAGTTTTATGCTGTCTCTATACCCTTTTCATCAATATTTAGACAATTTGTCTGACAGACTGTTCTCCTCTTCTAACCTCTGAGGGCATAATCTCACCTTCAACCTTTTATGCTATCATGCCAGCATAACGATCTATTTGCTGGTATTCTTGCAAGCTTGTATCCCTGTGTGCCAAAACAAACTCTATGAATATTTGCAATCCGCCAGATTTTGGGTATTGATGTTAATTCTTTACGTAAGAATATTTCTTTGGCTTTCTGTCTATGCTTAGTATAGGCTGGCAAAACACTGGTCTTAGACCATTATGAGCTTGGAAGAATAAGTTAGAATTTGCTAGTATTTGTTAAGATCAGTCAGGTATACCTACTGCCGAGCTCGCGTGACTTCAAAACAACAACAATGGCGGAAACCATTGAAAAATCCTTGATTCAGGTAGTCTTTCTAAAATATTTCCATTAATACGGGTCAGATTTGCATAGGGTTTGAAGCAGATACCTCAGAAAAATGACAAGGTCATTGTATGCGAAAAATATGGTTGGTTATCAATAATTTTTAACCAGATTTTTGTCTGAAAGTCGCTAAAGATGGACATTTTATTTTATTTTTCAGGTATTTGCTTCAAACCCCATGCCATTCTGATCAGTTTTAACGGAAATATCAAAGAAAGTTTTACCTGAATAGAGGAGTAATGACAAGTATCCACCATCTAAATCCCCTAAAGTCACGTGATGCTCCGGTGTGATACCTGTAGGCATATTTGGTGGTCAATTTAGATTTCATTGGTCAAAAGGGCGAGTACATTTTACGTAATAATACGATTAACCGTAGAAAGAAGGAATGTCATATTTTTGTCTTAAATTGAGAGAGAAAGAAGAAAAAGTTATATTTGGAAGTTAACTATATTTTATTCATTAGTAAGTAAGTAAATTTAGACAAAATATCTTTAGACAAAATGTTGGGTCCTTATATGGCCCCAAAATGTTTACTTTGAGCAACATAAGCTCTAAAGATAGTGTTCCTTGTGCTAAAGTAAATTCATTATAAAAGCTGAATATTTACTTAGTTTTATCAAGTGTTTAGTAAATGCTAAAAGTAGCGCAGAGTTGTATCCTCACTGAGAGCTAACTTGATATTCAACGTCTCCATGCACTATTCTTGACCTAAAACAGTATCCCGTTTTTCATAATTCAATCTATATTATATGGTCATCACGTTCCATTTAGCTTGACTACTAATATCATTAATTTGTAAAATGTCACATAAGTGCACTTGTTGTTCCTTTGTCTTTCAGTATTTAACACTCACTACGGGTGGAAGAAATCGCATAGCAGATAGAGCGAGAGGACAGGAACCCATAGTTAAGGTAAGCTTGAGAGATATCCGCTAATATTTTAACGTTGGTTTAACATAAAGAAAGGAAGGCCAAATCTATATATATTTCAAGTGGCTTCTTTCAGTGCATTTGACAAGTCTAATAGTAAGTACACATATATGCGTGCTAATTAGAATAAGCACAAGTCTGCTGATCATAACTTGTATATATTTTTCATTATTCATATTGGCCATGATATAACTAAAACATTGTTGAAAGAGTTGTAGACCTGCAAAAAATGGATTCATGCAATTGATATTTAGTATGATGATCAAGCAGAAAGATCTAATTACATGTTTATTTTATTATTTATATGTCATAGAGATTTAAATTTTGTTAACTTAAATTGCTAACAATCTTTATGATAACTGTGCAGACTAGACGCACCCAGTATTATGTTCAAAATATAATTACAAAAAAAATTCACTGACAGGAAATAGAAATACAGCGAACATTTTTCTCACCAATTGTATCCCAAAGCCCTGATCGGTAGTAATATATAAACATTAATAATGCACCATATATATCATGCATTTGCGTTCAATATTTTCCAAATAGCTACACTACTAACGGTCATATAATCACCACATGCATGTCGTGTAGTCCAACCAACATGATTTTCTTATAAGATTTTTTTACACATACTTAACATCTCAAAAAGGATTAGTTGTATCAATTAATATGTTAAGGCTAATTTTCAAATCAAGAAATCATTTTTCAAATAACAATTATCAAGGTAAGTGGAACATGCTTAGACCCCCAAGGGAGCGAAAGGGGTTCTGGACCCATCTGATTGGGTCATATTGTGCATTTTTGGATACTGAATACGCATCAGTTACCCTTATCTAACTTGAATGAAAGCCAAAATATTGTGCAGCAATTTTGTTGGTGTAAGTGTGGAATGACAGTGTTGCATGTCACATTTAACAATCACTTTATCTTAATAACGTACAAGAAGCATATTATACCTGATATGCACTTAAGCTAAGCCGAAACCGGCCACTGTTTTAAAAATTTAGATATACAAGGGTTGTCTCAGTAAATCGTGGACTTTTGCTATAACACGAGACTGTGTACCAGTAAATCCATGATATTTTCATGTTGTGTTTATATACTTATGGAAAACATTTAGTATTAATATGGGTGGAATCACAGTTTAGATAACATTTTTATGAACCTTTACTTGACGGTATGTCGGCGTGAGTGGCGCACATCATTTTTTTGTAATGAAACTATTCTAGTCCAAAAGGTAGTGAACATTCAATCAAATTTCCCTTTTGCTTTTTTACAATGTAATACCACATCAACTTGTAACCATGCAAGGTAAAGTGTTAAAATTTGAAACGTAATGACCATTCGCATTGATTTTATAAACGATTTTACATACCTACTACATTTAAATTTTTCAGAAAATGCTAAGGCTAGAAAAATGGTATGGCGCAAAAATTAGACTTTCAACAATTTTTAGCTAATTAATCACATACAACTACGTTTTTTTAATGTTAAATGATTGGTCGAAGAGTCACTAGTGTTGTAAAAAGGATTTTGTGTAAAAATATTTTAGTAATATCACAAAGACAAGCTCTTTTTCGACAATTTAACGGAACGCATGCTATTTTTCCTGTAAGTTATTCTAATGGTTAATATGTTGTCTCTTATTAAATCTAAAAGATCGGACTTGTTTGATTGCTAAACCTATCTAAACTAACTATTTAGTCATTACTGGAACCGAGGAGACCTACTCAACAAATATATGACAATATTTGTCACCATTTAAGCTTATTTAAAAAGAGTAGAGCCAAAACATTTGACCACCCCTCTCTGAAAATGCAGCAAAATAATTTGTGGCGTGCTCCGCATACGCAGAGATACCCTCAAGTAAAGGTTCATAACTTTGTGATCTATACTGTGATTTCACCCATATTTGTAGAAAATGTGTCGTAGATGTATATAAACATATCACACAAATTTCACTGAATTCCCGATAGACAATCTCGTTTTATAACAAAAGTCTACGATTTACTGGGACAACCCTCGTATATTCAACAAGGTGTATTTGATATAGACTAGGGGTCAGATATTTGATAATTTTGTCTTATATACTAGGGGTCGGATGTTTTCTTCTCCCCATATTTAATTGTTCTGTATATTTTGTTTGCAAATATTGTGATTCTCTTGTGTCGCTTATCTTGTCTTATTTGATATCATATCTAGGATTCAAATGAGTTTTAAAACTTTGGTGAAGTATCATGACAAACATCAGAATTGTAAATGAAAGAGACAAAACACCAATAGTCGTTTCAGATAGCAAACGCTCTAGGTTGCAAATCTAGGTACAGTCAAGTTATCCTGAGAAGGACATTTTCTGGTAGAACTTCTTTTCGGGCAGCTAGTTTTATACATCATAATATAGAGAAGTTCTTTAAAGCATATGGTAGTATTCTTATACATACCATATAGTATTCTTATACATGTAGCTGTTTGGATGACGACATGTGATTTGACAAATTTTATTGAATCACATGAAGGTAGTGGCCCTTGACCGACAAAAAGAAGAAGAAAGTGTATTGATTTCATTGAGGCTACCGTAAATGACATCATAAGGCAGTATAATAGAATATTGTCAGTTACAACGGTTTATAGGTCAATGGTAAAAGTTGTATTTTTAGAGTTCCCACAATATTCTGTAGAGATTTGGAATCAGCATCAGCAGTGTCAAAATCCAGGGCTCTTTAATGATAGTACAAATATATTGCTAGATAAGATTGATCATTTGAATGGAGCAATTCCAGAAGTAAATGCGTCAAACAGCATCAGTGCTGCCAAGTGTGGATTGGATTTGATAAAAAGTAGAAAAAAGCAAAAAGTCCAAAACATCTGTCAAGGTGTATTTTAGTTTACTAGTTGATGGCATTCAACCTGATGTGACACTGTCTACATACTGGCTGCGAAGACTAGTTCTTCATTTAATAATTCCACATTGTCAAGACTGAGAAGTTTTGGTGTGTTGTGGCTTGCACTGGAGCGATGTTTAGACATTGGTTTCTGCCATGTGATCCCATTGTACTCCAACTTCAGTAATATTTCTTTTGTAACATCTTTAACTTATTTTAGCTAAGCAACTAGTAATTAGGCAGTTTATGATGTTGCATAGTTAATACTTGGTATTTGCTATTAATCAGGTATCAGTTTTATATATGGCAATTTTGTTGTTTACGTGATGTTTGTGTACATATATTTATGTTTGTGTCCAAAATCAAGAAGTGTTTAACCACTAGTGCAAATTAATAAGATTTATTAGTGTCAGTATAGGAAGCAATAATATCTGTCTTAAACGCTGAGGAAATTTCAAAGTTGATTGAGATGTTCAACAAATTAAAGGTTAAATTTAAGGCAGAAAGCCCTGAAGATTTAGAAAATTGGCTAAAGGAATTTGGTAAGGAAACATGAATTAAAAAGGAACCACAGCCAACTATTGATAAAACAAAAACTACTGTCTCTTCAGTTCACCAACCCCGTATTTCACTCTTTTTGGAGAGAGTTCAAAAGGAGAGGCAATCTATGCATAATGGGTGTATGAGATCAGATATCTTACCCTTGAGAAGATACATAGACCAGAGGTCAAAGCTCAAGCCATTAGAAATTATTCAAGGGGTGAAGCAAGTAATCTATTATATCGTATAGAGTATGGTGCAAGTATATCAGGTATACTTGAAAACATTGACAGTGTTTATGGAGAGGTAGATTGGAAAGAACACCTTTACTTAAATTTTACAGCTCAAAACAAGAAGAAAATGAGGATGTTACTAAATGGTCAAGCTGGCTTGAAAATATTTTACCATCAGCAGTTGATAGAAAGTTAGTTGAACCAAAGTAAGTAAGGGTGCAAAGATCAAGAAACGATACAATCAAGTACCACACCTGACCAAGGATACCTGTGGGAAAGTGACAAACTCACAGTTAGACACCACAAACGAGGGCCAAGAGAACAGCCCTTTCCCAACAAGTGACCACAAAGCACATATGAACAGACGCGCATAAAGACATAGCAAACACATGACAGAAAAAAAAACATGAAAGATCCACAAAAGAAATAACGCCTTGGAACGGTCAGTAAAATATTTTACTGAAGGGCTTAAACCAGTTTACTGGTGCCAACCTCACCCTAAATTCAGATGTGGATCAAGACATATAGATATTTGGTTTGCATGAAAGACCCCTAATTATCAATGCATCATCTCTTAAAACATATAAATCAAGATATAACAAGGAGATAAAGCAATGTTAAGGACTCAACATTAAATAAACTGAATACCTGAGCAAAAGAAATCCAACAGGTAAACCCAGGTGGGCCCGACAAACAGCCAAAGCATCAGGCCCCTACCATCTCATCAATAGATAAGTCTTTAAGTCTGAACCATCATAGAGTCTGAGGTCCAACCCACCGGCGTGCAATTAAAGAGGAAAGCAAAGTTTCCAACCGTGATTGGGTTGACCAATAAGCATGAAGTCTGTTGCAATACATTAATGTTATAGCCATTCTTTTTTTAATGGGAAATTATTTTGATAAACTGCGCTGAGACTTAATTGGATCCAACTATCTTCTTCAATTTATACATCGAGTCACCATAGAAATCAAGTTCCGAAAGTCCTTGGCGCAAGAGACATTTTAGTCCAATATGGAATTTAGATATCATAGTATCGTCTATAAAATTTAGAAAAGGTTTTGTGAAGTTTATGATACCGATAGCCTTGTTTAAGAAGTTTCTGAGTTAACAATTTATTGCGAGTTTTGAAGTCAGCAACATAGCTAGATGGTCTAGCAAAACGAATGAGTTTAGAGAAATATACTCCATAGGATGTAGAGAGAGGAACATCACCATATAAAATTGGGAAATTGACAATTTCAAAATCAAAGTCGTCACGTTTACAAGTCAAGCCAATGATGTGGAAAGAAACATGTTTTTCCAAGGACTCAAACCATCATTAAAGAGTATGTGTGCTTATAAATTTGACCAAATAAAGGAGTTTGACCATCTTTGAGTCGCAATTAGAAAAAAATTGAACAAGATCATTTAAAACCAGATGAACAAGTGACACACTGCACTGCATCAACAAATCAAAGCCAGAGTGATGATAAGAAAGAGCTAAAAGAAATGAAATCCATGATAAAATTATTAACTGACACAGTTCAAAAACTTGAAAATAAAGTAAATTCACAAACATCAAATATCACAAAGCAAAGTTATACAAACACAAGAGGAAGGGATAAAAGCAAACAGCAGTTCAACAATATACAAAATGCACCACAAGATAGATATTTCAATATAAATTATCATCAGGGCCAAATATATCAATTTCATATAGAGAACCAAGTACCACTAGGCAAACTCAGTATTACGTTAACAAAACTATCAGCAATTCTACAGAAAAAGGTATCAACTACAAAGATATAACAATGCACATCAAGGTACAACACAACACAGCACGAACTCATTCCAAAACAATTTTAACAGACAGAATGAAGAGCATACTTAACAGACAGAGGGTGACAATGAAGATAACTTGAACAGAGGTCCTTTATGTTTCAGCTGTCATCAATATGGCCATTTCCAGTGGGAATGTGGTGTCAGATTGGACCACAGCAGAAAATATTTAAACTAGGTCAGGTCTATGGACAGGGGCTGTCTATAGGCAAGGAGAAGAACCAATGTCCCAAAGTTTCAAAAATGGTTGTGAGTAGCAATGAGTGTGATATCATGATAGAAGGTATTGAGTGTAAAGCTTTGTTAGACACAGGATCTTGTGTCAGTACTTTAAGCTAGCCCTTCTATGACAGCCATTCTAAACATGTACCTTTGCATCCTGTTCTATGATAGTCATTCTAAACATTAACCTTTACATCCTGTGGAAGAAATTTTAAAAACTGGAATGTGCTGTTGGTAGTTTTATGCCATATTCTGGTTATGTTACAGTAGAGATAACCTCAGCAGGTATTCCAGGTGATAATATACAAGAACTGAATATAACAAGACAGTACCTTTACTCATTGGTACAAATATCCTGGATGAATTGTTACTTCATTGTGAGGGCAAAAATGGAGAAAATTTTCTTCAAAAAAAGTAAGTGAGTATGATCAGGAAATACCACAATCACAAACTGCAGACTAACCTATGGCACTGCGATGAGCAGCCACACAACAATCACGAGACACCAGGAAATCAAACTAAGCAAAGCAACCAGCTCACTCTTCCCCATCAAGATGATTGCAAACCTAGATGGACATAACGAAACGTACAACAAAACATAGAACAATTACAGAATCCCACAATGGGAGTAACAGTAAACAACAAGTCAACAACAGAACCACCCCCTTAGAAGGGACAGCAGCCTAAGCCACCGGGGGGCTTAAAATGCATTTTACTGGTACCAAATCTTCGCCCTAGATTCTGCTGTTGTTGAAGTACAAAAATTGTTCATCTCGCATGGAAGCCTTCTAACTATTACAATGTATCATCATGGAGAAACACTCTAATCAAATTAACACACTATGATGCAACAAGAAAAGGGCTCACAGCTCTCAGATAGTCAGAGCTTAAGAAAACCTCAAGTTGAGCCACGAATCCTGCGTAACATACTAAGGGTTATTAAGCGTTTAGAGGTATAGTAATTAGAGAAAGTGGGCTCAGAAGAAATAAGATCGGGTTAGCATTGATCTGAAGTGCAGAAAAGAAACACATTACAATATCACCAAATAGCAGTATTACAGTCAAAGGCATAACAGCAAAAGACCAACAAGAAACATGTGCTATGATTGTTAAAACAGAAGATTATGGTTTGCCATCCGACGCTGACATCATATCAGCTGTCATAACTTACAATTTTGGTGTGAATGGACTTGTATATGTTCAATTCACTAATGTTACTAACGTTGCTACATCTACATTTAACATTCTGCAAACAGCATTAATTTGTGAATTGAAGCCTGTAACAGTAGACATGACATATCAGGCATTTTCAACAGATATTAGTGAAGAATCAATACAAGATACATTAGAAATACAAACTGATGAATTGTCTGAGGGTCCCTTGACAAAACATAAAGATATATTTTCTACTGGTGAAACAGATATTGAATCCCCTATCATTTGTTATAAGTATAATAAACCTATTTATAGTACTGTTTTTAACTATAACAAATTAGTAACAGAACTTGATATCGAAAATTCTATTCCTGACTCCTGAGATTGCATAGACTCTAAGTTTTGCTATCAACCTGCTGGTCATATAGTCACAGGGGATTTAAAAATCATAACTGATTCAAGAATTTGGTCTATTATATGTAAGGGACCTAAATATAGGTTTCCTGTGCCAATAGACTTCAAATCATGTCATGAGGAATTTGCAGGAGCCTTACAAGAATTTTGTAATCGCTGGTGTAAACGAGAGCATGTTGAGTCTAATGCCTTAAATAGTTGGAAATTAAATATTTTTAAAATTATTGATGGTAGAATTTCATTTAATTGCAACAATTTAGATCTTCTACCACATAAACCTAAATTCACTTTTAGACACTTGAAGAACGGGATCCAGGAATTCAATAGGAAGTTTGTTTTGGCCCCCGCAGATAAGGCTGCTAACAATGTTGTGGTCGTTTGAAAAAGACACTATATTAACACCCTAAAGCAAGAACTTAGCACTGCTTAAACATATGAGCATAACAGGCTTGATGAGACGTCTATCGTTGATAGGCATCAATGCCATTTGGCAGCTAAGTTTGGGTTGTTTGTTGATGAGGACCATAGCAAGCTTCCTACGTTATACTGGTTACCTAAACTTCATAAACGGCCCTATAAGTCGCGTTTTATTGCTAATTCTAGTGCATGTACAACTACTGAGTTGTCTATTCTTTTAACTTCTTGCCTCACTGCAATTAAAAACCATGTCATTTAATATTGCACAACAGTTTATGAAAGAAATGGTAAAAAATTATTTTGGTCTATTAATAATTCAGGTGAAATTCTTAAAAAATTGAAGTCTACAGGTTTTCTAGCATCTGGTTTGTCTACATATGATTTCTCTACTCTCTATACTTTATTGCCTCATAATCTAATAAAAGAAAAACTAACAGAATTAATTGAACAAACATTTAACAGAGAGGGCTCACTTTATTTGGCTTGTATTGATAAAAATGCCTTTTTTACTTCTGAACAACCTAAACGATATAAATTGTGGTCATGTCAGAAAATGTGTGATGCGCTCCATTATCTTTTGGACAATATATTAATAAGATTTGGCTCAAAATCATATGGACAAATTGTCGGTATTCTAATGGGTACTAATTGTGCTCCTCTTGTTGCAGATTTGTTTTTGTTTTGTTATGAGAGAGACTTTATGTTGTCTCTGTCAGACAATAATCAAGCTGAAATTATTGAAGCTTTTTACTCTACCTCCAGATATTTAGATGACTTGCTTAATATTGCTAATCCTTATTTTGAACAAATGGTAGGTCAGATATATCCCACTGAACTTCAGTTAAATAAGGCGAATTCTTCTGATACTGAAGCTCCGTTTTTGGACTTGAAATTGTCCATAACAAATGGCATAGTTTCTTCTAAAATTTATGATAAACGGGATGATTTTAATTTTAAAATAGTAAATTTCCCATTTCTTGTTGGAGATGTTCCTCGCTCTCCTTCCTATGGTGTATATATTTCTCAGCTTATTCATTTTGCTAGAGTGTGCTCTAATGTTGATGACTTCAACAACAGAAACTTATTTTTAACTGCTAAATTATCAAAACAAGGTTATAGATATAATAAAATTCGAAAAACATTTTCTAAATTCTACCACAGACACTCAGAGTTAATTGTTAAATTCAATATCTGGTTAATATCTCTTCTGCAACAAGTCATATCAGAACCTATATTTTATGGCGATTTAGTCTATAAATTCAAACGAATTGTTGGAAAACCTAATCTTAGTGATCAATTCAAAAAGATAGTAAAACGTTATATAAGGGTTGGATATAATTTAGATATGCGACAGTCTGCAAGCCTAGTTTTAAACCTAATCATGGTTTATAGCTATGGTTTCCTCTTTAATTGCACGACGGCGGGTCAGGCCTCAGACTCTATGACGGCTCAGGCGTAAAGCTTTAATCGATGGGGTGGTGCCTGATGCTTATTTGTAGCTGGACCCACCGTGGCTCAACTTGAGGTTTTCTTTAGCTCTGACTATCTGTGAGTCATGCGCCCTTTTCTTTGTTTCATCATGGAGTGTTAATTTGATTAGAGTGTTTTCCATGATGATACATTGCATTAGTTAGATGGCCTCCATGCCAGCTGAACATTTCTTGTACTTCAACAACAGCAGAATCTAGGGCGAAGATTTGGTACCAGTAAAATGCATTTAAGCCCCCCGATCGCTTAGGCTACTGTCCCTTCTAAGGCGGTGGTTCTGTTGTTGTTGTCTTTTTGTTTATTGTTTCTCCCATTGTGGGAGTCTGTAATTGTTCTATGTTTTGTTGTATGTTACTTTATGTCCATTATAGTATTGCAATCATCTTGATGGGGAAGAGAGAGCTGATTGCTTTGCTTAATTTGTCTTCCTGGTGTCTCGTGATGGTTGAGCGGCTCTTCCTCGCGGTGCCACGGGGTTGTCTGTAGTTTGTGATTGTGGTATTTCCTGATCATACTCACTTACTATTTTTGGTTGTGACTGAACCGTACATGTACCTGAAACAAGATAGAAACCATGTTCAATATAAAGTCTGATAGAGACAGCAGTTGAGGGATTTAGGAAAACAACAATTTTGACTGTGAGTATAAACTTAAATGGAACTGACAGACTAGACAGAGAGTAGAAACAGACTGTAGCATAGAGCAGGATTTCCTCTTAAATAAAGAACTTTACAAGCCATAAATTATAAGTGATTGTTATTAAAATCATATCGAAAGTAAGTAAGCTAGGGAAACCTGGATTTTGAATATTAGTAAAAACGGCACTGCTTTTTTACCTGCGTCGCATTGGTAAAATACAGTCTGGTAGTCAATTCACTCTGCCCATCCATCTTCATCTGTCCGCAACACTTTTGGGGTGCCTAGTTTTTGTATAATATGTTACTCAGAAGTTTTAATTCCTTCATTTTCAAACTTCGTATAATGATTGTAAAAGGTATGCATTTTTTGTACATTTCATGAATATTTTCTCATTTTTACAGGTATCGAACTTTGACATATTCTTTCTGTCCATCCATCCGACCACAACTCTTGTGGTGTGCCGAGTTTGTGTAATTTGTCACTCCAAAAGTTTCATTCCTGTATTTTAATAATAACATCATGATTGTTCACACATTCAAAGATAAAATGCACCTCATGTTTGCGCATATTCTCATGTATATTGTCTCTTTTGAAGGAGAGTGATAGGGGCGTTGAACTTTGACAATTTTAACCATCCAAAATACTAAGATGTCACCTTGTTTGTGTAATCTGTAACTCCAGCAGTTTCGTTACTTTTAGGTATATATTCAAACTTTGCCTGATGATTGTTCTCATATTACAAATGTGCAGCTTCTATTTTGTGCACATCTGCTAATATTCTTTCATTGTTTGACGTGTGATGAAATTAGATATTTATCCATCCAAAATACTTATAGGTGTCTGGTTTGTGTAATTTGTAACTTCAACAGTTTTTGTTCCTTTATATTTAAACTTTGCATAATAATTGTTCACACATTTAAGATATGCACCTACTTTTTGGGAGTGTTGAACTTAGACAGTATTAAGTCTACACAACCTTTGTGTTACATGTACTTACACTGTGCAATCTGTAATCTTGCATACTGATATCTGATATATTATTGAAGATGTGTACCTCCTATTTTGTGCAGTGTTGATATATATTTTCACATAGTCAAGGGCGTAGCTAGAACGCTGACATAGTTACTCATATCAAGGGGAGACTACTGCAACAGACAGTGTTTGTTATCAATGGGGCTTCTCTTAAAGGGAGGAATGTGCTCCCAGAAGGAGCGAATTCTTTCCTTTAAGGGCAATTCCTTATGGCATGAAAAACTCACTATTACCACATTTTGATATATTCCTTGAATGTGTACAAATTTCATTACACACATGGACTGGGCCGTATAACGCAGTCAACAACGTGTCTAGCTACAGACGTGTGTATGACTGCATATCCAGGAATGGCGAGGTCGATCCCAGCCTGGTCCTATACTTTCGTGGACATTGATCATGAAATAATTTCTAGGGTCATTCTCCTCCCTTCCACTGAATCATTCAAGAAGGGCTTTCGTCAGTTACAAGCGAAAGTATGTGCACGAATTACTGGTTAACGGCTTGTTCAATCTTGCCCAGGAAAAGGTGTGGTTAGGTGAATCGACCGACCCGCCATTACCATAGCTGTTGACCTTGGATGTAAAGCAACAAAACAAACAAACAAACAAACAAATTACACACATGGGTTACTGTGTAATGGGAGGTTAGCCAATGATAGTTTTTCGTTGTTAAACTTAGACATTTCTACAGCCACAAAACATGGAACTTAGGCATTTTTGTTATATATGAAACATTGTATCACGCAGCTTCCATTTTTATACAAACCTTTCATTCATACAAATCTCATCAGGGGGAATCAATTAATTTAAATAGTCTCCCCTAAAAGATATATCAATTATTATTTTGGTGACGCAGGTCAAGAACAGAGTTTGTCTTGTTTTATTGTCTGCGCATGCGTCGATATTAAAAAGTCGACCTGTTTGCTAAGGCCTATCGTCGCTGAAAAATGGGTTGTGTGTTTATACCCAGTATGCATCACTCAAACATTTTTGTTATCTAGTTTTACGAGAATCGGATGTGTCGCCTGGCAAAACAGAAGACAAGCAAGGCAAATTTGTTGAATTTATATCCCCGGCATGGATTATTTTAGAGTAACTTATAAATCAAAAAGCATGAATCCCATTTCAGATACAGATCAAAGTAAAAAAGCCTATCAACTTGTTTTCAGTTGTTAGCTCAATTAAAATCTAAACTTATCTGTATACTTTCAATATCTGACTTCTACCTGACCCAGAGGACTGGTGTGTGTGTAAGGTCAAAGTGTTTGCTTCTATGTTGATCTATATTTCTTGCCCCTTATTTTGATAGCATAACCACATTCAGATTTGTTTTACCCCTTAACCAAGTCACAGGTTTAGGGTGTGTGATCTATGCTCCATTCCCTTTAATTTGATATGCAACATGACCATGGGTGTGGGTCTGTGGATTATGTTTTTGCTATCATGTTGGTGCTTTTGTGATTCCCTTAAATTTGATATGCAACATGCCCATGATCTGAAAAAGTTGAATTTTGACCTTTTAAAGTAAGCCTTCCCAGGGTCGGTGGGGGCAGCAGACAAAATAATTGCCACCATCTTGCTGCATTTGTGATTCCTTTTAATTTGATATGCAACATGGCTTGTTGTAGAAAGTCCAATTTTGCCTTTTGTTGTGAAAAAGTCCAATTTTGCCTGTTGTTGTGAAAAAGTCCAATTTTGCCTTTTGTTTTGAAAAAGTCCAATTTTGCCTTTGACACACCCTAAGGGTCAGAGGGGGGGTTGGCTGCAGGCAAAATATATGTGATCCCCTTTGATTTAATGTGCAACATGACTATGTTCTGAAAAAGTTAAATGTTGACCTTTTGAACCCAAGTGTCGGGAGTGGGGTGTCTACTGGCAAAATATTTGCAACCATGTTGCAGCATTTCTGAGTCCCTTTGATTAGATATGCAATATGACCATTTTCTGAAAAAGTTGAATTTTGACAATTTGACCCACCCACAGGGTCACCTTTAATAGCCAACCCAAAAAAATGATTAGTATTACAAATTTTAGAGATGGAATTATAATATTTTCTGCACTAAAACATCTTGCACATGGCCAGGTCATAGAAGCGGTTGTGAAATCAATGACACGTGCGGACACAGATTGATATGAAGATTTATTTAACCAATATTGCGAATCACACAAAGACGCATTTGGCAAACAAGTACGCCACATGTACCCACAATGCTCAAATCAGATAGGTCAGTATTTGATAAAATGCCCCCTATCGGAAAGAAATGGGTCTTGTTTAGATATTCGATGAGGTACAGAAATAAGGGTTAGGGCCATCATCTAGGTGAGGTGGTAAACATGATTAAGAAATCCAGCATTGGTAACACGTAGAATCTCTGTCATCATGAGTATCCAGCAAGTTCAGCATAAATTTTAAAAACAAATTAATATTCTTATGTGATATTGCCGTTTCTGTTGTTATTGATTTTATTTATTTTTTTATGGTTTTTATTGCAACGTTGGGCATAAATCATGCACAGATCCAGAATCTTTTATTTGTGGGTGTAATTGTGGACAAGCTTTTTTACGTTTTTTAAATAGACGAATCCAAATACTACTGTAACAGCATCAAAACTTTAAAATTTTAATGTTTTAGGCTGTTTTAAAAATGATTTTTTTGCTATGAAGATTTGTTAATATTTTTTGAGGTCATCAGAAATTAGGTATTGTGAGGGCCATTTCTTTGCATTTTATGGTGATTTCTAAGGGTCAAGGTACATACTGGGAATACTTTTTTATGCCCCAAAGGAACTTTGGGATTGCACTGTTCATCCATACTTCCCTCCTTCAGTCTTTCTGTTAGGCTTCATGTCTGGTGCATATCTCCTATTTTCTTCGACGTATGAATTCCAAATTGGTGTGTTGATGCATCTTGGGATGGGGTGTAGTGCGTACCAATTATGGGTTAGATTGATCTTGACCTCTGACCTAGTTTTTAGAATAATCATGTCTGGAGCATATTTCTTATATTATTTGAGGTAGGAACCCAATTTTAGTGTGTGGATGCATCTTGGGATGAAAAAGTGTCGCGTACCGTCCTTGGGTCACTGTGACTTTGACCTCTGACCTATTTTCTAGACTCCGCATTGAGTCTAGTGCATATCTATCATTTTATTAAAGTTCATGGATTTTTGCGCATATATCCTATATTCTTTGAGGTAGGAATCCAAAAATTCTTTTGAATGCATCTAGGGATGGCGGAGTCTCACATTCCATTTTCAGGGCACTGTGACCTTGACCCCTGACCTAGTTTTTAAAATATTCATGTCTAAAGCATAATTCTTATATTATTTGAGGCAGGAATCCAAAATTTGGTGTGTTGGTGCATCTTGGGATGACAGAATGTCATGTACCATCCTTGGGTCACTGTGACTTTGCACTCTGACCTAGTTTCTAGAATCCGCATTGAGTCTGGTGCATAACTATTGTATCAATGAGGTAGGAATCAAAAATTTGGTTTGTGGATGCATCTTGGGAAAGCGGAGTCTAGAGGATCATTTTCGAATCACTGTGATCGTGACATTGAACTCTGACCTAGTGCTTTAGAATAATCGCGTCTGGACCACATCTCTTGTATTATTTGAGATAAAAATCCCCAATTCGGTGTGGATGGAACTTGGGATAATGGAGTGTCTTATCACATCCTTGGATCATTGTGACCTTGACCTCTGATTTTTTCCCGAATCTGCATCGAATCTGCATATCTCCTATATTCTTTAAAGTAAGAAATTATCCCAAATTTGGTGTGTGGCTGCATCTTTGAAAAGTGGAGTGTCGTATACAATTATTTACTCACTGTGACCTTGACCTCCGACCTAGTTTCTTAAATAATCGTGGCCTGAGTATATCTCATATTATTTGAGGAATATATCCAAAGTTTTGTGTGGATGGGTCTTTGGATGACGGAGTGTCACACATCATCATTAGGTTACGATGACCTTGACCTCTGGCCTAAGTTCCAGAATATGCATCGACTCCAGTGCATATCTCCTGTATTACTTGAGAAAGCAATCCCAATTTTAGCTTATGGATGGTCGATGTATGGCGGAGTGTTACATACCATTATTGGTCACTGTGACATATATTATTTTATTTGAGTTAGTAATCTAAAATTATATCTGGATGCATCCAGCAATGACGGAGTATCATGTACTAGGTTTGGGTTGCTGTGACCTTTACCTTGACTTCGTTTGTATAGTAATTGTGTCGGGAGTTTATCTCCTATACTATCTAAGGTTTTCATTTGATTTTATCATTTTCGTCCCATCAACCATTTTTTCAGTTATTTTGGGACGGGTCTTCCTGGGTTGAACCAGTACTAAGCTAGGATTAATGTGTCTTGCTCAAAGACACAACATAGTGACACCGGCGAGGCTCAAACTTGTGGCCCCTCGGTCTCGAGTCAAACACTCTGCCACTGAGCTCCTGGGCTCCCTTATTGTCTGAGGTAGGATCCCAAATTTGGTGTACGGTTGGACCTTGGAATGGCAGAGTGTCATATATCAGTTTTGGGTCACCTTGTTTCTAGAATAATCGTGTCAGGAGCGTATCTCCTATTTTATTTGTATTTTGAATCCCAAATTTGGTGTATGGATGCATCCTCCAATGGTGGTAAGTTGCGCACCATTTTGGGTCATTGTAACCTTGACCTATGACCTAGTTTCTAGAATAATCGTGCCTGGAGGATTTGTCCATAATTGTTTTGAGTTAGGAATCCCATACTTGGTGTCTGGATTTATCTTGTGATGGCATGCATACCATTTTGGGATACTTTGACATTAACTGCAGATCTCATTTTTAGGGTTTTCGTGTCTGGATATTCTATCTTCTATATTACAGGTGACTTTCATAACTTTCTTAACATAAAATACGTCTTATGCTAGGTAAATTCCTTTAGGGGACATTCGTCATCTTACTGTGACATGTCTTGTTTGTATCAAATTTTCAAAAAGTTTTTGGGTATGCTTGGTAGTCCTGATATTATGGGAAAATAAACAGTAGATACTCGAACCTAGCATACATAACAAGAACTACTGAGCCCCCCCCCCCCCCACACACACGCACACACACAACCCACCCCACCCCACCACTAGGTTATGGTCTTACATTGAATGCTGGTTAGGTAGTTTTGTGATTTTCTGGGAATCCGGAGCAGTATTGCTAAGAAATTCTATAGATTTGTAGGGGGTCCGCAAATGTGAATACTCAATGAATGTTGTAGAGAAAACTTGATATCTTTGCCATAACCTGCCATGGCTAATTGATTTCTTTGCTTTCTTCTAGGCCGCATATACACAACAGTGCCTTGAAATCTATTACCAATTATGTCTGAAGGCTTCACCTAGTTCTGAAATCGAAGAGATATCACAATGACGACTCTAGAAGGGCGACTTAGAGACCCAGAATATCGTTATTGGGTAAAATCTGCACTCTGTCTGCAGTACACAAGAGATGGACTGGTGACTTTTACTGACCAGAAAAGCTCAGAACTTAACCAGACTGTCATCCGACAGCTGTGTCAAAGCGGAAACCAATCGGTGTATAATCTGTGTCTGACTATTGCATTTAACCAACAAAGGCAATCAGTAACCTGCCGTACACCAGGCTGTACAGACTGCAAGGACATTTTAAAGGTGGTGAGGCAGTATAGAAAAACTAGGAATTTCGATCTCAACTTGAAGAATTCAGACGTATCCAAATTGTTACATCAGCATTGGCAGGTTGCTAAGTTGTTTATGAATGCAGGACAAGACGTCTCTAGTGCTGATCCCAACAACACGGACATAAGTGGGCTGCTCAACTTTATTGACAACTGTACTGTGCCAAAAAGCTATGTAACCAACCAGGACAACTTATGGAAGGTATGCATAAATGCCATAAAACTTTAGAGCAATAATTCTTTTAACACATTATTATTGTTGAAGCTTCTGAAATGTCCCTTATTCAATAATTAGAGTTGGTACGGTACACTGTACAGTCATACTGATTAAGTCAGCATGCTAAGCTGCATTCCATCTCGGCTACAATGACCTCAACAGTTTGACCAAAAATCGTTTTAGCGCATTCTTGCAGCTTTCATCAATAGCGCATACATGCACAAGGACTCCTTTACATTAGAAATCAAATAAAAACAATACATTGTGTGACATTTTGGAAACTCGCCGTATCATGAAGCAATCAACCGTCGGTGAGCGAAAATCTTTATAACTCTGCATGTGCAAAAAAAAATAATGAAAACATATTTTTACAGTTTAGAAAAAAATACAGAAATTATTGAATAAGCTAACCCTTTTATCTCAGAAATATAATAAAACTTACACAGCAATCATATTCACCAAATGGCAGAAGTGGATTTTTTTTAACTCAATTTAAGTTGTGTGCCAAAACATTTTGGTCACATAGAAAATGATGACTATTTTATACCGTCATCCCTATACTCACACTGCAAGCAACAGGTGTAGAGATGCAATGAAACATCGATTGTTTCATCCCATCAAATGTCGATGATAAAAATGTACATGCGACAGGATTCGTTCGTAAATTTTGATATATGATAGTTTATTATATACCTGCGGTGAAATACGCCTGATACAACTCATTTTCCTACCGGAAAATACAAAATCTTGTATCAGGCTAATATGAAATAGGCACACCTAATGGGCCACCAACCACTATTTGTTCTGAGAGGATAGCAAAATATACATTTTTTCTAATGAGTCGGTACTCGTGTGAGTAAAAAAGTAAGGAGAACGCAAAGATCAGGAATTGATACAATCAAATACCACACCTGAACCAGGACACCTCATGAGAAAGTGACAAAAGCACACGAAAACGTCACATACAGAAGCGCATAGAGATCAGCCCTTTCCCAGCAGGTGACCAAAAGGCTGCAAGACACAGATAAGGCAATATGTCGAAGACGAACACAAATAAAGCAAGAAATATCTTTTTAAAAGATATACAAAGATATGACAGCAGTAAGAAAAGGGGCAACGATAAGGAATAGATATAATCAAGCACCACACCTGACCCATGATACCAATGGTAAAGTGACAACTTCACAATTAGACATCACAAACGAGATAGATAAGTATTTAAGTGGGAACCGTCATAGAGTCGTGCCATACATTTTTTAACCATCGACGCAGATATTTCTTTACATTTCTCACGTTTTAACTATCATTCTTTCAGCGTCAACGTGAAAATTATATTTAGAACTAATGAACAAGTGAAAAAAAAACAGCCAAAACATAGCATACTACTAAATCTCTGCGATATATAAATAGCCATTCCATGGCATGTACTTTCTTCCATACAGAGATCATGTAGCTTTTTAGGTCAACGATGAAATTATAAGACTTCGTCATATAATAGATCCACAAAAGAAGTCAGGGGCGTACGAGGGGCATTCATTATGTAATGAAAACAGCCCAGTATATACCAAAGTTTTATATTTACACGCTTCATAATTACTTTTATTAAAAGGTATGTTTCTTGGCTAAATAAATATAAATTTGCAGTTGTCCAGCTCCTTATCTAATTTACACAAACCACTTTCAAGAAAGGGTACTGAAGTACATTGCGATAAGAAATAAAACAATTTTTTCAAAAGCAGATTACTACATGAACGAGGAATGTTTCAGTCTGCTTCTTCGTGTGGTAAATTAACATAATTTGGTGATTTATTCCTACAAAAAATGATATTCTTTTATATTTAGCCTGAGCTCAGGCTCTGAGTTCAAGGAAAAGTACTGCTACTAGCCAAAAAATGTCTCTGCATAATCTCACTTCTTGGCTCAAACTCATAACTGATAGCCCTATCAGAGAGGTAGACACTTTTAGAATTAAAGACCTATAGTAATTTTTGTAACATGATAAAATTATCAGTTAGACGGGGGCCAGTCTACCATACAATATATGTAATATTGAGGCTGCCATTTTGGTTAAAATCCTCCTTGATGCTACATTTTCTGACGTTCCATTGACAGAGTCGTTTTTGCGTGAACAAATACATAGCCAAAATATATACGAAAATCATTTGTAACATTTTTTTCTGGTCGCTTTGATGTTCATTTGCAAGCAATACAGCCGATTTTAAAATTTCCATAGTTAATCTCGTTTATAAAGTACCCACAAATACGTCATTTGAAATAGAAAAAAAATCACTTAAAAGAATGTCATCCCTGACTTACACTGAAATGGATTTGAAAAAATACCGCGTTTCATCGATGTTTGCATTCGGCTGCATTATTTGGACAGTGTTACACGTATTTACATATATACTTAAACGCAAAAGAAACGCAACTCTTTCAAAAATGATAGTTTCTTCTTTTTGTCAAAAATTACAGGCAGCGATAATGAAATCGCTAAGAAACGATATTTGCCTTACACACAAAACCAAAACCAGGCCGCTGTGACGTATGGTTGGCGAGCTGCAACGAGGAATGTAACCAAAACCCCATTTTTTAAAGTCACAAAGTTCAAATATTGTGCCTATTTTGCGAAAAGACGTTTTAAACAAATATCGGTTTTTGAAAGCAAAATGGAAGACAAAATCAAAACAGGTACTTTTATGGGTCTGTCAACGTTCATTTTTTTCAAAATGACGTCTTAATTTTTTTTTGCGTAATTGTCTATTTTATCCAGCCGAATATTAATAACAGAAAACTTTTAGTGTCACCATACAGCCCTCAATACATTGAATAGAAGACATAAGTATCGCATTACCGAACTAGCAATCTAAATCTCAACTTGGGGAATTCAGACCCATCCAAACTGTTACATCAGCATTGGCAGGTTGCTAAGCTGTTTATGAATGTAGGACAAGATGTCTCTAGTACTGGTCCAAACAACACAGACATAAGTGGGCTGATCAACTTTATTGACCACTGCAAGGTGCCAAAAAGCTATGTAACCAACCAGGGCAACTTATTGAAGGTATGCATTAATGCCATAGAACTTTACAGCAATAATTATTTTGCCCCTTTATCATTGTTGAAAAAAAAAAGGGGGGCCGCGTAGCGCAGTCGGTAACGTGTCTGGCTACAGATGCGTGTCTGACTGCAGATCCAGGGGTCGCGAGTTCGATCCCGACCCGGTACCATACTTTCGTGGAGATTGATCATGAAATAATTTCTACTGTCATTCTCCTTTCTTCCGCTGATTTATTCAAGAAGGGTTGTTGTCAGTTACAAGCGAAAGTATATGCACAAATTACTGGTTAACCGCTTGCTCAAGCCTGCCCAGGAAAAAGTGTGGTTAAGAGAACTGACCGTCCCGCAATGACCATAGCTGTTGACATGGGACGTAAAGCAACAAAAACAAAAAACAAAATCATTGTTGAAGCTTCTGAAATGCCCTTATTCAATAGTAAGAGTTGGTACGGTACACTGTACAGTCATACAGATTAAGTCAGCATGCTAAGCTGCATTCCATATCGGCTACCATAGGTTGACCTCAACAATTAGTCCAAAAAATCGTTTTAGCGCATCTGGCAACTTTCATCAATCGATCATGCATGCACAAGGACTCAATGCATTAGAAATCAAATAAAACAATACCTAGTGTAACATTTTGGAAACTCGACATATCATTAAACAATCAACCGTTGGTGGGCTAAAATCTGCAAAACTCTGCATTTGCAAATAAAATAATGAAAAAATATTTTTTCAGTATAGAAAAAATACAGAAATGATTTAATAAGCAAACCCTTTTATCTCAGAACTTACACAGCAATCATATTTTCACCAAATGGCAGAAGCTAATTTTTTTAACTCAATTTAAAGTGTGTGCCAAACATTTTGGTCACATAGAAAATGATGACGTAGTTTGTACCGTCACCCCTATAATCACACTGCTAACAACAGGTATAGAGATGCAATGAAACATTGATTGTTTTACCCTATCAAATGTTGATGATAAAAAGGTACATGAGGCAGGATGCGATGGTAAATTTCGATATGATAGCACCTTCAGCCGTGTAACAAAGTGTTCTGAAAAATCAGCAAATAATGATATGTTTAAATTCATTTTCTACTATGGAATGCATTTGATTTGTTCAAGTCTTCGAGTTGGTGTGTCTCGATTACAAATGCCAAACTTTCAGAATTTTTTAAGCTCTTTCTCTGGCTTATTTTGCCATTGACGATTAGGGCTGCCGAAGTGTATATTTGCGTGTGCGTGTTTTTGATAACTGTTACCCCAGTGTGGGGAATCCACGTGACCTTTTGGTCAGGAACGCGAATTTTTTTTTGGGAAAAATCCTCGCTTCAAGGTAAGACTTTTCGATATATCTCTCGTTAAACCTAACGGATTTTATTCAAACGAAGTGCAGAGAAGAACCCAGATCGAGTTCTGTAAGCGGTGTTATTGATAATCTTAAGTCTGATCTGGTTCTTGAGATCATTCAAAAACAATTTTTCCTCGACATTTCGGCTTCAGAGATCATATCCACGAATTGGGACAAAATTCTCTCTTCCACTAGTTTTACTTGGATTTAAGTCATAGTCTTGATAGCAACATGTCCTAACAAACACCGAAACACTTATCTGACAAACATTTCGGTTATAGATGGCTCGTTCTAATAGGTGCTTTTAGAATTGATCAAGAACACAATTTAAAATACGATGATTATATCCATGGAATGAAAATGATCATGAACACGAAATAAAACGACGAATATAGCACTCCATGGTCCGTTTTATATGGTGCTGTGCCCTGGTGTGAGGCTTCATAATTGTGCAGACCTGAGATACTGTGATACCCCTTACCACAGTATCTGCACACACATGGTGCACCTGAACTCATTCTGGAATTAAAGACATTCTGGTTTTATGAGTTTGAACAACTGTTATTATTATAGTAAAAGGTGCACATTATGCTGCATGTGTTTGTGTTTTTATTTTACTTTCATTGTGTGTTTTTATGTCAGTCGGTGGATGGGTGGCATTGTTTCATAACAGTAATTTGCTACAATTTCATCTCAATTTATAACTTAAAGAATGGGATGGACACTTTGCAGAGTAGCCAGAAATAGGCAATGTGATAGATATGGAACTCCCCCCCCAAGGGGACTTGATTCATATAGCTCTATGTCTTTAAAGTGTTTTTGAAGCATGTTAGCCCCCTGACAAGTGTAACCTAAGCCTGTAACATCTTGTTACGTACGTTACCCACTAAAATTCGTTCAAATTACATGAAAAGTTTTACATTTCTATATAGCCTAATCATAAAGCAACTAAACCATATTATTTAAAAACAAAATGATGCCATCTACGATGTTATTTACGTGACATTTTGCATTTCTACCCTATTTTAGGAAATTATTATGCCGGTTGTTTCTTCTAAAATGTTTTTTACTGATTATTCGGTCTAGTTTTTAATGTTGCCACAAAGACAATTAACTCACCTTCCAAAAACTGCAAAGATCAGCTCCCTTTCTTTTAAGACTATATTTTGTAGACATTTAAAAATAGCTACCACTTTATTATTTTTCAATACTCACAAACACATTTTCGCTAAAAAGCATGGAATAGAGCCATGTCATTTAAAAAATATATTTAGCTGGCATGTTATGACAGTGCTTACCAGCAATAAATTGTACTTGATTGTATCGATTCCTGATCTTTGCACCCCTACTTACTTTGAGTAGCATACTAATCTTGAAACCATAAAGCAGATAGTAACATATGTAACATCCAAAAATCTGCTTATGGAACTGGAGGGATTCCATAAGCAGATCTTTTGGACATTGCGTATGTTACTATTTGGTATTGAGGAGTAATTTTGAACACTATGATTTTCTAAAGCTACATTTGATGTGTTAAAGAGTACAATATGCAAAATGGCTCATATAAGCTTCCGGCAGTTGGGGTTTCAATATATTACAGCCATGTATACTCTGTTACCCTATAATTGTCTCAAGTTCCATTGTGTAAAAACAAAATTAAATCTAATTCTTAGTCATGGACATGCTCATTGCATTGAAAGCGCTTAAATAAATGCAGCCAACAGCCAGTATCTAACAAAACAATCTATATACATCTATGATAATACTGTTGTATACATTACTTAATTTCAAATATATTACTACAGCTGTAGTACATTGCTATCACTTGACCAACGGCTTTCATAATACCTCAGAAGCTATGTTCAATATGGTTTACTAATATCTCATTATAAAAAAGTAGGAAAGACATCAAAGATTAGGAATTGATACAATCAAGTACCACACCTGTCCCAAGATACCAAATAGGAAGTAACAAAATTACAATAAACATCAAAAACAAGAGCCAAAAGTCAGCTCTTTTCCTTCAGGTGACCACAAGGCAACAATGAACAGACGTGATAGCATGAAAAAACACAAGACATAAATTACACAAATTATCCACAAAATAGGTACTACATTAGAACGTCAGTAAAGATAATATTTGCTAACTCATATGAAGTTAATGGGTTACCCTGCAATATCAAAGTTTACTACGCTACCCTAAAAATCTTACATGACAATATCATTTTTTATCGAAAGCAAATGACTGGTAGTATAATTGTAATTAAAAAAGGCATCTATTTAAACAGTATTATACCTTATTTTTTGTATTTACCATTTAATTACAATAAAAGCACTACATGAGATTAAACTACTAGTGGAACTACTTTGGTTTGATTTAATGTAAAGAATAAATCAAATAAGCAGCATATTTGATTTTGATACTTATTGCTGTGCGACACAATAAAGGCTCAGTCTAGCATGTGCAAATGTGTTGATTCGCCAGTCACCACAGTTGCATTCAATAAACAATGAAAGGTATGCTGAAGATACTAAAATCATTTTTAAAGCTAAATATAAATTAATGTGTCATCATCTGTATATGCAAATGTGGGTATATAATTTGATATGGGGATAGTCTCTTTAAAATGTAACTGATTACAGACAATTATAATGCATATTATTAAAAGTAACATGTATAAAAAAATTATTCTACCAGCTTAAAGTTGCTAAATTCTATATAAACTGTAAGCAAATTTTTTTTGTAATTAGCAGGTTTGAGTCATAAATGAACTTAAATATGCAAGGAAATTAGCCTGTATTATGTTGCTTGCTATGTTTGTACAATGTGAGCAACAATTAATGAGTACACAAAACTACTCAGTTGCTCTTACTGATTGAAGCAAACTTACAGTGAAACCAGAGAAACACTTTACACCCTTGTGCACATGGGTTGCACATGGGTTGCACATGGGTTGCACTACAGGTGAACTAGCGTTGAGCGATGAGTTGCACACCAGTCTCAAACCCTAGTGCACCTGAAGTGCAAAGCTATCAGTGATGAACTACATCTTTAATAAGCTGTGTTTTTATAATTCTCAAACCGTAGTGCACCTGTAGTGTACGCTTGGTGTTATCTGCTAGAAGTCTTGAAAAGAAAGAAGATACAAACTGCTTTTTGTGCTACATATTCCAGCTAAACCTCCTTTTTATGGTTCAGTTAATTTTACTTAATTGATTATTATTATTCTGTTAGATTTCTGTTAAATTATGTTTTGCTATTGTTTCAATTTTAATGGCTAAACCGATATATACTTATTTAAATTAATTAATTAACTAATTAATCATTCATTTATTTTCAATCTTTAATCTATTTGATTTATGTTCCATTTAAATGTAGATTTAAGCTTTTTATATCTATTTATTCAAACGGGTATAAGCCTACCATCTATTATATGGGACAAATGAAAACAGGGGCGACCCAGATCGGATGCCTCAAAATGTAGCATTTGATCAGGGTCTCCACTGTTTGCTAACAGAAAGTTCCAATAGAATTTGATCAAAAAATGAAAAATACCACTGAATACCACCAAATGAACTGGTCCAAGTGACAAAAGTGGGAAATTCCACTCTGCTTAAATGGATTAACCATAATTGTCCCTCACACCTGTTCATGTTATTAATCTTGACACCTAATAAAATGAGCCTTTTATCACCTAGTTGGTCAGCCTAGATTATTAAAATTTAAAGTGCTAACCCTTCGCTTGTATTTATGCTAGTTTGAATGATGCTGATTTTTTTTAAAAAAACTGTCAAAACATATTCAGGAATATTGTCAGAGTTTCACTAAGATCCCAGATCAGGCTCTATGTTTTATCAATTTCACTTGTTTCTCTTTTAAATGTTATATTAAAATTTAGAATTTCAATCTTTTATTTGTTTTGGTGTTTATTTCTTATCACTTTGAGGCCTACATGCAAGGCCGTGGCGGCAGTATGGGCCAAACCACTTTTTGGGCAAAAAAGGTTTAAGCCTGGCGACTTTTTTGGCCAAAGTTGGGTCATTTTTTCAGTTTCCTCTAGCCTTTTTTTTTAATATAATGACCAAAGCTTGATTATTAATTGATAACTGAAGCGTGAATAGATCTATATTTTGCCTGCCCCAGGGTGTGAAAGGCGGTCTTATAAAAACAAGATTAAGAAACTGACACCTGTGTTAAAGACGGTAATTATAATTAAAGGATTATCGTTTGGAGTGTGGGTGCGCCAAAAGCCATAGATCCTAGGTTCGTGATAAGGCCGACCAGGGGCCAAAAAAATAATATAATGCTGTATTCCACAATGTAACATTTCAATAAAACGTTATTTCATGTTTGTCTGTATTATTGTTGTAGAGTGCGTAGCCTGATCGGTATAGAATCATAGGTCTAGATATATCAGTAAAATATTTGAATATTTTCTTATCCATCGGTTTTAACATTAATTTTGTTTGGGTGCTTAAAAGAACCACCTCATAGAGATGTTTTTTTAGTATCCACAACATATGCTTTGATAGACATTTAAACATGTGTTTGGGTGCTCATAAGAACCGTCTCATTGAGACAGTTCTTTGAGTACCCACAGCATGTTTTGGTTGAGAAATAGGAAAATTATTTTTAAATACACTCTCTTATCGAGATGCCTGAGAATGCTGTTCATGTGTTTAGGCCTATGTATAGAACTGAGGAAAAAACACAACAACAACGAATAACAACAACAGATATATGTATAATGAATACTAGCTGTTGCTTTTAGAAACTGTCAAGTTTGATGCCACTGCCTGATGAGATGAAACCCACCAAGGGGTCGAAATATTTGTAAATACATTTATGGTGGGGGTTCAAAAAAAGCTGTCGTAAGCATTTGAAATACAGGTACTGCTTGTAAAATAAGCTTGTTTTCATAAGGAATCCGCACACTCTGATCAGCGCCTTTGTTATTCGCTTATTGAAAAGTATCATATCTAGACTTGCTACTAGCAAGATTTCATATTTCTAGCTAGTCTCTGTAGCTGAGCAGGCTGGTTTGAATAACGTTTTCAGAAATCCCGAAGACAGATATTCTCGGGACGAGGCCCATTGGTGCAAAAATTCCAAATTAGAAATTCAGCACTTTTTTGTCTGAGTCTGAGCTTATGTTCAGACGAAGCTTGCATTCATAAAGTAGGGATGTAGATGAGGACTGACAGAAAATTAGACCATAAGCTTGGAGGGTCATAGCCAAATAACCTAGTGCGAGCACAATAGTATAGGATCAGCCTGCTTATGAAAGAGCAATCTGACCAGGGACTGTTTGTTTACTGTCTTCCACATTGATTGTTTGTCACTAGGATACAATCGTCTAGATCATCAATTGGAAGATTCCATTTTAAAAAATCGGCACAAAACATACATAATTGACAGGATTTAATTGTATCACGTTTTATTGCTCAAAATTAATTGACACTGATTCACACTTAATCTCCAATCAAAAAATAATTGGCTCATTGAACAGAGGGAGACTTTCGGGTCTGTGTTTTATAATGTAAGATTAGAGAGTAAGAAAAAATCCTATTTTGGATTATCATCTAATCCGATTTTATAAGAGTATTTGTTTTTAATAAAATCTAGGGTCTTAATAAATTTCTCTCTGCTCTGGTGCACATGGGTTGCACTTTATGTCAAGTGTTTCTCTGGCTTCACTGTAGTTTCGTTCAGGTAAATCCATTGGTTGGTAAGGAGGTGTGATCTCTGCTGCAGCTTTCAGAGAGATGGCCCTGTCATATTTGACTTGCTGACAGAATGAAATTTGAATCCAATTTGAGTTTGGGCTGGGTCCTTTAAATCAATTGTATTATTCTTTTCTTTCTCCATCCCTCTTGACTGAAATAATGTTGACTTGAATAGTTAACATTAACTCATTTTATCAATCAACCCAAATAAATATTACAACAATGTGATCCATCATATCTTAACATTTCAGGCATTTTTTTATGTTTGACACCATTTTGGACAACAATATCATATACTTAATATTGTCATATATGTTACATTAATAGATTTGACAGCATATGGGAATCGTCTTTATTTAGCTGTTACTTGAATTCTATCATATTATCTTTGCTTGTGCTCTTTAAAACCTATCACTTTGGGCAAGTCAGTAAAATTATTCTGTTCTTTTAAAAAAAATGTTATGTTTTGCAAAACTAAAGCGCATTGATAATTTCTTTTAATAATTACTATTAAGTTCTAGATTAGACAAACAGGTAGCTATATATCTATTTAATGCACAACAATATGTTTATATGTTTAAAATGAACTCAAACACTCGATCAATGATGTATAATTTATAGCAAAAACTAGGCATTAAATGGAATGTACTAAAGTTAGTAATATACGTAACATATAATAAAGCAAACAACAAAAATAATAATTTACACCAGAATTTATTTTAAATATCACCTTACTGCAAGGTGAGGTGCGTGGCGTGGCGTAATGATCGGAAAACCCATAGCTGCTATGGAGTTGGTCTAAAAATCCGGCTCGTTGGCGGCTATGAGTTTATCATACTCGGACACGCACGGTACACTCATCTGGCATTCGTGCCAGTGAAGGACAGCCGTGTACACACATTTCTCTTTAAATTGTTTGTTTAACAATAAGTATATAAATGGCAAATCGAATTGAGAAAAGTAAGAACCGCGCATATTGTTAAATCCATGAACCTCGGAAAACAAAAAAATATATATAAATAAAACAAATTTCTTTGAATGCCCACTAAATTTAAACCCAAGTATCAAGCCATTGTCCAGACGATGGTGGTACCTCCCGGCCCGGTGGATGCTACCATCTTTCGCCAAAACAAAACTCCATGTTACCCTTGTATGACCTACATGTCATACGTATGCGCTCCCTTTTCTACACTGCAGATTAGCCGCCATAAGTTATGCTTTATCTATGTACCAGCTCCTCATGTTGTTAGTTTACTAACCTGAGTGAATAAATAAATTTGAAATTTGAAATATTCTTTATCAATGGTGTTTAAATGCCTACAGATAGGATTACATGCTCAATTTCAATGAAAATGTCTTTACCTTATAAAACGCTAATTTCAGTGTTATTCAGGTTCATCATACTCAGCAGATTATAACTTTTACAATTTCTGTGATATAAGTAAGCTATTTGCAGTTTTGAATACTCCAGCTAATTGCCTTTTAGGGTCATTGTATTGTGATTTAAAAAACACATTAAAAGCTTATCAAATTAAAGTACCAAATGAAAGTAGTAAAAAATAAATGAATGACTTTATAACGTAAGTAGCACACTTCTGTTGGAATGAAGCACTTAAAGAAGCCATTTCGCAATAAAATTGAGCACATACAAGCTTGAAAACAAGTATTTAACTATGTATTAGAGAACTTTAGCATTCGCATCAAAGTAGTATTTAACATTCAGGGTAACGTATGTAATTTTCTGTGGCATATATATTGTAGCATTAGGAAATAATATCGGCCAAATTTCGCCCTGGGGGGGGGGGGGGAAGTAGGGTCTATAGCCATCAAAAGATCTAAAGCGAACCATTAAGTGTTATAGGCATTTTTTCGTGTTCATGATCATTTTCATCATGAATACGATTATAGACTTTCATATCGTGTGCATGATCATTTCTAACAGTAACTACAAATGATTAGAACAGCCATCTATTACCAAAATCTATGACAGATATGTGTTTTGGCAGGGTGTTGGGACATGTAGCTACCAAGACTATGACTTAAATCCCAGTAAAACTAGTGCAAGAGAGATTTTCATTCAAATGGGGATATGATCTCGGAAGCCCAAATGCCGAGAAATCATTGTTTTTGACTGATCTCGAGAACTAGATCAGACTCAAGATTATCAATAACACCGCTTACAAAGCTTGATCTGGGTTCTTCTCTGCAGTTTGTTTGAATATAATCTGTTTGGTTTAACGAGAGATATATCGAAAAGTCTTACCCTGAAGCGAGGATTTTTCCAAAACAAATTTCGCGTTCCTTTTCAAAAGGTCACGTGAATTCCCCACACACTTACCATTTTATGGATCATTCATAAGTGCTCTTGCCGAAGCAGTTAACAGACGAAATTACAGTGCAGCAATCTCTAGACGAAGATTATTATCGATTTTTGCATTTAGACATAGAGTAAATAAGGATAATTATAAAACAAAAAATATGAAGATTCAGTTATTCAACTATTTGACAGGATATGCTTGTACAATCACGAATGGATGAAGTGAGTTATACAATTTCATAATAATATGTGCAGTTGAAAGCAGTGGCATGACGGGTGATTATTTCTGACCGTATGATAAATCACAAAAGGTTAAGTAAAATACCAAGAGGGATACGTTGTTGTTTATTGACTTTCTTTTAACTTACATTTGAGGTTAGAGACACAAGAAACCGGGTATTGCACACGTCATCGATGAAGATCACGGAAGATGACTTTCTGAATGTTATATCTCCGCTGTTGGTTGACTTGCTGAAAGATCCTGGCTTTCTTCTGACTGATCCAGATGCGAATGCAGCTGTGGAGAAAATCAAAGAAGTAGGTTTTTTCAACTTATATATAGCGAATCAGTCATGCTTTATCTAGTCATAGAGCCCCAGACATGCATCTTTAACAATGGTTAACATTGAGTCGCACAGTCAAGCGCCATTCCTCTGAACACGTTTAGATATGTAAAATAATGATAGCAAAGCACCACAGCAGAGTTGTTAGCTTAATACTGGATTGGAAATAAACATCTGTATGGTCAAAATTTAAAGTTTTTAAGGTCCATAAGCACTTCGAGCTTCCGTGCAACATGCAGAGATCCAGAGATGGGGACAGAGGGTGTGGACCCTTCTCTTCTGAAAAATCACAAAGCTATATGTTTTAGCAATACTGGTCTGTATCCCTTGAAAACCAAGCCATTATTCAATATTGGGCCATGATCAGCCCACTTTTAGTGACAATTGGATGCTCCCTCTCCCACACCAAAAACATAAACAAAATTAAGTTGGAACTCTCTGACAAAACGTTTTGCATTCGCACATGAGATAAAAGAGAAATTAGTATGTGATAAATAGAGAATAGTAAACTGTGTTTTCGTGATATGAAAATTATGTCACGAAGGAATTGTGGTGATTCGATAAACAACTCGTCCTGCGAACTCGTTGTTTACCAAAATCACCACCATTCCTGAGTGACATAATTTTCATATCACGGAAACACAGTTTACTATTCTGTATATTATATAACCTTCTGGTGATGTGTTTTCAATGAAAAACAGAAACAGAAGACGAAAAAACACAAAAAAAACTCATATTTAACGAACCGCCACCCCCCCCCCCCCCCCCCGCCCGGAACGTAGTAATCCAATGGCATGGAATTTGCTTGGCCCTGCCTACATGTCACACATAGCTGAAATATTTCGGCTGCCACTCAAGCTTTGTCTCAAATGTTTTTATAATGTCTCCCTTATATTAGTAGAAGCAAAAGAAAAGTACCTGTCTAGCGAAATCATTGTTTTATATATTTGGGTTGTTTCCCTTACAACATAATGCGCAACTTATAGCCAAGGGAAAGCACTCTAAAAGCCTGTCGCTTGACAAAAACAGAAACATTTGGGGATTGAACATCGGGAGATCCATTTCAGTTGTTATTTTAGCCATTCGCTAGTCTGTTGCTTGCCAGATCAGACAGCAATAGCCCGAGAAATGAACTGAAATGTGTTTGCCACCCAAAATGAGGATGGTTTTGTGAGGAGTAAAGTGAGAGGAGTTCAGAGAATAGGAAAAGCCGCAAGCGCCATGACAGGGAGAAAAATTAGGCTGTGACTAAATGTCTGTACTGTACTGTACTGTACTGCACCGGGTAAAATACAGCACCGTACCATCCGAAGCACATCGGAAAACTACCGATAATTGACGGATCACCAAAGTGAATAATTTATTGCATGAAAAACATAAATGCTGATCTCAAGTTTTAATGCAGTTGCAACACAAAACTACAACTTTATTAAGGAAAAATATTATAGTAGGATAGCGGACAGATAATTAAAAATATTTTCTTTTCTCTTTGATTAACCTCGGACCCAGTACTCAATCAACACACATGATCATGAGTTTGGAGGTAAGATTGCAAATGCCAGTTTTCGTAACGGGAGTGGATTAATAGTCGCATCTGTCTATAGACATGTCCAACATCATGCTCTAATCAAAGATAATTCACAGATAAACAAAATTATTTTGATTCTTTATCATTCTTACTGTTAAAATTTTACATGGTACAGAAAGGGAAATATGTACGTATTGGCTGCGTTTTCGAATGGATTTGATAGAAATAGAAAAGGTACAAATATTGAACAACTTTGTTTAACTTTATTTCATACAAATATAAAGTGTAAGAAAAGAATATTTAGGTTCACAGCACAAAAATATCAAACAGCGATACATTTCTCAAAGTATATCAGCGAGAAAGCATTTTGATTGCATTGTACTTGTCTGTTCTCCTATTAGAATAACTCTAATGATAATGATTTAATAATGTTGCTATTTCTTTTTGCGACCACCTTATAAATTGAAAACAGTATTTATTGCTTGCAATACGTTTTTGAAATAGTTTAAACCTAACATCGGTCCGTTGATTATCGGCACTTTCCGATGTACTATGGTACTGTATTTTACCTGGTACATTACAGTACAGTACAGTACAGACATTTAGTCACAGCCGAAAAAATACAGCTCAGATGTAAATATTTGGCTGGTGTCTGATCTGCGTATAATAACATCGGATCAGCATTTATCAATTTTTATGTAGAATGCTGTAAAATCTTCAAAACTCCCAATTCCTCTAAACTAGACCAGGATGGATCAATATCTGATGTTGGGTCTGATTGTTTTGTGCATATGTGTATTGAATAAAGTAGTTCAGACAAAAAATATCGAAACTGAGCAGTGATGATATGAAAAAATCTGATATCATCACTAGTGAATTATTTCACTCCTCAAGATATGAAAACTATCTCACTGCAAAACAATAGGAAATATATGCAAGGTATATAATATAACGTAATATTCATGATGGCCTCACTGATATTTTGTCTTACAGGTGCAGAAAGCCGATTTCATCATAACACAAGACAATGAGAAGAAAGTATTGCAGACACTTGCAAATGAAATACGTCAATTTTATAATCTCACGAGTGATAAGATGAGGGAGCTTAATGACCAGATAGATACACTCAACAAAGATGTGTCCACAATGGACTGTAGCAATAAGGCAGAGGTGAAACAATTACGAGATGAGATGTGGAAAATCGACAAAGAGTTATCAAAGGTAATGATATAATATGTATAACCAAAGATTAAATATTATATTTTACTCGGCAATAAATTATCAAAGTAAGTAAGTAGGCAAAGATCAGGAATCGATACAATCAAGTTAGAGCGCAGTGGCTCAGTGGTTGAGTGATTGACTTGAGACTGAGGGGCAGTGGGTTCAAGCCTCACCAAAGTCACTGCGTTGTGGTCCTTGAGCAAGACACACTTATTCTAGCTTAGTACTGGTCTAACACAGGAAGACTCATTCCTGTTTAACTGAAAGATTGTTAATGGGGCGTAAAGAATCAAATCAAACGAACAAACGATACAATCAAGTACCAAACCTGACCCAAGACACCGCACAGTAAATTGACAAAAAGACAATAAAACATCACTCTCAAGAGGGCCAATAGGTTAGCCCTTTCCCATTAGGTGACCACAAGGCTGCAATGAACAGACAAGAAGCATGGCACACACGAAACTCAAGTAACAAAAAAGATCCACGAAAGAAGCACCGCCATAAAATGGTCAGTAAAAACATTTTTACTGGAGGGTTTTAACTAGTTTTACAGCGCCAACCTCACCCTTAGTTCAAATTTGGATCAAGATACATAGATATTTGGTTTGCATGAAAGATCCCTAACGTATCCATGAATTATCTCCAAGAACATATAAATCAAGATATAAAAAGGAGATAGAGCAAAGATAAGGACTCAACAGTACATAAAACTTAATACTGTAGTAAAAGAAATCCAATAGTTTAACCCTGGTGGGCCGCCTGACAACAGCCAAAGAATCAGGTACCAACCATATCATATAACGACAAGTCTTTAAGTCAGGCCGTCATAGATTCTGAAGTCTGACCTGTTGGCATGCAAGTAAAGAGGAAAGAAAGTTGCCAATCATAATTGGGTTGACACCAAACATACAGCCTATTGCAATACATTAACGTTATAGCCAATCTTTTTATAATGAGAAACTATTTCAATAAACTGCGCTGAAAAATTATTAGAGCCAACAATCTTCTTCAAGCATAATTGTGTGATGATTACAGCCCTGAATTTTTGTAGTGTCTCGGTAAGCAACAAAAAGTGTTATGGAATTTTGAAATATGATATATTAAAACATTAATAACATGAGTATGAAGAACAGCATCCGTGCATTTTGGTCATGCTTTAATTTATTTAATGACGGTACCGAATTTACTGAAAATGGCGCCGATTATTGGCACCTAATTTTTTACTTCCTTTATAATCTTATCTATAATAACAACCAAAAAGCTTGATATCTTTAATTTATATATAAATGATGGCAAATTTATAAGCTGTCCTGAGCCAAAGTCTCAACTGAAGTATTAGTATGACAATGGTCTCGCGTCTAGCGTCCTCGTCGTCCATTGTCTGTCCAGACGTTCAAAGAGGTATATTTCTTAAGTCAGTCAACCAATTATGATAAATTTTCATATAAAGCATCATACAGCAGTAAACAAGGCTGCGAAAGGTTTAAGGTTGATTGGATTGGAACTTTAGTTGCCATGAAAACATATAGCTACCATAGACTAATAATTGGAAAAACTTTTAAGATATTCTTCTCTGAAACCATAATGCCCAAAGCTTATAAATTTGATTTCTATCAATGTCTAGTGGTCTCCAACATTAATCCTGTCATTCAGGCCGATGGGGTTCAATGTAAATTGGCCTCAGGGATCAAGAGTTTCCATGGACATATAATGGGAAAAGTTTAAAAATCTCCTTCTCTGGGACCATGGGGCGCACAGCTTATATGTAGCAATGTCTGGTGCCTGGTGCATGATAAATCCTGCAAATCAAGCCCCTGGTTCTCAATCTGTCTTCTTTGAAGATTTTTCTTCATTTATGTTGCTGTTCTTTCTTTGCAATATATGATTTGAAATTGTTAAAAATGTGTTTGATTCTTTATGTTCATTGTAAAGCAGGGTGGCTTTTGCATAAAGTCGCTGTGTGTTTTTATTAAACTTAAATGGAGACCTATGAGTAAGTATATAGTAATTGAAGTCAGGCTTGGATTATCTACTTGACACAAGTTTTACATGTGTGTGGTTTGCTTGAAATAATATTTAGCATATGCGAAAGAATGGCCAAATGAAGTACAAAATGAATTTGATTCTGACATTGCATAAGAGCCAATGTCACATCCTATTTACTTTCACGAATCCAAAATCATTCTCTATCAAATATTGTTTAGTGGGAAAACAAGCCAAGCTTTATATTAGTAATTATTTTAGCAATACTTTCACATAATATGTGTGCTAAAAAAAGGTTCTAATGTACATCGGAACCTTTAAAAAAACATCTATGCTAAAAATTCGTTGAAAAATCATTCACACCTGAAAGATGGCAATCTTAAGCGTTTTTGAAAACTGGTGAACGCGGATAGCTACACTTTAAAAGTGCTCGCGTCTTCTGCTGGACAATTTTAGCCCAGTTGGTAACGTGCTTGACTATAGACGCATGTCTGACTGCAGATCCAGGGGTCGCAAATTCGATCCAGGTCCGATCCCATACTCTCATGGAGATGGATCATGAAATTATTTCTACGGTCATTCTCCTCCCTGCAGCTGATTCATTCAAGAAGGGTTGTTGTCAGTTAAAAGCGGAAGTATGTGTAGGAAGTACTGGTTAACCGCTTGTTCGAAGTGAACATACCATCCTTTTGTGACAAGAGCTGTGGTCTGGGACATAAAGCATCAAATCAAACCAAAAACACTAACCATATTTTCCTAGCCAAGCTTGACTAAGCAGTTAATCAGTACTTTGTACACATACTTTTGCTTGTATCTTACAAATTCCGCCATGAATCAGCAGAAGGAAGAGAATGGCAGTAGAAATTATTTCATGATCAATCTCCATGAAAGTAAGGTACCGGGCTGGGATTGAACTTGCAAGAGAGAGCTGGTTGCTTTTTATATTGTCTTTTGGATGGATTGTTACTGTAAATGTCCTGTAGCACTTCATCACCATGCCATGGGTTGGTCTGCAGTTTGTGATTGTGGTATTTCCTGATCATACTCACTTACTTTTTGCAACCCTTTGATCTGCAGTAACACTTGTTACCGACTGCGCTACAGGGCCTGTTATATTGGGTATAGCCACCCGAGCATTAAGATATATATTTTAAGCACACCAGTAATTAATTACTGACAGTTCCAAGTCTGGGATTCTGTTGTGGTTCCTTTTATATGTTAGAGATTTGATGACGTTTCACTTTATGTTTGTTTATATTAGTTTTAGTTCAGTTTAGGTTTCTAAGTTTAACTTTTTAGGAAGAGTTACCATAACGTCGCTTTAGTGCTATATTGTTCTAAGTGACATTTTGGTCAAAAATGAGTTATGCATACCGTTGGAAAGGGGATCAAATGTTCTATCTACTGGTGGAGGTTTCATTTGCCTATCTCCTCCCAGTAAGCTTAAAATCGTTGTGCTTTTCTGTTCTATCTACAAAAAGACAATTTCGTTCAGTGCTATAGTGTTCTAAGTGATTTTCATCCAATGGCCGATTATGATTATGTCACGTGACTTGGTGAGTTCAGTGTCATACTGTTCTATCTACATTTAGTCACTTCCCTTGGAGAAATTGCTAAAAAAAATGTAATTACCTCCCTTACATTAATTCAAATTTCCTAAATTGAAGCGGTCTGTTGGTCTTATGGCGAACTATTGGCTATATCGGCTACTTTTAGGTCCAAATAATCCGCTCAGTCAAAACTATAACGCAAATTGATCCATGGACAGATTAATAAGCTGTAGAAACAAATTACCTCCTCTACACATATTTAAACTGCTTTAATTTAAGTAATGTGCCGTTGTATATACAAATCAATGGTTAAATCTGCTACTTTTAGGTCCAAGTAATCAGTTCAGTCTAAAATATTATACAAATTGACCCCATGGACAGAAAAATTAACTGTAGAAACAGATTACCTCCCTTGCGTAAATTTCAATGGCATATCCCGTACGGCTTCTTACTGTTATGCCAAATAAAGGACTAAATCTGCTACTTTTAGGTACAAATAATAATTTCTGTTCAGACTCGTATATTAATTGACTCCATAAACAGAATAATAAGCTGTAGGAGAATATAGAACACTATAGCACTGAACGCAGAAGGCGATTTTTAGGGCATAATGTTCTATCTGCAAACTGTTAAATGCTCGTAAATTCCATATTACTGTAAAAAATTCTTCAAACCAAGGTCATTTACACTGTTTGTATATATTTTAACCCTCTGGTATGATTCAAAGGTCTGTGGTAAATAATGCATCAAAAATCAGGGTGCTAAAATTTTCAAACTAATTTTTCTCAAAACTTGTGCAATGGTAGATAGAACACTATAGCACTGAAGCGACGATATGTTCTTTATGTACTTTGAGTATTTGTGATTTTTGTTGTTTCCCATTTCGGTTTCGAAGACAGGATTGCTTCTGTTCCTGGTCATTGCATACTTGTGACTTTATATACTTAAAGCCAAAAGAAACTTTACACTTTGAACTACCAAATATATCTTTACTGTTTTTGAGTTTAACCAAATCAAATATTGCAATGAGTTGCTGGTACCCGCCCTAACCTAATTCACGAAAAACAACTTAGGTAAACTTATCTTCTTTCGAGTTATCTGTGCTTTCAATAAAATCACAAAATCAGCAATTCCCAACAAAATCCAAAGTAAACCTAGGATTTGAACACGCTATTTTAAGGGCCATCGATTGCACATTAAAAATACTGCAAGACATTTTGTCTCGTGCGTATAGTTTGTTTTTGGCAGAATCTTAAAGTTTGTTCACTTTAAAATTATCTCCCTTTGAATTAAAACAATAGTAAATTTTAGTCCCTGTTAAAAGCTTTATCTCAGATGGGATTTGGATTTTTTATCAGCGATTTGTTGGGACTTATGCCCTGAGTATGTGACGAGATAATCTGATAAAAATTCCCATCGGTTTGAAAGAAAAAAGGCAAACAATTTCTTATGGGAAATTCCATTGAAAGCATTGTAAAGTTCACAAAAATGGGTATGTACGTAAAAACACAACTCTAATTTGTGTTACTCGAAGGGTGATTCAGGCTGATTTGAACTTTAAACACCAATTCAATAGCCTGTCTTTTAGGCTGGTTCTTTAAAATTAAAAAGTGTCCAATTGCAAAGCTACAGCAACATATAAAAAGTGATGCGTTTTGGAAAAGTTTATTTTGCCCCCTTGCTTCTTTCATTAGGGCATTGTGGTTGCATTTATGACAGCAAAAACATGAAATTTAAAAGGTCATATAAGTAATTGATTGAACTTAAATATGAATTAAACACATTTAAAATACCACTCACCAATACCCAGAAAAGGTATATATAATAACAGTGTAAAGTTACTTTTGGTCTTAAGTATATGTTGTTTTTGTCATTCCCAGGGACAAAGGATTTTATTTTGCTTTAAATATTCAACGGAGTTGTTTGACACTCCAGTGACATCTACTTGTCACCAAACACTGTGTATGTCAAGTCAAAGTATAAAGTCTTCATTTATTTGTGTACCATGTCGATAAATCGATGAGATGAGGGTTTTCGTGGTAGCACAGTAGGTATTGAGTCTTTTCAGAGATTGGAAGGTTAAACGTTTCAAACGTTTCCGTAGAATTCTAATTGCAAAGATAAAATCATTGCATTCTCTTTTTTATATTGATATTGTTAAAAGCAGAATTTCTGGAATAATTTGTTAATTATTCATTTTTACCAATTAAGGGCGTTTCGACTTGCAGACCTTTTACAATTAATTTCTTACGCACAACCTTTATGCTAACAGTTTTTTTTCTACTTATGGTTAACTTGAGTTTTTCTTAACATGAAATTGATGTGTGATTTGCATGAAGTTTATATAAGCAGCAGGCCGCAACAATATTGGCAGTTAACGACTACCTAAGGTATAACGGATTTGCTTCAGTATGCTTCGAGTTATAGGTAACACTACATATTCCCTCCAGTTTGCTTCTCTTAACAAGCAAACCTACAGAAAAGAAACATTTGAGAACCAGTATATGTTTTTGGTTCCCCACTCGTTGATCGGCAGCAAATAAAAATGGCTCTGTCAAGCCCAAATTTGATGTGTGATTTGCATGAAGGTTTATAAGCGTCCGGCCATGGCCAACTGCAATGAACACTAAATATTGGATAAAGGTACGATCCTATTTCATTTTCACACAAATACTGACATTTGAACTTATTTTTTTTACAGTCGTGAAATACAACTTTTTTTTTATATTTTTATCTACTTTGCTGAATCCAGACAAAATTATTGTTATTTTGTCAAACAAACAACCAACTATTCTTTCTTCATTGGAAAGGGTTAAAAAGTGATTCTTTGCCCATATAAACACTTGGAAAAAGTTAAGCATCGCCTTCGTTAATGCAAGGGTAAACTTTAGTCTAAAACTTTCCTACGTTTGAAAAATGTTTCAACAAACTTTCATTGAAATAATAAGAATTTTTATTATATATTAAGTAATGAAATACAGGGAAATACTGAATAAGCGTAAGGTATATTTGAAAAAATTATAATTCACGGCTGTGTCAATATAAAAAAAAGTTGTATTTCACGACTGTGAAAAAATAAGTTGTATTTCATGGGTGAAATTGGACGTCCTCTGCTTTCTCCATTGACTTCCTAGAGCCCACTTCAGATTTGCAAACGCCTATAACTTTCTTAAGTGTGGACAAAAACACATATTGTGGGTATTTGTGTTCTTTATAAGATCGCAAGGAAAATTTTGGCTATAAAATTGTTTGGATTTGCTGAAATTTTCACTTTCTCTACTCCTGCTCCTTTGGTTTAAGTTTTGCTGACATGGCACATTATGCAATGTCATCATTAATAATGGCGTAATGTGTGAACGTGTATGACGTGATATAGTACCCAAAATCTGCCACGCTTAAAATTGTATATAATGAAAAGAAAATTCAGCTTTTTGTCATAAATATATCATTTTTTCATCTCTTGAAGAAAGAAAAAGTATATTTCATTTGTGGCTTTGCCACTCATGAAATATGAATGTTTCGCTTCACTCGATGACATAAATGGCATATTCATTCCGAAAATATGAATATCCTCTATGTATAGTTCAAGACTACTTCTGCGTTAAAATGACAAAGATTCAGCAACACTTGTAGTAGACAGCCTCTATCTTAGATACAGAAAATTCGTTTCTAATTTTCTGACCATCTTGATCTCTCTTGTGATTCGTTACTTTCACGAGGTCGTACCATCTAAACGTTTGGTCACCTTTGAGACTGAATGCCTATATGACAAACGCTGATCACCATTTTTTAGTTTTCTGACCTTCTGACCATCATCTATATATATCTGATGGCAGGTTCCATTGAAGCGATATTTCGTTGTTTGTCTATACATTTTAAAAGTTGTTAAATTTCGGCAAGAAATTGACCATGGCCTTTTAAGACATTCATAACACACAGTCTCGGCATTGAGGAATTATTCTTTAGGGGCTTTATTTGGATATTATCAATGGATTTCTGTTTCCATAGACATTAGTGCAAAATGCAGATAATTTATGGTAATGTGGTTTGGCGCTTATGCACAACTTTGCAAAACCAAGTAATTTAAATTCGTTGTGAATGCTCCATTGTTAGATTAAATGCTGTTTTTGCTTTCGAAAATTGTTTTATGTGGTGTGCTGAAACAAAGGGCAAACTAACTATCAGAGAAAATAACATTATTCAAGAGCATGGCATATGGTATCTTCTGTAGCGCCAAAACATTATATGATGGACTTCAATAATTCAGGCTTCATTGTTAGTGTCCACCTGCTTTCATTTGTATGCCAAGATAAATTCATAACACTTGTAAATGAGTATGATCAGAAAATACTGCAATCACAAACTGCAGACAAACCTGTGGCATTGCGAGAAAGAGTCACACAACAATCAAGAGAAACCAGGAAGACAAACAAAGCATAGCAACCAGCTCTCTTTCCCGGCACGATGATAGCAAAACTAGAATGGACACAAGTAACGCACAACAAAACATAGACCAATTACAGAATCCCACAATGAGAACAAAGAATCAACAACAGCAGAACCTTACTCTCAGTTATTGCTGTAAAGTCATAGCCATATATTGAGATCAGCGTTGCAGCTCATTTACTTCTGGTTAAATTATCTATGAATATGTTGTTTCTTCACAAGGTCAGAGATATGTACCAGATGTTCAGAACACAAGTAGAAAAGAGCACATATCTACATAACGAGATGCGCCAACTGCTGAAGGGTATAGAGGAACAAACTGAGAGTACAAATGAGAGCCACAGAAAGTTACAAATAAGGGTAGTAGACATTGAACAAAAGATAAGTGTCATGCAGAAGCAAATTGATAGCATTTACGAAGAGCAGACCAAACTTAAAGAAGGGCAGACCGAACTTAAAGAAGAGCAGACCAGACTTAAAGAAGAGGTTAATGCAGTGAAGGATGAAAACAAACCACATAAACCATCAAAAGAAGGTAAATTATTTAACTGAAACTGCTAAATCATCACTATACTTCAGGGTATAAAATAATGTATGAGTAAAATTTACACTCAATGAGGATAATAAATTCTAATCTACTGATACGTAAAGATTTCATTATCATCAATTGACATTACCAAGGTTTTCCCTTTACCTTTTGAAAGTGGGTTGATTGACCCTTTTTATATACAACAAATATTAACTTTATGAAAATGCTGGCGTTTGAATATCCCTATCATTGTATTTATTCTTACAAACTGTTTGATTTTATTTTGAACCTCTCGAGCTTGTCTATGTACATTTGTTCTAAGCTCTGATTATTAGCGTCCAAGCTGTGATTTAGCATGCGACACATTTGTGGAACGTTATTTGACAACACTGGACAGACTATTTTTTACAATATTTTTTCTTAGACTGAGGCCAGGAATCAAGGTCACAATGGCCCCCTAAACTGTAAACAACACTCCATTACCCCAAGATGTGTCCACAAACCAAATTTGGGATTCTTATGTCACATATTATAAGATGTATGCTCGTGACACGACTTTTCTAGATCTAAGGACAGAGGTAAAAGTAAGGTATGCGGCGCTCTGCGACCACACGATGCATTAACACACGAAGGTTGGCATTCTTACCTCAAATAATATAGGAGATTTGCTCCTGATATGATGTGAAAACTAAAACACTAAGGACAGACGCTGTGATGACAATTTGCCTCCCTTTAGGCCATACAATCTGTTTGTCATGACCGTCACTAGACAATGCCTGAATTCATATTAATTTCATATGATGTGGACAAAAATCACATAAATATGATAACTGATGTGAAGGTCGATGACACGTTTTACCAATTAAGGGCGTTTTGACTTGCAGACCTTTTACAGTTAATTTCTTACGCACAACCTTTATGCTAATAGTTTTTTTTCTACTTACGGTTAACTTGAGTTTTTCTTAACCTGAAATTGATGTGTGATTTGCATGAAGTTTATATAAGCAGCAGGCCGCAACAATATTGGCAGTTAACGACTACCTAAGGTATAACGGATTTGCTTCAGTATGCTTCGAGTTATAGGTAACACTACATATTCCCTCCAGTTTGCTTCTCTTAACAAGCAAACCTACAGAAAAGAAACATTGGAGAACCAGTATATGTTTTTGGTTCCCCACTCGTTGTTCGGCAGCAAATAAAAATGGCTCTGTCAAGCCCGAATTTGATGTGTGATTTGCATGAAGGTTTATAAGCGTCCAGCCATGGCCAACTGCAATGAACACTAAATATTGGATAAAGGTACGATCCTATTTCATTTTCACATAAATACTGACATTTGAACGCCTCATTTCATAGGGGAAAACAAACGTAATGGTGCTTTTAACAGAAAAATACTGAAAAGCTGTTTGTTATGAAAGTGCAATTACAGTGTTCATTTCGCAGCTATTTTGGGCTAAAGCAGCAAATAGCTACTTAATGGATACCATACTATTCAAACATGCGTCAATAGAAAGACGTGTTATGCATATTTGTCTCAGCACTTTCGACATTCTGGTAAAATTTAACCTCATTGCAACACAGTATTGTACACTATACAGGCCATTTGAGTACATGTATTGCACAGTATCTTGTCAAAGACCCTTGTCCTATGAATGCAAACATTTAGACGCTCAAATGGTCCGTATGGACTCAATAAAACAGACAAAAGATTTTAGAGAATTTTCACACTGCATAAACAAGGTCACATATTCTATCAAGCTGACCCATCCTTATACTCATGCGACCAATAGGATAGCATATTTGTGACGGGTTAAAGTTTTCATTATGCACCCAAAGGAAATTTATTGTGTGGATGCATCATGGGATGGCGGAGTGTTGCGTACCATTTTCGGGTCACTGTGACCTTGACCATGACCTCTGACCTAGTTTTTAGAATAATCGTGTCCGGAGCATATCTCTTGTATTATTTGAGAAAAGAATCCCAAATGGGTGTGTGTGGGTACATCCTGGTATGGCGGGGTGTCGCATACCATTTTAGGGTCGCTTTGACCTTCACCTTGACCTATGACCTAGTTTTCTAGGATAATCGTGTCAGTCACATATCTCTCATAACAGGGGTAGGAAGCTAAATTTGGTGTGTGCATGCATCTTGAGACTGTAACCTTGACCTCTGACCTAGTTTTTAGAAAAATTATATCAGGAGCATATCTCTTGTATTATTTGCGATAGGAATCCCAAAGTTGGTGTGTGGGTGCATCTTGGGTTGGTGGAGTGTCGTGTACTATTTATGGGTCACATGGACCTTAAACATGACCTCTGACTTAATTTTTAGAATAATCATATCTGTAGCATATCTCATATTATTTGTGGAAGAAATCCCAAAATTGGTGTGTAAATGCATCTTGGGATGGAGGAGTGTCCCGTTCCATTTTGTGACCTTGACCTATGACCTAGTTTACAGAATGGGCATCGAGTCTGGTGCATATATTCTATATTCTTTGAAGTAAGAATCCCAAATTTGGTGTATGGATGCATCTTTTGATGGTGATATGTCATGTACCACTTTTAGGGCACTGTGACCTTGACCTCTGACCCAGTTCTTATAATAATTGTGTCCGAAGCATATCTCTTTTATTATTTGAGCTAGGAATCCCTAATTTGGTGTGTTGTTACATCTGGGAATGGCAGATTGTAATGTACTAAGTTTTGGGTCACTATAAACTTGACCTTTTTCTAGAATGATTATGTCCAGAGCATATCTCCTATATTATTTTAGGTAGGAATCCCAAATTTGGTCTGCGGATGCATCCTTGGGTGTTAATATGTCGCTGTCCATTTTAGTTCACTGCTCCTTTGCCCTCTTTCTTACTTTGACATATGACCTAGTTTCTAGGATGATCGTGTCTGGAGCATATATTCTATAATATGAAATAGGCACTCCTAATGGGCAACCATCCACATTTTGATCTGAGAGGATAGCACATTATACGTTATTTCGTGTGAGTCGGTACTCGTGTGAGTATAAAAAGTAAGGAAGAAGGCAAATGTCAGTAAACAATACAATTAGTATCACATCTGACACAGAACACATTATGGGAAAGTGACAAAAGAACAAGAAATCGTCACATACAGAACCACCTTGAGGTCAGCTCAGACTCAGGGCTGCAGCCGTGTATTTCAAAGTGGTCTGATTGAAGAAACCATCGAGTGCCAAAGGCACGAAATGGTGGAGAACACGAGAGGGGTATCATTTCACCCTATTGTTAGGGGGTCTCCCCGAGATTTTTTTTCCAATTTTGAGCGCTTCTATGCTTGTTTTTAATGGGATATATTGCGCTTGGGACTAGATTGCAGTCACTTTGGATCATGTTTTTTTCTAGACACGATATTCCTTGTATAGTGAGAAACCGAATGCTGGACAAAATCTATTTTAGACAATTACGATTTTCACTATGTTACTTTGACATATGTCTCCGCAAGTTTTTGTCAGAGTAATTTTAGCACTGATCCTACACTATAGCGTCTTTTCAAGCAGGCTTCATCTAGAGTTCAGTTGTGCAACTTTCCTAAACGACTTTCCTTGTTGGTGACAAAACGTGAGATCTTTAGCTTTATTACAGGACCTAATGACGAACCACGACGGCAAAATACTTCTCTGTCCACATGGTCCAGGCTTCTTTACGGCAAATTAGCGTTGAGGGAACCAAAACCTCTTTGGCTAAATAGGAACAGGCAGGACTTGTATATCCGTAACGGAATATATATGGGCTCAGGATGCTATTATTTATATAAATTCGCAATGTTTTAAACATAATTTGTAGCCAGATACATGTATGTTGTTTGATTTAAAATAATTAGAAGAAAAAAAAGCAAATTGTCAATATATGAGGGAAACAAAACTGAATCACAGAAATTATCATGACTTTGATAAATGAGTCTCAACATGAGAAAACCTGTCATCGGTGTTTTTGACTAACCTGTTCAGTTACAGAGATTAGCTAGAATGCTGAAATTTTGTGCAATTAAACTTTCCAGATATACAACAACAAAGTGGCTGTTCAAACTGCGCGTCTGCGCAAGCGGGTCAGCACCTTTGTTGTTGAAATGCAACTATCTTAGGCTTTCTTGCGACACAACCCATACCCCATATCTCTGTGACTGCTTGTTTTAACATCTTGGCAATATCTATTAATGACATGCGCAACGTTCGGCGTGTTTCAGTAAAGTGTCGCCTGATTGATTAAAATCAGAGGTGTGCTCAAAGAAAAATGAGCCGAATAGAGAAAAAAAAGGAATGGCCAAAAGAAAACTCAGCCAAAAAAGTGGGTCAAGCAAACGCTGGACCTGCCATATTGGCGACGACGGCCTTAGCCACTCTCCCACTAGGTGACCACAGGGCTGCAAACATACAAGCAAATATGTCAAAGACGAACACAAATAAAGAAGTACCGCCTTGGAACGGTCAGTAAGAAAATTACTTGAGGGAAAAACTAGTAATACTAGCTTAAAAGCTTTGAGTATAAGGAATGTTAATAATCCTGCAAGCTATTTTAAAGGCGCTGGGGCGCTAGAACGGAAGTTTCTTTTGGATACCATGAGGATTTGTAATTTGAGCAGCGACATGTGATTTCCAACAATGTGGCATTTTGACGAGTGTAGACTCAGACGAGCCTGTGCAGCCTCCTTTTTGGCTTAGAAACTCCAAATGATGCTCAGTCATTAGCATAACATGCATAGAAAATACAAGCGAGTAGCAAAGGCTCTGATCTGACTGCGTGTATGCGCAGGCTGATCTGAGTATTTGCTAGTCGCACATATCACATTGTTGGAATTCTCATGTCGCGGCTTGTGGCTGCTTCTTTCAAATCCGCGACGATGCACGTGCCAGTTTGCGTTTGGCTCAAGACGTTATCACGTCGTGACTTAACGTTATAAGAATTGTGATGCCACATCATGGGGATCACACAGCCGCTTGCTTGAAAGAGCTATCGTTAAAGGGTCAAAGCTTAAAGCTGCTGGCGATCGAAAAAATCCCTCAGTCTTATGGCTAAAATATAACTCAAATATCAACAAAACTGGCATCTTCGCGATTCACTTCTACTTTTTGTATTTTTTTTATGTTAATGATGATCCCGGCACATTTTTCAAAGGTAGAATAAGGTTCTTAGGTCGATAGAATCGACTCCGTATAGATACCGTAACTCTGTTGACAGAATGGAAATCAACCCTTCGTATTACATATGAATAGAACAGAACATAGTGTCTAATCGTAACAGCAACCAACCCTCGTAGTTGGTTGGTTGCTATTATTTAGGTAGGAATTCCAAATTGGGTGTATGGATTCCTCTTGAGATGGCGCAGTGGTACATAACATTTTGGGTCACTTTGACCTAAACAATGACTTCTGACCTCATTTCTAGGGTTTTGTATCCTTTATAACAATTAGTTACCTTAAATGTGTCTTTTCCTAGACCAATTCCTTTGGGGGCATTCGTCACGTTCATATGACATTTCTTGTTGGATTGTTGTCGATGAAAATGCGAATAATCACACACTGAAAATGCTTTGACATCATGCGTCAAGTGCAAAAACCGTGTAGAAGAATACTTTCTTAATGCACAAGTGAACATTTTGATTGAATCAAACTTAGTTTTGCTCAGTTAATTGATACTTGAGACCAAAGACTTTTCCTATTCTTTTTTGGAGAATAAAATATGTTCTTTTGTTAAAACCGAGCTTATGACAAAAAACTCCAACAAGTATGTTTTTAATAGTAGAAGAGATAGAAAACACGTAATAATTGTCACTGAGAGCCACTTTTCTGCTATATACAGAGAGAGTCTACATTTTACCGTGTGTCACATGATGGTTCTTTTTTATTAACTGATGAGACCCCCCAGGGGGGTATGTGCTCCCAAGATCCCTGAAAATAATACATTGATCTCCCCAAATCCCTGAAAAGAATTTCCTCTTCTCCCTTAAATTATTTGCCTTCGCTCCCCAAATCCCTAAAAATAGTTCAGCTTCTCCCCCAAATCCCCAAAAATATAAGCCAGTTCTCCTTAAGATGTATTTTCTTTCCTGGGATTAAAATCACATACTTAAAACTTTTGAACCTATATAATAGCGCATGACTTAATGATCATTAATATTTTACCTTATACATGTGAAGGCAGGACTAAACCATGGAATACATGACATATAATAGCCATGGAATACATGACATAGTTATTTCAATGAAATGCATGATATATGGCTCAAAGTATGAGGTCATCCTTGAAATGTTGTTGCTGTACCTGGTAGAGTAGACTTGGAGGAATGCTAATTCGATTAGATTTTTTTTAAATTAGAGACAGGCCATTTGGTTTTCTTTTGGGGGGCAGGGGCTGGTTTTTTCCAACAGCTTAAACTAGATATTTTAGAGACTTTAGTGAAAGCATTTATTTTTTAACCATAAAGTCATTTTTACAATTGCTAATAGCGCCTATATGCTTGAACACCGATTAAGTATATTATCCTATAAGCAATCTTCAAAAAATTCTATAAAAAGGGCTAATTGTCTTAAACGATAATAGCATTTGGGTAGGTAGCCCTGTATTAATTGTAGCTACACTGTTGCTAGAGGTCCTGGGGCATGCTCCTCCGGATTTTTTTTTGCAAAAATGGTGCTATCAGGGCTTCCCAAAGTATGTTGAAGATTAAAAAGGATTATAATTTTAAAGATTATAAACGAACAAAAACCTAATTGCCATAATTTTCTCTTAGATAAACCTAGATGAGCATGTTATTACGAAATGAAATAAAAACAGCATTTAGAAGGGGGGTCTGGGGGCTAGCCCGCCAGAAGCAGAAGAAAATTTTAAAAAATAAAACAAAATGGAGGCTTTTCCTTTATTTTTTTGCTTTTTGGCAGGGTTCCCTAGATCCCCAAAACTATGAGCTTGCTCCCTAAATCCCTTGAAATAATTACCAGTGCTCCCCAGCTCCCTGAAAATAAATAGCCATTCTTCCCAGATCCCCAAAACCCCTGGGAGGCCCACTGATTGCAGAGATATTATAATCAAAGCTGTTTAACTGCCATTGTATATTGAAATCAACAGCTACATCTGCCCAGTCAAATTAGATTCTCCAGAGCGCACTTCATCTTAACGTTTTGTGTAATCATCATGAAATGACACTCATTTAATTTTGGAAACCTTGACCCCTATTTTGGAATAGTAAAACTAGGATCTGCATGGGTTAAAATATGAGAATGCTACGTCACTGCTGGCAAATCTTATGCCATTGAGAGACAGTGTATAAAAGGTCAAGAAAAAAGTTTAGGTCTATAAAAATATGACGAGTTGCTTTGTAAACAGTGACAAGTTTATCCACTTATGATTTTTCAACATCCTCGTCAAGATGATTGCAAAACTAGAACGTACACAAAGTAGTATACACCAAAACAAAGACAAACACAGCGTTCCAACAAAACAAAGGGAGGTACATAAAACAATAGATCAACGATAACAGAACAAACCAACTAAAAATGGACAGCAGCCTAAGTTACTAGGGGCTTGTACCAATAGGAGGGCGTTATTTTTCACTTCAACTGACCGCGGAGGGTATAAACGTTGGTCTTGGCATAACGTACCCATAGGACAGAGACCAATTGCCTAACTAGATTCTAGTAAGTCAATTAACATCAAATCCATCTCCACAGCAGTAACTATTTATTTAATGTCAACTGCTCTTCAAAACTGCAATATTAATTGTTTATACAGTGTGCTCCCTGGGAAACTGGAAGTTATAATGCTCATCGCATTAATAAATTGGTATAAAAGCTATGTTTTATTTCATTGTCACAATATAGATCACAGCAACAACAATAACAGGTAGAGATGTCTCAGCTTAAGTACGAAAATAAGTGTTAGTTTATACCAAAAGGGATGGCAGTTCAGCTGCTACCTAATAACAGATATATATTTGTACTAAAACAATACGAGGTTATATATTTACTGGTGATAAATCCTTCACATTTCTACCTATTATTAGGTGGCAGCTGAACTGCCTATCTTATTGGTATAAACTTACCACTATTACCGTACTAAAACAATATGAGTTAAAACATTATGTGGCGATAAATCCTTAAAGTTTTTACCTATTATTAGGTGGCAGCTGAACTGCCATCCCATTTGGTATAAACTTCCACTTTTTTCTATACTAAAACAATACGAGGTAAACATTTTCAGGTGATAAATCCTTAACATTTCTACAGGTTATTAGGTGGCAGCTGAACTGCCATCCCTTTTGGTATAAACTTACACTTATTTTCGTACTAAGGCCATATTAGATGAAAAAATACAAGTAATGAATCCTTAACATTCTACCTGTTATTGTTGTTGCTGTAATCTAGATCGTGACAATTGAATAAAACATAGCTTTTAAATAAATTGTAATGTTACACAAGGATCAGTTGCAGTTCTGCTGTCACAAAATTCTGAAATGTATGCTATTTAGCTGTAAGTTTATACCATAAGGGGTGGCAATTCGGCTGCCAACTAGCTACAGGTATAAATGTTAAGGACTTATCATTGGAAAATGTTTATTGCACAAAAATAAGCGTAAGTTTATACTATGAGGGGTGGCAGTTCAGCTGCCACCTAACAACAGGTAGAAAAATTAAAGCCTTATCACTGGAAAATGTTTTACCGCAGATTGTTTATTGCATAAAATAAGTGTAAGTTTATACCATAAGGAGTGGCAGTTCAGCTGCCACTTGACTACAAGTAGAAATGTTCAGGACTTATTACTGGAAAATGTTTACCGCAGAATGTTTAATGCACAAAAAAAAGTGTAAGTTTATACCATATGGAATGGCAGTTCAGCTGCCACCATATTACAGGTAGAAATATTAAGGAATTATCATAGGAAAGTGTTTTATCGCAGATTGTTTATTGTGGAAAAATAAGTGTAAGTTTATACTATAAGGGTGGCAGTTCAGCTGCCACCTAACTATACATAGAAATGTTAAGGACTCATCACTGGAAAATGTTTTACCGCAGATTGTTTATTGCACAAAAATAAGTGTTAGTTCATATTATAAGAGGTGGCAGTTTTGCTGCCACCTAATTTGGTTTTAAGCTTACACATTTGTTTTACAAAACACACATAGATTAAGATTACTGTTATGTAATTTTTTTCTTCAAATGAAACTGTATTTAGCCACTTATCGTCTGCTTCCCTAGTCTGTTGATGTTCTTATGTAGCTCTTATGTAGCTTATATTGCAAACAATATTGACCCAGATCAGACTGCTCCCCCGTAACATTGTCTTCCATGAAAAGAAATCTCCATGAAAAATCTAGTCTGAAGTGCATTTAAATATGTGCAGCAGACTAGAAATTCAGACAACATTTAAAGAAAAATGTTATTGCTGGTTAAACATTAATCAAGCTTTCTGGTGTAGATTTGTAAACATGCTTGCCACAATGCAGGATACAGATTGTTATTTTAACAACTGAGAGTCTTGCTAGCTAATTGATGTTGACAGATTTTCAACATTAAAACAAACACTGATTTTGAAGCTCCTCCCCACATTTTAAACTCTGGTCGTGTGTCTCCTGGGTAAATGTATGTGACGCCTTATTATATAGTCCATGGGCCCAGAGGGGTCACCATGCACCCCCTAAAGGCTATCTGGGAGTGGTATAATATTGTTTATTGGACATCCCTGATTAAGAATTAAGATGTTAACACTCAATTTCTTGGGTCCCACCCGCCATTTAGGGTGGTTTCAAGATGGCCTTCATAAAAAGACAATATGCCTAATATAGTAGTGTAATATCAGCCTTCTACCATCTGTTTTGCTTACTTTTATGAGCGGACCAGATATATTTAAGATCCTCAACTCCATATCTGATATAAAAGGCTAAATATAATGTCTTAACATACTATATTTAATATGGTAGCCAATTTGAAATACAAATGTTGCATATTTTCGTAAATCTTAAAAAAGAGTTCATGAGTTTTTTGCAATACAAATTATATTTACATGTTTAAATCATTATTGATTTTGGAGATACAATTACTGTCAGCATTACTTAAGTCATGGAGTATTTTATTTATTTCAAAGTTATCATCTTCAAAATAATGGATAGTCTGCAAACAAGGTTACCCCACCCATTTAAATAAGTAGACATTTTTTCCTGTGAATAAACATAGCACTTATGCATCTTTCTCACTGATAGTAAAATTGAGTTTACTTGGTTATATTCAGAATCGTTTTTTTATTGCAGTATACATCTTTGAAAGTATATTTGGGCCATTTAGGGTGTAACATACGTAACATTTTTCATCAAACGCAACAAAATGGACATCTGAGTCCAAAAAAGCCTCTTCAGAATCTGTACAATGTATAATTTACAATGTATGTATCTAATAGGCAATCAATTTGTCATTCACAAACTGCGGTGATTATTTCACATTAATCACAAAATCCTCTTTATTACTAAATGGTGAAAAAAGAATTAATAAGAACATAAGATATAATGGTGGTTTTGATTATTTTAGGGTCATATCAATAGTTGCATTGGTCTTAGTTACAATTACTTTACTATTCTTTTCGAAGGAATAATAAGGAGAAAACATCTGATTGCTAATAAAAAGAGCACTCAAAATATGCCTAATCTTAAAATTCAGATACTTTCAGTGAAGTAACATGTATAAATAACTTTTGCATGTTCTGAGCTACTTCTATATGTTCTAGCTTCACCGGTCGCTTAACGAAAACATTTAGGAGGACATTCTCCATTCCTATTCATACTTTACCTAAAATTTATCAACTTTTGATAATTGGTTTAAATATAGTCAATTTGGATTATGTGTACCAAAACTCTTTAAAGTAACATGTGCAACATGGCTATTTGGAGGAGGACAGATACCCCAATAATAGAAGTTTGACATCCAACAAATGAACATGAAAGTTTGACAGATTATGATAGCAAAATGATGCCCCTTTGGTTTGATGGAGACTGTATGGCAAAGGTGTTGGTTGACAAGGATGACCTGTGCGATTCAGATAAGTCTTTCAATGATTATGAAGATGACTTTGTGGTTAATGCAAAATAATGTAGTGTATGCTACACCCTTAATGGCCTAAATAAACTTGCAAAAATGTATGCTGCAACATTAATCCTTTTTTTTACCATTAATATTATGCTTTATTGTTGTTTAAATAGAGTGCAGAGCAACATTTCACACCCTCATATTGGTGGCAGCAGATGGGTATTTTGGCATTTCACTGATATTTATATGCCCATAAGTGTGCATGTAACGTCCACAGCAGCTTTCCTACATACCCATACCCTGTCCATACATAGGCTGTGCGTAAGGTTAGGGTATAAGAATAGTAGGATTTGAGTAGATAACCAAACTCTACCCTAGTCTCTTCCATACTAATACCCTACCTGTACCTTCCATACACTAATAAAACCAATATAGGGGCATAACATTTACCCATATGACATATTGGTAATTGGAGATATGCATGGAGGTAAGAGTAGGGTTTGCATTGGGGTAGGGTAGGTAGGGTAGTCCTGAGTATGTTAATGGGTAGGGTATGAGTATATGCTTTGGAAGGGTCACTCCAATGGCTGGGATATCCTCCCCCTGGCCCATCCTAGTTTCTACAGTTTCCAACCAATCTTTTCTTATCCCTTATAGCACCATTCCCTTGGTAGATACAAATAACTGTCAGGCAGGTTTTGAGTAGGAGTAGATAAAGAAAATAGTGTCTGGGTCAGGACTTTGGTAGGTTAGGACTAAGGATAGCGCAGCCTACTTTACCTGCATAATCATACTTTACCCTACATCTACTCTCACCCAACCAGTATCCAGATACACATCCTACACACAAATCTATTCATAGTATAATACCCATACAGATGTCCGACATGTGGGTAGATAGTAGGAGGGGAAGGGCAGGGTATGAGTATGAGTGTGGAGGTGTATGTGAGAGTTGGGTATGTATGGTAGAATAAGCAGCACCTTACCCTACCATACCCAGGCAGGCCCTACTCGAAATGTATCCATCTTTACTACTCAAAGTCAAGTAGTTGTACCCTATTCCAAATCATTCAATCCACCATAAAGCTACACAGTGCTTAACCCTACCTTTACCAAAACCACTCCTTACCCTACCCATAACCCCCTCCTAACTTGTCCTTTCAGGCCCTACCCAATTTTCCCTATCAATATCGGTGTAAGATAGGTTATAGTATGGTAGAGTGGGATGGGGTAGGGTAACATAATTATTATGAGTTGATTACTGGTATAATTAAGTGTATTGTACATTATAAGTTAAAGTGGGGTAAACATAGGAGAAGGTAAGCAGTTGGTTTGGTAATGTAGAGTTGGTGGTGACTATGGGTATGATATTGTAGCTGAGGGTAAGGTGGGGTCGCGCAAGATAGATATTGTAGCGCAATTATGTGTAAGGAATGAAAAAGAGTAGGACATCCATAGGGTAGGGTAGTTTAGGGCAGGGAAATGCAGGATTGGTTAAGCTAGGAGAACGGAGGATAAAGTAGTGTAGAATTGAGAAGAGCAGTGAGCAATCAACCCGGAACAAAGACATTTTGAATCAAGTCAATAGCTTTCTGCCATTTGTTTGTACTTTTCAAAGAATATAAAGTGGAGCTACAGTTTCTTTGGATTATCTGGTTATTAGACATTTTTACCCACAAAGCGAACTGCTGATAGCGGATAACTGACTACGGACTAAAATTTAGGGAACATCTCAACATTCATTTTGATACCAAAATTACAAAACGCTGACCATCGGACTGCGATTCAGACTTTATTCAATGACGTACTGTTTTTACACACTGGGTTTGCGGCAATCAAGAGCTCAATTTTTAAAACAAAACTGTGTTCTATGCCCACAAAGGAACTATGGGAGGCGTATAGTAATCGCTCTGCCCATCCTGCCGTCCATCCATCAGTCCCTCCGTCCTGCTTCCTGTTCAGTGCATATCTCCTATATTCTTTGAGGTAGAAATTTCAAATTTGGTGTGTGGATGCATATTGAGACAGCAAAGTGTCTTGTTATAATTTCAGGTCACTGTGACCTTGACCTTGATCTAGTTTTCAGAATAATCGTGTCCGGAGCAAATCTACTATATTATTTAAGGAAGGATTTGGTATTTGGATGCATCTTGAGATGACAAAGCGTCGCGCACCATCCTTTGGTCCCTGTGACATTGACCTTGACCTCTGACCTAGTTTCTAGAAACTGCTTTGAGTCTGGTGCATATCTCCTATATTCTTTGAGGTAGGAATTCCAAATTTGGTGTGTTAATGCATCCTGTGTAAATAATGTTTCCCTTTAAGAGGAATAGCAGGGGGGATCACCCTGCTACCATAGAGCTTCCCCTGCTGCCCTAAAGCTCCCCCTCCTGCCCTTATTTTCATTTTAATGTAAAAATAATCATATTTTAGTTTTTACTGTATTAAATAACTTTTTTGCTTTCCGAATGAATCCTTTGCTCCACTAGAAGCTATTCTAACCTTTTAACAGACATAAAATCCTTTATCTAACTCACATTTGAAAAGTCTGATCTTACAAAAGTGCCCTTTTGGGTGATTTCACGCATCAAAAGTGCCCCTTTTTCTGGCCAGCACCCTGCCCTTTTTTCAGGCTGTGGGAAACACTTGTAAGTGCATCTCTGGTGGCAATTCTGTGTGTGAATGCATCTTGAAATGACAGATTGTCCCGTTCAATTTTTGGTCACTGTGACCTTAACCTTTGACCTAGTTTCTAGAATTGGCGTCAAGTCTAGTGCATAACTTCTATATTCTTTGAGGAAGGAGTTCCAAATTAGGTGTGTTGATGCATCTTGGTTTGACAGAGTGTCGCGTACCACTTTTTGGGTCACTATGACCTTGACCTCTGACCTAGTTTTAGAATAATTGTGTCCAGAGCATTTCACCTATATTATTTGAGCTAGGGATTCCAAATTTGGTGTGCATTTGTATCTTGGGATGGCAGAGTTATGTGGTAAATGTGTTTTAGGTTCGTATTTCTTTCATTATCACAAGTCAATCACCACTAGGTAAGCTGGGCTGACCAGGACCTCGCAAATACGCCAGAGACAGTGGAAGGTAGTCTATTTATTGAAACTGTGTTACCACTGCATTGGAGGTCAGCAATGCAATACATTGCGACAGTCAGTATGCCTGGTAGAAAACCAAATCACGGTTTAACTATTGTTTCCACTTTAATTGCATCACGATGGAGCAGACCTCAGTCTCAGGTACTTTCGTCTCTATGCTGGCTCTTTATGCTTGTTCTCAGCTGGGCCCACCGTGGCTCAACTTGAGAGATACTCTTTAATTCTAACTCTATGTGAGTCATTTTCTTTGTTTCACCAAATCATTGATAGTTTGTTTCTCTGTGATAATGTTTTGCATAAGTTAGAAATCCTCTATTCGAGCTTAATACGTTTGTGTTTTAAAAGAAACCCAGCAGAATCCAGAGCATAGATTTGGAACCATAACGCATCTAAGCCACCAGTAGCTTCCGCTGCTGTTCATTCTTTGGCGGTGGTTCTGTCGTTGTTGATTGCTCCTAACTTTATAACCAGATGGTATATTTTGATCAAATTTTGCATACATCTACATGTCAACATTATCCAAACACTGGCATGCGAGCAGTTTTGTTTGACAGACAAGGTTTTGCCGAGCATCAGTCAGGCGGGTAATGGGCAGTTAGTATAAATGCTCACGAATCTTAAACCACATGGTATATTTCGATCAAATTTTGCATACTTATTATTTATTTATTTTAACATTGTTTAGCACCGGTATGCAAAACGGTGACGATGCTTTGTCAAGCATCATTTTGGCCGGTCGGGTTATTTTAGTGAAAATGCTCATAACTTTGAACGGCATGTTATACATGTATTTTGATTAAAAAAATTGATACTTATCCTTGACACTGGTATAATATAATTATTTTGAATCTTGAAAAAAAGCTGAGAATCTGATGTTGTGTTAAGTGGTGTTCTTACTTGAACTGTTCAGCTGATCAGAACCGATTGAGATTTTTTACAAGATGACCTTATAATAAACCTTCGTGTGATTTGTTTTTGAATTGGGACCAGTGGCTCGGGAGAATATGCCATTTAGTGATATTTCTTATCTACAACTCTGGCAGCCAGCTTGTTTGGCGGAGCAAAGTTATTAACTTAAAGGCAATTTTGTTAGAGAGCATTATGAGGAACATTTCTGCGAAATTATTTTGCATTTGTACCAGTGCTGAGTTTCGCCTTTCATTTCAACTTGTAGAAATACTCACCCTACAAGTCTCTTTAGCTGAAATTTACTCATTTATCATGATTTTAAACTCAAATATGATATTTTGGACCCCTATACTAGAATATCTTCAAACTATTTCACTCCTAAATCCAACACTATCCCTTTCTCAACAAGTCACAGCAAGATAGAAAACTAATTCGAATCTCAGGCGAATGTATGTTAACCGCAACTGCAATATATCCCCAATAATGCTCTCGCTTTCTTCAATCTCGGCATAGTCAGAGCAGTAAAAACTTATTTAACTTTAAAATGTTGTTTCTAAGATATACATCCACCACGGGTCGTGCACATTAAGCTCAGTTTATTGTTGCTCTAATTGTGGGAGTTTTGTTTTGTGCTAGTTTTTTCTATGCAGTACTTGGTATCAATTCTAGTTTTGCAATCATTCCGCTAGGGAAGAGAGAGCTGGTTGCTGACTACTTGCAGTCATGCGACTGTAAGTGTTCCGTGTCTCTTCCTCACGGTGTGGCTGGTTGGTCTGCAGTATGTGATTGTGGTATTTTCTGGGGCCAGTTTCATCAAAGCATTTAAGACGTATTTATGTCTTTAAAATGTCTTAGGACATGTTTAAGACAAAACTCGTGTTTCATCAAACTCAGGAGATTTAGAAAGTTCTCACTTTTTGTCCTATGCGTAGGACAAATAAATCGGTGTCCCAGCCGATACTTTTGTCCTAAATTGTACGTATATATACTATGGCTGCTGCTTTTCAAGTGATATTGGAGGCTGACGAGGACGATAATCGGCCGAGTCTAAAACAACCTAGAGTGTTCAGAGACAGGTATATTTGCTTTACAATCTTACTTTTTTACTGACCTGCATTTATATTGTCTATCAGTTTCGGAGTAGATGCATACCTCAACCCCTGCCCAAACATCTTGCTCTACTTGTCGCCGCATAGCCGTGCCAGAAAGTTGTTACTCTTAATTTCATTCGCCATTATATGGCATTGTCGTAGGTATTGCAGAGAAAACTTTTCAGTATCGCTCTGCACGTACCGATGCACATAAACGAAGCATGGCTATGGTTGGTTGCAGTGTTCATGATTTCCGTCACACCGACAGCTAAGGTCATACAAAGACAAAATGTCGGTTTCAGGTCGCATCGGAAAGACTGAAGAAGGCCGCAACCTGACTGATGATCCCGAAACGTATCAGAAGAAGAATTTTATTAACCTCGTAATAGGTCAGATCAGCGAACTTAAAAAAAAAGGCAATTTCTATACTTATTTTGTTGTTAATATTTTTTCTGTTTGTTTGTTTGCTTATTTTTTGTGTTTTAATAGTAATAAACGTGCATTGATAACGTCTTGATAAGCTGCACAGTAAAAAAAAAAGAATTCCACTTCCAACCGTTGTGCACTGTTATCTCTGTGCGAGTCCGCCCGTGCATACATTTGCAGTTTTTGGAAATGCCTATAACTCTTGAACCACATCTTATATTTTGATCAAATTATGCATCATTCTGCAGGAAATTACCAATTTGCTATCCCAACATTTAGACGGATGGCTGAGAATGGGTTTGCTCCCCCCCCCCCTAGGGAATTTTGCAGACATATCCTATCTTGTAGAGAATTGAAAGCCGAGTCTTTTAAGAGATGTTTGCACTCTGTGCTCCGGGGCGTTAGTCTGTAAGAGCCTGTAACATACGTTACTTAATCAAACTAAGAAAAAGTGAATTGAAAGTTTGGGCTACAAATTAAAGACATTGAAATATTCATTTTTAAAAATCATTCATATAGTCTGCATACTGGATATCTTAACTACGTATGACAGCCATTTGAATAAAATTGCGGCTTCCTAAGGTGTCATATGCGTTACATAAATCATATAACCCATTAAAATTTGCAAGTGTAGCTAACATCATTTACATTCACAATCTCTCTGTGTGTTTTGCAAAATGTTTTTAACCATGTCTGACTAGCTTATGCAATTGGCTAACAGAAAAATTAAAGTTTGTTTCCCTAGCTTAAATATTTTTTCTGAAATAAGCAATTAAACAACCCTACCCCTACCCAGTTTTAAGGTGAAATGTTTGGTATTAAAACTAAAGTAAAAATTGTTAAAAAATATTTGCAGTTGATGAATGAGTTTCATTGTTTGGGCTTTATTTGCTTATATGAAAAGACTCATAAATCTGCAAGTTTGTTTCAAAATTTTTAATATCAGAGGCTGTAGCATATGTTACCTGATGTAATAAATGGGCAAGCTCATTGTCTTTACGTTAGATATGCCTAAAAATGTTTTAATCTCCTCAAGGGAATTTTGCAGACATATTCCTTCTTATAGTACAACTCAAGCTGCATTGAATAAGGGATGTTTGCACTCTCTATGTTGGGGTGTTAGTCTGAAACAGCGTGTTACATGCGTTACTATATCAAATAAAGGAAATGTAGTTTGAAAGTTTGAGCTAAAAGTGTGAAAAAACTCGCAGCTGTTGGATATCTTACATTGTTTAGGGACTTTAAACGGGCTCCTATGATAAAGACTTATAGATCTGCTAGTTGTCATCAAGTTTTAAAGATCAGAGAGCGTTACATATGTTAGCGTGATAAGTAAAATCATCGAACAGTATTTTGACATCAAGCTGAGTAAGGGCCTGCTCCATCCTAATCCCCTTTGAAATTCTGCAGACAAATTACATCTTATGTAACCATTCAAGGTGCATTTAATAAGAAATGTTTGCTCTCTGTAAGTCGGGGCGTTAGCCTGTAACAGCTTGTTACATATGTTACTATATCAATTTGAGAATAAGAAATTTAAATGTTTGAGCTACCAAAAGAAGGCATTAAAATTATCTAATAAATTGACATTCTTAAAGTCTTTATACTGGATGTCTTTACTACATATGGAAGCTGTTTAACATTAATACGGCTAACTGTGGTGTTATGTGCGTTACATGAACCTAATTATAATTTAAAAGCTATAATTGTGGCTATCGTCATGTAGTTAAACAACTACTATGACTTGGTTTCAAACTGACTTGGTTTCAAACTGTTTTATTAGATTCTACAAACATAAACTCAATTGATGAATAAGAAAAACCAAGTTTGCTTTTCTATCTTAAATATATTGTCTTATAGGAGCTAATACACAACCCTACTCCCAGTTTTACAGAGAAGCGAATTTTGTTATTACCCTTTAAGTAAAACACATGAAAGCGATTACAGCCTATGGATATTTTTCATTTTCTTAGTCTGTCTTGCTCATATATCTACCAGATGTCATTAAGTTAAAGATCAGGACACTTAATGTGTACTTATAAGTCTTTGGTACCAAAACACTAGAAATTATATTCATTTCTGATTATCAAGCCCATGGACTGGTGTTACAGATGTTATCAATGACCTTTTGGACACATTTCCTAATACTGTGCATATAATGCTAAATATAGAGCCACAAATAGAAAAGATAGTTTTACATTTTTACAAGAAAATACAATAAATGAAATGGTCCAAACTATTTCTCATCGATTTAACACTCATGATAAACGTTTGTCGTTGTCTGCTTCTGTGGTAATCATTATTATCACACGCCTCCATGCAACTAGTAGAATCGTCACACAATATTTCAATCATTTACTGTTATTCAATTTTACCACCAGTCCACCCAAAATTGATGAGCCATTATCAACTTTCCAATTTTGCCATTTATGGCTTGGAACATTCGGAAACTGATATGAATTCCTAATAGTTGGCTCTTTGAGTATGTGTTTCAAGTGATACTCTGCAAGTAGGAGAAAGACTAATAAAAGCTTTACAAGGAAGAAAACTATGCCATTAAGAGCAATGAGTACCTGGACTGATGTACTTTGATATTTCTGTGATAAAGAATCATATCTTAGCTGTTTAACTTTTATAAATGTAGCCTTTCCAAACATGCATCCCACATATTTTTCATCTAATAATGTCTCTGCACTTATTATCTTTCCCCAAGCATTCAAAAACTTATTTGAAGTCTTAGCACTTCTGAAGTGCTGAAACCGAGGTTACTCTTTCCCTTCAGATAAACGAACTAGATGTATCACAGCAGGTAAAGCAATGCAATGCAGGATGAACAGAGCGCAAATTAGACCCTTTCAATTCAATGATTCACTAAGTTTCTAAGATAAGAGTGCTTATTAAAGGATGTAACATATATAACTCGTCATAATAAATGAGCAAGGGCATTGTATTGACATCCTTTCTGATTACACAATCAGAGGCAGGTGTTTTCAATTTCAGTGTTTTCAATGGATCATGAAATGAGGCACCTTATCAACTTGTTTACTCTGTATAAATCTTCCATAGAGCATAATATAGAACTACTGGTTATCCCATTCTACCTATAGTCCACTTTCCTTCTTTTGAATGCAACGCTAATGATATGGCTGCAAAAACTGAGAAATCATAGGTTTTACATTATTTTAAGACATGCTTCAATGTACTGACATCAAAAAACAACCAAACATAATTGATGGCAATGTCCAACTTCATATTCTTTCTCTTATACCAGATAACTTTCAAGGTGTAACAGAAATGGTTTCAGACGGTCTGCCAAAACCATCAAGAATCAACATTGTAACTAAAGAAAACTTATAAAGTTCTTTGGGCGCAGCAAAATACTATTGATCTAAGACCTGAGGACTTAAGCACCAAAAGACTGGATAGGTTCCATGGCAAATGATGCAAAAAAGCAGCCTATCAAATTTCTGTTTGACCAATGTCAGAAATCTTAAAGTATTCTTAGAGGTACACGGTAGAGACTTAGATTTTGCAAAATCAGAGCAAAGTAATCATTTGACTAGCACGGATGCAGAGGCAGCTGCAGTTAGATTGCTCTTGTCACTTAACAGGAAGAGATATATACCAGAGTCATACTCTATTGTATTCATATATGTGAAATGGCATTAAACCCATATTTAATCAGGTGTTTGATCCCATGACACTGACATGCTGTTTCTGCTTTTGAAGAATGCTAAGGATTCAAGTTTGACTGAGTCAAGTTGTTTGACGCTGGCATTGGCCACACATACAAAGAAAATTAAGTCTTTTGATGGCTAAAGAGAAGGATCACACAAAATGCGTACAAGTGATGTTTGTCACAATTACCAATTTTAAAAAGTAATCTTAATTAATGTAACACATATAACACCATAGGAAGCTGTTTATTTGTTAAAAAATCTTTTCTTATGTATCAAAGGTATTCAGCATGCAAACTACATGAATAATTCAAATAAATAGATAGTTTTATGTCTTCTTTCTGTTTCTCAGACTTTCAATTCATTTATTCTTAAATTGATATGGTAACATACGTATCATACCATTACAGGCTAACCCCCTAGTTAATAGAGTGCAAACATCTCTTATTTGATGCAGCTTGAATTGTTCTTTAAGGTAGGATATGTCTGCACAATTCCCAAAGGGGTGCAGAGGAACAGGATTGTACTCAGTTTGCAGTCCTAATACAATGCCATGATTCTACTGGTTATGATGAAATGGGTGATTATTTTGCAATAGAAGCAGACACAATGATAGACATTGTGAGGGTGACTTGAATAAAGATTGTTTTTGAATAATTTTATTTAATAGGAATATTTATTAAATTGTGTCATTTAAATGAGAACTATTATTTTCTTTCTATATATCTATATATTTTAATATTATAGGCATTAGGAAATATGTGATTAAAAAGGTTATATATAACAAAGGTAACACAATTCCATGGGCTTGTTATCAGCAATGACTGTAAATACTAAGACTAAGGCACCAGAGGCTAGAGATTAATAGGAAAACATGTGAAAAACGGTATTTTTCTGAAATATCATCTCTTACTTCCAAGAAAATTTCCTTGCTCATTCATTATGCCATGTAACATACGTTACATACTTAAATAAGTGCTCTGATCCTGATGTCAAACTTGCAAATGTATGATTCTTTATTGCATTAGCAAGACAGTGCCAAAAATGTAAGATATTCACGAGCGTCAAATATTTTCATACATTTTTCTTCAATAATAGATACCAAAATTGGTTACTTAAAATTGGGGGTAGGGTTGTTTAATAGCTCATATAAAACAATGTATTTGAGATAGAAAAGCAAACTTTGTTTTTTCTATTAGTCGAATGAATATTTTAGTAAACTAAGATTAAAAACACTTGTAAAAATGCACAAATCGTCTGTAAAATGAATGATGTTAGTCATGATTTCAACTTTCAAAGGGAAATTTAATCTATGTATCGCATATAACACCATAGAAGGCTGTAATTTTGTTTAAAATGCTGCTTTTATGTAGCCTAGGCATCCAGCATGCAAACTACATAAGAAATTTGAATAATAATATGGTTTAGTGTCTTCTTTCTGTAGCTCAAACTTTCATTTAGATTTTTTCCTTAGTTTGTTACAGTAACATATGTAACAGGCTGTCAGAGACTAACGCCCCGGAGCACAGAGTGCAAACATCTCTTAAAAGATGCGGCTTGAAATTCTCTTCAAGATAGGATATGTCTGCAAAATTCCCTAGGGGGGGGGGGGAGCAGGACCTTTTTTAGCTCGAAGTCTAATTTTATCTGACGCCGGATGCTGATCTACGTTCACAATGTGTAGTGCACATTACGGTCAGCTTATTTTGAGCTATTTTCGCCCAGAGAAGGCTAATGTCGGTCAAGACATCTGCATAGTCGGTTCAGAGCCTTCGCTGTCCACGTGATGTCAATTGGTAAACCAAAGACGCTATTTGTCTCTTTGGTTCATAGACTTACTATCATCATCTATATAAGATGGCGGCTTTCCGTAACATCTAGTTTCTTTGCAGGAAGTGACCTATAATAAGTTTAATGTTAATTGTATATATGTTTCCCTCAGGTAGATTAAAAAATATCCGATTACCCATTCTTACGTTTAACAACTGACCCACTTTTGTTTTGAAACAATATTTTTCTTATAAGTTTTGTATTTTAAAGGCTGAATCCACTAGAAAGCCTTAGCAATGAGGAACTTATTGCCAAGTACCGCCTCCGTCGGGTCTGTATATTGGATTTGTTGCCATTGGCATGGCCATTGCCCCAGACCTACAAAGAAGAACCCACCAGACATATACCATACAATCAATAGTCCAATTTTCAGCAGCTTTACAGTTTGTTCGTTTTTTTGCAACTGGCAGCTTCCAGCTCGTGTGTGGAGATGTCCATGGCCTTTCAAAATCATCTTTGTCGCGATGTATAGGTGCCGTCTCAAAGAGATACGCCTCATTCTTTTCTACCTCCTCAAGAAGGACGGCAACTTCTTCCCTCGTCCAATTTTCCTCTTTTGTTTTCAAGTTTGTTGACATTTTGCGTGTACTACTTTACACATCTATAATAAGCTTGCAAGTGATTAAGCGCGTGGTGTTTTGTGGCCATTTGTGGCCATTGTAAATGAAATAGGACAATTTTGATGAAACACAAAATTATATGGTAGGATCTTTTTAAGACGTTTTGATGAAACTGACCTAAACATATCCTATAAAATGTCCCAGGACACTTTTATGATTTGTCCTAGGAACTTTATTGATGAAACTGGCCCCTGGACTCTTAGGTTTAAGAATTGCGCTCAGCATCGCCGCCTGCCCGAAGTTATACCTCACATATCGTGAACAGAATAGCCTTTAGATTAAAGAAAGATGGACCAAATATCGCTTTTAAATCTTGAACTGCGCTTACAAATATATTCTATGCTAAAAATAGTTGACGCCACCATTATGTGCATGCTATTTCATGAGCACCACAAATAATCACATATATGACTGTGAATGTTTTACATGCCCTGGAACAGTCTGATAACTTCAAAAAGACCGTAGCTGAAGTTCAAAACCATCCTTAATCCACATTGTCTACAGTGTTGAAAACGGAATACTTCTAATTCATTAACGTATTTGCATGCTGGATAATGTTGCATGTTTTTTTTTTTTAAATCTGCTCATTTTCTCTAAATTGGTAATTTTAAAACATAATCCAGAATACCACCAGAATGTCAAATTGTTACAAAGTTCATGCTGTTCGTCTGATCTGGCTCTAAACTTTAGCCGAAGACACAACTAGCCACTAACGCGGAAAGTTAATCTCGTCAGTTACTTTGGCAAGATAGAAGCATGTTCGGAATGGTGCAAAATCTTGAGGCATTCGAGGTCGCCATTTCTAAAAAAGTGAATTCAGCATCCAATTATGTACAGCTGCTCGGTACATGTATATGAAGGTTATTCCATATGCATCCGCTGAGGTACATGTACATGTAGGATATTCCACATAAGAGAGAAATCATCGGTGCAGCAGTCAATGTTTAATGGAAGAATCTCATATTTTAATGTGCCCTAGACAGTATGGGTGAAAGGGGTACGTGCATTAAGGGGCTATTTGGCCCCCTCTAGAGCCAAAAACTGTAAAATGCTTTTCACCAGTTTCATCTTGTTGGTTTATTAGAAGAATAGCCCAAGTGTAAAATTCTGGCATTTATTTTACTTTTACCGGTTGCTATGGTAACTAAAATGGTCGACAAAATAGGCTTAAAATAGAGAAATCGCCATTTTAGGCCAAATTTGAGGCTTTTTGAGACGATTTTTAAGACTTAGATATCAGCACAAGCAAATACCAAAAACCCTTTTTTATATTGTGTGCCGTGATTATTCTCATAATTTGTTAAAATATTCTTTTGGTATTTGCTTGTGCTCTATATTAATTCCTCTGTTACATGTCTCAAATTTGCTCCAAAATGGCCATTTTCCTATTTTCAGCCTATTTTGGTGGCCATTTTTGTTACCATAGCAATCGTAAAATGCGAATAAATGACAGACTTTTACACTTTGGCCATTGTTCTAATAAACTAAAACAAAGAAACTTGTGAGGAGCAACTTTTATTTTTTGACCTCAAAGGGGGGCCAAAATAGCCTCTTAATGCACGTACCCCTTTATAAGGACAATGGACTCCTTTCTTTACGCCATAAATCGGAGGATATAGTCATGACTGTAAAGCATGTGAAATGACGAGCAAAGGTCATATCAAAAGCGTATAGACAACGGATATACTCTGCAATACTGTGTCCGACAACTTTAAACTGCAGACGCATAGACCGTACCGATGTACATGTAAAGTTATCCTGCGTATTCTGAGAAAACCCCCCAATATCTTAACCAGCTCGTGTAATATAGCGATTGTGTTTTTGTGGTCAATAACTCCTATTACCCCAAGATGTCTTGTTTGCTTGGAGGTTGTTATATGTAACCCAGGACAGAGTGTTGTCCATATATATGAAGTTCTTCATTCGCTTAAAGCTCATGTAAAGTGGCTGAAATATTTGTAATTCCTAGAAAAATGTCATTTGAGGTTTGTGGTCACCACTCTTAATTCACATTAGGTTCAGTGACGATATATATAGCAGAACATTCTATAGATACAGCCTTTTCATAATGCACTAAAACATATAAGACAACATATCTGCATAAAAGTTTGCTTGGTAAAAATCAAAAAGTTGACCGCAAATGCACAATACACTGCACCCATAAAGTCAGTGTAAGGTGTAAGCGTAAGGTGTCAGCCTGTGGGTAAAAATGTCTATTACTAGCTACAAAAATCGGCTACTTTTCATGTTACTTCTAGGTTTTGCCTAAATACTTATGTAAGGTCTAAACATTTAAAGTGTTGATATGACTCTTAAATAGTAGATATTCATTAAACATTAAAATGTAGCAAAGTTAGTTGTGAGGACAATAAATTTACAGTAATTTCAATCAGAAGTCAAATAATACTGTATGTTATGTACGTTATGCATTTTACAATTAGGAAACAAAATACATTCAAGTAAAAGTTTGAGTCATTTTCATTATTGCGTTTCTGTAACTATTAACATAAAGATGAGCAAAAACAAATAATTCAAATTAAACATTCAGAATATATTATTATATTATAAATATATTACTTCCTTTTTTCCTAGGTTTTCCCTGTTCGATAAAGTACCCAATTACGGGTCTCTGGTAAAGAAAGGGTAATATATTGTATTTTCTTCACCCATCCTTTGTCAGAGTTTAATATCACTTATATTGTATGTTAAAAAAGACAATAATTATTGTTTCTCTCATTTAATTAAGCCCTCAAATGGAAAATAGTTTATACCATCTAGCAGTTTAATCTCATATAATGCTAATATTGCACTAAAATAATGTATTTAAAAGAATGTAACGTATGTAACAGTAAAAAATGGTGCCTAAATGAGTTGAAATTATACTGATAGTAATTTACTCTCAAGTACAAGAAAAATTGATATGTAATAATAAGAAACAATTTATTTCATATGCTGTGCTATAGGATTTCCTATTATTTAAGGGTAACGTATTAAATACTGCTATTGCATAGAAACCCCTGGGGGGAGGGGGTCTATTAGCAGCTCACGGTCTATAAAGGTTAATTGTAATGTTGAGATTAATTCCTTAATCATATCCTCTTGATTGTCATCACAAAGAGACGTCAGGATATAACTTATCAGAATTAACACAAATCAGCTACGAATGGAGCACAATTAGTACCCATTGGACGCCAACAATTTGTCTGTATAACTAAGTACTAAATCTAACGTAAATATAATCCAAAAGATATAGTCCATGGGTCGGGAGGGGTCACAATGCACCCCTAAGGGCTCTCTGGGAGTGGTATAATATTGTTCATTGGAAATCCCTGATTAAGAATCAAGATGTTAACACTCGATATCTTGGGTCCCACCCGCCATTTTGGATGGTTTCAAGATGGGCGTCATGAAGAAAGACAAAATGCCTATATAGTGTAATATCAGCCTCCTACCATCTGTAATGCTTACTTTTATGAGCGGACCAGCTATATTTAAGATCCTCAACTCCATTTCGGATATATAATTTAAACATAAAGTCTTCAGATACTTTATTTAGCATGGCGGCCAATTTGAAATTCAAGTTTTGGATATTTTCTTAAATTTAAAAAAAAGTTTCCATGATTTTTTACAGTTTAATTTATATATTTCACAAGGTTCGGTCAATTTAGGAGATATATTTACTGTCAACATTTCTTTAATCATAGATTATTCCATTTTTCACAAAGTCATCATCTTCATAATAATATATAGGCTGCAAACAAGGTTACCCCACCCATTTAGTTAATAGACACATTTTCCTGCAAGTAAACATAACTACACTTCTGTATGCATCTATCTCGATGATATTGAAGTGAAGTTTACTTGGTTATCTACAGAATCATCACATATTGCAGCATACATTTTGAAGGTATATTTTGGTCTATAAAGTGTAACATACGTTACTTTTTACATCTAATTCCTCAAAATAGACATGGTGGGACTGAGTACAAAACAGTCTCTTCAAAATCGGTACGAAGTTTTATTTGTAATTGGGTCTTTACTTTGCATTTACTTAATAGAAAATTGATTTGTCCTTCACAAACTGCAAAGAGTATTTTTGTATTTTGTATAATATGCCAGTATTAGAATAATGGACCTAGTAGCGCACTATATAATGCACATCAGAAAGGCTACTTTAATATAGTAAAACATGAAATTCAGCTGCAAATTGTAACAAAAATGATAAATGTTTGTAACTTCTTCATGTCTGAGACATTCCTAAATGCTAAAAGCACAATCAGCTGAGACATTTCTCAATATTAGGAGTGTTCACATAACATTAGTGACATACTGATATATAACACCAACACTTTTTAATCAAATGGCTTTTGTTATCAGCATGGGAATCTTCATTAATCTTTAGAGTTTAAAAAATCTTACACAGAAGCCTCATTAAATTGCTGCTTAATCAAAATTTGATTGCATAAAATTTCCTCAGATATAAAAGTGTATCTGTACCTAGGAAAAAAGGAAGTAATATATTTATAATATATTAATATATTCTGAATGTTTAATTTGAATTATTTGTTTTTGCTCAACTTTATGTTAATAGTTACAGAAACGCAATAATGAAAATGACTCAAACTTTTACTTAAATGTATTTTGTTTCCTAATTGTAAAATGCATAACGTACATAACATACAGTATTATTTGACTTCTGATTGAAATTACTGTAAATTTATTGTCCTTACAACTTACTCTGCTACATTTTAATGTTTAATGAATATCTACTATTTAAGAGTCATATCAACACTTTAAATGTTTAGACCTAACATAAGTATTTAGGCAAAACCTAGAAGTAACATGAAAAGTAACCGATTTTAGTAGCTAGTAATAACCAGATATTCCAAAGAAACTGTAGCTCCACTTTATCTTCTTTGAAAAGTACAAACAAATGGCAGAAAGCTATTGACTTGATTCAAAATGTCTTTGTTCCGGGTTGATTGCTCACTGCTCTTCTCAATTCTACACTACTTTATCCTCCGTTCTCCTAGCTTAACCAATCCTGCATTTCCCTGCCCTAAACTACCCTACCCTGTATGCATCTATCTCGCTGATATTGAAGTGAAGTTTACTTGGTTATCTACAGAATCATCACATATTGCAGCATACATTTTGAAGGTATATTTTGGTCTATAAAGTGTAACATACGTTACTTTTTACATCTAATTCCTCAAAATAGACATGGTGGGACTGAGTACAAAACAGTCTCTTCAAAATCGGTACGAAGTTTTATTTGCAATTGGGTCTTTACTTTGCATTTACTTAATAGAAAATTGATTTGTCCTTCACAAACTGCAAAGAGTATTTTTGTATTTTGTATAATATGCCAGTATTAGAATAATGGACCTAGTAGCGCACTATATAATGCACATCAGAAAGGCTACTTTAATATAGCAAAACATGAAATTCAGCTGCAAATTGTAACAAAAATGATAAATGTTTGTAACTTCTTCATGTCTGAGACATTCCTATTGCTAAAAGCACAATCAGCTGAGACATTTCTCAATATTAGGAGTGTTCACATAACATTAGTGACATACTGATATATAACACCAACACATTTTTAATCAAATGGCTTTTGTTATCAGCATGGGAATCTTCATTAATCTTTAGAGTTTAAAAATCTTACACAGAAGCCTCATTAAATTGCTGTTTAATCAAACTTTGATTACATAAAATTTCCTCAGATATAAAAGTGTACCTGTGTCATTTCATCCGGGTCTGCACTGTTTGCTATGATAAAATATATATTCAGAGAAAGGAAAGAAATTATTTTGGACAAATTATAACATACACTGCAAAAAATAAGTGTAACCTTACACCAATTTGATGGTAGCTTAACTTTCCACCGATATTGGTGTTACCCTTCAACGGCTTTAAAAATATATTCTGTTTGATTGTATTGATCCGGAGAATAACTACAACAATAACAAGTAGAAATGTTGGACTAAAGTTGTTTGTTAGGAAATTTAGTGTAAGTTTAGACCAAAAGGGATTGCAACTAAGCTGCCAACTCTTTTGACATTAACTTATACGTATTTGTATAGTGTGTGAATATTATTCCGTGCACTCAAAATAAGATTCCGAGCTCACGGAATAATAATTCGTGCGCACGAATTATTAATCCGTTAAAACGAAATAGAAATCTAAGAGCTCTATTTAATAATCTATGAGCTCGAAATAATAATCTTTGAATAAGGGTTATTATTCTATGTGCACGAATAGAACAAAAGTTCTGCAAGTTGGATTTCAAATCTGTTATAGTTCATCTGAGCATAGTGCTAAAAGAGAGCTACTGGGATCAGTCAATGTCTGTAGTTCATCGAGTTTGTCGTCAGCAGCTTGAAATGAAAACTCCTCAGTATTCACAGGAATGTTCCCTATACAAAAGTAAACCTAATCCGTCAAAATATGACACGTTTTCCCTAGTGAACATTTATAGGAAACTTTTAACATACCCACTGGAACCAATCGTCAGAATTGAATACAATTTGGCAGGGATATTTCCTCGGTGACCCACTATAAAACAGATAAAACAAACTTGTGCTGTACTTAATTTGTCTTCCTGGTGTCTCGTGATGGTTGAGCGGCTCTTCCTCGCGGTGCTATGGGGTTGTCTGCTGTTTGTGATTGTGGTATTTCCTGATCATACTCACTTACTAATTTTGGTCCCTCAAAAACATGTCAGCCAGGGACGTGACCTTTGGCAGATAAGGAAACTGTTAGAATATTCTCTAAAACCGCTCATCATTTGACAAAAATGGTGATAACCTTCCACAATAAAAGCTATAATGAATTTGATCCGTTGTAAAACTTGGCAACTTTCTTACCCGAATATTCATGTTTTTGCTACTGTCAAAGATTAAAGCTGAGATATGGCTTCAATATTTGGCATACTAGTATATCATACACACACGTAACACAATGGACAATAGATATATTGCAGTATCAACATCTAATATTTATGATATCCTTTTCAATGTGAAACAATTACAATTTCTTTTGGAGATGTTTGAGTAAAAAGAACCATTGACATTAGAAATGCATAGATACTAATCAACAAAAGCATGTATACTTTGTTACCACTGCTTGTAAATCTATCATGGTAACACAGTTGATAGTAAGTCGGGTGACTTTTTAATACGTTTTTTGTCAGAACAGTTGACCTTTTTTGTATGTGTCTTGAATCCATACACTGGTGTGTTTAAAACTCATTCTAATGTTTAAAACTTCGCAAAACATTTTCAAAATTTCATAGACGATACTTTGATTTGATTTCTAAATTCCAAGTTGGACTTAAATCTCTCTTGCGCTAAGGACTTTCGGAACCTGATTTCTATGGTGACTTGGTGTATAAGTTGAAGAAGATTGTTGGCTCTAATAATTTTTCAGCGCAGTTCAATAAAATAATTTCCCATTATAAAAAGATTGGCTATAACATTAATGTATTGCAACAGACTGCATGCTTGGTAGTCAACCCAATCACAGTTGGCAACTTTGCTTTCCTCTTTAATTGCACGCCGGTGGGTCGGACTTCAGACTCTATGATGGTTCCGACTTAAAGACTTATCTATTGATGAGATGATAGGGGCCTGATGCTTTGGCTGTTTGTCGGGCCCACCGGGGTTTACCTGTTGGATTTCTTTTGCTCCGGTATTCAGTTTAATTTACTGTTGAGTCCTTATCCTTGTTTATCTCCTTGTTATATTTTGATTTATATGTTTTAGGAGATGATGCATTGATAAGTTAGGGGTCTTTCATGCAAACCAAATATCTATGTGTCTTGATCCACATCTGAATTAAGGGTGAGGTTGGCGCCGTTAAACCGGTTTAAGCCCTCCAGTAAAATATTTTACTGACCGTTCCAAGGCGGTACTTCTTTTGTGGATCTTTTATGTTTTTGTTATGTCTTGTGTTTGCTATGTTTTGTGCGCGTCTGTTTATATGTGCTTTGTGGCTCTTGGCTCTCGTTTGTGGTGTCTTCTGTGAGTTTGTCACTTTCCCATTGGTATCCTGGGTCAGGTGTGGTACTTGATTGTATCGATTCCTGATCTTTGCAACCTTACTTACTTTTATATAACGCTTTGCTATTGAGGATTCCTGCAATTATTGGCCATGCCACATTCTGTTTAGTGGAAACTAGCATAAGCTATTTTAGCATTAATTGCTAAAACTAAGTAAGATCTCATGACAGCACTGTTTTAAATATTTTACCTATCCATCCTACATTTTTAAAAGAACATTGTAAAATCGATTTTACGTTAACTTGAATGTCACCTGGTCAAATTTGGTCTGACCTCATTCTGGCTGATAAAGTCATATAAATTCAACGTGGTATCGTAAGTTACAACTGGCCTGTTCCTTTGGATATGATTCTGTCACATGCGATCATTGTCATGAAAACCCATCATTAACACTTTTTCTTTCCCATTTTTACGGAAATATTTGTCCTTAATAAATAGTTTACTTATAAAGTTTACATTGCTCAAGCAATTATTATGCTGATTTAATTAACAGTTTTATTCATTAAACAATTAAAGCTATGCTGAAGATAAAATTAAAAATAGTAAGTGAGTATGATCAGGAAATACCACAATCACAAACTGCAGACAACCCCGTGGCACCGCGAGGAAGAGCCGCTCAACCATCACGAGACACCAGGAAGACAAATTAAGCAAAGCAATAAGTCTTTTTAAAAGCTAAAAGTATATAAAATAAAATGCCAGTATAAAATTTGATTTGGAGACAGATTCTTTAAAAAGTATCTGAATACATACACTTATACTGCATAGTATCTAATGTAACATATATCACATTTTATTGTACCAACTTATATATGCTTGATTCTATCTGGTCTGTTGGAACACATTTTTGTAAGCTACCACCTCCCACATAACATTAAGTAAAAAGGCATTTTTGTTTCTGTGGTTGAACCTAAATATACTAGGAATTAGTAAGTGAGTATTATCATGCCACAATCACAAACAGCAGACAACCCCATGGCACCGCGAGGAAGAGCCACTTAACCATCACGAGACACCAGGAAAACAAATTCCACAAAGCAATCTCTTCCCCATCAAGATGATTGCAATACTAGAATGGACATAAAGTAACGTACAACAAAACATAGAACAATTACAGACACTCACGATGGTAGTAACAATAAACAAAAAGTCAACAACAACAGAACCACCGCCTTAGAACCGACAGCAGTCTAAGCCACGGGGGGGGGGGTAAATCTTTGCCCTAGATTCTGCTGGTGTTGAAGTACAAGAAAGGTTCAGCTCGCATGGAGGCCTTCTAACTAATGTGATGTATCATCATGGAGAAACACTCTAATCAAATTTACAAACCATGATGAAACAAAGAAAAGGGCTCATCACTCATAGATAGTCAGAGCTAAAGAAAACTTCCAGTTGAGCCACGGTGGGTCCAGCTACAAATAAGCATCAGGCACCAACCCACCGATTAATGCTTTACGTCAGAGCCGTCATCGAGTCTGAGGCCTAACCCACTGTCAATACTTGAAGAAATAAGACAATCAACACAAACTTCTTTCATTTATATAGAGAATCTTCGAACTGAGTTGAATATGCTATCTTTGAGTCATTTATCATCTAGTTCAATTTCACCTAAGAATTTAAGAGCATAACTTTTGGATGTTAATGACAAATTACACTTTAATAATTTTGGTTAAATAAATTATTTGATTAAACTTATTTCATATAGTCTTCAGATCTGTATTACAAAAAATTATATCCACTTTATATTACCATTTAAGACCCAATTTATACTGCCTTTGACAACATTTTGGACACACATAGCTCCATATGATAAATATGATATGGTAATATACGTTACTTTAACAGTTTTGAAAGAACATGGGAATTTATCCGTATTCAGATATTACTTAAGAGCTTTATTCTATGCTAATTAGGTTTAAAACCTATAAATTTTGCCAAATTGGTAAAAATATTTTGCCGTTTTAAAAGTTCAAAAATATATTATTTCACGAATTAAAGCAAAAATGCTTTGACAATTTGAGTAAGTCTCTTAATACGAACTGTTGAATTCTTTTTCGTACAAACTATAATCTTTATATCTAGTTAACTAAAAAAAAAGTTTTGAAATGAAATGAAATACCCTATGATGTATCATTTTGTGTATTTAGCAATATATAGAACGCCTTGAATTTTGTAACATACATTACATATTGCCAATCAAACAACAAAAAGGATATTTTACACCAGAAACAATGTTCCTTTTACTCTTGTTTATCAATAGAATTCTCATATAATGCATACAACTAGGATTGCATTCCTTATTTTATAATGAAAAGATTCTTACCTTACATAAGGTTTTCTTCAGGGCTGTCATATTTAACAGCTTATAACTCTTAGAATTTTTTTTGTGATAGAAGCAAGCTGTTTGCAGTTTTGAAATGGTCATTTAATTGTCTTTCAGAAACATGTTACTTGAATCTAAAATATTTATTGAAAAATTATCAAATGAAACTATTTAACAAAATACCAATGATTTTATAGGGTGTAGTTAAAAATGTAACGTAAATGACACCATAATTAGCCTAAATAACTTTGACAATCATCAATATCAATTTGAATTGTTCAAGTACTACCTTAACAGCCTTAATTACATATTTGTGTTTTTTTTAATTGAGGAGTAACGTAATTAACACGCTGTAACACCCAACGCCCCAACCGCCAAGGGGCTTACATGTTTCAAAAAGCTCGTTAGATGATACACTTTAAGAAAAACATGGTCTACAAATTTCCCCCTAGGGGAGCAGAACCCCTAGTAGCTCATAGCCTATATCTCGAAGGAATGATCAACTAAATTTATCTTCCTGAACTGTGAGTGTATATTTTTAGCTAATTCCTCAGATACTGTGGTCCCTTTTTTAATTCACATCTATTTGTTTCTACCATATGTGTGTCCTCTAAACTGATAAAAATGGTTATGATAAGGCCAATGACATTGAGTATGAATTAGTGAATTTTCCCTTATTGGATGATGACTTTCTACATCGTCCCTCTTATAAATTTCAAGTTTCTCTATTTATAAACTTTGCTAGAAAGTGTAGTCAGGAAGATCACTTTAATGACCATAATATTTTTCTGATCAACTTTTCAAACAAGGTTATTGGTATCATAAGCATAGAATAAGTTCATTTTCAAGTTCTATCGCAGAGACCATCAATTATATCAAAAATCAATAACAAATTTAAATCTCATTCCATCAATGCCAATGGGGAGTGCAGTGGCTCAGTGGTAGAGTGCTCAACTCAAGACCGATAGGCCGCGGGTTCCAGCCTCACTCGCGTCACTGGGTTGTGTTTTTCAGCAAGAACATTAATCCTAGCTTGGTACTGGTACAACCCAGAAAGACCCGTCCCTTTATAATTGAGAGATTGTTGATGAGACGTAAAGAATCAAATCAAACAAATAAAAATCATCAATGCCAATCAGAACTGGAACTTTATGGCGACTTAGTATACAAAACTAAGTGTAAAGAAAATTTGCTGATGCTTTCCCTGTTTGTTTATCAAAAACTACTCATCTCAATCATCTCTTGCTTCTAAGAACTGCCATGAATCATAAAATCTAACATAATATTACTGATTTATTTGGATAAACATATCTAGGCCTGTATATATTTGAACCATACAGACACACGAACATGAACTATATGCCCCTATAACCCAAATAATATAGTATTTAACTGACAGTTGCTAAAGTCCCAATTTACAGAAAACCCCTACATGGAAACAATTCAGAACTTTCATGGCCAAGGCGTCTGCCCACCTGAAGCCAGCAGTGGGCGATATTTTATATTCCTAGAATAACCCTGATACAGTGCATGAACCCCTTATTATGTAAAGTCTAATAGACCACAGGTCAGAGTCAATCTAGATGATAAGCTTGATTCATACTCTAAAAAATAACTTCAATTGGAAGCAGAGAAGAATGTGTTCAATAAGGAGTAAGTACATAAGGGTAAAGGGTGCATGAATAACTAAAGATAACTCGAGGTTTTTTTTTAATTCAGTTTTATGTACTCTTGAGTCTTATTATTGCTTTATCTCCTTTTTATATCTTGATCTATATGCTCTTGGAGATGATGCATGGATAAGTTAGGGGTTTTATGCAAACCAAACATCTATGTGTCTTGATCCATATCTGAACTTAGGATGAGAGTGGCGCCATGAAACGGGTTTAAGCCCTCCATTAAATATTTTACTATCTGTTCCAAGGCATTACTTCTTTTGTAGATCATTTGTGTTATTTATGTCTTGTGTTTGTCATGCATCCTTGTCCATTGATTGCTGCCTTGTGGTCACCTGCTATGAAAGGGCTGACCTTTTGGCTTTCGTTTGTAATGTTTAATTGTGTGCTCGTCACTTTCCCTTGTGATATCATGGGCTAGGTGTTGGACTTGATTGTATCGATTCCTGATCTTTGCCCTTTTTCATACTTTAACCTGGCGGGCTTATATCAGTAACTGATTCAGGTGGTCTCATTTGTCCCCGTCTGGCGTGGTTTTGCCAATGCCCTTAGTAGACCAGGCAGGCTGTTGGTCCTATATATTCTGTGTATCCCTGTCCATTGTGTGGCCCTGTTGATCAATGTGTGTTCTCTCTGTGGGATGGTTAGTCCGCACTGGTCTGCATAGACCCTGTTGCCATCATTTCCTAATTATCTGTAACACTTTCCGAATTTCTGCTGGTCTTGTTTACTGAACCCGTAGGCCACTGGCTGGATATGGTTGACTTCCCCCCAGGGGGAATTTCAAAGACCATATTTTTCTTAAAGCCCAATGTCTTGTGAGCATTTTGCAACATGTTAGCCCTCTGACAATGGCAGCGTTAAGCTGTAACAGCCTGTTACATACGTTGCCCCACACTATATTTGATAATGAACTTTCTTTTTAACACTTCAGAAAAGTGCAAAATATAAGGTAAAATGTCCAAATTGGTTATATTTTCTAAATCAGCTATTAATGCGCAACATATATTGACATTTGAAAACAAATATAGCCACCCCTGATGTAGTGTATGTTACATTTTTTCATTGAACCCCGATTTAAATGATAAATGAAGCTAATATAGTTTGTCTTAAATTTTATTGAAACCAGTTAATGTTAATGAATTTGAAATTATATTAAAGAATAATTGTATACCTTTTCAAAACTGCAAGCATTATGTTTCTATCTTATATAATTTTTGAGTTATTAGATGTTGAACATGGAAACCCCTTATCACACAAAAATGTTAAAAGTAATTTTCTAGGCCTTACGCTGGCAATAGAACCCCCTTCCCCTCTAGGGGAATTTAATACACTATGATTTCCGAATACTACATTATATAAGCCGCAAAATGAAATATGTTAGCTCTCTGAGAGTGGCAGCGTTAGCGTGTAACAATCATGTTACGTACGTTACCTGCAAAATAACATTAAATGTTCCTATTAATGTCTCCAACATGACATATTCACACTTTTTGGAAGTCTGGCACAGGTTTACGAACTTCTTATAACACTGTTACATAATTTTAGCATTTATTTTATTAATGTCATGAGTTAGTGCCGCTTTATATGTTACTTAGTGTTTCATATGTTATTTCCGAGTATCTGTATGCGATTATTGACTATACATGTGTTACATCCGTCAGTGAATATATCAAATCTATAAGGCTGCTATTCAAATGAATTGAAGTTCCTTACTATGGTGTCTTACACTATTTTACAGCCCAGGTTACATACCTTACTTTCCAAATACCATTAAACATTCAAGATAAGGTCTCCATTACGACCTGCTTGTACTTATTTGCATGCTGGCACAAGGTCATGTACTTCTTTTTACTCTGGCTCATTTGCTGAGGAAGTAACTCAAAACATAAACTACCATAGCCCTCTTTTCTTTTATAGAGACATCAAATATAGTCAACATAATACGCATGGAAAGTTTGTAACAAACACAGGGCTGTGAATCTTCCTCTCTATAGAGGATTTCCTCTTTTTTCACTAAAAATTGCTCAAACAAAAAGTTTCAGAATCAAACCAATATGTTTAAATCTGATGTCTTTTTGGTTAGGGGTTTTCCTTTTTTTTTGTTGGTTTCCTCTTTTTTAATGAAACTCTGATCATAACCCTGCAAACAGTGCAATATGTGAATAACAACCTAAAAAGATAGAAGAAAAAGTAGAAGTTATAGAGCTGTTTCTTGCCAAGGTAGCAACTCTTCCTATATTATCCAAGGATTTAAAGAATTTTCCAATATAGCTTATTAATCCTCTACCAGACTTATCTTGCAAGGATTTTGCAATATTCTAGCACTCTGAAATGGCACCATTACCTTGTAACAGCTAATTACATAAATTATCCTTCAACATCTTTGATAATTTTGGTAATTGACATGACTCCTGAAAAGTGCAAACCATAAGGTTAGATTTCCAAATTGGCTATATCATTCAAGTAAGCTATTTTTGCATCACAGATATGGACCTTTGAAAGCATATATGCATCCCAAAGTGCCACGTATGTTACATTTTTCATGATTCCTAAATAAATTAATTAATGAAACTAATATAGTTTGATAGTTTTTTAATGTGATTCATTTTGTATTAAAGAATGTTTATGTACCTTTTGGAAACTGCAAATATTATGTTTCTTTCTATCTTTTATAAGGTTTGAGTTTTGAACATGGTAACCCCATATCACATAAAATGTGAAATATTATTCTGTGGCTCTTTTGTTAGGGTACAATCAAGTTTTCTTTCACCCAGAGGTTTTAGATTTCCTTCCCATTTATTTTCCACACATTTTGTCCATATCTGGAAAGCCTCACTTGTTTTCATGGGAAAACCTTAATAGTTCAATCTTTGTATGTACATCTTAAGGCCAGAGAAGCAGGACGGAAGTAAGCTCATGTTCATACCATTTGAAATAGTCAGTATATGTGTATGGCTTTGTAACATGTCATACTGCAGCTTATTCCCATTTACATAAATAGCACATGTTAGGGCTTCATGTCACTGAATAGTGCCTAGTGCAATTCTCTGTTTGTTTTCCTACCCTGCTTAGAATGTAGATGAACTAGTGGGGAGGGGTTCTCTATCAGTTTGATAGGAACAACCTTTCCGTGGTACTAACACATTGGCTTTTTGGTAGTGTCATAATCTGTTAAACAGTGTATGACTGTAAATCTCTTTCCCCTTATTCTGGCCAATGTTGTTGACATCAAGAAGGAGCACCTTTTGTTGCATACACCAGTGTTGAACAAAACACACAGGATATCCTCTGTGAGAATGTTTGTAAGACTTTATAGACTGCTGCTTATACATTGCATATATGTATCTGTGACAAAACCAACATGCCAAGCCTTTAGTGCCCGGTTGAATACTGGTTCCATCAGATCCTTGAAGGTGACAGGAAAAGCTATTATGCTCTGTAGTATGCCATTACCATCAAAGCAATGTTTAGCACTGCATCGCCAATTTGATGTTGGTTCAATGTGTGATTAGTTTGGACTTGTCAGTTTTGGTGGAAATTCTATCAGAAGTTGACAGTGACCATGGAACAGGTCCCAGAAGGTACAAAGTCAACATTATGTCCAATATAAAGAAGGTCATGCTGACCAAAGACGCTCTTTTAAGCTCTCATCTGGCTGATTACCTTTTGCAAATTGGACAATTTCTTCTTGACCTCGCAAACCTCAAAATTTTATTAGCTTGAAGCATTGTATAGGGTTGTGAGACAGATTTTCATCTAAAAGTGAGTCAATAAAGTCTGCAACAGCCTTCTCCTACCAATGTCATCAGCCTCAATAAGATCCTTAGCTATGCCAGGTTTAGCAGGAACACCGAAATTCAAAAAGTACAGTTCATTGTCGTCAAAACTTGAACTAAAAACCAGAAACTTCCTCTAGTACTCATTCTACTTTGCACCTGAGCAGCCTTCCCCTACCAATGTCATCAGCCTCAATAAGATCCTTAGCTATGCCAGGTTTAGCAGGAACACCGAAATTCAAAAAGTACAGATCATATTCTTCAAAACTTGAACTAAAAACCAGAAACTTCCTCTAGTACTCATTCTACTTTGCACCTGAGCAGCCTTCCCCTACCAATGTCATCAGCCTCAATAAGATCCTTAGCTATGCCAGGTTTAGCAGGAACACCAAAATTCAAAAAGTACAGTTCATTGTCTTCAAAACTGGAACTAAAAGCCAGAAACTTCCTCTAGTACTCATTCTACTTTGCACATGAGCCTATGATACCTCTTTATTGTTTGCCTGATAGTTATGTCAAAAGCATTTCTCAAGCAAAGAACCAATGACACTGTCTGTGACACACTAAACTCATTTTGTTCGAGAAGTTCTTTGCATCTGGGATGAGTATCAGACAAATTTATGAGTGTAATCAGTTACTCAGGTTCATATTGTGCATAGTTGTTGCGACATTGGGAACAAGGCATACAGATAGAGCTGACATGCAATTCAAAGTTGTTTTCCTTGTAGCGCTAATCAATGTCAACACCATCTGAATTATATCCATATACCTTGCCCAGAATTAAGCTGTTTCACAGTGACTGTCTTTCAGAACTTCCGATTTGAATGCATGGCATCTACTGTTTATGTGAGCAAACAAGGAAGGCTGATGGATCACATTATAATAATAGTTTAAGTCACTATAAATTAATAACTTCAATTTATTTCAGCCTTATATTTTTTTTTAATTCTCTGACAGACTTTATACATGTATAGTAAACAACTGCCATACAGATACTCAGAATAACTTATGTATCATTTGGTACATGTAACAAACATAACAGTTAAAGCTCAAAGCATTTATTAAATTAACACTTAAAATAGGTAAACCTTGTTAAAAGAAGTACATAAACATGTGCCAGCATGCAAATAAGTATAAACAGGGCTTGTTAGAGACATTAACTTGAATGTTTAATTCTATTTTGAAGGTAACATACGTAACATGGGCCTGAAAAATAGTGTAAGGGACCATAATAAAGCACTTTAAATCATTTTAATAGAAGTCTTACAGATTTACTATATTTTGTGACAGATGTAATACACGTACAGTCAATAAATACCATACTGATACTCGGAAATGATGCAGGAAACTCTCAATAACGTATATAACGGTAATAACTCAAGACATTTATAAAATTAATACTTAAAATATGTAACTGTGTTATAAGAAGTTCATAAACCTGTGTCATTATGCAGATATGTGCGAACATGTCATTGTTGAGACATTATCAGGGACGTTTTATGCTATTTTGGGGGGGGGGGTAACGTATATAACGTGATGTTACACGTTAACGCTGCCACTCTAAGAGGGCTCACATCTTTTATTTTGTGTCTTATATAATGTAGTTTCAGAAAATTATAGCGTACAAAATTCCCCCTGGGGGGAGGGGGGTCTATTGCCAGCTCAAGGCCTACAGTGTCCAGACATCACAGGTAGTTAAGTAAATTTGATTGATAATATAGAATGTAAATATAAGTTTTGAAATTCATATTTTAAGCTTGCACTGGATGATGAAAAACATGAGCTTTTTTAATGTTTCCGAGAGCCCTTTGGGCTTCACAGACAATTAATAGCTAATGTTTTTCATCATCCAGTGCAAGCTTAAAATATGAATTAAATTCTTAATTCAAGCTGGTTGACTAAAATTAACAATAATGAAAAATGTCCTAATGATTTGCTAAGGATAACAAAAATGATTTACTATCATAATGCTTAATATTTGCACCTTTACAGTTTTTAATTTTTGTACCAAACATATATTGTGGGTAATCGATCAGAGTGCCTCAGGCGCTCTACCATGTACCAACAATCTATACTTTGAGAAACGTTAATATTGTCAGCTTTTATAGTACAATTTGTGCTCAGGCGCTCTACCATGTACCCACAATCTATACTTTGAGAAACGTTGATAATTGTCAGCTTTTATAGTATAATTTGTCCACGTCATAATTGAAATTAACCAGACTAAGATAACACCACGTGTAAATTGTGTTCATTGGGTGCAAACGTTATTTGATACACATTGCCCTATTTGAGCCGCGATATGAGATTTCCAACAATGTAGTATGTGCGACCAGCAAAGGCTCAGAACATATTGCACATACACGCAGTCTAATCAAAGCCTTTGCTAGTTGCTTGAATATTTTATGACTATTAAGCTACTGAACTAACAAAATTTGGAGTTTCTAAGCTTAACAGGAGGCTGCACAGGCTTCTGAGTCTATTAATGTCAAGTTGCCACATTGTTAGAAATCACATGTCACGGCTCATTTCTTGTTTGTATTTCAGATGAATCAAGACTGCAATATTCCTTAATAGAAGGGTACACACAGAACACACAGAAGTTAGACGTTTTCCTCTTACCACAATGGGAACAGCTTCGTGTGTCAGAGATTTACACTCCATTGATTCTCATTGATGATCAAAATGAAAAGATGGAGACATTTGAAAGACAAGGTTCATTACGTGAAACGCATCTGAATAAATTTGTAGGTGATGATCGTTTAAGATCATACAAAGAATTGTTTTGTAACTGTAATGGACTAGAAAAGCGAATATTTTTAGTGGGTGAGGCTGGAGCAGGAAAAACAACTTTTTGTAAACATCTAACAGATATGTGGTGTCAGGTAAACCATACAAATGAAGAACGCGAGCCTGCATTTTTGCCACAACTAGAAGATGTCACTGTGTTTAAGCAATTTCAGCATTTGTTCTACATATCTTGTAGATTTGCTGAAGAGAAGGAAACAATATTTGATATGATAAATAATCAGCTTTTGGACGATGATCAAATGAAGGAAGCTGCAAAATACGTTCTTAAACACAACCCACAAAACTGTTTTATTATACTTGATGGTGCTGATGAATGGAAAGGATCTCCTACTTCATGGACTGGTAAAAGAGGAGACATAGCTGGTCTACCAAGTATGGCAGGTGTAGAGAACTGTGTTATTCTCATCACCTCTAGACCATGTAGATTCCATGCTTTGTCTAAAAACACACAGAAAATCTTCAGATGCTTGCAACTGAAAGGTATAGCATGCGTAAAAGACTTTGTGGAAACCATCTTACAAAAACTGAAAGACCCACAACCCAAGCAATCATCTAAAAACTTTCTAAGCCAGGTTAAAATGAATGATATGTATGAGCTGATGGAAATTCCATTAATATTAATTATTGTACTAGAGTGTTGGATAGATGATAAATCTTTACATAAATTAATGTGTATTAACTACATTAAAATGATTCAGTCTCTAATACGTCGATTCAAAGGAAGTGCTGGTTGGTTAAGTTCCGAAAGCAGACTACGTGTTATTCCTTATCTTTATGATCTAGAGACAAAATGGGAACAGCGGTCGAATGAGTTGCCTTCCTTACTGTTGACGTATAAAGCCCTTCACAGATATGCAGGTTTAGTTCTTTCACTTGGACAGTTAGCTTGCGATCTGCTTCTAGGAAAAAACGAACCGTTTCTGATATTTTCTAAATCAGACCTCAAATCATATCTTCAAGCAGATGATGAAAATGATGAAAGTGTAAATGTCTGTTTAGCATTGGGAATTTTATCAAAATCAGAAACGACAAAGCGTGGAATCAAAACATTGGAGAATTTTGCATTCTGTCACAAAACATTTCAAGAGTTTTTCGCAGCATTGTGGCTTACTAGCAGGTATAGAAATGAAGCATCAAAACCGTATAAATATATTAAAAATATTCTATTTCTAGACAAATGTGATATAATGATAACATTCCTCTGTACGATTGAGCCAGATACAGGTAAGAAGTTCTGGATAGATCTCCTGGAAGAAGATAAAATAAAAAAAATATGCCTAGCTAAAACAACAATGAACCATCAGAGCTTACAACAACTGTACGGATCATTGTCATCTTTCTCTGTACTAACGATCCTGGAGCTTGAAAATTTGAGATGTAGTGACCATAATAGGTGCAGTATACCTGTCATAGATTTCCAGAAGCGTAACCAGCTGACACATCTTGACCTACGTGACTTACTTGTTGAAGATCTGCTGCTACCTATGGAAGGAGCCAGATTCAAATTACTGACACTTAAAGATGTAACAATGGCCCATCATGGACTAGAACAACTGGCAAGCTCTTCATCATCCTTGTCTTCCATTATGCAGCTGCACCTTGGTGGAGTGAGATGTAGTGAACATAGAGATAGGAGTTGTATACCTGTCCTAGATCTACGGGAGCATAACGAGCTAGAGCTACTGCGAATAAAGGCCTCGCCTGTTGAAGGTCTGCTGCTACCAATCGAAGGAACCAGAATCAGACAACTGTCTCTTGACAATGTTACAATGGCCCATCATGAACTAGAACAACTGTCAAGATCTTCATCATCCTGGTCTTCCATTAAGCAGCTGCACCTTAATGGAGTGAGATGTAGTGAACATAGAGATAGGAGTTGTATACCTGTCCTAGATCTACGGAAGCATAACGAGCTAGAGCTACTGGCTATGATGGCCTTACCTTTTGAAGATCTGCTGCTACCTGTGGAAGGAACCAGACTCAGATATCTGGCTCTTGACAATGTTACAATGGCCCATCATGCACTAGAACTACTGTCAAGATCTTCATCATCCTGGTCTTCCATTGAGCAGCTGCACCTTGGTGGAGTGAGATGTAGTGAACATAGAGATAGGAGTTGTATACCTGTCCTAGATCTACGGGAGCATAACGAGCTAGAGCTACTGCGAATAAAGGCCTCGCCTGTTGAAGGTCTGCTGCTACCTATCGAAGGAACCAGAATCAGACAACTGTCTCTTGACAATGTTACAATGGCCCATCATGAACTAGAACAACTGTCAAGATCTTCATCATCCTGGTCTTCCATTGAGCAGCTGCACCTTAATGGAGTGAGATGTAGTGAACATAGAGATAGGTGTTGTATACCTGTCCTAGATCTACGGAAGCATAACGAGCTAGAGCTACTGCGAATAAAGGCCTCGCCTGTTGAAGGTCTGCTGCTACCTATCGAAGGAACCAGAATCAGACAACTGTCTCTTGACAATGTTACAATGGCCCATCATAAACTAGAACAACTGTCAAGATCTTTATCATCTTGGTCTTCCATAGAGCAGCTGCGCCTTGATGAAGTGAGATGTAGTGAACATAGAGATAGGAGTTGTATACCTGTCCTAGATCTACGGAAGCATAACGAGCTAGAGCTACTGGCTATAATGGCCTCACCTTTTGAAGATCTGCTGCTACCTATGGAAGGAACCAGAATCAGATCACTGGCTCTTGTCAATGTTACAATGGCCCATTATGGACTAGAACAACTGTCAAGATCTTTATCATCTTGGTCTTGCATAAAGCTGCTGTACCTTAATGGAGTGAGATGTACTAAACATAGAGATAGGAGTTGTATACCTGTCCTAGATCTACAGAAGCATAACAAACTAAAATAAGTGTATCTAAGGAACTTATCTGTTAAAGGTCTGCTGCTACCTATGGAAGGGGCCAGAGTGAGAGCTTTTTATTTAAGAATGTAACGATGGCCCATCATGGACTAGAACAACTATCGAGATCTTTATCATATTTGCTTGACACAGAGTACCTATCCATTAATGAAGTTGATTGTAGTGAGCATAGAGATTGGTCTAGGGGTCAAACTGATATATATGGGCTATTTTGCGAGTTTGTTGCACCCCCCAGGAAGAAAAACTTGGTTACTATTTTCAGTTAGGGACATGTTTTGGGGCCTTAGAAACCCATGTTTTACTAAGTTTTCTGTGGTCAGCTTTCTGTAAATGGCCTGTAATCAACGTTACCCTCCTAACATTGAAAATAGTAGTACTCAAAATACAAGACTAAAAGGATATTTTACAAAAGTATCAATGAATTTTTTTGAACTTTAAATGCTTAATCGTGTCATAAACATCAATTGCAGACATCTGTGAGGTTTATTTCTGCTCATCAGTGTTACGTACGTTACATTTTATACAAAATTGCAGATAATGACTTTAGAGATTGCATATTAGAATGAATCATGTTCCCCAACCCCAGGAAGAAAAGCTTAGTTACTATTTTCAGTCAGAAATATGTCCTGGGGCCTTAGAAACCCATGTTTTTCTAATTTTCATTGGTCAATCGTCTGTAAAAGGCCTGAAATCAATGTTACCCTAATAACATTAAAATACAAACAAAAAAGACAAGACCAATAGGATATTTTCCAATATTATTAATGAAATTATTTGAGCTTTATTTGAGCTTTACACGTTTCAGCTAGACATAAATATCAATTGCAAACATCTGTGATGTGTATTTCTGCTCTCCAGAGTTACATATGTTACATTTTTTATGAAATCGCAGGTAATGAATTAAAAGATTGCATATCAAATTAAACCATGTTCCACAACCATAAATGTGTAATAAAGATTTCGATTCTAATGATGAATTTTTATTTTCACATATTTGAAGCAATTTATAAATTTCAACTGGCAATAAAGTGTAGTAAAATAAATATTTCAAGATGCGTATAAGCATCTCACTTCTACTGGCGTACATATTTTATTTTCGTCCATTTACATTGCACTAATCTCTTTCACAACGAAATTAAATAGCGACTAAACAACCAGGTTTAACTACCATGGATATTTAATTTCTGTCAATATATAAATAAGGTAACGTAGGTAACTAAATGATGTTTTGCATAAATGGATAAAGATAATAGAATTTGTGGAGAATAGACTAAAAATTTGCCTTTGCCTGACTACACACAAGGTAAAATTTAAGTCTACTCTCAACATGTTTTTAATAACTTCAATTACAGACAAATTATTCTTAATAAACACTAATATAAGAGTTTTGTATGTTTGGTTCTGTTACTTTCATATGGCTATTTGCATTTTTGTCAATGGTTCATGGCAATATACATGATATTTACTTCATGATTCAAATATTGGACTGAAGATACCTTATATCAATTAATAATTAAAAAACAAAATATAAAAGCAATATTTCCTACATCTGGTGGCAAAGATGATAGTGCGCGATGCCTTCCAGAGTAGGGATATTCTGTTGATTTTATACAGAGAAAGACAAATCTTAAAACTAATAAAGTTCTGCTTAAGCCTTCTTTTAACAAGAGCGAAGGGGTTACAGATTGGTCAGATTTGATGATTAGCTGTTTTACAAGTTACTCTTTACACTAAATGTATGTGTAAGGTAAGTCCATAACATATGTAACAGCACACTGCCATTATTTTAGCTTAAATATTTTTTCCTGCAACTTCTGGCTCTTTTTGCCATTTTATTTGCCAAGTATTTTATCAGGCTTTAAAATAATATGTTTGCTTAAAAGTGAGTATGACCAGGAAATGTCACAATCGCAGACTGCAGACTAACCAACGGTACTGTGAAGAAGAGACACAGAACATTTTAGGTTTTGACTGCATTTTGCTATACATGTAAATTAAAATTTCTAACTCATTTTTAAAGACTGCAAACATAATATCAACCAAAGTATTTATCGGAACAGAAGTAGCATGGTTTATACCCAAATGTACCTGATGTTTTGTAGATCTAGCCTAAACAGGTTTTCTTGTATGCTTTATAATTTATTTTTCACTGTTGTCTATTACATTTAGAAAAAAATAACAACACTGTTTCATCTGTCACAATTGCAATCTTCTCTACTTTTGTTAAGCACGGTTCTTTTTTGTATCATATTGTAATGCTTATTATTTTATTATATTTTGCAGGAATTTTGAAAGAAACTAATTTGTTTGTTAATTAAGAGAAGTTAAGGTAAAACCATACTCATAGACTGAAAAACATAGTATGTGGTAACACTAATTACAAAGCTATAAAGATATTTCAAGGTTACATAAATTGCAAATCTTTTGTCAATTATTGAATCTTTTTGAAAGTCCATTTTCAGGAGTAACAACTTGAATCATAAACATGACACAACAAAATTAGGCAACATGGTTTGAATCTCTGCAGCTCACAGATTTAGTTGTCAAATGATTGTCAGTTGAAAAAAGGTGTCACAACTAACACGCAGCTATTGGCTTTCTTACATTGTTAATAATGTAGTTTTGTGATGTTGTTTTTGCACTGTCAGAGTTATTTGTAACAATTATACATATTTGCACATGATCTATGAATGAAAAGTATGAGACTTATGGTCAGTTTGTTGGTTTCAAAGATTTACTGAATTAGGCTGGGCTTACCTGTTGGATTTCTTTTGCTCCGGTATTCAGTTTTATTTACTGTTGAGTCATTATCTTTGCTTTATCTCCTTGTTATATCTTGATTTATATGTTTTAGGAGATGATGCATTGATAAGTTAGGGGTCTTTCATGCAAACCAAATATCTATGTGTCTTGATTCACATCTGAATTAAGGGTGAGGTTGGCGTCGTTAAACTGGTTTGAGCCCTCCAGTAAAATATTTTACCGACCGTTCCAAGGCGGTACTTCTTTTGTGGATCTTTTGTGGTATTTCTGTCTTGCTTTAGCTATGCCTTTGTGCGCGTCTGTTTATATGTGCTTTGTGGTCACCTGCTGGGAAAGGGCTGACCTCTTGGCTCACGTTTGTGGTGTCTACTGTGAGTTTGCCACTTTCCCATTGGTATCCTGGGTCAGGTGTGGTACTTGATTGTATCGATTCCTGATCTTTGCACCCTTAGTTACTTTAAATGCATGCAGAGCCATCCAAAAATGTGAAAAGACTGTGGATGACAGCTTGTAGACAGCATTTTAGTCATAACTGACGCATTCTTGTACCCATTTGTTAATATTAACATTGTTTGAGAGCTGTCTTGTCTACAGTGAAAGGAACTCATTTCCATTTACTTTTAAGTGTAGTGCCATATTAAGATTACAAATATTTAGTACTGTATGTTGCCAGTTACAAGTATTAGCTAATCTCTTATATTGCAATGGTTATTACATGTAATATGATACTTTAATATAAAGACAACCCTTATATGCAACAAATCAACAAATCACTGTTTCAGCAAACTGATATGGTTGAAAAAACAGATTCATTATGTGTTAGGATGGCGAGCATTCCAACCAAGGGATTGTTTTCTACATCATGCACATCAGAAATATTAACATTAAATGTTTGTAAATTTGTATTAGATAAACCTTTCGTGATGTAATTTCTCAAACATGAGACATGACCTCTAATCAACTGATAAAAGACTGGGCATACACTGAAGCTGTCAGCTGATCCAATGCGGTGAATGACAGCTGCGTGCGTAGCATTTTTACATCGTTGAATAACCTTATTAAGAGCCTTTGTCACAGAAAGACCAACCAAGACACACTTACCCTAATAGGATATTTTCCAATAGTATCAATGACCTTATTTGAGCTTTAAATGTTTGACCTAGACATAGACACTAATTGCAGACATCTGTGGGTAGGTTTCTGCTCGTCAGCATTACGTATGTTACGTTTTATACACAATTGCAGATAATAACTTTCTTAATTTCATATCAGAATAAAACATGTTCCCCAACATTAATTTTATAATGTTGGTCTCTATTATAATGGTAAATTACCAATTTAGCATATTTGAAACTGTTTATAACTTGTAACTGTATTGAAATAAATAGTTCAATACGCTTAGTAGCATTTAACTTGTACTGGCTGACTTTCTATCCTGATTATATATGGTAACGTAATTTACAGGCCTATTATGAGTTTGACCACAGCAAACGTAATAAAACAATCAGTCTAATATCTGAATCATATAGTAGACATTATGTTTATTGTTATTAATCATGGTAAAAAACTGCAAACTGTCATGTCAAAGTGACAGAATCAATCAAAAATGCAAAACTCTCTTATTTTATTGTTTATTTAGAATAATTTGACTATAATTGAAGTTATTTGAAAAAAAGAGAGTAGACTCAAATTTAACCTTTATGTCTTCAGGCTTAGGAAGAATTTGAGTCTACTTTCCACACTTTAGTGTTTTATCTATGCATGCAGAGGACAATGCTGTTACCTACGTTACCTTTTATATATATAAACAGCAACAAAGTTTCCATTGTCGTAGACTCTGTGTATTGAATTATTATTTTATTTCACTGTGACAGAGATGAAAGAAGATATTGTACATTCCAATGTAATTTAAATTGGGTCAGATAGAAAACATGTACGCCAGTAGAAGTAACGTGCTAATGAGCATGTTTAAATGTTTATTTTGCTACCTATATCGCCAGTTACAAGTTATAAGTAGCTTTTATATGTAAGAATGGACATTCATCATTTGAATAGAGATCTTTATCACATATTTAAGGTTGGGAAACATTGTTAATTCTAATATGTTATCTATAAAGTCATAATATGAAATTTCATAAAAAATGTAACAGAAGTAAAAGTAAGTAATGGTGCAAAGATCAGGAATTGATACAATCAAGTACCAAACCTAACCCAGGATACCAATGGGAAAGTGACAAACTCACAGAAGACACCACAAACGAGAGCCAAGAGGTCAGAAATACACTCCACAGATGTCTCAAATTGGTGTTTAAGTCTAGCTCAAACATGTAAAGCTCAAATAATTTCATTAATACTATTGGGAAATATCCTATTAGTCTTGTATTATGAGTTACTTTTTTTAAAGTCAGTAGGGTAACATTGATCACAGGCCATTTACAGACAACTGACTGAAGAAATCTTAGTAAATCATGGGTTTCTAAGGCCACAAGACATGTCCCTGACTGAAAATAGTAACCAAGTGTTTCTTCCTGCGCTTAGGGAACATGGTTCATTCTCATATGCAATATATAAAGTCATTATCTGCAATTTCATATAAAATGTTACATACGTCACGCTGTTGAGCGAAAATATATCTCACAGATGTCTGCAATTGATGTTTATGACTAGATCAAAAGTTTAAAGTTCAAATAATTTCATTGATACTTTTGTAAAATATTTTGTTAGTCTTGTTTTTTGTATACTACCATTTTCTATGTTAGTAGGGTAACGTTGGTTACAGGCCATTTACAGAAAATTGACAACAGAAAACTTAGTAAAACATGGGTTTTCAAGGCCCCAAGACTTGTCTCTGACTGAAAATAGTGACCAAGTTTTTCTTCCTGGGGGGTGCAACAGAACTCAAAATTTGAGATTTGGCCCCTACACTAGATAGTTCATGTCGATGTTTCAAGGATATAAGAGGTCAGTCCTGAAATAGAATTATGGAACTTAAATACTAACCTGTTGAATACTAATATATGTGGGCCATCCAATAATTTCTGACAATGCCCTCATATACCAGAAACTGTTATCTAAATCAGAATTATTTTACATGGGTTTTGTCTATTCATGTTTGAGATATGGAGTTTCCATCATCACAACCTTATCGTATGTGTTTACAAATTTATTGGAGCTAATGGACACAGAAATCACAATTAAAACAATTTTTGTCTGTAGGCTGTTTGGGTAAGAGATGAATAACATTTGTTTGCATTCTGTGGCGTCTGATCTGGTTCTGGTTCTACAATGCGAAATGCGGTGGGATAACGCAGTTCTTCCTCCGCACACTAGCCATTTACGTAGGTGACGCATATAACATGTGATAAATATAAAATAATATAAAAAATAAATGCATTGCTAAATTAATAAGAATATAAAAAATATTCTGCAAGCGTGGGTATTACGTGGAACAGGCATAAGCCAATACCTTGACCCGACGTGGAACCATCATGCAGCATTGATACCACAAGAAAAGTTGCTTTGGGCCAATGTAGGCTGTTGACGCTGGGCCAACGAAGTTAATTTTGACCATCAACATTGTGGCCACGTGGGCTAAAGGTATCAATTCAATCTGGGAATTACCTTGTGTATATGTGCTTTAGAAGGTTAAGTTAGGTGTCTTTCATGCAAACTAAACATCTGTGTGTCTTGATCCACATCTGAACTAAGGGTGAGGTTGGCGCCGTGAAACTGATTGAAGCCTTTCAGTAAAATATTTTTACTGACCACTCCAAGGCGGTACTTCTTATGTGAATCATTTGTGTTATTTATGTCTTGTGTTTGTCATGCTTTTGTGTCTGTTCATTGCTGCCTTGTGGTCCCCTTCTGGGAAAGGGCTGACCTCTTTGCTCTTGTTTGTGATGTATAATTACGATGTTGTCACATTCCCATCATGGTATCCTGGGTCAGGTGTGGTACTTGATTGTATCGATTCCTGATCTTTGCCATCTTTCTTAGTCATAAGAACGCTAATTTGTTTGCTGACATCGTGGTTGCACATTCTTTTCAGTCTATCAAAGATTGGCCATGAAAGGCAGATAAGCATGATCACCAGCACAGTCTGATCAATACTTTTTTTACAGCAGATGCTGCTTACATTATACCAGTTTATCAACTATAGATCCTTAGACATCAGAAGTTTCCTTCAATGAATACATGTTTCGTGTGTATAATCTAATAATCCATGCAGACGAAATAATAATCCGTGCATACAGGATATTTCAATATGCAAATGATTAAAAAATCCATGAGCATGAATTACTAATCCGTTCGCACAATTTAATAATCTGGGAGCATAGATTGATAGTCTGTATGAACAGTATAACAATCTCTGCGCACAGAGATTCCAGATTCCACAATTTCTTAATCTGACCGAATGGAATGATAATCTGAACGCACGAAATAGGATTATGAGCACACGGAATAATAATCTGTGCAAACAGAGTAATAATCTGTGGGCACGAAATAATAATCAATGCGCATGGAATGATAAGCCTTACCCCTAACTCATGGAATATAATCCAAGGGCACAAAAACAGATTCCAAGCAAACGGAATCATAATTCGATTTAGAAATTATTATTAGAAATCTAAGAGCTCAATTTAATTTCTGTGGGACATAGGCAAATAGTGCAGACCAAGATCAGACGCCACAGAACGCGGCTTTAGGTCATGGTCTAGCAAAATTTGAATAAAAATGAAAAATAATACCCAACATCCCATTAAGAGAGTTAGACTGTTCCCATTGATGATGGAGAGAAAGTCCATTAGGCATCAATGGGTTAATCTATCCGCCAAAATATAACCTCAAGGCATAGCTCTTTTAACATTCCCTATGAAACCAATCGTCGTACTGTAATACAATTTTACAGAGATAAATTTTCGGTAAACCGCTACCAAACAGCTTTATCAAAATAAATAACAGTCTGCAAAAAAACATGGCAGCCAAGGAATGTGACCTTTGGCAGATAAAGAGGATTAAACCGCTCGTCAGAATTCAAAGTTATTTGGCAGAGATCGTCACAACCCTTCTTATCAAAAGCTTGAAAAATTTGATCTGTTGTAAAACATGGCAACTGTTGTACCTGAATATAAGAGATGTTAACCCAAATCCCTTTGTAGACTGGTAAATTCTTAATTTGTACTTTATCAAACAGTGTAGACCAGGATGGAATGCCATGGGATGCTTCACTTTGCCCGTTTCTGCATTTTTTCTAAAGAAATTCATCTTCACTTATCTCTGAAATAGATAACTTGGATGAATGTCACACTTAATATGAATGTTTACAAATTAGAGTGGAACAAAACTACAAAAATACCAAACCCTCCTCCTTGGCATCCACTGGAACGGTACAATCTATAAAACTTGATTCTTATCATCAACAGCAAGTTAGCAGTCGAATTTGAAAGCCCAAATGCAACATCGTTCTCATGGCTTTGTTAAACAGGATCTTGCAAGCCGTGTTGTAACTCAAATCAATCAAATTGTTGATTAAATTCAAAGTCGATTGGCAGAATTTTTTGATTACCCTCTACAAAAAAGAACGTGATATGTCGAAAATACGTGTACATGAAAACGGGGCTTTGCTACATATACAACAAGACATGCTGTGTCCCGTAGCACAGTCAATAATGTGTCTGACAGCAGATCCAGGGGTCACGAGTTTGATCCTGCACCCGCCCCATACTTTCGTGGAGATCGATCAGGAAATAATTTCTATGGTCAATCTCCTCCCTAGTAGTACTGGTTAACCTCTTGGTCAAGCTTGCCCTGGTAAAAGTGTGGTATGGTGGGTTGACGTCCCGACATGACCGTAACTATTGACTAGGACGTTAAGCATCAAACCAAGCCAAAAAGACATAAACTTAGGTGAGCGATACAGGGTCATTTTGTACATGGTTATTGAAACAATACACATAGATTGTTAAATTCTGCTCTCAAATAATTATATCGTGAAAACGGATTATTATTGAGCGCATGAATTCTTTTTCTGTTTGCACGAATTATTAAATCGAGTGCTCGGATTATTATTTCTTATGCATGGATTATTATATCATGTGAACGATTTATGATTTCGTGCGCACGGATTATTATTTCGAGCTTATGGATTATTATTCCGTGTACACGAATAAATAAATCATGCTCTTGAGTTGTTATCTCCTGCATACGAAATGTTATATTGTGCACACAAATTAATATTCCATGCCCTCAGATTAATAAAGCGTTTGCATGAACAATCATTTTGTGCACATGCTTTATTAAATTGTTTGCTCGGAATGTTAAATTGTGTGCACAGATGAGTAAATCATGCAAACAGGTTAGTAAACCATTAGCATGGAACGCTATTTCGTATGCACAGAGTATTATTCCGCTTGAATAACTTATTTACATATGTAATTGTCATAGCAGAATATGTTACTAAATGTCCTAAAGGTACCACTGTACTTAAGTTACATAACAATACTGTAAATTCGGAATTTTTTGCCAGGTTTTTATTTTTGCAAAACTTTGCATATGCGAGATTCTATGAAAATAAAATCCTTGCGAAGTGGCAGAATGACTTTGTTTACTGATGAAAATACATCATGCAAAGTCGTGTATTTTAAAGACATATGCGGCTATTTCCAATGCGCACCTTTTCCGCGTCTGCAAACGGGGAAAGTTGTCTGGGTCCTGTCTTTCGATCCTTAACGGATTCGGATCAATACAGCTTCCGATATTCTTATGTCATATCGGTGTTCCGACATTTTCTTCACAAAATAACTAATTAAAGTGTGTTCGAAATATCTATTGACATCTTTTCAGAACTGATCGTCTCAGCACTAAAGACAGATAAATGTAGCTCAGTCGAAATCAAACGACGTACACAATAACCCTGGTTACGAATACGATAGTGGCCGAGTCTATACTATTTGTATGGATATTTAGAGCGGCGCACGACCTGACCTCGTGGCCTAGTGGTTAGCGCGCCTGGCTACAAAGCCAGAGAACCAGGATCAATTCCCAGATGCGCACATATTTTCAGTGTGTTTTTTCTTTCTTTTTTAACATTTTAATGCTAAATTACTTCATATACTAGTAAAATGGCATCATCAAAACGACCGAAATGGTCATCCCCGAACTTTTTATATTGAATTACGCATGAAACCTATGGGGGTGGGGTTAAATTTGGCCCTCTAAAAAGAAAATCAGTTCGGTGACCCCAGCTTTTTATTCTTTTTTCTAAAAGGTATTATAATAGTCCATGAATTAAAAATAAATTTTCAAGATTTTCAATGTCAGATTTTTTAATACATGATTTATTCTAAAAACAAATTCCATTTTTCGACGAATTGCCAAAATATATCATGCAGTATCTTGTCACAGCATGGGGTAACAAGTAAACATGCACATTTTCTTAAAAGTTTGAGGTCATGGGCAGTAATTTAAGTTAAAAGAAAGAAGCTGGGTGAAGATTACAACCGTTTTAGCTCGATAATTAGGACTAGTATTATTATTTTATATTTCTAGAAAATTGGTCAAATGCTGTAAACTTCAATATGAGATTCTGAAAAAATAAGCACGGTGACATATCCTTTTTATTTCATAAATGGATAGCCCATGCATAAAACAAACTGTATGCAAAGTATTTAAAATATTTCAATGTGGGAAGTATTTAGTAGCATATGTCCTTAAACGACATTAATGTGTTTTTGACACTATTCGTAAAATGAAAATTCTTGAGAAAATTTCTGAATTTACAGTACTCTATCTAATCTCTGTAGCTGCACAGGCTGGTTTGTGTAAATCCTGCTCAGCAACGCCCATGGCAGGTTATTTTTGTCGTAAATTAATATTATTAGGTATAATTTGTTCATGTTAATTTACGTTTTAGTAAGATTAACCAATATAAGCCTAGCTCAATTTTGTTTTGATATGTATTAATAAGAGAACATGTATCACATGACGTAGTTTCAGGCTGTTAGTAATATAACGCCAGGCAATAAAATCATAAACCACTAGTGGTCTAAAGCCATTTCACATATACACTGAAACTGAACCGAAAGTACACCTAAACCAAATTGCATTGTTCGTTTTTGGTAGACCTTTTACATTTGAACTGAATCATCAAACGAAATTTAAGAAAATGCATGTATAATTTGGCGCAGACCTGGAAATTCTACAGACTTACTGATATTGCTCCATGTCACTACCTTTAGGTCATGGTATTTATAGTCGCTCTGAAAAGTCAGTAGTCTGTAGTCTTGCACTGTAAGATAATCGCTCTAATGTCCAGCTGGACAATACATCATTGGTTTTCATGGTTACTAAATTATATACAACGTGTGTGTGTGTGTGTGTGCAGGTGTAATCAAAATTAGAGCCATTTCACATATACACTTAAACTGAACCAAAAGCACACCTAAACCGAATTGCATTGTTTCGTTTTTGGAAGACCTTTCACATATGAACCGATTTCGCGTACGAAATTTAAGAAAATGCATGTATAATTTGGCACAGACCTGGAAATTCTACAGACTTACTGATATTGCTCCATGTCACTACCTTAAGGGCATGGTATTTATGGTCTCTCTGAAAACCAGTAGTCTGTAGTCTTGCACTGTAAGATAATCGCACTAATGTCCAGCTGGACATATATCAATGGCTTTCATGGTTAATAAATTATATGCAACTCATGTGTGTGTGTATGTGCAGGTGTAATAAAAATTATACTGTGTGTTGCTGGTAACAAACCTGTCTTATTTGCTAAAATTCAGCCGCTGAAACCGAAAATTAAAAAGTCCAATTTGTCTATGTTTCCACTTTGTCGTTGTGTTTCGGTTTTGGCGTATATATGAAAGCACTCATAAATTTTAAGGCATTCATTTTTTTAGCTTTTAAAAGTGTATATGTGAAATGGCTCTACCATATTATCGTGTAACGATGTGGCATACATAACAACGTTGCATACAAAATCACAAAATAATAACTCTTAGGCCAGAAATGAGATTTCAGCGTAATCTGTTCCTGTATTATTGTATTTATCAAACTCATTGCAAAAAAGAGATAAAAGCTCGGTCAGTTTCGCGTTTAATCACTTTTCCCAAACTCGTTCAATAAATTCAATCAAAGAGCACTCATTTAAGATCCTCTTATAGTAGAGCTGTTGCAGTGTAAATATTATGAGCCTCTTTGTAAGAAAATCTGTCTTTGGATTATGCCACCAGATAAGCTTCAAACCAGGCATCGAGGTTAGAAAACTTGAGTTCATTCTCAGACTCAAAATAAAGCGCAATGATTGGCTGCTTGCAGACACGTGTCCGCAAGCAGCCAATCATGGCACTTTATTTTGAGTCTGTGACTGTACTCAAGTTTTGTAACCGCGAGGCCAGAATGCTGCCAAAATGCTTGACAAAAACTGTCCTGTAAATCAACGAAATTGCAGCACAATAGTTTGGCTTTCATTCCAGTTAAATAACGGTAACTGGTGCGTATTCAGTATCCAAAAATGCACAATATGACCCAACCGTGTCCAGACCCCCTTTTGCCCCCTTGTGGGCTTAGATTATTCCATTTACCTTCAAGTTGATATTTGTTATTTGAATACGCTGTGACGTCAGTATACAGTAGTCTGTGAAAGTGAGCTGCCAGAACCTACAAAAATGTTTTCTTAGTTTGAAAATTAGCCTAAACATTTTCAATGATACAACTAATTTTTTTTGACATGTTAAGTATGTGAACGAAGTCATGTATAAAATAATCTCAAAGCTAACAAAGGCTTAGAATTGATCACTTGTGTATTAATCCTATCCACAGGATGTACAAGTTAATGTTTTACTTAACAATTGTAAACAAAACCCGAGGTCATTGTCACTCTTGGCTGGCAGGACAATAAACATGCATGTTAATATACACAGAACCAAAATTTATGGAACTCTTGTATTTCATTTTTCATTTTACCTAAAACACACTTAAGGTACAGAGCCCAAGTCAATATCAGGTGTGACCTCCACCTGCAGCAACTCATGTTCAACACCTTCTGGGCATAGTGAAGGTGATATAGCGTATATCTGTTCTCAATCTGCCACCTATCCTCATGAAGTGCAAAACCAAGTTCCTGGAGAAAAACAATGGTTCCCTTTAGGTAAAGTCGGGTATATACGGACAGACAGCTACATTCGGACAGCGACCTTGTTTGTTTCATATTTCAAATATTGGAATAAAAAATAAATTAACTAAGCAAATAGTAAAAATCCTGATGAGACAGCTCTTAAGGAGCCGTCTCATCTGGATTTACACTGTTTGCTAAATGTGTGTCCGAATTTACCTGATGTCCTGATTTTACCCGATTGTACCCTAATAATGGATCTGCGTATACATGTATATAGAAAAAATAATATAACTTTTGAATACACATATGTTTTTGTGATTACTCACAATAAGTAGTTGAATACCCACATCATGTTTTTGTAAATACCCACATCATTTATTTGTAAATACCAATAATATGTTGTTGTGAATGCCCACAATAATGCTCACAATATGTATTTTAAATACCCACATTATGTATTTGTGAATATTTACAATATGCATTTGTGCATACTGCTGTCCTGCCAGCCAAGACTTACAATGACGTCGTGTTTTGTTTGCTATTGTTAAGTAAAACATAAATGTGTACACTACTTGAGCTAATGCGAATCAAAAGATCACTTGTGTATTAATCCTATCCTACGGATACGGATAGGATTAATACACAAGTGATCAATCGATTCTAAGCCCCTGTTAACTTTGCAAACACAACATGACGTCACTGTCACTCTGGGCTGGCAGGACAGTAGCATTAAATATTTGTAAATACCCACAATATGTTGTTGTGAATACTCACATTATATATTTGTATCTATCATTTTACGTTACTGTTATAAAGTGAATAACGTCATGTCATAAACTATGTTAAAACCACGCGTTACATAACACTTTCGGCGGGAACTAATAACGCCATGATGACGTCCGTTACAACAATACAATTTTTTATTGAAATAAACGAAGTGTATGCGATAAAATCGCATACAAAAGGTCATAAATTAAACAGAATCTTACACTCGTGATCATTTCATATTAAGTGTATTAATCTCGCCAAAGGCTCGATAAATAAATTCCATATAAAATGATCACTCGTGTAAGATTCTCTATATGCCCACAATATGTTGTTGTGAATACCCACAATATCTACTTGTGCTGTAAAATGAGATAAGTAAAGAAGATATTATTTATTTCAAGTTCCTATCTCTTGTTATATTCAGTCTTTGTAAATAAATCATTAACTTGTATGTATACCATGGGTATATAGAATGTATGAATCTATCAAGAGTGTGAGAGTGGGATAGAAAAATCCATCCCGAGGATAACTGTTTGTCATCACTAGGCTTGTGGAGTGATCACAAACGGCGATCACGAGGGGTGAATTTTTTTATCCCATCCTCACACGAATAATGGATCATTTTTGTAGCTCATCACTACGTACTTCTTTTCATATGGGAATAAAGGGCTTCCATAAAATTCTGAACTCGCTGAAATGCAATTTGGTGACTCCATTTTAATATAACAATGACGTCACGGATCGACGTGCAGCTGTTCGTTTTTGTATCTTCCACGGGCTGGTACGGACATGTGAGTGAGTAAAAACAAAGGAAATCCTGATCTGCTGTGTAAGAATACAAGGTGAGTGTCTTTTAATATAAAGTTTACCAGGCAAGGCTTGGAGAACGATTGTTGAATTGTGAGGCATGCCGAAATATGCAACATGCGTTCTCAAAGCGGAGCCTGGTCAACTTGATATCAAAAGATACGAACCTGGTATTCTAATTATTAGTTAACAAGTTGGTTCACTCTATAACCCGTCCCTTTATATCTGAAAGATTGTTAATGGGGCGTAAAGAATCAAATCAAACAAACAAATCACTCTTCAAACTATTATAGTGATTATGAGGTATTTATAGTTTTCATGTCAATTCAACTCCAACGACGACGTCATTTGAAAAGCGCAACGTCATCATGACCTGATAAAGATACATGCCGTGAGTAGGCAACATTTATCAGATCAACATGCAACAATGCAATGATAAGTGGGTTTTATCCACGAGCTTTCGCTAGTGAATCATCTTAAGTACAGGTAGACAAACATGGTATTACTATCTTATATCCACCTACATCAGTGTATACGTAGACCTTGCGCAGTACGAGTTATTTCGTGCTAAAGTTGGTAAGGGTGGTTTAAGTTTTCTTATGTCATGTTGCATGTACGTGTAGTATAGTACATAACTCTCTTATTATTGTACCTTATAATGTTACATCTTCATTAAACTAAGTGTCAGGTACCTAAACTGTGTTGAGTAGTGAATTTGGGGGGTGTAATATTATAAAGTTATTTCATGCCTGCTTGTAGTATAGTCAAAACTATTACCCTGAGGTGCCTGGGATGACCTGATGCACTATTGCACAATGGTACCGAGGGGTAATAATTTGACTAAATACAACAGGCATGAAATAACTGTTTTATTGCCAAACCCTTTTGATGAAATACTTACCAGTGTCCTTGCATGGAGTTGCTTTAGACGATGCGGTTGTGTTGCAAAACAGAAAATTTCACCAAAACTGCTCAATTTTTGTCTCAAAATGTTCCGCTAATTCTAACTAAGAACACGAGTACGCACACTTTATGTTTCTGACCATAAACAACTGAGTATTTTGAGTTTAAAGTTGCCAAACCCTGCCTTATTTTCACACTTGTTGCGTAACGTCTCCTTTCATAAACGAACCGTACGCGCATCGTTGTGGCGCATGTCGATAAGCGCCTGTCTGTTTTAACAGGGAAGCGAGTAATCAGGCCATTGTATAGTGCCAGTCAAGAGTAAAAATATTGACCAGTCAATAGTTCAGTGACTAGTGACATAGCAAAAAATAGACAATTACTCCGTATATATAGACGGATGGGTAAGAAAAAAATCTATCATGAGTGTTAGGGTAGAATAGAGAAACTTGTCACAATGATCGCCGTTTGGCATCACAAGGCTTGTTGTTCAAATAAATTTATTTAGATTCTGTTTTATGAATCATAACACACACTCCTCTAGTAATAGTTTATGGTCATAACACAAACTTCTCTAGTAATATTTTATGGAGGGTGTTGTATTTGACACAATAACTGCTTATGTTGTGCAGGTGACAACAGTTATTTTGGATCAATGATTTGATCTTGAAGTCAAAGGTCAATGTCAAATATACATAAAAAGCTGTCTATAAATCGAAATGCAACCTCCTCTTATACTTTTTGCAAATGGTTTTGGTCGCATGACCAGAATGGCCGCCATACACATATGTATGGTAAAACACCTTTTATCATATGACGTCGCGTCTGGGAGTGAAATAACGCCATGCAATAAAATCGATAAACCACTAGTGGTTTATAGATTTACGGGAAACGTTATGACGTCCATAATAACGTTGCGTACATAATGACAAATTATAACGTTTTTACGCCAGAAATGAGATTTCAAAGTATTTGTCATATGATAAATAGAATCTAACATTTGTACTCTTGTATTATTGAATTTATTAAACTCGTTGTGAAAAAGAGATAAAATGCTCGGCAAGCCTCGCATTTTATCTCTTTTCCCCAACTCGTTTAATAAATTCAATAAAACATGAGCACTCATGTAAGATCCTCTATATAGTAAAAAAACCCTTTAAAAATCGTCTCTTCCAGAACCAAAGGCTAATGACCGTGGGACTTGGTACAGGTATGTAGCATTTGGGATGTGGGCCATACTAAATTTGCACAAATGATGATTCTGGACTTACCTTGACCTACTTTACGACAAGGTCGAATTTGATTCCTAATTTCAAATTCATTTATATGGGAATATCTTGAAATGTTCATATTGCCACAAATGTTAAAGCTCAAATTTTTACACTTGCTAGATATTCACTCTCATGAGACTTTGGTTATAGATAAGTACCTTAGGTCAACCTGACCTGTGACTTTTCATCTAAGGTCGCTCATGTTTGAATGTAACATAAATATCTTTTCTCAGAAATCACTTGACTGATTGAAGTCAAATTTCATATGGGGACTTCTTAAGTGCAGGGAAGGCATTTTTACAATGACCTTGACCTACATCACAACAGGTCAAATTTGATTCTGAATGCATTTATATTAGACAAATCTTCAAAAGTACAGTTTTCTATAACTGTTAAAGCATAAAGCATAATAGTTGCAAGAAATGTTTATTCTAGTGAGACAATGTTTTATATAGGTACCAAAGGTCAAGCTGGCCGTTTAACTTTCATCCAAAGCCACTCATTTTGGACTGCCACAAACATATCTGAACATTTTTCTTAGAAACCAAGTGGCTGTTTCAACTCAAATATCATATTGAGTTTTCATTAGATAAAACAAAATAGATATGACCTTTGTTTCAGGTCACTTGACCAAAAGGCCACCATGCCCTTATATACAGTCAGACATAAGTTAAGCATCACCTAAACATTCTTGCAGAGACGTTTTTCGTGTACAATTTTCTTCAGAAGAACAACCAGTCTGTTATATTGTGTTACCCTTGTCTTCTTTTGGTCTGCTGAACATATCAGAATAACATTTGGTCATTTTGCTGAATCTCTTTGGTGTCCTGTATACACCAACCCCTATTTTGGGTTGTACCCTTTAAAATGGCACAGCTTAACCCAAAGTGCATACTTTGAATTCAAATAAACGCAGAAATAATCTAGACTGATTTTTTTCAACTAGTACCAACTGATTCTGTCGAACTCAAGGTTTCATGTCAGTTATAGATGGTCATAGAGATAGTTAATCGCGTGTTTATAATTTTTGAGTTATCATTGTATAACATGCCATCCTTTACACAAACATAACTTTTATTCTTTTAGAGATGTGAATCTGAAATTTTCAGACAGAACTTGTCTTTGATATTGTAAAAATATGACATTACCATTTAACATGTCTAAGCGTTTTGAAAATACCATAATGGGCTAGAGAAAAGGGACATTTTTAGGGGTAAGTGTGCATTTACCATGCCTGATTGTTTACCTTTATGATAATCGAATCGAAATTTGCCGTAAATTGTCAGCACTTAATCTATATAAGAAAATATTCATGACTTGAAAGCTTCCTTCGTTTTCTTAGAAACTATTGAGGCGATGTTTAACTTATGTCTGACTGTATATATTAAATATTCGATTGAACCAAAAGGTCAATGAAGTTAAGTCTCTGTATGTACATGTAGCATTTGGTCTTGGGGATGCCATTAGGGATGTGGGCATGCAGAATGTATTAAAATAATTAGCCTAGGTTATACTTCGACCAGATAAGAGAGACTGGGCGGTTCTTAGCTAAGATAATGTCCATATAAAAATAGTTAGCCTAGGTTATACTTCGACCAGATAAGAGAGACTTGGCGGTTCTTAGCTAAGATTATGTCATTATAAAAATAATTAGCCTAGGTTATACTTCGACCAGATAAGAGAGACTTGGCGGTTCTTAGCTAAGATAATGTCCATATAAAAATAATTAGCCCAATGTTATACTTCGACCGGATAAGAGAGACTTGGCGGTTCTTAGCTAAGATAATGTCCATATAAAAATAATTAGCCTAGGTTATACTTCGACCAGAGACTGGGCGGTTCTTAGCTAAGATAATGTCCATATAAAAATAATTAGCCTAGGTTATACTTCGACCAGATAAGAGAGACTGGGCAGTTCTTAGCTAAGATAATGTCCATATAAAAATAATTAGCCTAGGTTATACTTCGACCAGATAAGAGAGACTTGGCGGTTCTTAGCTAAGATAATGTCCATATAAAAATAATTAGCCTAGGTTATACTTCGACCAGATAAGAGAGACTTGGCGGTTCTTAGCTAAGATAATGTCCATATAAAAATAATTAGCCTAGGTTATACTTCGACCAGATAAGAGAGACTTGGCGGTTCTTAGCTAAGATAATGTCCATATAAAAATAATTAGCCCAAGGTTATACTTCGACTAGATAAGAGAGACTGGGTGGCTTTTAGCTAAGATAATGTCCATATAAAAATCGGCAAGACAGGTGTATTCACCCATGAAACAATTTACACCAAAATATATACCTGTAGAAGTTTTGAGCCGCAGCCTGTGAAAAAAGGCATTTCCAAATTCGTAATTAATGTGGATAATAAAGAGACTGACTAGTCTAGGTATATGCGCTCAGATGATGTTAGAAATCTTTACTGTTCCATTTTGCTTACTGTATAAGAAAATAAATCAATGGTCCATAATGATATTTTAATAACCACACTTATGTTGTACTATAAATCAGTCAGCACACGAGATGATAGTTCTTCTTACATCGGCATGTGGCGAGACTCCAACGAGCATGTGCTTTCTCATGGCCTTGGCAGAGCTTTTGCATTTCGCATATACAAAGTATGAATGTTGAAGAAGACTCCAAACAACTTTAAAGCATCTAGTTCCTCTGGAAACGCCAAAATAAACGATTATTAGAGGGTTTTGTAGATATGCGATAAATCCAAATCCTATGTACTGGCTCATACAAACTATGCATGCCCTTTCCTCATGGTCCAGGTACTTAATGTTTATCCCCTGAATAAGAAATTGTGAATTTTCATCACTGTATCTTTGTAAAGTATAGGCCTTATAGTCCAGGGGCCAATTTCATCAATAAAGATCGTTCGATATATCTTAAATTGTGCGTACGTTCTTTTCTGAGAAGTGCGTACGTCAGTTTCATGAAAACATCTTAAATTGTTCGTAAGAACAAAAATTTGCGTTTCACTAAAAACGTCGTATTTTTAACTTTGCCTAACTTCAGTCTCCAAATATCATGTGATTGGTCACGTGCGGACTTTATATAGCCGTGTAAAGTGATTTAACACGGAGTAAAAATACGCAGGTATGTGAAGAAAGTTTTAAAGAAAAAGCATGTACGGATCCGAATGAAGGCAGGGGGTCCGGACCTCCCTCCCCCATAGGAAAATCACAAGTTCTATAGGTTTCTATAGATATATGCGGCAGTTCGAATATCGAATTACGAATATCGAATTGGTAATTTGATATTCTCAATCGTGCATTAAAAGTTAGTTTTGATATTAAAACTTGATATTCGGTAACTTTCCAAATGCTAAAGGAGGTTTTTGACCCTAATAAGATGAAAAACAGCGGCAGTTCGAATTACGAATATCGAGTTGGTAATTTGATATTCAAAATCGTGTTTGATATTGAAAACATGATATGCTGTAATTTTCTGGATGCTAAAGAAGGGTTTTGAGCAAAGTAGCATGAAAAACAGTTATAGTCCGAAAAACTAAATTGAATCTCGAAAATCGAATATCGAACTAACTTCTCAATTTGAATCTCGAATATCGAACTAACTTCTTAATTTGAATTTCGAATATCGAACTAACTTCCTAATTTGAATTTCAAATATCGAACTACATTCTAATTGCCTGATTGCTGTAATGTTCAATTACAGATCCCTAAAGAGGGACATACGATTATCATTTGAACATGAAAGAGATAGATCATATTGTATTCATAACAAAAATGGTACATGTAATGTTTCATGAAACTGTGTCACGAAAAGTACTCGTGTTCACACTTTATGTTTACCCATACAGTACATGTCGAAAGGAGTTTCCCAATTTTAATCTTTTGGACGAGCTCATAACCACTTCTGGGATGTTGTTTTTGGTGATGTTTTTTTTATTCAAATTTCTAGCGAACAACAGCGGAGAACCTGATCCGACGCCACCTTGGTTATGTGGCGTCTGATCTGGATCTGTACTGTTTGCCAATGTCCCACAAAAAGGAGATAATGCGTAAATGAGTTAAACATCACACCCTGGGTGCTTGAGATACATGTAACAAGTCGAAATTTTCGAAAACGTAAAAATCTCTAGAATGCAACTTGTAATACGGTTGGAACTGAGATTGTGCTAACTTCATGGAGAATGTAAAGTTCTGCTGAAAACTCTTGTGAACAACTCCCACAAATGCATACTCATACAAAGACAGACGTTTTGAAACTTTATCGAATGTAGAACGTATGGTTGTTTGACGAAAGCACCCTCGAGCTCATCAGTGTCGTCCCTGGCAGTCATGCAAATGGACGATGACTTACCTGTACATTTGAATGTGTTCATTAGTATGTTCAAGCAATGGTGACATGTGAAAATTACAAAAATATCCTGTTGGTCCTTCCCTTAGACGTGATGGTTATGCATAAATTCAGCTATTGACTGCGGCCATAGTCGAATGTCTTGGTGACAGTATACAGCGTGGTAGGGGAAGGGATGGGAGAGGTTACTTGGGCAAATAAATAACTCATAAGCACCAAGGAAAGGGGGTCTTATTTTCTCATTTTGGTAAATGTAAAGAGTGGTCTTGATTGTAGTAGTTTCGAGGTATTTAAACCTTTGTCCATTTTTTCTCTTCAGCCTCTATAACCGTGTGTTATGCAGCAGCCTTGGTAGCTAAGACTAGTAGGTTAGTAATATTTAAGACAAAGATGTCAGCTGCGACACCTAAATATTTGTCTTAAATATACGACAAAAAGTAAGAAGTTTGCAAACTTCAATAGTTTGATGAAACCCGATTTTTAACGTACGAACTTCGTACGATGTTTTTAAGACAAAAACACGTCGTAAACTCGTTGATGAAATTGGCCCTGTACAGGCCTTAGTTTTTGACTTGGCACAACTTACCTGCCAGAAAAGGTTTGACTGCAGAAATGCAATCCTGTGGTCTTCTTCAATACTCCTAGGTACGTCGTACAGTTAAATTGTGGTAGCAGTTTCGCTGTAGGACGTCATCTTTGAACGTACCCTACGCTAAATAAGGCTTTGGTAAATTGAGAGGATAACACGCCTCACGTTCAACCATTGCTTCCTATTCAGCATATTTCAGTGTAGATTCTCTGCTGCAATATATTCTATATGTTTACCTTGAAAGTATTAACCTGATCCTGGCCTTTATCATTAACATAATTTCACAGCCGATTGAGCTTCTAAATATATCTTCGGCGTCCATCGTATAACTAATACGGAAATGCACGTGGTACTTTTTAACACAATAGATATATATACCGCCATAATGCTCAATTGACTATCAGTTGCCTGCGTGGCTCAGTGGGTAGAGCACGTGAATATTGCACACTTATATTTTTAAGCTCTGCGTTGTTAGTTCCAATCCCGTACGCGACATTTATTGTTGTAACTATTGAAAAGGCTATTGTTTTATATTTTTATTAAATTTTCTCTTTCTGCAATATCGTTTCTCTATTTTAATTAATTTGATCTCTTATGGTGACAACAACATTCTCTCGTTAGATCCGTAACACTGTACTTCATCTCTTCAGTTTTTAAAATTTCCAACAATATGGCATTTTGACACGAATAGGCACAGGTGAGCCTGTGCACCCTCCTTTTAAGAATTGAAACTAAATGCTCTTCATTCAGTAGCTTACTAGCCATGGTATATTCAAGTGACTAGCAAAGGCTCTGATCAGACTGTGCGTATGCGCAAGCTGGTCTGAGCCTTTGCTTGTTGCACAAACCACATTGTTGGAAATCTCATGTCGTGGCTAATATATGGACCTCCTTGCTGCTCTTTAGAGAAATACTTCGACCTGCTATAACTGATTTATTTTGCTTTTGAGCCAAGGGCACGGGTGTAGACCTATATTCGCAAACTAAATTCTAACTCCAAGCATCAAGAAGTTGTCAGTCATTACATTTTCAAAGAAAGCATGAGCTTACATGTTTTGTGTTTATGTGCATTTCTTTGACATGAAAACAAAGAAAAATGAAAAAAAAGTTGGGTCGGCCAAGATTCGAACCCACAATTTACGTATCTTGAGCTGTTCTGACGAACCCACGACTACCGCGGAAAGTACAACTTCATTGAGCTATCAACGGATCTGATCGCAATTGTACCAAGACGTTTATTTCCGTAATTGATCGAAACATACCGATTGCACACGATCCATCACGACAAACTATATAATCAGTGTTAATACCCTAATAATTTATTCATGCATAAAGGTCAGGATCAGGTTAATTTTGTAGAGGTATAACTTATACTAAATTCTTATATATGGACATGCCGATAGCCTTAAAATCATTAAATGAAATGCAGCGAACAGCCAGTATGCGTTTAACCATTATACAGCATGATATTACAGTTATAAACGTTACTTACTTTCAATGCAGTAATATTATTAGATTACGGGCTACCAAACGACCTTCACAAAATGATGTTAGTAGACTGTAAATTTCTAAAACCAAATTATATTAGCCACATAATGAAGTGCGTTTGCTTTTCAATGGATAAGGCGTTACCCTGCAATAGCCAAATTCATTACGTTACCCTAAAATAATAGGAATTCCTATAGTGCTAATATCCAGTTATTTCTTATTCTTACGTATCAATATTAACTTTTATTTGAAAGAAAAATACTAGCAATATGATTTTAAACTAATTTTGGCACCTGTTTTTACAGTTATATATTTTACCTTCTGCTAAATACAATATTTAAAGAAATGACAGCACTATATCACCACTTGTGTAAGCCACCAAACTACTTGCAATTATAGCTTGTCAGCTATTGACTACAATAACTATATTGATAGCTATGATTTGGGAAAAACTTACACTTCGTCGCTTCAGTGCTATAGTGTTCTAAGTGACATTTTGGTCAAAAATGAGGTATGCATACCGTTGGAAAGGGGATCAAATGTTCTATCTACTGGTGAAGGTTTCATTTGCCTATCTCCTGCCAGTAAGCTTAAAATCGCTGTGCTTTTCTGTTCTATCTACAAAAAGACATTTTCGTTCAGTGCTATAGTGTTCTAAGTGATTTGCGTCCAATGGCCAATGATGATTATATCACGTGACTGGGTGAGTTCAGTGTCATACTGTTCTATCTACATAAAGTCACTTCTCTTGGAGAAATTGCTAAAAATTGCAGTTACCTCCCTAACATAGATTTAAATTTCCTGATTTGAAGCAATTTGTCGGTCTTATGACGAACTAATGGCTATATCAGCTACTTTTAGGTCCAAAATATCCGCTCAGTCAAAATTATAACGCAAGTTGATCCATGGATAGAATTATAAGCTGTAGAAACAGATTACCTCCCTTACACATATCTAAACTGCTTTAATTGAAGAAATTTGTCGATGTTATTACAAATCAATGGTTAAATCTATTACTTTAAGGTCCAAATAATCAATTCAGTCTTAAATATTATACAAATTGACCCAATTGACAGAAAAAATTAACTCTAGAAACAGATTACCTCCCTTGCATAAATTTTAATGGCATTATCCGTGCCGTTTGTTACTGTTATGCCAAATAAAAAACTAAATCTGCTACTTTTAGGTACAAATAATCATTTCTGTTCAGACTGGTATATGAATTGATTCCATAAACGGAATAATTAGCTGTAGGAAAATATAGAACACTATAGCACTGAACGCCGAAGGCGATTTTTAGGGCATAATGTTCTATCTGCAAACTGTAAAATGCCCGTAAATTCCATATTACTGTAAAAATTTCTTCAAACCAAGGTCATTTACACTGTATGTATATATTTTAACCCTCTGGTATGATTCCAAGGTCTGTGATAAATAAGACATCAAAAATCAGGATGCTAAAATTTTCAAACTCATTTTTCTCAAAACTTGTGCAATGGTAGATAGAACACTATAGCACTGAAGCGACGACTTAATTCCTTACATTACCTTTTTTCTGTACAATATTGGTTGAAATAGAGAAATTTAACATTAACGTAATCGTAACGGTTTCTGTCCAACATATGGCAGACGCGATGCCTATTCATATGGTTAAAACCACTCTATATCCAATCATTATCCAGTTCGATGAAGAAACAATGCAACTGATGGGAGTAACATATACAACAAAAGCATTTAACCCATATAAGACTAGCGTTCTTTTTGTGGGACATAGACAAATAGTACAGGCCAAGATCAGACGCCACATACTGCAGTGTCTGATCAGGTTCTCTACTGTTTTGCTTACAGGCTGTTTTATTTAAATTTAAATAAGAATTAAAAAAAAACACCCAACAACCCTGAAGACGAAAATGGACTGGTCCATTTAATAAAAGTAGGAATTTTCATTCGACTTAAAAGGGTTAAGGAGATTGTGACATTTAGCATACGCTTTGTCTGGTTCTGCAATGTTATAAAGCATTGAAACAGGATATTTTCCAAGGTTCTTTAGGTTATGCATTTTAGAGGTCTAGGCTTATCACTTAGAACAACTCTCGTGCATTGTAAAAATTATATTGTAGCTGTTTCAAATAAATTATTGGAAATGTTGTTTTGCATTATTTCTATCAATTAGGCTTAGTATAAACGTGGAATTGGTTCATATAAAATCATTAGGATATATAACATATCAAATGAGGACATAATCATTGATGCAAGAATAGCATCCCATTAGTCCCTTGTATGTTCCAAATCAAACCAAATTGATAATAAATGGTAACGTAAATAAAATATCAAATTAGTAAGCACATTCGATTTTAGTTAAGCAATGAAAGCTCATGCGAGCATGTAAAAATATATTATAAGACACTTCAGAGCATTTGCTGCGTGTATATGTAGATGAAGACAAACGCTAGCTCCACTGCATCAGCATGTGGGATTAAACGGTGCATTTGCCCATGTGAGGTAGGTACCAAAATCACATATTATGATTCAAATCTTCAATTGAGCATGTATAAGTTACATAAGAGAGGTCAGCAATTGTTTTTTTTTATTTTATGGGAACGAAATTCACACTTGTGCTACTGTCAAAGATCATATTGAAGATAAGATATCAAAATCTTGTATATTATATCACATAACATATACAACAATAGAGGCACTGCTTTATCAACCTCTAAGATTTATATTTACCTTTAAAAGTAATAAAAGTATGATTTCTTTTGGAAGGAAGCATTGCAAATATAACATGCATAATATTCTTTCATGCATCCTTTCTAGGCACTGCATTTAAGTCTTTCATTGATGCCAAAGACTACTGCACAAAGTGTTTGTAAGAACAATTGACTCTTTGTATGTCTCTATAAATCACTACCCTCAACATGTTTTGTGTTTTTATCTAATTTCCTATTTATATGCTATGCATTTGTTTTCTGTCTGAAGAAGCAAGATATTTTTTAGAAAAAGCTGTGTTGATTTTAATTTTATATCACTTATTCATTCTTATGTTTATATACATATAGCGCTTTGTTATCAAGAATTATATTTTCAAGACTCCTGTAGTAATTTGGCCATGCCACATTCTGTATAGTGAAAATTATAATCAGTTATTTAAGCATTGATTGCTAAAACTGAGTAAGATCTCATGACTGCATGTTTTAAACGTTTTACTTTTTCCATCCAATATATTAAAGAACATTTTAAAGTATATTTTACATCACCAAATTGTCACAATGTCTTATTCAGCCCGACATAACTCTTGACTGATAATGTCATATGTGTTAAAATAGGTTCTTAAGCAGTTATTAACATGTGTTCCTTGGATATAATCATATCACGTGAGATCTTTGTCATCCATTAAAACTAATTTTAACTATTTCAGGGAAATGTTTCTTCAATATAAAACCTCTCCTTAAAAAGTTATATTAGTTTAACAAATGATCAAAGGTACTAACAGTTTCATTAAATAAACTATAAAAGGTATGCTGAAAATAAACTAAAATCGATTAAAAAGCTGAAACAAGTAATGTGTCATCATCTGCATGTGCATTTAAATGTCAGCATACAATTTGATTTTTAGAAAAAATACTGATTACAGACACCACGTATAATGCAAAAACTCTATTGTAATATATATTTATCAATTTTACCCTACCAACTCTTAAGTAATTGATTATGTCAGGAATGTTATCAACGAAAAATAGTATGATTCTTATTACCATCTCTCTAAACATTTATATAATAACATTATTATTATTATAATTTGTATTTTTTCATGAGAAATTAACCTAGGTATTATACATGGAGCTAACCTATGTTATGTTACTGACTTTGTTTGCATAATATGTACAATAGTAAGCTGGGTGCATAAAGTATTTTCGAATGACTTATGAGACTTCATTCAACAAAACTTAGTTGTGTTGTTTTTCTCCTGTTAAATATTACAAAATTCTACATCCTTAATATCCTTAATATTATAGCTTTTCATGGCCCAATCGTATACTGTCTTTGATAACATTTAGGACAAACATAGGACATTATGAATTTTGATATGGTTATATATGTTACTTTGATAATTTTGACAGAAATGGAATGTAATCTACTTCTACTATTGAGCTGTCTATGTCTTTGTTTGTGTGTTTTAGATCTTTAACTTTGGGCAAATCAAAATGATATTTCGGGGAGATGAAAACTTAAAAAAATCTTAATTGCAAATGTAAATGTTTATATATATAGTAACTTAATAAAAGCTGATAAATATTTTAGAATAAACTGCTGTCTTTTTATTAATTTAAAACAAAACAGGTTTGAAATTAAATAAAATACCATATGGTATATAATATAAGGTATTTAGCAATATATATAGGAAGTCTTAAAGTTTGTAATGTACGCTACATATTGTCATACAAACATGAAAACATGGAACTTTACACCAGAAACGCAGTTAAGTATAGCTTTTTACTATCATGTATCGATAGAATGCTCAATTATGGTTTAAAAAGTCAGCAGATGGTACTGCATGCTAACTTGCAAAGTGAGATGGTTCTAACCATATTCGCCATTTGTGGGGGTAATCATATTCAACAGCTTATAATTCTTAAAGTATATATGATAGAAACAAGATGTTTGCAGTTTTGAAACAGTCAGGTAATTATCTTTTACAAACATTGTATGTAAAACGTATATACCCATTATAGAACTTATAAAATTAAACTTTGACCAAAATTAATTGCTTTTATAAGGCGTAATTGAAGATATAACGTAAATGACAGTTATAACATAACAGTTGTGCTTCTGGATGCAAACAATTTATTTTCATAATTGATTAGGTCCTAATCGAGGTTTTGGCAGTAAATAACGACCGTATGCACCATCTGGATACATCATGCATACCATTTCTTATTCAAATGTCGCCATTTTGTTTTTTATAGTAAAAAAGGGGTAGGTGTACAAAACGACTCCTCCTGGAAAACTGCTACCACAATTTGACTGTACGACGTGCCTAGAAATGTTGTAGAAGGGTAGTCTTAATTATTTCTGAAGTCAAACCTTTTCTGGCTGGACAATTGTGCCAAGTCAATTTTCAACAACCTAGCTCCTTAACTATCAGCAATTCCAAACTGTGATGTCACATACACAACACAAACGTTGTGCAAATTGTGAACACCTCATCAAGAGAAGAAACGTCTGCGTTATGGGCCATAACGCAGTATTTTAGTATATTTGACCTTGACCTTTGACTCCAATGTCATATCAGCAATTCCAAACTTTGTTGTCATCTACACAGCAAAAACAAATGTTGTGCAAAATGTGAACACCCAATCAAGAAAAGAAGAGTATGCCTTATGAGCCATAAAACAGAATTGAAGTAAGTTGACCTTGACCTTTGACTTGGAAATCATATTGGCAATCCAAAACATTTGTTGTTATCTAATCACTATAAGTAACCATTGTTGCAAATATGGACATCCTCTCTCGAAATTGTAAGAAGAGCATGCCCTACAAAGTTAAAACCTACAAAGATCAGGAAATGATACAATTAAATACCATATCTGACCGGAGACACCATATGGGAAAGTGACAAAAACACAAGAAAAAATCACAAACAAGATAGCCAAGAGGTCAGCCCTTTCCCAGCGGATGACAAAGCGCAGCATTAAACACACAAGACATTATGATAAAGACAAAAACGAAAGAAAATAACAAACTAGAGGACCTGAAGCGCTCACCTGCTATGAGTGATCTCCTTTATAATGTTAAACTAGGTCAAGGTTATAGTGCGACCAGTTAATAAAGATGGGGCGTGTCAGACAGAGTGCTCTCATTCATCAAATTAGACCAGTCTGCAGTAAATTGGGTTTAATAACATACGTACGCTTAAATCGTGCAACTACCTAAAGCATAGAAATGTATACGGTTAGCATACCTGGTAAACATCCACAATCAAATCTAAACTGACAGCTTAGTTTTTGCATATGTATAAACACATACTTGATACCAGATTAACTCAGTTAGCTCAGACCTATTTTGTCTGAGTACCTTATACGCTCTAATAAACACACCATGTACATATTTCATCAAATTGTAGCACTATTTATAAACCAGTGCAGATTCAGATCAGCTGGCTTCTGAAATTATATTAATTTAGACACTGCTTTACTGGACTTGCTAAGAATCCCTTGATATTGTGAGTGGGTCCCATCCACAGCCGAGGTCACATGGAGAGCAGGCCTTTACTTATATTCTCATTTTACAAATTGGAAGAGCCAGGAATCGAACTCAGTACCCTAGCTACAAATCTAATGGTTTATCCACAACGCAACGCAGACTCCTACATTGGATACTGTAGTCACAATTTATCTATAGTTAAGTGTGAGCTCATAAGGACATGTGCGCTCACAATTCATCAATAGATAAGTGTGTGCTCATAAGGACGTGTGCGCTCACAATTCATCAATAGTTTGGTGTGAGCTCATAAGGACATGTGCGCTCAAAATTCATCAATGGTTTGGTTTGAGCTCAAAAGGACATGTGCGCTAAAATTCATCAATTGTTTGGTGTGAGCTCATAAGGACATGTGCGCTCAAATTCATCAATAGTTTGGTGTGAGCTCATAAGGACATGTGCGCTCCAAATTCATCAATAGTTTGGTGTGAGCTCATAAGGACATGTGCGCCAAAAATTCATAAATAGTTTGGTATGTGCTCATAAGGACATGTGCGCTCAAAATTCATCAATGGTTTGGTGTGAGCTCATAAGGACATGCGCGCTCACAATTCATCAAGAGTTTGGTGTGAGCTCATAAGGACAAGTGCGCTCAAAATTCATCAATAGTTTGGTGTATGCTCATGAGGACATGTGCGCTCACAATTCATCAATAGTTTGGTGTGAGCTCATAAGGACATGAGCGCTCGCAGTTCATCAATAGTTTGGTGTGTGCTCATAAGGACATGCGCGCTCACAATTCATCAGTAGTTTGGTTTGAGCTCATAAGGACATGCGCGCTCAAAATTCATCAATGGTTTGGTGTGAGCTCATAAGGACATGTGCGCTCACAATTCATCAATAGTTTGGTGTGAGCTCATAAGGACATGTGCGCTCAAAATTTATCAATAGTTTGGTGTGTGCTCATAAGGACATGTGCGCTCAAAATTCATCAATGGTTTGGTGTGAGCTCCTCAGGACATGCGCGCTCACAATTCATCAATAGTTTGGTGTGTGCTCATAAGGACATGTGCGCTCACAATTCATAAATAGTTATGCGTGTGCTCATAAGGACATGTGCGCTCACAATTCATCATTATTTTGATGTGTGCTCATAAGGACATGTGCGCTCAAAATTCATCAAAAGTTTGGTGTGAGCTCAAAGGGACATGCGCGCTCACAATTCATCAATAGTTTGGTGTTTGCTCATAAGGACATGTGCGCTCACAATTCATCAATGGTTTGGTATGAGCTCATAAGGACATGTGCGCTCACAATTCATCAATAGTTTGGTGTGAGCTCATTAGGACATGTGCGCTCTCAATTCATCAATAGTTTGGTGTGTGCTCATAATGACATGTGCGCTCACAATTAATCAATAGTTTGATGTGTGCTCATAAGGACATGTGCGCCCACCATTCATCAATAGTTTGATGTGTGCTGATAAGGACATGTGCGCCCACCATTCATCAATAGTTTGGTGTGTGCTCATTAGGATAGGTGCGCTCACAATTCATCAATAGTTTGGTGTGTGCTCATAAGGACATGTACGCTCACAATTCATCAATAGTTTGGTGTGTGCTCATAAGGACATGTGCGCTCCATAGGTTGAATATGGTATCTAGAGTTAATTATATCAAGGCTTTGTCCGAAAATTGGTAAAGTTGGGTATATTCAGACAGACAGCTCAAATCGGACAGCAACCGTGTTTGCTTCATATTTCAAATATTGGAATACTAAGCAAACAGTGAAAATCCTGATGAGACGGCTCATAAGGAGCCGTCTCATCTGGATTTACACTGTTTGCAAATATGTGTCCGAATTTACCTGATGTCCGAATTTAGCCGACTTTACCCTGCTGATGAGGCAGATCATGCAATTTCTCTCATGAGGTTTTGCACTTTTAACCATTCTGATGTAAGTGTGTTTAGATGAAAAAAAAAACATGTGTGTTTACTATTTTCTTAGTGTCTCTTTTTCGCTGCCGACCCTAAAGTGTTTTAGTATTATATGAAAATTTGCCTGTTAAGCCACATTTCCCTATTCATCTCATAAAAAAAAGAGAAACGCTCTGACCTGCCTACCCTATTTCATTTTTCCATGCAATAGTAAACACACATATTTTTTGGCCTTAACATTTCATTTCTGTTAGATTTTAAGCTAAAATCCACTAAGGAAAATATAAAGTTATTCTTCATTTTTCTCATGTGCATGGCTTGTTTTCATATACTCTGTATGGCCTGTTTCATGTGCTTGCTCGCTCTGCTCTGCTCTGGCCGACTCGGACAGACATGTCGGGATGAGAGGTGCATTTGGGACACCTCAATCTTCTAGGAAGAAGTAGTTGCCACTTCTTTTTTGCTCCGTATCCCAGAATAATAAATAAGCTGTATTTAAGGTTCCTCGTCCTATATCCTATGGAGTCTATATCTCTCAACTGATTCATTCTGCTAGAACATCTAGCTATGTTGCTGACTTCAACACTCGCAATAAATTGTTAACTCAGAAACTACTTAAACAAGGCTATCGGTATCATAAACTTTGCAAAACATTTTCAAAATTTTATAGACGATACTATGATTTGATTTCTTAATTCCAAGTTGGACTTAAATCTCTCTTGCGCCAAGGACTTTCGGAACCTGATTTCTATGGTGACTTGGTGCATAAATTGAAGAAGATTGTTGGCTCTTATGATTTTTCAGCGCAGTTCATTAAAATAATTTCCCATTTTAAAAAGATTGGCTATAACAATGATGTATTGCAACAGACTGCATGCTTGGTGGTCAACCCAATCACGATTGGCAACTTTGCTTTCCTTTTTAATTGCACGCCGGTGGGTCAGACTCTATGATGGTTCCGACTCAAAGACATCTATTGATGAGATGGCCGGGGCCTGATGCTTTTGCTGTTTGTTGGGCTCTCCGGGGTTTACCTGTTGGATTTCTTTTGCTTCAGTATTCAGTTTTATTTACTGTTGAGTCCTTATTTTTGCTTTATCTCTTTGTTATAGCTTGATTTATATGTTTTATGAGATGATGCATTGATAAGTTAGAGGTCTTTCATGCAACCAAATATCTATGTGTCTTGATCCACATCTGAATTAAGGGTGAGGTTGGTGCCGTTAAACGGGTTTAAGCCCTCCAGTAAAATATTTTACTGACCGTTCCAAGGCGGTACTTATTTTGTAGATCTTTTATGTTTTTGTTCTGTATTGTGTTTGCTATGTCTTTGTGCGCGTCTGTTTATATGTGCTTTGTGGTCACCTGCTGGGAAAGGCTGACCTCTTGGCTCTCGTTTTTGGTGTCTAACTGTGAGTTTGTCACTTTCCCAGTGGTATCCTGGGTCAGCTGTGGTACTTGATTGTATCGATTCTTGATCTTTGCACCCTTACTTACTTTGTTTCAAAACACAAAAATAGTAAGTGAGTATGATCAGGAAATACCACAATCACAAACCGCAGACAGCCCCATGACAGCGCGTGGAAGAGTTACTCAACCATCACGAGATACCAGGAAGACAAATTAAGCAAAGTAAACAGCTCTCTCTTCTCGTTCAAGATGATTGCAATACTAGAATGGACATAAATTAACGTACAACAAAACATAGAACAATCACAGACTCCCACAATGGGAGTAACAATAAACAAAAAGTCAACAAAAACAGAACCACCGCCTTAGAACGGACAGCAGCCTAAGCCACCGGGGGGCTTAAATGTATTTTACTGGTACCAAATCTTCGCCCTAGATTCTGCTGTTGTGAAGTACAAGAAATGTTCAGCTCACATGGAGGCCTTCTAACTAGTGCAATGTATCATGGAGAAACATTCTAATCAAATTAACACACCATAATAAAACAAAGAAAAGGGCTCATGACTCACATATAGTCAGAGCAAAATAAAACCTCAAGTTGAGCCACGGTGGGTCCAGCTACGGAAAAGCATCAGGCACCAACCCACCTATTAAAGCTTTACGTCAGAGCCGTCATAGAGTCTGAGGCCTGGTCCACCGTCGTGCAATTAAAGAGGAAACCATAGCTATAAACCGTGATTGGGTTTAAAACCAGACATGCAGACTGTCGCATTATATCCAAGTAACATCCAACCCTTGTATAACGTTTTACAATCTTTTTGAATTGATCACGTAAATTAGATTTTCTAACATTTCGTTTGAATTTATAAACTAAATCACCATAAAGTATAGGTTCTGATATGACTTGTTTCAGAAGAGATATTAACCCGATGTTGTATTTAACAATTAACTCTGAGTGTCTGTGGTAGAATTTAGAAAATGTTTTTCGAATTTTATTATATCTATAACCTTGTTTTAAAAACTTAGCAGTTACAAATAAGTTTCTGTTGTTGAAGTCATCAACATTAGAACATACTCTAGCAAAACGAATAAGCTGCAAAATATATACACCATAGGAAGGGTAGCGAGGAACTTCTCCATCAAGAAATGAGAAATTTACTATTTCAAAATTAAAATCATCCCGTTTATCATAAATTTTAGAAGAAACTATGCAATTTGTTATTGACAAGTTCAAGTCCAATAACGGAGCTTTAGTATCAGAAGAATAAGCCTTATTTAACTGAAGTTCAGTAGGATATATCTGACCTACCATTTGTTCAAAATAAGGATTATCAATATTAAGTAAGTCATATAAATATCTGGAGGTGGAGTTAAAAGCTTTAATAATATCAGTTTGAAGATTGTCTGATAGAGACAACATAAAGTCTCTCTCATAACAAAACAAAAACAAATCTGCAACAAGAGGAGCACAATTAGTACCCATTGGAATACCTACAATTTGTCTAAAACATTTCGAGCCAATTCTTATAAATATATTGTCCAAAAGATAAAGGAGAGCATCACACATTTTTCCGACATGACGACAATTTATATCGTTTAAGTTGTTCAGAAGTAAAAAGGGCATTTTTATTATTACAAGCCAAATAAAGTGAGCCCTCTCTGTTAAATGTTTGTTCAATTAATTCTGTGAGTTTTTCTTTGATTAGATTATGAGGCAATGTAGTATAGAGAGTAGAGAAATCACATGTAGACGCATCAGATGCTAGAAAACCTCTAGACTTCAATTTATTGAATTTATTGAATATTCACCTGAATTTTTAATATACCAAAATAAATTTTTACCATTTCTTTGATAAACTGTTGTGCAATATTTAATGACATGGTTTTTAATCACAGTGAGGCAAATAGTTAAAAGAATAAACAACTCAGTAGTTTTACATGCACAATAATTAGCAATAAAACGTGACTTATAGGGCCATTTATGAAGTTTATGTAACCAGTATAACATAGGAAGCTTGCTATGGTCCTCGTCAATAAACAACCCAAACGTAGCTGCTACATGGCATCGATCCCTTTCAACGATAGACGTCTCGTCAAGCCTGTTATGCTCATATGAGTCGTGACATGTGATTTCCAACAATGTGGCATTTTGACAAGTGTAGACTCACCCGAGCCTGTGCAACCTCCTTTTAAGTTTACAAACACCAAAAAGTGTTCAGTCAGTAGCTTAACAATCATAGAATACTCAAGCGACTAGCAAAGGCTTTGATCTGTCTGCGCGTATGCGCAGGCTGATCTGAGGCTTTGCTGGTCGCACATACCACATTGATGGAATTCTCATGCACTGGCTCATATGTTTTTGCAGTGCTAAGTTCTTGCTTTAGGGTGTTAATATAATACATTTTTCGAATGACCACAACATTGTTAGCAGCCTTATCTGCGGGGGCCAAAACAAACCTCCTATGGCATTCCTGGATCCCTTTCTTCAAATGTCTAAAAGTGAATTTAGGTTTAGGTGGTAGATGATCTAAATAGTTGCAATAAAATGAAATTCTACCATCAATAATCTTAAAATATTTAGTTTCCAAATATTTAAGTCATTAGACTCAGCATGCTCTCGTTTACAACAGCGTTAACAAAAATCTTGTAAGGCTCCTGCAATTTCCTCAAGACATGATTTGAAGTCTATTGGCAAAGGAAACCTATATTTAGGTCCCTTACATAAATAGACCGAATTCCTGAATCAGTTATGATTTTTAAATTCCCTGTGACTATATGACCAGCAGGTTAATAGCAATACTTAGAGTCTTTACAATCTCAAGAGTCAGAACAGAATTTTCCATATCAAGTTTTGTTACTAACTTATTATAGTTAAAACAGAACTACGAATAGGTTTATTATATTTGTAACAAATCATAGGGATTCCTTATTTTCAAAATAAGCAGGAATAGAAGAGATAACAGATTTATCTTTAAATATACTGGGTAAGTTAATGAATTCAATCCCCTGGTTGACAAATCATATTTTGATAAAAAGCCTGATATGATTAATTTCGGAGTCAATCTATGGTGGAAGAGCATGCTGAGTGTAACACCTGGTAAGAAGTGATGCATAATAAAGTCGATGAGCTCTATCATAGAACTTATTAGCCTTAATATCCAAATTATGAAGTGAAGATATAGAAAGAGTTACTAAACGTGAAAGGGTCATATGTCAGCCTGAATGTTTTAAGATGATACTTAATTCTGAAAGAGTTAAAACATGTTTATTTTTGCGTTTTAAGTTTCCATTTAAGTTTACCATGAGATCGGTTAAAGCGTTTACCGATATCTAAAATAGAAAAAAACATCAAAATCAGGTAATCTAGAAATTATCACCACATGTAATCTTTTCAACAGGCTGAATAAAAATACTGCTAGAAGATCGATTAGTTTGTTTGAAATGCCTATAAAGAAAATTATCAATTTTGCGAGGCTTTTTTATTCGACGATAGTGCTCAGAAAATCTAGTTTTTAGATATTTACATGTTTGGCCAACATATTGTATGCCACAATCTTTCTCTTCTCAAGATAAACCATATATAACATCAGTTGATCTTCAATCAAGATCAGAATTAGTAATTACAGAAAATTGTCAACCATTAACGTTAGATTTGATAGTTGATTTACAACATAAATGTTTGCAACAGCTACACCTCTTGGCATTGCACTTAGAAATAGAGGGATACACTACACTTCTTCTATACTTACCCTGAGAGTCCCTTAGTACAGGTGACTAAAGAGGAGAAAGACGAACTTCTAAAAAGGGCAGAATCAGAAACTCCATGTAAATTAATTTTAGCGGCCGAATGAGGTTTCAGAGGTGAAACATAAACAGATGGTTACATAGAATTATATCTATTGGTGGACTGGGGAATCTGTATTGAAGAAGCAGAATGTAACCGAAGAGGAAAAAATCAAATTTTGACTGTTTTTAGGCTATTCATAATTAAGTTTTAAGTTTATACCATACATTGAAAAGCAGCATTCTTATCGGTTATTTATAGCAATATCCAGCTGCTGCATTAGAGAACCATAGAGAAAGCAATAGTTATTAACGAGATACAAATGCTGGTCTACACTGCTCCTTAAATGAGGTATTTGAGTGATACCAATAGTCACGGATGGTAAGGGGCAATCAAAATTATGCAAACGGTCGGCTTACGAGAGCGTCCGGACATGAGTGATGGGATGAAAATAAAACAAGCAAAACAGGTAAGTTAGCGACTTCTACATTTATTTCAATGTTTGCAAATTAATATTCAGAATTCAGGCAATGCTATTCCCAATAGTTATCATTTTTGTATAATGGGAAGCGATAGTGGAAGTGGAAAACCGAGTAGTTAGTCTTAAAATCAATTTCTTCTGGACGAGGTGTGTTGATTTTTTGGTTTTGATCTTAAATAAACATGATTTAGGGGCCTTTTAACATGTTAAGTGGCAGGTTTAGAGACACAAATATACCTTACATGAATTTTCTGTTATGACTTAATAGCATTTAGTCAAAATGGGGCTTAAAATAATGACATAGACTAAATAGAAAAATAAATCATGACTTACGACATTGATTCCCCCTTACGAGTCAGTTAACCCTTACGAGCCAGTATGGTAAACGCCCTTCATCTGATAGACAACGGATTACTCTTAAGTGTCTGCTAGAAAATTCTTGGTCTAGCGCTTGCACATTATCCATACATGACAGAGGGTCTCAATAGGGTCACTTTGAAATCGCTAATCAGTAAAATCTGGGCCAAGATATGCCCACAAATCGCCAACTAGTAAAATTGAGGCCCCAAATCGCTAATCAGTTAAATTTTGGTACCAAAAATCAGTAATCAGTAAATTTTAGGCCCAAAAATCAGTAACCTGTCTGGAGGCATTTACGAGGTGGAAAAGCGGAATAACATTTTTCCATCAAGTTTGTTAACTGATTAATCACGCCACTGTGCTATTCGGTATTTCTTTACCCCCAAATCGCTTATCATTATAGTTATGCCTTAAGTCGCTAACCACTAGAAGCTCTCAGTCCGCTATTGGTTAAATTCACCCTAAAAATTGCTAACCGTTAAATTTTAGGGCCATACTTAATAAGTAAACCCCATTGATGCCCTCATGATATGCACTTGAAATTAATCATCTCATCTTTAAAGCCTTCAGCAAAGAATAAAATGCTTTTGAGACTGTTTTATGTTGTTCTTTGTTTAAAAAAGAGTAAATTAGGACAGAGGTACCGCATGGTTTAAACCATTATGAGAGCAACCATGTGATCAGAATTCAAAATAATTTGGAAGAATTGATTACTGAATGATCTGGTTCCAAACTAGCGCAAACATTACACATCAAAGACATGGCAACCAGGGTGCTTCTATACCTATATAAGAATCTTAAAACACATTCTTTGAAATAATGATCAGAATTTGAAAAAATAACACTAAGTCACCCTCTACAAAAAAGCGAAAACGCTATAAACGAATATGACCTGTCAAAAATATGGCCACCAGGAGGCGTGACTTATTGAAGAAAGGAAAAATTTCAAATATCTTCCATTAAAGCAACTAATTATTTACAAAAGTCGTGAAAGCTTGGATCTTATAACCCCCTCTCCTATATTTCTCAGTTTTCACCCTCAAACTGGGTACCCATTTTCGATTAAACTGAGTGAATGCATTGACTTTTTTCGAAGAGAAAGATGCACTAAAATGTTAAAGATAGGTGGGCCCGTTAAATCCAAAAGTTAAACGCCTTATTTCTGTGCATGCGTAAAACAATGCTAAGATATGCGACGTGTGACCTAAAATGTTGTGTATGTATGTAGCGACGTTTCATTGTCTGATTGCTATCTTGGATCAATGGAGAGGTGGGGAGAGATGCATCAAAAACTGAACTGCAAGACATGTTTTAACTTTCCAACGACAAACATTACGTATCTTAACATTTTTCGTAAACATGCGCAGAAAGAAGATATTACACTTTTTGATTCAAAGAGCACTTCTATCCATTCCTTAATAATTCAGCACGTTTGCACTTTGAAAATATAGCACTACATTCATGGTCGAATAAGGATGACACATTAGGTGCAGGGGTAGAAAATGCAAGTTTTCACAACTTTGTAAACGGCAAGTTGATTTGAAACATATTTTGATGGTTGACTCAGCTGAGACGAAGACCTCGCGCATACCAAAAGAGCAATTTGTTCGAAATAAGGATTATCAATATAGGAATCAAGATTGATTTTTTTTTATTTTGTTTGATTTGTTTCTTTACGTCCAACAAGAATCTTTTAGTTAAGCAGGGACGGGTCTTCCTGGGTTGAACCAGTACTAAGCTAGGATAAATGTGTCTTGCTCAAAGACCACAACGCAGTGAGGCTGGCGAGGCTCAAACCCGTGCCCCCTCTGTCTTGAGTCAAGCAAGTTACGACTGGGTTACTGCTCCCCCGAATCAAGATTGAAGTAGAATTGAACGTTTCAGCATCATTTGCCTGATCTTGCCAGAAAGGGACAGCATGAAGTCCTTCTTAAAACAAAATAACAACACAGCTGCAGCATATGGGACACAATTAGTACCAATGGGCACCAACATATCTCTATATATACTTGAAAGCAAAAGAAACGCGTAGACTAATTATGAGCTATTTTGCTCCTATGTACACAGTATAATAAAATATTTTGTTAAATCATATTAAAAACACATGTACAGTGCTGTACTTTGGAGCAGCATGAGTTGAATCTGATTGCATTGCATATTGCCAAGGCACAATGTACCAAATTAGTATATTTTTTAAATCAGTTATCCTCCTTTATTAACATTACTCCGAAGAGCCAGCTGTTTAACATGCAATTGTATATGCTCATGTTCCATGCACAATAGACGTCAAGCTTTGCGTTACTTTTGCTGTTCAGTATAGTTGATAACCAATCTTATTTTATACTTATCAGTGAAATCAATGCATATCAAAAACAAATAAAAGTGATATCAATCACTAGTGAAATGATATCAGCCTATATTTTCACTGTAGCGTTTTTTGGATGACCTCTGACTTTTCCATTCACTTAATGCAGCTCACTTCGAAAGTTCAAACGCCTATAACTTTCTTATTTGTGAAAAAAAAACATCAAGTGTGGGTAGGCATTTTCTTAGTTAGAACATGAGGAACATTTTGGTACCAAAATAATTCAGATTTCTGACATTTTTCTATTTTGCCTTTTCAGCACCTCTCGCTTCAGTGAGTGAGGCAATGCATGTAATCTATGTTACGTAATGCAATCAAACATAAATGACGTTTCTTATGAGGTTACTTGTCTCGCACTTTGACGCTGTCTTATCTGTGAGTCCACATGACTATGGATTGATCTAGATATACTGTCACAAATATTCCTTTGTCTTCTTTTATATTATTGTGATTCGACTTGAAGCATGGTTAATTGATTAACCGAAATTCTTCTAAAAAGAATAAAATAAATAGAAAATTCACTTTTATGCAGTAAATATCAAATATATGTCATCTCGTGAGTTGAAAACATCGAAATTTTCACTCGTGCTACGCACTCGTGAAAATTATGATGTTTTCAACACACTCAATGAAATATATTTGGTATTCACCTCAAAAAAGTGAATATCCCCTATTTAATAAATGACAACAAAGGTCACTGTATGACCTACTAAAAAGCTAAAATGAATTTGATATGTTGAGAAAAACCATGACTGCCAGAAAGTGGCAAGTTTCATTTATGAACTTAGGTAAGAGAAACCTTATTTATTTGAAGTCACAACGCAGCGCCTTTGCTGAGGCTCGAACCCGCAACCACTCGAGCACTCCTCAATATTATCAACTTGGAATTGAGCCATACCATGCGAAAATGCGTCTTAGAGATTTCTAGGCTGACCAGGTAAAATTCAAACCGGCCTCTTTAGCCACAGAAACAAGCTGCATCATTGACATTCTAGTTTTAGCATGATTAGACTGGCTTTAACATCAGTAGATATCCTTCTATCAAAGAAGCTAAATAATGGATGATGTTCATACTGCGCAGGCAGGCTGATCTGCGCCTTTGTTGGTCGCTATTGACATTAAGCAGGTTTTCACATGACAAGACTAAATCGAATTTTAGATCAGTGACACGTCATGCATCACAACGAGAATATTTTCTAAAGCTTATCTGTTTTACTTTTCTCTTTGAACTATCCAAGTTTATTCGTCTTGTAAAGGGCAATCGTATCGTTAGGGGCAACCAATGTCGTAAGGGGTAATGGGCACCAAAAACTCGTCGCAGACACAGAGTGACGTCAAGAAAATGGTGTATACGGCTTATGCTTGAAATATAAGTTGGAAAAGATATAATTTTTTACAAAAATAAAGCATTTAAGAACATTTATTTAACAGAACACCTTCGTCAGCAACCACTTAAATGATATGATGCGTACACCTTACTCAGGAGAAAGTATATCATTCGTTAGATGTAAACTTTCTTACGTCAAATTCTTTTGCCTCTTGTACAGAAATGGACATTATTAGGAATAGCATTCTCGTTTCCTTATATTAGGCTCCAAAACGGTAAAAACAGTTAAAATAGGACTACTCACATAGCTGATTCCATTGTTTATTGCTCCCGTAGCTCATGTCCGGATGATGCCCCTTACGACATTACCACCCGTGAATAGTGAAGTTATGCAATGAATGATTGTCAAGTGTAAATCCTGACTACATTTAGCCACTTTAGTTACGCACCACCTTTTCAGGGCCCACATTTTTGACGAAAAATGCTGTAATCAGACATTCTCTATGATAATTTACTTATTGACATTTTATCTGTTTGATGAAATCGAAAAAATATCGAAATCAATCATGCGAATCATTCTGCAACGTCAGAGGCATTTTTGGCAAAAATACTCGTGCAACCTGAACGTCTATATCTTATATTTGCGTTTTGCGCTTGAAATTATCCATGGTTATCGTTGTGACAGAAAAACACCAAAAACAATTGTTTTATTCAAGTAAAACTCACTTTTTGGTCGTTGGTAAGTAACACTGTTACTTTTTGAAGAAATGCTCGTCTTGACGTCATATTAACGTCATTTACACTAATGAAATAGGTTTTCCTTCGCAAATTGTTTTGTTATGAGTCATTTGTTGACATAGAAGTATCAAAACACTTAAACATCTTATCGTTGACACGTCTTATATCCTTGGTAGTAGTGACGTCATCACTTACGTCATCACCATGACGCCAATAAATCCATTTATTTTTTTAAGAAAATAAACGGCGGATACAAGGTTGTTTAAAATGAAATTATAAAAAAAGTGTTCTCATAACTAGTTTACTCAGAATCATGCGAAATTTTAACTAACTTTTAAAAAAAAATCATAAAATCAACTTTGGTCAGCTGGGAACCAAAATAGTAAAACGTTTAAAAACAGATAACGTTAACAAACACATTCCAGTCTTAGGTGATGCTTAGAATTAATCAACTCTTATCTCTGGCATTGCAGAAGTTCGACCCTGAAAAAAGTGCCATGTGATCTGAGTATCATTCGATATAATGCAATGTGAAATGGTGTTTTGAGGGCAGTGCTCTTCAAGGTCCATTTTCTCACTTGTTATTCATCTGATCACAATCAAATTTCAATTGCTAATGCAAATATAAATGCGCTTTAAGCTGGTAGTCTCAGAATAAAAGTAGCATATTTCTTTTTTGCGAGTAATTTTACATTTTAAAAGTGGTGCATAACTAAAGCGGCTCATTGTATAGTAATAATAATGACATTAAATGCAAGTAAGGGGAAACTTTTAACAGTAACCACGCAGCACAAACACAAGAGTCGTGACATCAAAAATAGTAAGTGAGTATGATCAGGAAATACCAAAACCACAAACCAAAGACAACCCCATTGCACCGCGAGGAAGAGCCACTCAACCATCACGAGACACCAGAAAGACACATTAAGCAAAGCAGCCAGCTCTCTCTACCCCATCAAGATGATTGCAATACTAGAATGGACATAAAGTAACGTACAACAAAGCATGGAACAATTACAGACTCCCACAATGGGAGTAACAATAAACAAAAATCCAACAACAACAGAACCACCACCTTGGAACGGACAAAGTCAGATGAGCTATGATACACCATATTACCAATAGTAGATCTAATACAAGAATTTCAGTTCCAATAGTATTAATATCAATGATCATACAGAAAAACCTAGAAAATTTGAACTCCGATTTTTGTATCCTCGGCTTAGAACTGGTTAAACCAATGAAAACAATAAAACTTGCCATTACGACTGAAAATCATTGACTGGGACTAAAAATAACAACACAAACAAACAAAATTATTGCAAATTTTGATTGTGTCGGGTAAAAATAGGTTATTTAAACACATAACTTGCCTTTAATGCAGAGTTGGAGTGAGAGTTGTGGATCTTGAAAGCTTTGTGACAGAGCGTCAAACTCTGACACCTTTTTTGCTGGCAAGCTGATAATGACCCTTTAAATGGCGTTACACTGGCGGACTGATGATGTTCCAACATTGAATGCTGGTTGGGACGCTTTGTGATTTTCTAGGGGATCCAGACCAGTATTGCTAAGGAACCCAATATCTTTGTGATTTTCTAGGGGATCCAGACCAGTTTTGCTAAGGAACCCAATATCTTTGTGATTTTCTAGGGGATCCAGACCAGTATTGCTTAGGAACCTAATAGCTTTGTGATTAGCCAGGGGACCCAGACCAGTATTGCTAAGGAGCCCAATAGCTTGTGATTAGCCAAGGGATCCAGACCAGTATTGCTAAGGAACCCAATAGCTTTGTGATTAGCCAGGAAATCCAGGCCAGTATTGCTAAGGAACCAAATAGCTTTGCGATTAGCCAGGGGATCCAGACCAGTATTGCTAAGGAACCCAATATCTTTGTGATTAGGCAGGAAACCCAGGCCAGTATTGCTAAGGAACCCAATAGCTTTGTGATTAGCCAGGGGATCCAGACCAGTATTGCTAAGGAACCCAATAGCTTTGTGATTCGTCAGGGGATCCAGACCAGTATTGCTAAAGAACCCAATAGCTTTGTGATTAGACAGGGGATCCAGACCAGTATTGCTAAGGAACCCAATAGCTTTGTGATTCGTCAGGGGATCCAGACCAGTATTGCTAAAGAACCCAATAGCTTTGTGATTAGACAGGGGATCCAGACCAGTATTGCTAAGGAACCAAATAGCTTTGTGATTTTTCAGGGGATCTAGGCCAGTATTGCTAAGGAACCAATAGCTTTGTGATTAGACAGGGGTTCCAGACCAGTATTGCTAAGGAACCAAATAGCTTTGTGAGTTTCCAGGGGATCCAGGCCAGTATTGCTAAGGAACCAATAGCTTTGTGATTTTCCAGGCGATCCAGGCCAGTGTTGCTCAGGGAACCAATAGCTTTGCGATTTTCCAGGTTTTGAAGAGTCTGGGCCCTAAGGATCCAAACATGTTTTGTATTTTCTAATTATGCTCATGAGCAGACCTAATAAAACCAAGTCTGCTGGAACGGCGTAGCCAGGACGCTGAAAATATTGCGCTCATCAAAGGGAGACTACTGTATCAAGCAATGATTCTCTACAATCACGTCCCTTTTGAAAATGGGAGCTTTTCTTAAAGGAAAGTTTTTGCTCCAAGAGGGAGCGAATTCTTCCCTTTAAGAGCAGTCCCTTAAGGTATGGAAAATTACTTTTACCATATTTGGTGAGTTACCTTGAGTGTTACCATTTTATTACGCACGTGCGTATACTGCGTGATGGGCGCTACACCAATGTGCTGTTTGCAAATCATCACTGGTAAAAAATGCAATGAGATATAAAAACTTTCAGAAAGGGCTAAAGTTTACTTTTTTTTAATTCCAAGAGATACAACTTCAACGTAAAGCAGCTTTAAGATACTGTTAAATAATAACCAAGCGTCAATAAAATAATGTCTAATGTGTTTTCATGAATTATGGTAGGGCAAGTGCTGGAAACCCATTGTAATATTTAATTTGCTTAAAATCAGAATATCAAAGCCAGTAGGTAGATATAAATTCGGTTCTGAAAGGTGTAAGGTTATTTTCAGTTTTAGGTATATACCAATGAAACATCTCAAGATAAGTAACATATAATTGACAGTCCATTATTGTAATCCAGGTGCATGCTTAACTGTCACTTAATGGTTAATTGTTTATATTTACCTGATAGCTTTATCAACAAATTCCATGCACGGATCCAGAAAATTTTGTCAGACGGGGTCCATCTTTGACAACGTTTTTGAGAAGTTAATGAGGGGAGAGATTATCCAACTCCAGCAAATCACTATTTAATGGTGTTTCACTGTAGTACCAATGATGGTCCAACATTGAATACTGGCTTGATAGTTTTGTGATTTTTCAGGGGGCCCAGACCAGTATTGTAAGGAAACTATATTTTTTGTGATTTTTCAGCGGGGGGGGGGGGTTGATCCCGACCCGCCATTCACCCCCACCCCTCTGGATCTGCACATGATACCATGATCTTCGTCTTTACTAACCTGGTACATGGTTGGTTGTACGACACTGAGAAACATGTTTGAGAGAGTGTTTGCTGATAATTTGCAGATTCGCTAAACTCTTACCCTGACTCCCTTGAGTTTGTTGATCCGTGGTCTAAAATTGTTTGGATCACGCCTGACAGTAATGTCAAGAGACGCAAGGAACTTGTTTATACCACTCAGGAGATTCTGGGGCCTGGAAATGAAAAAGAATTGAAACAATATAAAAGAAGTGAGTATGTTTAGGAGATACCACAACCACACACTGCAGACCAAACCACAGCACCATGAGGTAAAGCCACAGAACTATGACAGCCACATGACAACAATAATAGAATAAAAGCATTTCAAGGTGAAAAGTTTTAGTAACACATGCCCTTAACACACTATGACGAAACAAAGAAAATGGCTCGTGACTCACAAATAGTCAAAGCTTAAGTAAACCTCAAAATGAGCCACATAACTTTGTTATGTTGAAACGCCTTAATGGGCTCTTTGGCAAACAGAGAAAGGACATATCTATATACATATTTAATTGAACAAAATCATTTTACGGATTCTTTTTGCAGATATATATTATATGTGTCTGTTTTTGTAAAGTACTTAAGAATTTGCCCTTGTGTCTAGCCCAGGAGAGCCTTCAAACACAATGACCCTGTCTGCTAGGTATGTTGCCATAATGAAGTCATGCTTCGTGACAAAGGCTGTTTTCTTGGCATGAAGTATAAATTTATAACAGAAAGAACATAACGACCCTGTCAACTGGCATGAAACCATAATAAAGTCGTGATTCGCGACAAAGGCTGTTTTCTTTGCATGAAGTATACATTTATAACAGAAAGAACACAATGACCCTGTCTGCTAGGTATGTAGCGATAATAAAGTCGTGCTTCGCGACAAAGTCTGTTTTCTTGGTATGAAGTATAAATTTATAACAGAAAGAACACAATGACCCTGTCAGCTAAGTATGTTGCCATAACGCAGTGATGCTTCACGACAATGGCTGTTTTATTGGCATGAAGTATAAATCTATAACAGAAAGAACACAATGACCCTGGCAGCTAAATATGTAGCCATAATGAAGCCATGCTTCACGACTAAGGCTGTTTTATTGGCATGAAGTATAAATCTATAACAGAAAGAACACAATGACCCTGTCAGCTAAATATGTAGCCATAATGAAGCCATGCTTCACGACAAAGGCTGTTTTTAATGGAGGAGAAATATACAGTCTGACATAAGTTAAGCATCGCCTCAATAGTTTCCTAGAAAACGAAAGCAGCTTTCCAGTCATGAATATTTTCTTGTTTTAATTATGAAAATAAATAAAATGGTGACAATTTACAGAAAATTTCGATTCGATTATCAAAAAGGCAAACAACAAGGCATAGTAAATGCACACTTACACATAAAATGTCCCTATTCTCTAACCCATTATGGTATTTTCAAAACACTTAGACATGTCATGTGTTAGTGTCATATTGTTACCATTTTAAAAAAAAGTTCTGTCGGAAAATTTCAGATTCATATCTTTAAAAGAATAAACGGTATGGACGTGTAAAGAAAACCATGTTATATAGTGATAATGCAAAAATTGTAAACATGCGATTAACTATCTCTATGATCCCCTATAACTGACATGAAACCTTTAGTTCGACAGAGTCAGTTTGGCACTAGTTTGAAAAATATGTCTAGATTATTTCTGCGTTCATTTGAATTCAAACTAACGACTTGGGGTTAAGCTGTGACACTTATTAAGGGTACTCCCAAAATGGTGGTTGGTGTATACAGGACACCTTAGAAATTCAGCAAAATTACCAAATGGCATTCTGGTATGTTCAGCATACAAAAGGAAGACTAGGGTAACAAAATATTACAAACTGGTTGTTCTTCTAGAGAAATTTGTGCAGGAAAAACGTCTCTGAAATAATGTTTTCCCGATGCTTAACTTATGTCTGAGTGTATATATATAACAGAAAGAGCACAATAACCCTGTCAGCTGGCATGTAACCATAATGAATTCATGCTTCACGAAACAGGCTGTTTTCTATGCATGAAGTATGAATCTATAGCAGAAAGAACACAATGACCCTGCCAACTAAGTATGTAGCCATAACAAAGTCATGCTTCACGACAAAGTAAGTAAGGGTGCAAAGATCAGGAATCAATACAATCAAGTACCACACCTGACCCAGGATACCAATGGGAAATGACAAACTCACAGTCAGACACCACAAACGAGAGCCAAGAGGTCAGCCCTTTCCCAGCAGGCTGCTTTCTTTGCATGAAGTATAAATCTAGAATAGAAAGAAACACAGTTACAAGTATTACTATTTTAATTGTTGAAACTTAGATTACTTTAAACAAGCTAAACTATCAGGCATAGATACAACAAAGTGTGCTTACACAAGGTAAACTATCAGGCTTAAGAAAAACTATAGTAAAAACAAAACTTGCAATGCGCTTCATAAACTACAGAAAAAAAAATGTTTTTATATGTACAACTATCAGGCCTTGAATAAACTTAAGTATAACAGCTCTTATATGGGTAAACCTATCATACCTTTGATAAATTAAGGTCCATATAGTACTTTACATGTTAATCTACCATGTATTAGATAAACTAAAGTGCAAAATGTATAAACAGTTCGTTTACACGTTCAACTATCAGGCCTTATTTAAAAAAAGTTCACACATTGCTTATACGCCTACAATTACAATGCTTATTCATATAGATCTATCAGATATTAATCAAACCTAAGTACAAACAGTACTTCAAGACCCAAAAACATCATGCCTTAGATAAATTTAAGTACAAACAGAGCATTTGCACCTAAATATATCAGGCCTTAGATAGACAAAAGTACAAATAGTGATTATGCACGTAAGACTTATCAGGTCTTATATGATCATAAGTTTTGATTCTACATCTAAAGTATCCTGGCCAATTAATGAATGAATGTGCAAATTTTCCGTAAGAAATGATATCATTAAAGACATTTTAAAAAAGAAAACGATGTCCACTGAATTTCTGAGGGCACAATATCTGAGAAAGAGTTGTTACAAGCTACACGGTCTTAAGAATGCAGTATCTTGTCTTGAATTCAATGAACCGAATGTGGTACACAAACACATTCTATCCCGCGGCTTGTGTTCAATCAGTGCTTTTAATGGAAATAATGAGAGATTGAATGTGAACTCCTTAAATGAACAGGCAATTCGGTAAATATTGTATAAGTTTGTACACCCGAACAGTTCATACACCATGATCAGTCTAAATTATCATATGTAAGTTCGTACAATGGTCATTTTTCTGATTTGTATTTTTATACCACTGCCTGTTTTTTTTAAATATAGCAAGAAGTGAGCAAAGCTCACATATCCCTGGTATTAGCCATCAGAGGTTGTAACGCTTTCAGAGAAAATACAAAATTGTTAAAGATTTCATAATCCTAAGTCAAGTTGTTTCTGAGAGAACTTTGATAAAAAAAAATCTGTATGTGTTATATAAGAGTGACAGAAGGAAAATTTGAAAATTTGAAAAAGAAGGCAAAATGAGAATTAGCATCTTAATTTTCATTTACATATTACACTTTGCCTATTTGAAAGTGTACACCAAATTTCAAAATCCTAAATCAAGTAGTTGCTGAAAAAACTCTGACGAAAAACTATGGGAGGTGAAAACCGACATTATTCAATGCATACATCTTTGTTTTTGTATGTTGGCAATTTCATTCTATTTTGTAAATTGTGTCATTATATCATGCAAATTGTCATTAATTAGTCGTTCACTCGTAATCAGATTCGGATCATGTCATTTCTCAGTTTTAAAAAGGTAGAACTTGGTTGTAAAATGTCAGAACTACATTTGTATGTTGTAAAAAGGCAGAACTGGGTTGTCATAATACGAAAGTGAATATGCTTTAGTATTTTGACGCCAGAGGGCGCACCAATTTTACTGGGGATAAATAATTTCTCCCATGCAAGTAAAACTCGCTGCAAACGGTGTTAAGGATGATTTTTACCAAGATGTTCCCCCTACATAGTGCTGCAGCAAAGCAGTAAAAAGTGAGCTAGTTTTCGAGATGGTGGTCCCCAAAGGGTAACAAGCAGTAACATACATCAAATTAAAGCTAAGAGTCTCCCAAATTAAAAAATGCATGATGCCACCTCGGTATGTCGGGGCGTAAACTTTTACGAGTCATTAAAAAGGGGCACCCATACAAATAAATAACTTTACTAATAAAACTTAATTTAAACCTGAGATCAAAAACATTGCTAAAGTTGGTGTAAAATGAACACAAAATGATACAGAAGGATGCTAGAAATAATTTGCATCATACATGGGATGCAAACAAGTCCAAATACACTGACACTGAAAGGTCATTAGGTACATTAGTAGTGAAAACCCATGATTTTCTAGTATTCTTTTTGACAAATGGTCCTCCATATGTATAAATGTATCGAAAACAAGTTTAAATATTACCAATGACATCTGGGAAGCAAACAGTGCATAATTTCACTACCATTTATTGGGGCGAAAAATTGTATGGCCCACCAAAAAGGGTATCCATACAAGTAATAAATTTACTGATAAAAATTAAATTAAACCAAATGATCAAAAGCAGTGCTGAAGTTGGCATAATGTGAACACTAAATGATACACGAGGATGCTGAAAATACTATTAATCATGTGTAAGGTTCATATAAGTCCAAATACACCGATGGCAAAAGGTCATCAAGTACATAAGTCGCGAAAACCCATGATTTTGTAGAATATTTTCTGGAAAATGATCTCTTTTGGTATAAATATATTGAATATAAGTTAAAGTGTTGACAACTGACATCTGGTAAGCAAAATGTGCATGATGTCTCTTCCATATGTAGGGTCAAAAATGTTATGGCCTTTCAAGGAAGGGTACCCATAAAATTAAATAACTTAACTGATAAAAAAACATTTAAACCAATGATCAACACTATGGTTCAAGTTTGTATAATATGAACGCTAAATGGCAAAATAGGGTGCTAAAATATTTTCTGTATTATATGAGGTTCAAACAAATCCAAATACACTGATGGCAAAAGGTTATTAAGTACATTTTGTCACGAAAACTCATGATTTTGTAGACTTCTATCAAGTTAAATGAGTTCTTTAAGTACATATATATGTATTAAAAAAAAGTTAAAATGTTATCAAATGACATTTGGGAAGCTCCTACTCAAAATAAAATCATCCCAAACGAATAGATGTACACTTACAGTTCATTAATTTAGTAAAATTCGTATCAGATCTTGTTAATGTAATATGTGGGAAGAACTTTTGTCAAGGACATTGGCGGAAATGTTCCAACTTTTGCATAAAATATATCAACGAGTGTCAGGCAAGTATTAAACTATTTCTTTTTTGGTAAGAGATATCATATTTCATTGACCATGAAAGTTCATCAAGTTCATCATCCACAAAAACACATGGCATATATGTATAAGCAAGTTTCTTGAGCATAAAAATGTGATAAATTTCACATCCCTCTATTAAAACATCGAAATATGATATCTCTTAACAAAAAGGAAATAGTTTTATACTTGCCTGACACACGTTGATATACTTTATGCAAAAGATGGAACAATTCCGCCAATGTCCTTGACAAAAATTCTTCCCACATATTACATTAATAAGATCTGAGGCCCCCAGGGGGTCTGTGCTCCCTTGATCCCTGAAAATTATGCATTGATCTCTCCAAATCCCTGAAAGAAAGTACCTCAGCTCCCTGAAAATATTTTTCCTTTGCTACCCAAATCCTTAAAATTAATTCAGCTTCTCCCCCTAATCCCCAAAAATATAAGCCAATTCTCCCTAAAATGTAATTTTCTTTCCATATTATTAAATTCACATACTTTAAAACTATGAAGCTATACATGAGCAGATGACTTAATATACGTTATGCATGTAAAGATAGGGCTTATAGCTATTAGCCACGGACGGGAACTCTATATAAATAGAGAGTCGTTGGCCAAGGAATAAACGAAATATAATTATTTTAATGGAATGCATGATATATAGCTCAAAGTATGAGGCCATCCTTAAAATTCTGTTGCTGTACCTAGTAGAGTAGGTATGGAGGAATGCTCTCTAGATTTGATTTTTTTTATTAGTGACAGCTAGACCCTTTGGTTTTCTTGGTGGGGGAGGGGCAGCTGTTATTTCCAATAGATGAAACTAGATTTTCTAAAATAAAGTGAAAGCATTAATCTTGTAACCATAGAGAGTGTTTGTTTTATAATTGCTATTAGACCCTATACGAAAGTTTACCTTCAGTTTTAACAAGCAAGAATATATCTGGTCAACATTCATCAAAGTTTTAATAAAAAAAAAAACCATCTAATTACCTAGATAGAGAATTGCATACCAGATGTGTAGGTAGCCCTGGTATGATGGTATGATGTTGATTATCACTTGTGCAAGGGGGTGGGGGAAAAATGATAAAAATGGTGCAATCTGGTGCATTCTGAGTGTTCCAAAGTTAGTTATTATCAACCTAAAAGTCAACATTTTTTGGGATAATAAATCAATAACCCAAATTTATATGTGCCATATTTTTCTCTAAGATCAATCCAGATGCGCACTTTGGCACAAAAATAAATACATTCACATTTTACAAGGGGGATCTGGGGGGGTGGGGATAATACCCCTCAGAAGCCAAAGCAATGTAAAAAATGGAGGCTTTACGTTTTTTACAGCAAATATTACATACCAGGCGCGAAGATATATCCTGTAATGATGTGGATTCAGATTCGTGCAAGGGGGTGCAGAATTTTTTTTATTAAAACGGTGCAATACGGCGCATTCTGAGTGTTCCCAAATACGTTATTATCAGCCTAAAAATCAACAATTTTAAGTCGAATTTTCCACGATAGTAAATATAATTTGCCATATCAGTCATCAATACAATCCAGATTAGCATGTTAGCAGGAAAGTAAATACATTTAGATATCCAAGGGGGTCTGGGGGTGTCTGCCGACGATTTTTTTTGAAAAATCAAACGAAATGAAGGCTTTTCCTTTTAAGGTGAGATTTTTTTAAACTTTTTTGCAGGGCTCCCTAAATCCCCCAAACTATGAATTTGCTCCCCAAATCCCTGAAAATAATTACAAGTGCTCCCCAGCTCCCTGAAAATGAATAGCCATTCTCCCCAGATCCCCAAAAAAACCCTGGGGCCATAGATCTGATACGGATTTTACTAAATGAATGAACCTTAAATGTATCATCTATTCATTGGGATGATTCTATTTTGAGTAGGAGCTTCCCAAATGGCATTTGATAACATTTTAACTTGTTTTTAATACATATGTACTTAAAAGAAATCATTTAACTTGATAGAAGTCAACAAAATCATGAGTTTTTGTGACAAAATGTACTTAATAACCTTTTGCCATCAGTGTATTTGGATTTGTTTGAACCTCATATAATACAGAAAATATTTTAGCACCCTATTTTGTCATTTAGCGTTCATATTATACAAACTTGAACCATAGTGTTGATCATTGGTTTAAATGTTTTTTTTATCAGTTAAGTTATTTAATTTTATGGGTACCCTTCCTTGAAAGGCCATAAACATTTTGACCCTACATATGGAAGAGACATCATGCACATTTTGCTAACCAGATGTCAGTTGTCAACATTTTAACTTATATTCAATATATTTATATCAAAAGAGATCATTTGCCAGAAAATATTCTACAAAATCATGGGTTTTCGCGACTAATGTACTTAATGACCTTTCGCCATCGGCATATTTGGACCTATTTGAACCTTACACATGAATAATAATATTTTCAGCATCCTCATGTATCATTTAGTGTTCACATTATGCCAACTTCAGCACTGCTTTTGATCATTGGTTTAATTTGATTTTTATCCGTAAATTTATTACTTGTATGGATACCCTTTTTGGTGGGCCATACAATTTTTCGCCCCAATAAATGGTAGTGAAATTATACACTGTCTGCTTCCCAGATGTCATTGATAATATTTGAACTTGTGTTCAATACATTTGTACATATGGAGGACCATTTGTCAAAAAGAATACTAGAAAATCATGGGTTTTCGTTACTGATGTACCTAATGACCTTTCAGTGTCAGTGTATTTGGACTTGTTTGCATCCCATGTATGATGCAAAGTATTTCTAGCATCTTTCTGTATCATTCTGTGTTCATATTATACCAACTTTAGCAATGTTTTTGATCTCGGGTTTAAATTAAGTTTTATTAGTAAAGTTATTTATTTGTATGGGTGCCCTTTTTTAATGACTCGTAAAAGTTTACGCCCCCAGATATCGAGGTGGCATCATGCATTTTTAAATTTGGGAGACTCTTAGCTTTAATTTGATATATGTTGCTGCTTGTTACCCTGTGGGGACTGGTATGTGTCACAATATGGTGGGTCTGCTGCAGCACTATACATGTGATTTGATTCTTTACGTCCGATCAACAATTTTTCAGTTATGTAGGGATGGGCCTTCCAGGGTTGAACCAGCACTAAGCTAGGATCAATGTGTCTTGCTCAAGGACACATCGCAGTGACGCCGGTGAGGCTCGTACACGTGGCCTCTCGGTCTCGAGTCAAGCACTCTACCACTGAGCCACTGCCTTCCCCTTACACGTATATATAAGCGAAAACTTCGTACCATCCCGCCAAGCTTGCACACAACCAACAAATGTAGATCTATTACTGGGTCCGAGCTACAAGTGAAGGCAGAACATGCTCGGATACAGAGAGGGGATAGGGGGAAATCACAATTTCGATAGGTTTCTACAGAAATTAGCATTTGGACACCCCCCCCCCTGGAAAAAAGTTGGACCCCTCCCCCCACCCAGTAAAATGTTGGACGCCCTCTGGAACCTTGGAAAATTATTGTTTTCCAAAAAATAAACCACCGGACCCTGGGATTGGTCCCCTCTGTAAAACTGTTAAATAAGTTGAAGGTGAGGACTAAAAAATAGCAAAAATAACAAAACAACGCTGTTCGAGCTTTTTACTGTCAGGTGGGCCTGGACGCTCTACCCCCCCCCCCCCCCCCACTTGGTGTTAATTCCTGGATACCCACATGCAGATGCAGAACACACATAATACCGCATTAAAAACGGCCATGTATTTGCCCTGTTTCTTACTTTGAACCATTTAATCCTCAAATCGCCTCCCTTTAATAGTACAACTGAATCTTTTTTATTTTTCATGCTGTCATGAAAGCTGATGTATTTATAAAGTATAAGATTATATTTGCAGATTATAAATAAAAGAAATTTTAGTAAAATAGAGGTGCTTTTTTCTTTTTCAGAAAAAAGAATCACATCATAATATTTGTAACTTCATAAGTATTTAAATAGTTAAAATCGTCCTGTCTTCTCAGATGAACCGCTGCCGGTTTAGGATTCCGGATAGATAAATACAGCTTTTAAGATCCAGGCGTTTGGGCGAATTCCAAATTATATAGTGCACAAGTATAAAAGCTATCACCTGGGGCTAGAAGTGTTTTTTCGGGGGCCTGAGCCTTGACCCCTCTACCAAACGATCAAATGCTAACCCGAGAGCATCCCCCTGACCCCCTCAAGAGTGCTTCCTGTCTGCGACAATTGTCATAACGCGTCAACTCTATTTAAGGATAGCAATAAAACACTTGGGCCTCGACTCAAGAAACTCTGTCGTCGGAGTTTGAAAACAACAAAGGCGCAGACCAGCCTGTACATCCGCGCAGACTGGTTAGCGCCTTTGTTATTATATCATCAGTCGCTTACCTGAGGCATTTTATAGAATAGCACTCTTGAGGGGGTCAGGGGCTCTCCCCTATATGGGTCCATTGGTGAAGCCATGTGGCAGAAAATGGTTTTTGTGCAATCCAAAGGGCTAAAAGAAGCCCTTAAGCTAAGACACGCAGCTAAACACTATTGAGGCCCTGGGAGGGGTGGGGGATCCCAGTATCCCATATCCCTTTAAGTATTTTGAAAAATATCCCACATCCCTAAAAGAAAAATGGCAAATATTCCCAAATCCAGAAAGTATTGTATCCCTAGAATTGATCAAAATATCCTGTATCCCTTTAAATATTTACAAAAATATCCCGTACCCCTTTATGCTTTTGGCCCATATCCCTGTATCCCTAAAACCCCTTCCAGGGCCTCACTATTTGCTGCATTTTTGTTCCAAAAAATCTAATTAAATACAGTAAAAACACTCTTGGTTTTCAAGACCGATTATCACTTGAATGCAGGTCAAAAGTTTTACAGAAGGCTCTGAGGGGAGCATTCTGCAATACTTTCGAGCTTCATTAAGCTACCATTCTTCATTAAGACTGGGCTGTTGTCCATTTTTGAGTGGCCTATACTGGCTGTGTCAAGTTATACACACATGCATATTTGCATACACGTAAGTACGCCCTGATCATATCTAAATTTGCTACTAGCGAAATTTGAATTACACTGTTTCTAGCGATTTTTGATCCGCGTTCATCGATTGTTAAAAGCGTTTTGGAATGCCGCCTATCCGGTGTGAAACAAAATTATTTTTCAACAGACAAATGGCAATCAAAAACACTGTTTCTGGCGATTTGTGATCCGCGTGCATCACTTGCTCAGAGCGTTTTCGATTGCCGCCTATCCGGTGTGATAAAGGAGCATATTTTATGGTAATTGAAACGGTTTGGTCATGTCTCCATAAAACATTAGCGACGATATGTTAATTTGCAGACGGTGTTCTTGAGCGGGTTTAAATGGCATTGAAGCCATGTTGAACCGCAAATTTTACATTTCGCAAAATCACACTGTGAAAAATTGGCACCAATTCTTTACAGCGCGTGAAAAATTGGTACCAATACGTCACATTTATCATACCAATATTTCACATTTTGTGAAATTTGCTCACATAGTGAAATTATATGTAGCATACATATTATATTTTTCGACATCTATATATGAGCCATGACATGTGATTTCCAATAATGTGGCATTTTGACAAGTGTAGATTCAGACGTGCCTGTGCAGCATCCTTTTAAGCTAAAAACCTCCAAATGATGTTCACTCAGTAGCTTAACACTCATAGAATCTTCAAGGGACAAGCAAAGGCTCTGATCAGACTGCCCGTATGAGCAGGCTGATCTGAGATTTTGTTGGTTGCACATACCACATTGTTGGAAATCTCATGCCCCGGCTCATTTATGAATGGGGTTAGTTTTGAAATTCTGGGCCACTCATCGGCACCAATATGACTTCCAAGTTACCCCCACCTCCTTTCGAAGGCTTTTTTGCTTCCAATGGATCACATATTCAGAATTTAGTATACAACTACTGAGCTTGAAATGCATGATAAAAATGGAAAATAGATGGACTTTATATCTCAGCTTTAGATAATGCAAAAACTGTTGTCCAGCAACTATAATGCTCTAATCTTTTTTAAAAAGCCAAGCTTGTACATGTATTCCTGAATTGTTTCTCTTAAAAAATGAAGACATGCATACATTTGCACCTTTTAAATGATTTTTTAATGTTCATTCTATTTATTTCGTTAAAATTTTAATGCGCTTATATTTATGAGATTCTACATGGACATTTTAATTAGAGATTGCATTTTGTGTCCTATAACAAACGTTTTACAAAAAAGACGAATTTTTTTTTTGTTTATTAGTTTTATTACTCTTATCCACCTTAGATAAACCATTCCGTGGTGTAGGGGATAAACCTATATCTTGTAAACCAGGGGTCGCAGGTTCGATTCCCAGCTTCTCCAAGTCTGTCGGATGAGACTTTAAGCCGTTGACCCGTCTTCTGAGACGCTTTAAAACCAGAACCACTGCCGGTTGAGCCTTCGGGAGTTCCTGGACAAAGAACCAGAAATACCATAAACCCACCCAGCCAGTACTGGTTCAGCCAAGGAACACGGCCACAAACAATAACTCTCATCACCGATTTACGAGTGTACACAAAATTTTAAAATACTAGCTCCAATAGGAGCTGAGAAATCTGTGACAGAAATTTCCATTGGAGAGAAAGAAAATTGAACAATAAAAAGGACTGATATGCAATATGTGGCTGTTTTTTTAAAAGTACAACTCATCACTAACAAGCTTTGTATCAAATTACAAAATCCTAAGTCAAGTATTTGCTAAGAAATACTTGACAGAAAATTGTCTATATGTATTTTATAGGAGTGACAGAAGGAGAAAAAATGATAATTTTAAAAATGAAGGCAAAATGAGGATAAGCATCCCGATTTTCATTTACACAATACTCTTAGTCTACCTGTAGGTGTACACAAAATTTGAAAACGCTGGCTTAAATACGATCCGAGAAATCTGTGACAGAAATTTTCATTGGAGAGAAAGAAAAAGGAACAAATAAAGGGACTGATAAACAATATGTGGCTGTGTTTTTGCTACACAATACAACTCATCACTATCAAAATTGTACCAAATTTCAGAATCCTTACTCAAGTAGTTGCTGATAAATCTTTGACAGAAAAAAATGTTTCTCGGACGTTTCGGCCACAGACGTTTCGGCTTGGACATTTTGGCCACAGACATATCGGCCACGGAAAATGCCAAAGGTGGACATTTCGGCCATAGCCATAAATTTTGGGTTTGGAATGTGTGCATGTGTAAATGTGTGATGTGTGATGCATTTCTTAATTTTTTGAAATCAAATATGTATGTGAATACTTACAGCAGATTCAAGATGCGCGATAATAGGATCATGCTAGTTTTCATAGAAACAGGTAAATTATGTTGTAAACTATACAGCAGTAAATATAAAGTACCCATTACCCGGCCTTAGTTAATATTTATTTACAATGATTCTCGTAAATCTACTGTACATAACAATTAATGAATGTTTACTACTTTCATGCTAAGCCTGGATTTCTTATTTCTTCAAAGCACTGCAGATCCAGATCAGTCAGCTCCCTTCATGATCAGGACACACACTGTTTTCATCTCTGCTTGTAAATACATGCAGTTTAATAACTGATAAAAATTTGGGAGAAATATAGTATACATGTATATGATTATTCAGGCAATTATGTCCTCAGAAATGCATCACACATTTATGCATGCATACACCCCAACCCACAATTTATGGTTATGGCTGAAACGTCCACCTTTGGCATTTTCCGTGCCCGAAATGTCCGTGACCGAAATATCCAGGCAGAAACGTCCTAGGCCGAAATGTCCGCGGCTGAAATGTCCTACATTCTTACATGTATATGAGAGTGACAGAAGGAAAAAATGAAAAATTGAAAAAAAGAAGGCAAAATAAGAATAAGCATCCTAATTTTGGTCTACACAGTACAGTTCGCCTACCTATAGGTGTACACAAAATTTTAAAATACTGGCTCTAATAGGACAAATAAAGGGACCGAGAAATCTTTTAAAGGCAGACAAACAAACAAGCAAACAAACAAACAGACAAACAAACGCAGTTACAGAAAAGGCAAAAACTATATACCCCCTTTATACTTCGCATCGGGGTACAATCAGTGTAGCTGTCTGTGACATTTTCGTGTTTCCTTGCTTACAGATAGGCGAAACGGTCAGTCTTATGGCCATGGTCGCCAACGTAAACCCAGCATCTAAGTTGCTAGTTTTTGTCTGAAAAAAAAAACAAAAAAACGCAAGGGTCAATAAATATCGAGCGGTTGCAAAATAGCACACCTATGACGCGGATGTTATCAAATTGTCGGAGATATTTTGTTCGGTCATGCATTGCCGCGGATGGAATGGCCTGTAATTTATTGTCATATATTATGGAATCGGAAACATGCGTGCGTGCGATAGGAGGGCAATACACAGGGCAAAAAGACATCTATAAGCAATTTTAAGCATGCGTAAATATACCGTAATAGTGCCTTATATGTACAATTAAGCAGCGGAAAAATGTTCAAAAAGCATATTTAAGGCACCTTTAAGGCACCACTTAAAAACTTTATGGCATCCCTTTTTGGTATCCATTAAGCAGACGCTTAAAATTGCTGATAAAGCGCGTTTACGCTATTAAGCAATATGCTTATCATTTGCTTTCTGGCACTCAACTTTAAGCATATTTATCACTTTTAAGCATCTGATAAAGCACTAATACGCTAATAAGCAAATAAACGTATTAGTCGCGTTTTACTAATGTGTTTTAAGCATTTTGATCAACATTAAGCGTCGAAATAAAAGCATAAATACGCTTATAATAATAATGCGTTTCGTTACATTAAATTATTTTAAAACGGGGACAAAATGGACCAATAAGCTGATAAGCATGGCGCTAATTATTTGTTTTTCGTTTTGAGCATTTGTATCAACTGTGTATGTTTGCATGCCTCTGCCTTTTCTTTTGTTTGCTTTGTCGTCATGTGGATTAACTCCTCCAGAAACGTTTTGGATCTAGAGATGGTCAAAACGCTTCCATCTGTGCTCGGTCTGGATCTTGGCCCCATGGGTGGCGGTACTCTCATGTTCTCTTCATACGTAAGCTTGGACCCAGCATCTACAATTCATCCCCTAAAAATATCAAGAATATCAAGCACCCAAAAAGAATATTTGAAATTTTAGCATCCCCCCAAAATATCAACCATTCTGTACCTTGATATTAAAATGCATAGAAAGGAACTCTAAATCTAGTCCAATTTTGTAATAACCTCAAAAGGATAACCACAAAATGTTCATACCCCAAAAAAAAATTCATTTTTCTGAAAAAACCCAAAATATTGAAATTCAAAATTTCGAACCCCCAAAATGGCCAGAGCCTACGTATGTATGAAAATATCAGAGTACCCCCCTCTTTACATCCAGACTAATATCCATGCTCAGAGTAATCCATGTCAGTTTCTGAAGATCTTGCTGGAGAGTAGTCTAGAGATGATCTGCGCGCCACCACATCCCGTTTGTAAGTGATAGCAGCTTTTACTTCCCGCCTCTTCGACACGTGTAATTATTAATTACCCATGCTGCGAGAGACGACCAGTGTTGTTTCGAATTACATGGTTATATAATTTCTCTGACGGAGGCAAACTCACACAGGTTACATAGACGCATATTGCAATAAGAAATAGCATGTGTTTAGATACATGTATTATGTTTTAGCTTCCGAAAACGAATCCTGCATGATTTCCCATTTTAATTATTCTAGAAATAAATAAAATTGACCAGCTTCAGCTAGATGAACGTTTTCATAAAAACACAAAACAAACAATTAAGCTCATGTCACACGGGTATTTGCGATCACAGAATCATGGGTTTTGGGGAAAGATTTTCGGGAAGGTTGCTGAGGAGCAGTCTTTTGGGTTTCACGCAAGCCTGTAGCATGTGCGTGTATGCGGTTTCACCAGAGCCTTTGAATTATGATAATGTCGAAAGAAACGATTTGCCGCATACACATGATATGCGCAGGTGCAGTTTATTACTTTCTGAAAATAAATAGAATGACTGCAAAATGAAACATTAAAGTCTTTATCTGTTTGTGTCGTCGCAACAGTTTGGACCCAGATTAGGCCCAACAAACTTCGGACCTGAACTGTGAACTGGAGCCAAACTGTTTGACACTCTGATGGTACTCTGATATGATGTTTTACTATAAGAAATAATGTTTCCCTATTATGCATTGATTCATTTTTCTTAAGGTGGCACAGGGTAACGTGTCATGATATAGTACTCGGATTTCGTAATATGGCCTTCAGTACATTTTGAAAATACACTCCCTTTGAAAGGCATTTAGTCTGTTTTCTCTCAGGCATACATGTATATACCACCAAAGTATCCTTATGGAAACGCAGTGGCTCAGTTGGTAGAGTGTTAGACTTGGGATTGAAGGTCAACCGTTCGAGACTCACCGTGTACGTAACTATACTTTACATTATATCTCTACCATGTGGTCAGGCTTGACGCATATGATGCATCTATATGTATACTCTTTCACTTTAATTTATGCTGGCCCTCGTTGGTGGGGACTTGACACAAGCAAACAGTTTGGGCCCAGGTCACACACGAGAGACACCCGACAATCTGTACCCAAATCATTTGACAGCGGACAAAACTGGGACGACCCGGCGTGGGATCATTCTTCATTGTTGTTCACGAGGTTTGTTTGGTGACCATGCAGCGTCTGGTCGGAGTCTATACTGTTCACAGATGCCCCTAAACAAATGAAATCATTTCAAGAATGTCGACATACACAGAGAGCCGACGGGACCGGGAGCTCACATCTTTTCAATGTGCGTTCAAAAAGACATAGTTTTTGGCTAGATGCAAAGGGTGCAGAACCTGGTCCTATGTCGGTTTAAGGCCTGGTTTTGTGCTCATACGTGACATACGGAAAATATGCAGATGGCGATGTTGTAATTGAATTGTATATACATTTACCCCCTATGATGTACTGGCATGGGTCTACAGCAGAATACGAATGAACAAGCCTAAAATAGTTTCATTCTCGAACTACACATGTGTAATTAATAAAACTAAATGCATGCAGAATATATGTTTGTATATTATGTATTGTGTCGATGAGCTAGTAATGCTTAAGTCGAAAAAAATTATGTTCTGTTCCATGTTGTTTTTGGTCAAGGCATTAATTGTAACTGCTTAGTTCTCGTTAAACCCAAAAAAAGCAAAGGAGTTCTAGCGATAAGGCGTATATTTTCCCTAGTTGACATGATTACAAAACCTAAATTTTGAAATTGCCCTAATGTTTTTAAAATGGGTCTGTTCCGGTAGTAAAATTTACATAGAAAGCATCAAAATAGGTTTCAAAGCGATTCATCATTTACAAAACCGTTAAAACTTGCGCCTTCTACTCCCACCCCTCATTTTACGTCTTTAGACTGGGTGCCGTTTAGACGAGAGTTTTAGTAAATCCTTTGCAGGTTTTCAAAAAGTAAAAGTGCTAAAATATTAAGGATATAAGTACCCTTCATTTTCGAAACTTTGCGGTTTTTCTTCTGCGCATGCGTACGAAATATACTTAAAATTGTGACGTTTGTCATTGAAAAGATGAAACTGGCTTCTTTCAGTTTGTTTTTAGATGCTTTGCCCCCCTAGACCCAAGATGCCCTTTGGACAATTAAATGTCGCTATACAAATACATAACATATGTAAAGGGCGTCTTGGGTCTAGGGGGGCAAAGGGGTTGTATAAGCGAAAGAAGACATCAAATATCTGACAAAAAATAGACAACTTTGCAAGATGGTCGTTTTTATTGTACATCAACTGTATAAATAGTTTTACTGTACATAGCGTGATAGGACGATTGGTTCCCTTGTTTAACGGTCTAGTTCCCATATATGTTACTGAATAACAAGTACAGTTGATGATCGAAATAAATTCCCATTCAATAAGAAGTAGAGTTATTACATGCACTAAGGAAATCCCGTTTTAAATATACAAATTCGGGGGCAATGGTGCATCGACGGCCCGTCTATATATATTTGTTTAATGTGCCTAGTTTCTCCAGTTGTCATTTCAACAAAATAAAACGAACGTCTCGTTTAGGGAGATTGCTCGCCTTATCGCTAGAAATTCTTTAAAGACAATGCATGAATTATATCCACATGAAATTTCATCAAACCAAGAATACTAAGTATTAAAGCTGCATAGTCTATAACTTTTGATCTTCTAATTTAAAAAAATGTTTTTATTTTTCAAGAACACAGTAAAATACTCAAATTCAAGTAAACATTTTACCATTTTTGTAAATCTTAACAAGTTATCACTATCAAAACAACTGCATTTATGTTAAAATTCAACGGTCTAGGATTTTTGGAGGGACGCAAATAATTACCAACAAGAGAAAAAAACACCTATTTGATCAGATAATTCACTATTCCATGCAGTTTTCAGTTGTACTGAACATTTTTATTGTGAAAACATAGCCTAATTATACTTTTACAAATGATTTAAAAAGAAAAGATTTTTTTTCGAAAAATGTTCATAGTTACAGAGTATGCAGCTTTAACACTCTTTCGCATGAGATAGTTGCATGCGCGCGTGCGTGCGTGTGCTGAATACGGTACAAATATGAACCATACCACGAAAGCCGACATTTTCGAGGTGCGCAACTAGTAATAGCGGGACTGCAGATGCTGTTTTGATCTGACCATACAGGTATTTTCCGAAAATCTGAAGAGACTGGGCATATTTGCGGCTCGTCAGAGCCTTTGATGTTCATCTATGTGGTACGAACAAAAATAAGATTAAAACTATTATATTCTATGACGTTTTGTCTTCTTGAGATTCTTCACAAAATGTCAAACAACTTTGTAGTAAATCAGAACCTGATGTTTTCACTCTAAAGAACCTCTGTACTCGAACAGCGCAGTCATCGCGTGGTGGTCACAGTCGACGAGTGGACAAATGGCGTGTTTATGTGCTTCTTGCTGGTGAAAAGGGTAAGAAATTTCTTAATATTTTACTTCTGAGAGTATTTTTGCTGATTATTGTCACTAATGTATCCAGCTTCGTATCTGCGTAACCAAACGTGTGTGGGTTAAGCGATAGTTAATGCAGCGCCTTATTTATACAAAGAAGGTGATTTTTCTCCAAAAAATGGAGGAAAGATTTTTGTTTATATTCTGAAATTTATACGTACTTTAGTTAAAACGTTAAATACCAGGGCTTTAATGTGCAAAAGTTTAAAACATGGGGGTAGAGCATTTTGAAAGTTATTCAAGTATTTAATACAAAACGCACAGTACTCTATACGAGGGCTGTTCAAATATGAATGCAAGTAGCTTCATAACTCTCTTCACATATATGCTACGACAAAATGTCATACCTTTCTGGAAAGAACTATTTGTCGCCTTTATAATGGCACCAAACATAAAGAAACACTCACTACATTTCTCGATTTACAGACCCTTATATTAAGGCCATTCCTGTATACTAAAGTTTTTCTAAAGCAAATTTTAATGCACGTTTTGGTACATGTGCTGATATAGTGTCATATCTTTGTAAGTCCTAGACAAAATGACACCAAATTTTAGATGCAAGTTTAAGTAACATCATAAAGTTGCTTGCAGGAAAAAGTTTATATAATCCTGTTTCAATCTCGAGTTAACAGGCACGTTTGTGACGTCATTAATTTTATGATAAACGTCATTTTGATTTATCTACTGGTGATGTAAAAATGAACATCACTGTGTCCTTTTCCTTGCGATTTGCTGAAAATATGCTAAATACGTCATAAGGGAGTCTTCAAAACGCTCCTTCTTCTATTTACAGAGTAATCACACTATATATCATTTTTCAAGCATTTTTCTGCTTCTTAATGGCGTGTTTACCTTTATTAAAATATGTTCAATCTGTTAAGTCCTCAAGTCCAGGTGAGTAATTTTATTGTAAATAATGTCTATAGTGATCAAACTTAAAGTTTACGTTCAAATTTATAATAAAGCCGCAATGTTATAACAAAAAAATAAGTATAAATTCTATAATCCCTTCACTTAAGGCATTTTCGACTTAATAGAAATGCTTTTCAGCGTTTAAAATTACCCACTATCCATCATAATTTGTAGCAACAACTCAGTATGAGCGATCAACATATTGTCTTTGAGTTAAAACTAGTTTAAATGTTGCTTCGTTTATTTTGTTAGAGATAAGTTTAACTGAAAACTGAAAGGTGGTGTTTTGTTTACCATTTGTTTCAAACATAAGGATGCTTAAGTGAAAACGATTCGTTGTAATTTAACAAAAGCATGTCGGATTTTTGCAATTTTCACAGAATCGTTATGTTAGAATATATGGATACTTAATACAAAATTTCAAGAAATTTCACCGGTTTATCAAAGAATTATTCGCTCGTCTATATCACTGGTATATGTTCGAAGCACTGAGTTTGTAAGTATACTAACGTTACCCTCATTCGAATGACTATAGCTCGATAAGTATTCTGTATTTTTCTTTAGTTCTGGTGCCAGTTTTACGGTGACATATAGTCCTTTGTAGAAACGTTTACCATTTTGTCGTAGCATATGTGTGAAGAAAGTTATGAAGCTGCTTGCATTCATATTTGAACAGCCCTCGTATCGGGGTTTCTGGACCAATGATCAGGCGCTCCTGTACGCAGTCGTCTGGATTAGATAAAAGAGAACTGTACGCATATGTCGCGGGTTGTACATGCTATAATTGAGCCAGCACATGTGTTTTGGGGTACTTGTTGCATTTTCGACCAACGAAAACCTAGGCAAGCCTGTGCAGACTCGCATTAGCCTTTGTTACTAATATACACAAAGAATGGATAAAGATTAAGACTCAAAACAAAATTTGAACCTCTAGTCCAACTAGATGCGTCGAAAGTCTTTAACTAACCAACGCAACGACAGCTTAGAAGGTGGCATGCCCCATTAACAAATTCAGACGTGTTCAATCTTCCAATCAAATCCATGAAATCCGTAGATTTTTAACCTTGATCTACGTATCACTCGCCAGTGACCCTGGTTATTTTATGCACTAAAATGCATGTCTTGCCCAGCAGTGATAAATTAAGCAGCAATTTTTGCAATGGTTATAAGAGAGTGTGGCACAGCTTGTTTCATGTGTTGGCATGGTTTTGAAATTGTTGCCGAGACCGTTTGGTATCGCTGGACATAAATAAACAGCAGTTCAATAGCTCTGGCTTTGTTAAAACCGCTCGTGCTCTCATCGGCTGCGTCCAGTTACAGCTTGACGAATGCGTACATGTACAAATTACATATTTAGCCACTCAACATATGGGACAGTCCAGTTGACTACTCAAAATTTGCGTACAGAAGAAAAATGGCTTGCCACTTCGCAAATAATAGACAAAATCATCTCAAACTTCCTAGTCCTCCACTTATACGTACTCATCATTATTTGATGACATAACGTGATAATTGATGACTTTAATAGCGCACTTATTAGTCATTGAACACATTTTAGGCACATAAAGTCCAATTGACTAGCCAGAATCTGACTGGACCTCTGCTGGTTTTAAAATGTTAAGGCTCTTATTGGGCCAGAATGGACTACAATACCTAAGCAATAATTCCAAATGAAAAAAACACCGTGAAAATTAAAAGCTGTAAAGTACTGGCTCATAGAATGGATCACAGTAAACCAAAATAGTATATTTTGTGCACTCGTCGACTGCGAACACCACACGATGATTGCGCTGTTCGAGTACAGAGGTTCTCTAGCGTGTTTTTGTCGCGAAAAAGCAGGCTCACCTGAGCCTCAGCTGGTCCCCTCTGTGAAATACTAAAAGCGCATGTGTTTTCTCAAATTAACAAAGCCATGTAATTCATAGAATATTTCTAATATTGCAGGACTGAAGCATACATGTATGTGCCACGCCACGGAACAATACTAGACACATCAAGATTCGTCCATGACAATCATAATTATATGTGGCCATTGATTTGTTTTGTTTTTTTTTTCAACCTGTTTAAAACTCTCCGCATCGCATATTTTCATACTTATTGCTCTACGTTTTAGATGCATTTTCAGGGCTCGAAAATTGTACACGTCCTCTCGTATTTACGAGTGGAAGTTCGGTAAGGGCGAGTGGAAATCGCCATTTGCTAGCCCGACATGACGAGTAGATTGTTTTTGGTTTTGTAATTATTTTTGAGGAAAAAAACTATCTAGCATGTTTTACAGCCTGCAAAAGCAACGCAAATACAGTGAAGAAAGATCGTTCGGTAGGTTTAAAATGGCACTAAAATGTGACCGGATGTTTACTCTAGTCAGCAGTAAATGCAACCCTGTAAAATCTGGTTGATCTTTGACACATTGGAAAATCAATTCGGCCTAAGGGTTTTGAAAGTATAAAGCCGATAGATTTGTTCCCCTCGTTGATAAAGCTCTACTTCCGTTACGCATATAACGACTGGTAACGCCTATTTAATTACAAGTATAGATTGGTTCCCCTCGTTGATAAAGCTCCACTTCCGCTACGCATATAACGATTGGTAACGCCTATTTATTTACAAGTAGAGAATCCTACTCATCCGATTGCGCATGACCCAGAAAATATTTTTTCAACACAAACTTCAGTATTTTTTCAGTTGATATAATTTGATAATTAAGAAAAAGAAAAATATATAAACTCCCAGAACAAAATAAACTTAATAAAACGGCTTGTTTAAAAAATGCACTTTATGTCAAGGGTATTTTCCAATACCACGTCACTCATGACGTCAGTGTGTATGCTATACGTAGGCGCAATGGCGGCTAGTAGTAACCTGTCTTAATATGCTGACAAGCTATTAAAGGGAGAGAACCAGTCTATAAAGCCGACGTTCCGGATTTTATCTCTGTATACGAAAACGGGGGTCAGCCTGATTACCGCAGGATACCACAGGATACTGCAGGATCCCCTGATATTGGCGTTTTCAAAGGATTTACCATATTATTACATGGAATAGGCATTATACAATAAATAACAGTAAATATCTTCACTTTAAGATCATGAGCCAGTGGTGATTGATCTTGCGTCGGGCTCCGACTGCAGCTCTGATACTGATACTTGTTGGTAAAAATAGCCATGCAACAAATCAACTCATTAAAAAGGCACCCTGTCATATTAGCCTAAGGCAGTGACCTATATAAAGGTCACTGCCTAAGGATAACACATTTTGGTGTTATTAATTCGACCAATAATATGATTATTTTCTATTTTTATATTTGATATATTTTTCGTAACTATAAATCATGATTTAAGGTTTTCCTAGATTAGATAAAGATGATAATTGTAAATAAGTTATTGAATTATGAGTTGTCTCTTTTAAAATACCAGACTTAAGGACGAGTTCAACTGGAGTAAGGACGAGTGAAAAAATTAGACCACTTGCCCCACAGGACGAGTTGGTCCAAAAATTTTTTTCGAGCCCTGAATTTTTATACAGCCGTGAATCAGAAATGCAAACCCTCATTAAGCCATGCAATCTAATATCGTTAAATATCGATCCTGGACCACCTAATAAGCGTACAGCGAATGCTCTCTTCAGTCTAAGTCGATGCACACTTCGCTTGGTACACTCTAACAAGAGTTTAGGACAGAAACAATACATATAATGTATACCCTGTTAACTTCATATATAATCTAATACATTTAGATCGGACAGAGTGCTTAATTCTCCCATTTGGATCACCAGAACACCGTTTTAACACCTACGCGTTAAAATTGATTTATTACTACCTTTCAAGGATGCTGTCAAAAGACCCACAAGTTACACAGACCTGTGTTGCTACTATCAAGCGTTTGCATATGGAGTTTTATGCTTTGGTATTCAGGAATTGCCATAGCAACGTTGCTGGAAATAGTTATGCTTTGATATGTGTCCCAGAGTAGCGACTATAAAATGGTTTAAATCTTTTCCTGCTTCGTCTGCTCTCTCTTCTTGCTATTCATTTTTGGTGGTCTATCTCAGGAACCATGCCCAGAGGATGTAAACCCTCTATCGCACTCAACCCAGCCGAACACGAAATTACAACGCTGCAAGGGGAAAAACAAAGGCACAGACCAGACTGCATGGAAGCGCAGGCTGATCTTAGCCTTAGCTTTTCAAGCCCAACAGGTTGCAAAATAAAGTAAGTTTAAGCATGCGCATATCCCAGGGGATTTGCAGTTTTTGCGGGAGTGGTGGTCCGCAGTTTACATTTTTATACCACCCTTACCAACTTAAGCACGAAATATCTCGTGATTTGCAAGGTCCTCACTTATGTAGGTGGTATAAAATAGTTATACTATGTTTGTCCACCTGTACGGAAGATAATCTACTCGTTAAAGCCCTTGGATTATCTCCACGTACATGCGGACGACCTATGGTATAGCTATTACCTAAAAAAATACAATATATTTAGAAGAGCAACTATCCGTATTGAGATTCGTCGCTAGAATAACTTCAGATTATGCTGAAACCAACATGACCAGCTTCAGAGACTACCTGGAATGTGGAATTAATAAGTGTGGCAAATTTAGGCTTGCGATTGCTGACGACAAAGCTAGCACAATAGCACCGTGCTGACATTGGTTGTGATATACAGAAAATATGGCGTGATTTGATATTGCTCAATGAGACTTTCCTTTGAAGCACATAGTATACACATGTCCATGCACGGAAAAAAAATGTTGGAGATTTTCATTAGTAACGCGCATATACAAATGACTTTTGATGCTCATTCTGGCGAATGCAGCGTGGCTAGAGCTTTGAAATTCTGTCTTTAGACGGTCTTTGTCTTCATCCACGAGTAGCGAATGCTCTGGTGAGACTGCGCCTTCGGTGCTCGTAAATGATCTCATGTGCTGGCAAACCGGTCCATTTTCGGTTGTATGAGGCATGCGCGGATCCAGAGGTATGGGCAAGGGGGGGGGGGGGGCAAGGGGACGTCTGTCAAACATACATTTATTTCAAACAAGCCATTTTTTGAATATGTTGTGGGTACCTCCTCGCATCCAGAAAGGGGGTGGTCAGAGGGGGTCCAACTCTGGCAACTTTTTTAGTTGCTGAGGGAAGGAAGAACCCAAATACCACTTAAAATTGGCCATCATCGGCCCGTCAGTGAAACGCCATTTAAATGGCGTTATGCTGCCGGGCCGATGATGGTCCAACATTGAATGCTTTGTGATTTTTCAGGGATTTCAGACAGGAATTGGTCATGAATCCTATAACCAGGAGGCGGTTCCGGACCCCTGTCCCCTCTCTTGATTCGCACATGTCATCAATGTGAACTATAACCATAAAATGTGTTTTAATGGAGAAATAAACAATGTTCTTTAGAATACGTTTGGTAGACTTTCCGTTTTCTCGACACGCTTCCGTGTCTAGGCCATACCTCATACAAGGGTAGACGGAATACATTATAATTTTACACGATTATAACGTGTGTGGCCATCAACTCCGTAGGTCAAGGTCACAGCAGTTTACTTGAATCAAACTCTTATCCCGGGTTTTGTGGTAGGCCAAACTCATTATATTTTCAAATGACTATTGCTGAAGGTGAGTCGCGACTAAACACTTGCCTAAGCCAAACGCCAGAAAAAAATCCCATCTTCGGGTTTTGCAAACAACAAAAGCGCGGACCAGCCTGCGCACTCGCCCATTCTGATCCACGCCTTTGTTATTCGCTTATTAGAAAGCTTGTCATAACCGAAATTTAATTTTTCTAGCTATCCCATGTAGTTGAGCAGGCTAGTTTGGGCATTAATTTGACTCTAACCCTGAGATAGGACTTATAAATGGACCAGAACACGATAACTTCGCGGTATGCGAGAAAGTCATGCTCAGCTACAGAGACTAAGTACATGTACAAGATTGTAATTTTGCTTACAGTGTATCAGATGTTTGCTTATAAATTGAAAGTATCCAAAAATGTAATCAGTTTCGTCATCCACTTTCCGGAAAGTAACACGAGCTGTCATTGATTTAGTTGACTCGTTTTTCACCTATGGCACAGACAAGTTGAATTTGGTTGGTTGTTTTGACGTCCCGTCTGCGTTTGCGTTTGATTTTGAGACAAGGGGACAAAACGAAATCAATAACAGACTACCGATGCCTTTGAAGTGGCATCTTTTTATCCTCTTATTTTTTTTTAAATTTTAGCGTAATTTTAGATTGGATTTTCCCACTATCATAAACTGGGCCAGTCCATTTTCGTATTAAAGGTTGTGTGGTGGTATTTTTAATATAGCATCAGCAAGCACACTGTGGAGACCCAGGTCAGACGATGCGTTATGCCGCATCTGAACTGGATCTGCACTGCATATGCATCACAAAAAGACGCTATGCGTAATACATTGGTTAAATCAGTTGCTAAATTTTTGCAAGGTTTAAACATCATTTATTTCGACTATTGATTATAAGATATATATATATAATAATGGCCTATATACAATGTGGTCCTCGTCTCCACCTGTTATAATCTTAATTATTACTGCAGACTTTGCAGCAGTCCATTAATAAGCCCCAGATGTGCATGATAATTGCAATTATTGCTGATAAGTGGATACGTGTTCTTAAAGGTGTATACACAATATGGATAAACGTAATCATATTTTCACACAGTCCTTACTGTACATGTATATTCACCCGAACACCAGTTATTTAAAACAGTGACCTATAAAACGACAACCAACGCGTGTTCCTGGGGCTGAAAGTAATATTTTAGTGAAAAACGCACCCTCCCAAAGTTTGAATTTTATTTAAAATGATATGCATGTTAAATGAATATTCACCAAGTGATATTATGTTGAATTCTGTATATTTTTTTGCAACATCAGCCTTGGACTGTGTGGGACAGGGACTGTTACGATGCAGAATGGCTGGAATAACAAAATCAGCGATGGTTGCGTATACGCACAAATACGCAGAGGTTTAGGTATGCACCTGGTCACCTATTCGAACCATGATACGGTACTCTTTCTATTGATAGTCCCAATAAAAGGTCGGTTTGTCTGAGATGGAATTCATTGTGTCTATATTTATCAACGCTTGCACGATTTCCTTACTCTTATGGAATATCTCGGAAATCTTGTGCGTTTTTCAATATATAAAGGATGGAATCTCCCATTCTTGTTAGGGGACATTTTAAACATACCGTTGAAAGGTTCGATATAGAGAAGCTATTCATTATTATAAAAGGTACGTGAAGCTATATATATTGTTACTGTGTTGATATTGTACATGACAGGGCGATGGCGATTCGTGTAATTGCATTGAATCGCGATGTCTCTAGCATGTCACATTGTATTGAAATAATAAGTCACTCGTTTTGTGTTACACCAAAATAAATGTAAGAAAGCATTGTACGGTTTTACACACATAAAACAGCAGAATGTAATCTCTCAATATTGATGTAAATATTTTTTGCCGAGAGGTCATAATTAGTTGTTTGCAACTGATACGTTATACATGTACGAAATTAGTGCGTGGGCAGGGTGATGTCCGACGTAAATGTCCAAACGTTACGTCGGCACCACACTGTTCAACCTTTTCCTGGAATTTTAAGAGAATTGGTATTAGTGTTTGTAAACCTCGAAACTATCTAGATAATGTGACCTTGAAGGGAAAAAGGGCCACGGGATCTTGATGTTTCGGCTGCGATAGCGTCTCAACCAGGGTGACGTTACGACAGTGTATAGAAAATTTTGTTACGTATGGGTTTGTTCGTTTGGCATAAGAGGTATTGTTTAGCGCTGACATAGGCCAGTCACTAAAAATACTTCTCTATTATATAATTTTAAGTGTGGATATTTAGAAGAGCCGATCCATCCTAACCGCATGGGAGCCGTTAGCCATACACCCACAGGTGAGGGCTAATCGCGCGTTTATGGGGTTAGGATGTAATTTAAAAGAGTAAGACCACTGAAATTATTTCTATTTTTGTGAACTTCGAACGAACAACCCCATTATTGACGCAAAAGAGTGATTCTGAGATTCTAAATATAGATTGTTTTTTGCAGAATCGTCTCTTGTGTCCCTTCCTACGTTGGAGGCTGAATGTTGGTGAGCCGTATGATTATAACCTGAGGGCACATATAAGCTGTCCCCCTCAGGCCACGACCAGCGTGGATCAAGGCCCAATCGTTACCACGTAGGACAATCGAATGGGAAGCCAACCGGCTTGAATTATTATATGTGAATCTGACACCCCAACGTGGGGATATGATCAGGAAGAACTACTTATATTAATCCTGACGTCTTGAACGACGATCAGCAGTACGCGTAAGAAATATTACGAGAAACCAGTGACGACCAAAGTACAGGCTTGATCACCTCAGCGCCGATGGTCTGAAGTAGACACACGTGCAGCTTTGAAGACATAGTGTTCGCGAGACGCGTATAATCTCGAGATTTCTCGTCAATACAAGAACTGAAATATTAAAGGGCCCAATTTTTTTTTTTTTGAGAACTTAAGCTATATGTTAATCATATTCTTTACGTCTCTTATTTCTGACTAGTTGACCTACATCTAGAACAGGACAGTCCAAGATTGGTTCAAATTGAAATGATCTTGGAGTGGCAACTTGCTCTAGTATAGGATGGTCAATTAGCCAGAAATAACAGCGTAGGTGGTGTCATTGTATATTAGTGTGTTGTTGATGTTTTCTTAGTACATAAAGTACTGAAAAGTTTTTGCTAGTTGTGTGCATTATTTTTCCCTGGTAGCATCGTCATCGCATAAAGGAATTTTCCAATAAGATTTCCCCTCTTCCTTCCTGACCGGCTTTATGTCGTAACAATGGTGTCAGAAGTGGGATTTTTGAGGTTTTATTGGCAAATTTCTCTGCTGTGACGTTGCTACGGGCGCACACTAGTAGTTTTCCTTTACAAGAAAGGTTGTGAGTGTCAACACACAGTACTGATTGCATGCGTTCCCCTGTGATGAAGTGCGACACATGTAAATAAGTCATCACATAACATTCTGAGGGGACCCATACTTTCTTGTTCTGTGGATTGCCAGTAGGGTATAAAACCCAAGGAAAATTTGTCAGAGTTTAATTATTAGACTTGTCCACCTTTATTTTACCCATATCATTGTGTATTGGCTTATGCCCTGTATTCCTATTAATTAAGGATACTGATGTGGAAAATTTCATATCGTTTGAGGGTACTAATAATTTAAATCACCTCAGTGACGTCATAGTGTGTGACGCCACTCAACTGATTTCTATTATTAGAAGAAGTCCATAGAAAGATTATTATAGTCAATTATTATGTCTTGCTATGACAAGTGACTGTTGACTTGACTGTAATGCGTTTATATTAATATCGCGTAGGTATACATTTCTTGACGTAATGCGAGGAAATGAATGACGTTTTTTTTAGTTAAATACGTTCAGTAAAGGCCTATTTAAAGTTGATATATATCCTAGGCACCTTTCCGTGGTGATCTCTTTTACGTTGTACTTTACGTAACTCATATGTAACGTCATTTAAATCCCTAGTAAAATTATTAGTTTACCAGCGCGAACGTTGGTTAGCCCATACCTATCTAAAAGGGACAAAGCGAACCCTTATTTATTTTCAACAGTATAGTTGACTTATACCATTCCCAACAATAGGCTAAAATGGATAAACATATTTCATTAGCACGGGAATTAGGATATGAAGGGCAAGAACTAAGGGATTATCTTAAGAGGCAACAAGATTTAGAAAGGGAGGAAAGGTTGGTCCAAAGGGAATATGAAAAAGAGAAAAGGGAGGCCGAGCAAAAGGATAAAGAAAGGGAGCAAAAAGATAAAGAAAGGGAGCAAAAAGAGAAAGAAAGGGAGCAAAAAGATTAGGATCGGGAATTGGAAAAGTTAAGGATTGAGGCGGAAAAATTGAAAATTGAGGCCGCGCGCAAGGATAAGGAAATGGAAATGGAAAAAGAAATTGCGCTAAAAAAAATTGAGGCCGAAAAGGAACTAAAAAAATCGAGGCCGAGACCACTTCACATCCCTGGGGGCCCAAAGAAAAGTCAAATCCTTGGAGTCCCAAGCTTCCATACTTTGACGAACATACGGATAAGATGGATAGCTATTTAACTAGGTTCGAAAGTTATGCTTTGTCAAATAAATGGGACCCGTCCATGTGGGCATCATACTTAAGTGCCTTATTAAAGGGACGCGCTTTGGAAGTCTTCGTTAGGCTTTCCAGAGATGACCAGTCGGATTATGGTCAGATTAAGGAGGCTCCGCTTACTAATTTCGACCTCACCGAACGATCTTTTCATAAGAAATATAGGGATTGTAAGCCCGAGAAAGCCGAAACTTTCAGACAATTTAGCGGTAGGCTAGCGAGCTACCTTGATAAATGGCTAGGTTTGGCTAAGGTCGAAAAGACCTACGAAGCCGTTTGTGATTTTTTGGCCCGAGACCAGTTCCTTGACTGTTGCAGTCATGAACTTTATTTGTATCTCAAACCTAAGCCGTTTAAAGCCCTGGGTGAGTTATCCCATGAGGCGGATTTGTTCGCCGATGCAAAAGGGGGTGTTCCCTTGTGTATTACTAAGGGGCAGCAAATAAATGAAGTTGTAGATAAAGTCCAGTCTAAGGTAGAGCCCAAGCAAGATCAAAGGCCAGTAGTCAAATATAAGATTTGTGGGAAGCCCCATCCAACTTATAAATGTTGGAGTAACCCTGATAATAAGAAAGTTGTTTCCAGTGCTGAATTTAATTCCCAGTATAGGGGAGCTAATTCATATAGGGATCAGGATGAAAATTTTGGTCGAGTTGACCAACGTGACAATCATTATGGTCATTATGATAGTAATAATTACAGGACCGACCATCAGGTTAATTTTTGTAAGATTGATAATAAAAGTTTGGATGTAGGGAAAGGATTACCCCGTAAGGATAATAAGGGAACTTGTCATTTCCAAGGTCAAGGTTGCCGACCGCGATTGGTACCGTAAATGGTAAAGAGATCAGAGTTTTGAGAGATACAGGTTGTACAGGGGTAGTTGTCAGGAGAAGTTTAGTTTCTGATGGTCAGATGTTAAATAAGCAGTCTGGTGTGACTCTTATTAACAATTATAAGCAGAGATGTCCTGTGGCCCGTATTAATATTGATTGTCCGTTTTTAGAGGGACTACGGATGCATTGTGCATTGATGATCCAGCACATGACTTAGTCATTGGAAATATTGAGGGGTCCAAATTTCCCGATATGACCATTTTTCATCAGGGGTAGTTAAGAATAAGCAGTCAAGGAAAGATAGGAGAAAGAATAGAAAGGTCAAGGTCGCAGATAAGTTTATTAGGCAGAACAGGCAAGAATTAGCATTGAAGCAAGCGTCAGATATTAAATTGAAAGAGATTAGAAGAAAGGTAGAGTCTGGTAGTGTGACTAACAGTCGCAGTTTCTCTAGTGGTGAAACTAAGTTCATTCGTAGGAATGGTTTGATATATAGGCATTTTAAGAAGAATGCTAAAGTTTCACTACAGTTAGTAGTTCCTTCTAGTTTAACGCATAGCGTTATGAATTTGGCCCATGAATCACGAAAGGTGGTAAATCATAGAGGCAGAAAGGAAACTATATCTAAGGTCTTAGATGAATTTTATTGGCCCGGTGTTTGTAGGGAGGTAACTCAATTTTGTAGATCTTGTGCCATTTGTCAAAGGACAACTCACAATATAAAGGTCACAATGACTCATTGTTGTAGTGTACTCCAGAGAAACATATCCTCTAAGGAGGCAGTAGTTAGCCGTACAAGATGGACTGATAGCCAGACAGAACGACGACGTTCATATGGTAGTGGAAGACGTTGCCCAATACCATATTATTGGCGCAATATGACAGTGACTGACAGCAGTAGTCAGCATTAATGTTAAAGGTGTGCGATAGTGTAATGACCCAATTGTCTCGGATTGTTGACCTATATTTTAACTATGATAGCATAGTATTAGTCACAGAGGTGTACTATAGACGTGAGGAGTCACGGAATTATTTAAATCATGACGGATGACGGTAGACTGTTGACGTGAGCAAGTCACGATAATAAAAAACTTTGCAATAGAGGTTGGCCTCAGCGTGAATAGTCACGTTAGTTTATTTTGAGCAAATATTGTATTAAGGAGGAAGTTATTAATAGGTATACTTGGCATAATGATATATAATGTGTGGATCTTTGCAAAAGGTTTTGGCTATTAAGCCTTATATATTAAAAAATGTCATAAGACATAAAACTTCATAGGAAGTTAAAGGGGTTCAACCCCTTATATGGAAAAGTTAAAGGGGTACCACCCCATACTTATGTGCTGAGCATTAAAGCTTCAACAGTACAGGTCTATGATTGTGGCAATCCGAGGACAAGACAATGTGGGGGCAGACTATCTTTCCAGGTAGTCCGCCATTTAAGTCGTACGTGTATATATGTTGTATTATATATTTATTCTGTATTATTCCTTCTTTTCTACATCGTGTATCATAAGAAAAAGTCATTCCTTTTTCTCCCAAAAGGAAGGGCCTTTGTTACGATGCAGAATGGCTGGAATAACAAAATCAGCGATGGTTGCGTATACGCACAAATACGCAGAGGTTTAGGTATGCACCTGGTCACCTATTCGAACCATGATACGGTACTCTTTCTATTGATAGTCCCAATAAAAGGTCGGTTTGTCTGAGATGGAATTCATTGTGTCTATATTTATCAACGCTTGCACGATTTCCTTACTCTTATGGAATATCTCGGAAATCTTGTGCGTTTTTCAATATATAAAGGATGGAATCTCCCATTCTTGTTAGGGGACATTTTAAACATACCGTTGAAAGGTTCGATATAGAGAAGCTATTCATTATTATAAAAGGTACGTGAAGCTATATATATTGTTACAGTGTTGATATTGTAGATTACAGGGCGATGGCGATTCGTGTAATTGCATTGAATCGCGATGTCTCTAGCATGTCACATTGTATTGAAATAATAAGTCACTCGTTTTCTATTTTGTCGTCTGTTGAATCGGCCAGCATTCCATGTATGAGTTCTTTTGGGTGTTATCAATAACGTCCCGTTTTTTCCGTGAATATAGCGATTGTTACGCACTTGCGTATGAAGCTACGCACATGCGTATTGCCTAAAAATCTGCTGGGACCATTCTTGCGGCTATAGTAAAAGCTGTCAGGATGGACTCGTCGGGTTATTTGGGACAAAAGTAGTCACAGGCCATGTCGGGCCTGCACCTAAAACTATAATGGCATGCTGAAAGATTTACCAGGGACTGATAGGTGAAAAACAATTTTAGCAGTTAGATTTTAAATTGTTGTGATTTTATATGGCGTTGTTGGAAAGACGATTTAACTGCCAGTGATAATCGACTTTCTGTAGCGACCTGTATGTGTCATCTCGAGTTATATCTGACGCATATAAGAATAGGGGTTAGGTGCATACACTACAACACACTTACATAAATAAGGTGATAGCTGACATGTATGTTTAGAGATTAGGTAGGTTTGTAATGTTACACCAAAGTAAATGTAAAATATTTTTGTTACACCAAAGTAAATGTAAAATATTTTCGTTACACCAAAGTAAATGTAAAATATTTTGTGTTACACCAAAATAAATGTAAGAAAGCATTGTACTGTTTTACACACATAAAACAGCAGAATGTATTCTCTCAATATTGATGTAAATATTTTTTGCCGAGAGGTCATAATTAGTTGTTTGCAACTGATACGTTATACATGTACGAAATTAGTGCGTGGGCAGGGTGATGTCCGACGTAAACGTCCAAACGTTACGTCGGCACCACACTGTTCAACCTTTTCCTGGAATTTTAAGAGAATTGGTATCAGTGTTTGTAAACCTCTAAACTATCTAGATAATGTGACCTTGAAGGGAAAAAGGGCCACGGGATCTTGATGTTTCGGCTGCGATAGCGTCTCAACCAGGGTGACGTTACGACAGTGTATAGAAAATTTTGTTACGTATGGGTTTGTTCGTTTGGCATAAGAGGTATTGTTTAGCGCTGACATAGGCCAGTCACTAAAAAATACTTCTCTATTATATAATTTTAAGTGTGGATATTTAGAAGAGCCGATCCATCCTAACCGCATGGGAGCCGTTAGCCATACACCCACAGGTGAGGGCTAATCGCGCGTTTATGGGGTTAGGATGTAATTTAAAAGAGTAAGACCACTGAAATTATTTCTATTTTCGTGAACTTCGAACGAACAACCCCATTATTGACGCAAAAGAGTGATTCTGAGATTCAGTGTTATCAATAACGTCCCGTTTTTTCCGTGAATATAGCGATTGTTACGCACTTGCGTATGAAGCTACGCACATGCGTATTGCCTAAAAATCTGCTGGGACCATTCTTGCGGCTATAGTAAAAGCTGTCAGGATGGACTCGTCGGGTTATTTGGGACAAAAGTAGTCACAGGCCATGTCGGGCCTGCACCTAAAACTATAATGGCATGCTGAAAGATTTACCAGGGACTGATAGGTGAAAAACAATTTTAGCAGTTAGATTTTAAATTGTTGTGATTTTATATGGCGTTGTTGGAAAGACGATTTAACTGCCAGTGATAATCGACTTTCTGTAGCGACCTGTATGTGTCATCTCGAGTTATATCTGACGCATATAAGAATAGGGGTTAGGTGCATACACTACAACACACTTACATAAATAAGGTGATAGCTGACATGTATGTTTAGAGATTAGGTAGGTTTGTAATGTTACACCAAAGTAAATGTAAAATATTTTTGTTACACCAAAGTAAATGTAAAATATTTTCGTTACACCAAAGTAAATGTAAAATATTTTGTGTTACACCAAAATAAATGTAAGAAAGCATTGTACTGTTTTACACACATAAAACAGCAGAATGTAATCTCTCAATATTGATGTAAATATTTTTTGCCGAGAAGTCATAATTAGTTGTTTGCAACTGATACGTTATACATGTACGAAATTAGTGCGTGGGCAGGGTGATGTCCGACGTAAACGTCCAACCGTTACGTCGGCACCACACTGTTCAACCTTTTCCTGGAATTTTAAGAGAATTGGTATCAGTGTTTGTAAACCTCTAAACTATCTAGATAATGTGACCTTGAAGGGAAAAAGGGCCACGGGATCTTGATGTTTCGGCTGCGATAGCGTCTCAACCAGGGTGACGTAACGACAGTGTATAGAAAATTTTGTTACGTATGGGTTTGTTCGTTTGGCATAAGAGGTATTGTTTAGCGCTGACATAGGCCAGTCACTAAAAAATACTTCTCTATTATATAATTTTAAGTGTGGATATTTAGAAGAGCCGATCCATCCTAACCGCATGGGAGCCGTTAGCCATACACCCACAGGTGAGGGCTAATCGCGCGTTTATGGGGTTAGGATGTAATTTAAAAGAGTAAGACCACTGAAATTATTTCTATTTTCGTGAACTTCGAACGAACAACCCCATTATTGACGCAAAAGAGTGATTCTGAGATTCAGTGTTATCAATAACGTCCCGTTTTTTCCGTGAATATAGCGATTGTTACGCACTTGCGTATGAAGCTACGCACATGCGTATTGCCTAAAAATCTGCTGGGACCATTCTTGCGGCTATAGTAAAAGCTGTCAGGATGGACTCGTCGGGTTATTTGGGACAAAAGTAGTCACAGGCCATGTCGGGCCTGCACCTAAAACTATAATGGCATGCTGAAAGATTTACCAGGGACTGATAGGTGAAAAACAATTTTAGCAGTTAGATTTTAAATTGTTGTGATTTTATATGGCGTTGTTGGAAAGACGATTTAACTGCCAGTGATAATCGACTTTCTGTAGCGACCTGTATGTGTCATCTCGAGTTATATCTGACGCATATAAGAATAGGGGTTAGGTGCATACACTACAACACACTTACATAAATAAGGTGATAGCTGACATGTATGTTTAGAGATTAGGTAGGTTTGTAATGTTACACCAAAGTAAATGTAAAATATTTTTGTTACACCAAAGTAAATGTAAAATATTTTCGTTACACCAAAGTAAATGTAAAATATTTTGTGTTACACCAAAATAAATGTAAGAAAGCATTGTACTGTTTTACACACATAAAACAGCAGAATGTAATCTCTCAATATTGATGTAAATATTTTTTGCCGAGAGGTCATAATTAGTTGTTTGCAACTGATACGTTATACATGTACGAAATTAGTGCGTGGGCAGGGTGATGTCCGACGTAAACGTCCAACCGTTACGTCGGCACCACACTGTTCAACCTTTTCCTGGAATTTTAAGAGAATTGGTATCAGTGTTTGTAAACCTCTAAACTATCTAGATAATGTGACCTTGAAGGGAAAAAGGGCCACGGGATCTTGATGTTTCGGCTGCGATAGCGTCTCAACCAGGGTGACGTAACGACAGTGTATAGAAAATTTTGTTACGTATGGGTTTGTTCGTTTGGCATAAGAGGTATTGTTTAGCGCTGACATAGGCCAGTCACTAAAAAATACTTCTCTATTATATAATTTTAAGTGTGGATATTTAGAAGAGCCGATCCATCCTAACCGCATGGGAGCCGTTAGCCATACACCCACAGGTGAGGGCTAATCGCGCGTTTATGGGGTTAGGATGTAATTTAAAAGAGTAAGACCACTGAAATTATTTCTATTTTCGTGAACTTCGAACGAACAACCCCATTATTGACGCAAAAGAGTGATTCTGAGATTCTAAATATAGATTGCTTTTTGCAGAATCGTCTCTTGTGTCCCTTCCTACGTTGGAGGCTGAATGTTTATGAGCCGTATGATTATAACCTGAGGGCACATATTAGCTGTCCCCCTCAGGCCACGACCAGCGTGGATCAAGGCCCAATCGTTACCACGTAGCACAATCGAATGGGAAGCCAACTGGCTTGAATTATTATATGTGAATCTGACACCCCAACGTGGGGATATGATCAGGAAGAACTACTTATATTAATCCTGACGTCTTGAACGACGATCAGCAGTACGCGTAAGAAATATTACGTGAAACCAGTGACGACCAAAGTACAGGCTCGATCACCTCAGCGCCGATGGTCTGAAGTAGACACACGTGCAGCTTAGAAGACATAGTGTTCGCGAGACGCGTATAATCTCGAGATTTCTCGTCAATACAAGAACTGAAATATTAAAGGGCCCAATTTTTTTTTTTGAGAACTTAAGCTATATGTTAATCATATTCTTTACGTCTCTTATTTCTGACTAGTTGACCTACATCTAGAACAGGACAGTCCAAGATTGGTTCAAATTGAAATGATCTTAGAGTGGCAACTTGCTCTAGTATAGGATGGTCAATTAGCCAGAAATAACAGCGTAGGTGGTGTCATTGTATATTAGTGTGTTGTTGATGTTTTCTTAGTACATAAAGTACTGAAAAGTTTTTGCTAGTTGTGTGCATTATTTTTACCCTGGTAGCATCGTCATCGCATAAAGGAATTTTCCAATAAGATTTCCCCTCTTCCTTCCTGACCGGCTTTATGTCGTAACAGGGACCTATAGTACAAATTATGGTTGCAATGTAATAAATGGAAAATCTAACAGCATTGAACATGTTGAAATTTAAATAAATATTTTCTTAACTAATAATTTGGAGACACATAAATTTGTGGTGCACAAAAGAAAATTCTGGTAAATATATTGTGTGAGACTGCACAGATGTTTGTCAAAAGCTGATTTTTACATGAGCACTGAATCCACTGCATATGCTGTTTACGCGCCAAAATCTTTAAATGTTCTAGTTTTAGCAAAGCTATATAAGCACTTTTAATTCTCCTGCGTAAAACATACGTTTAAGTACCTTTAATTTATCTGCGTAAAAATACAATATCCATATATATTAAGCTCTTTTAAGTCGCTCGTAAAAGCTTTATGTCATAGCTTAAAACTATTGCTGAAAAGTTCTATAAAGCATATTTAAGCACCATTACGCACACGCGTAAAAACTTTATGGCATCCCTTTTTAGTGTTTTTACGCAATGGCTGATAGGTGCTTAAAATCAACGCACTTTTAAGTTCTTGCGTAAAAGCATTAAAAAGGGATGCCATAAAGCAGTTTTACGCTAAAACTTATTTAACTTAAAGTTGTCTATTTTCCCTGTGATACTACATGAATGTTGATGCTCTTTCTTTAACCATGAATCATTGACCCGAGCACATAGTCAACTTGCGGGGAGCCCCATATTTAAGCTGGTGGTACTAATCACAGCAAAGGCTAAGGAGAGCATGTGGGTTTGTGCAATCTCATTAGGTTCTCGCTGCTCACTTACATAAAAATAGTTAGTGAGTATGATCAGGAAATACCACAATCACAAACCGCAGATAACCCCCCGGCACTGCGAGAAAGAGCCGCTCAACCATCACGAGACACCAGGAAGACAAATCAAGCAAAGCAACCAGCTCTCTCTTCCCCATCAAGATGATTGCAATGCTAGAATGGACACAAAGTAACATATAACAAAACATAGAGCATTGCAGACTCCCACAATGGGAGTAACAATAAACAAAAAGTCAACAGCAACAAAACTACCACCTTAATACGGACAGCAGCCGAAGCCACCGGGGTGGGGGGGGCTTAAAGTTTGAAGTACAGTACAGCTCCAGTGTTTTTTCACTAAATCCCCCATACCGGTGGGGCATGAAATTGAGAGGAAAGGACTAAAATCTAATGACCCCCGTTGATTTCCAACCGGTCCGGCTATCAAAAATATTTATCGTCGCGGTGGGAAACAGGTGAAATTTCAGTAACAGGATACAGGATACAGGGGCCAATTAGCTTGTTAATTAGAACACGCCGTTGGCGACAGCGTGAACTAAAATACGACTTATTGTTTTTGTCTTTCCCCCCTCTGTTGATGAAATGATGAATAAGTTGATAAGAATTGTTACTCTGTTTTTGAATTTTCTCACAGCACCAAGAGTGATTGATTAAAACGTGGCAGTAATGACATTGTATACCTGAGATTGGCAAATTTAGTCCAGATCTGCGCAGTATGCAAACTACATGAATAATACAAATAAATGTAACAGATTGTTTAATGCCATGTTTTGTTTAAATGGTGTTTAGCTAGTGGGCCGACGATGACCCATTTCTAATGGCACTTGGATTCTCTCCCATCAGCAACCAAACAAAAAAAGATATGACAATGAGCTGTCATATCAAAGACTGGATCTCATTGAAGTTATGGAAAATGAAATTGATTTGACTATATCAACTAATGTTCATACTAGTTTTTATTAAAGTGTTAGGGAATGCCTGGGTTGTTGATGAAGTGACGTAAAAGCTAATATCATTTTGTAATTATAGTGTTCCTGTTTTCACAAGCTTCCTATAGTTCGAATTTTCGATAATTCGAAAGTATATATATAGTCCCTTGGACTTTGAATCTACGAATTCCGACTGTATTTATATTTTTATGATCAGCCAAGTATTCATTTTCAATTTTCTTCTAACGTGGCTGGTTTTCCAGACATTTTGAATCAAATCAGACACAACAGAGCTTTTTGAATAGGCAAAACTCCAAATTTCCGCCGATAATGTTTTAAACGTCTTGTATACGTAAGTAAACAAATAGCGTTGTTGGAGTAGCACCAAAAGGGCATAAGAGTGGAAAACAGTTTGATAAAGATCAGGTCTGACGTTTTGTCAGGGTCTGATCTGGATCTAAACTGTTTGCAATTTTTATAAGTAGACGACACTAGTACACACAGCCAAACTTTACTTAGTGCTAGTTCAACCCATCCCAACATAACTGAAAAACTGTTGTCTAGGTTTAAACTCATTTCCACACATTTGTCCGCAGGATGGCATGCCCACTAAGTGATTTTATTCCTGCAAAATTACCAGCATGCAAAGAGTATTCCACTTTTTGTGTAAAACTAAAGGGGTGATAAGGGACCACTCATTATTTAAGTGTCAGGGGGCGGCTAAAAAGTAGGGGGTCATATGAATTCCATGTGGCTTGTAGGAGGGTTACCATTAACTTTGGCTTCCCAGTAGGGGGGGGGGCGTCATGTTAAAATTGCTACAATAAAATCTTAATTTTTTTCCTCGCTCGCTTATAAATCAACCTCTAATTTTTAGTTAGGATTGCCACTAAATTTCCCAATTTTAATTTTGCTAGTTTTGCTGTGGCGGCATTAATGTTATAATTTTTATCATACTGATTTCGAAAGAAAATGTATTGATTGATCAGGCTTTCAGATGGGCCCTACTTTTCCCTACTTTTTCTTGAAAATGTCCTACTATCCCTACATTTCATTCTAAATGTCATTTATGCAATATATATAGAGATTTTTTCCTCGCTCGCTTGGCCTGCTTGACAAATGTAACTAAATCCCTCAATCAGCAGTGGGACGTAATCAGAAAAGTTACCTGTCTGAACACTCTTTTTTGACATTCTTGTTATTTCCCCTGCATCGCTATTATCTTTTATGATGCCTGGTCTAAATAGGCCTACAGGTGTGTCCTGCTGTGCATATTAGACATTTTTACCCACAAAGCGAACTTCTGATAGCGGATAACTGACTGCGGATTAAATTTAGGGAACATCTCAACATTCATTTTGATAATAACATTACAAAACACCGACCATAGGACTGCAATTCAGGCTTTATTCAATGACGTACTGTTTATACACACTGGGTTTGCGGCATTCAAGAGCTCATTTTTTATAAAAAAAACTGTTTTCTATGCCTCCAAAGGAGCTTCGGGAGGCGTATAGTAATCACACTGCCCATCCCACCGTCCGTCCATCAGTCCGTCCGTCCTGCTTCCTGTCCAGTGCATATCTTCTTAATTCTTCAAGGTAGGAATTTCAAATTTAATGTGTGGATGCATATTGAGATAGCAAAGTGTCTCGTAATATTTTCAGGTCACTGTGACCTTGACCTTGATCTAGTTTTCAGAATAATCGTGTCCGGTGCATATCTCCTATATTTTTTAAAGAAGGAATCCCAAATTTGGTATTTGGAGGAATCCCAAATTTGGTATTTGGATGCATCTTGAGATGACAAAGCGTCGCGCCCCATCCCTGGGTCCCGATGACATTGACCTTGAGCTCTGACCTAGTTTCTAGAAACTGCTTTGAGTCTGGTGCATATCTCTTATATTCTTTGAGGAAGGAATTCCAAATTTGGTGTGTAAATGCATCCTGGGATGGCAAGTGTCACGTACCATTTTTGAGTCACTGTGACCTTGACCTTGAACTCTGACCTAGTTTTAAGAATTATTGTACCTGGAGCACATCTCTTATATTCTTTGAGGTTAAAATTCCAAATTTGATGTGTAAATGCATCTCTGGTGGCAATTTTGTGTGTGAATGCATCTTAGAATAGCGGATTGTCACGTTCCATTTTTGGTCACTGTTACATTAACCTCTGACCTAGTTTCTAGAATTAGCATCAAGTCTAGTGCATAACTTCTATATTTTTTGAGGAAGGAAATCCAAATTAGATGTGTTGATGCATCTTGGGATGACAGAGTGTTGCATACCACTTTTGGGGTCTCTATGACCTTGATCTCTGACCTAGTTATAGAACAATTGTGTCCAGAGCATTTCACCTATATTTATTTGAGCTAGGGATTCCAAATTTGGTGTGCATTTGTATCTTGGGATGGCAGAGTGTCATGTAGTAAATGTGTTTTAGGTTCGTATTTCTTTCTTTATCACAAGTCAATCACCATCAAGGTAAGCTGGGCTGGCCAGGACCTTGCTTGTACGCCAGAAACAGTGGAAGGTAGTCTATTTATTGAAACTGTATTGCCACTGCATTGGAGGTCAGCAATGCAATACATTGCGACAGTCAGTATGCCAGGTAGAAAACCAAATTTCGGTTTAACTATGGTTTCCACTTTAATTGCATCACGATGGAGCAGACCTCATTCTCACTTTCTTTCGTCTCTATGCTGGCTCCTTATGCTTGTTTTCAGCTGGGCCCACCGTGGCTCAACTTGAGAGATACTCTTAAATTCTAACTCTCTGTGAGTCATTTTCTTTGTTTCACCAAATCATTGATAGTTTGTTTCTCTGTGATAATGTTTTGCATAAGTTATAAATCCTCTATTCGAGCTTAACACGTTTGTGTTTTAAAAGAAACCCAGCAGAATCCAGAGCGCAGATTTGGCGCCATAACGCATCTAAGCCACCAGTAGCTTCCACTGCTGTCCATTCTTTGGCAGTGGTTCTGTCGTTGTTGATTGCTCCTAACTTTATAACCAGATGGTATAGTTTGGTCAAATTTTGCATACGTATACATGTCAACATTGTCCAAACACTGGCATGCGTAACAGTTTCGTTTGACAGACAAGGTTTTGCCGAGCATCAGTCAGGCGGGTAACGGTCAATTAGTATAAATGCTCATAAATCTTAAACCACATGGTACATTTCGATCAAATTTTGCATACTTATTGTTTATTCATTTTAACATTGTTTAGACGCTGGTATGCAAAACGGTGACGACGCTTTGTCAAGCATCATTTTGGCCGGTCGAGGTATTTAAGTCGAGGTATTTATGTAAAAATGCTCATAACTTTGAACGGCATGTTATACATGTATTTTGATAAAAAAATTCATACTAATCCTTGACACTGGTATAATATACTTATTTTGAATCTTGAAAAATGGCTGAGAATCAGATGTTGTTATAATTGGTGTTCTTATTTTAACTCTGGTAGTCATTTTGTTCAGCTGATCAGAACTGATTGATAAATTTTATAAGATGACCTTATAATAAACCTTCGTGTGATTTATTTTTGAACTGGGACCAGTGGCTCGAGAGAATATGCCATTTAGAGATATTTCTTGTCTACAGCTCTGGCAGCCAGCTTGTTTGGCGGAGCAAAGTTATTAACTTAAAGGCAATTCTGTTAGAGAGCATTTCTTTGAGGAACATTTCTGCAAAATTATTTTGCATTTGTACCAGTGCTGAGTTTCGCCTTTCATTTCAACTTGTAGAAATACTCAACCTACAAGTCTCTTTAGCTAAAATTTACTCATTTATCATGATTTTAAACTCAAATATGATATTTTGGACCCCTATATTAGAATATCTTAAATTTATTTCACTCCCAAATTCAACACTATCCATTTCTCAACCAGTCACAGCAAGATAGAAAACTAATTCGAATCTCAGGCGAATGTATGTGAACCGCAACTGCAATCTATCCCCAATAATGCTCTCGCTTTCTTCAATCTCGGCATAGTCAGAGCAGTGAAAACTTATTTAACCTTAAAATGTTGTTTCTAAGATATATGTTCACCACGGGTCGTGCACATTAAGCTCAGTTTATTGTTGCTCTAATTGTGGGAGTTTTATGTTTTGTGCTAGTTTTTCTATGCAGTACTTGGTATCAATTCTAGTCTTGCAATCATTCCGCTAGGGAAGAGAGAGCTGGTTGCTGTCTACTTGCAGTCATGCAACTTTAAGTGTTCCGTGTCTCTTCCTCACGGTGTGGTTGGTTGGTCTGCAGTATGTGATTGTTGTATTTTCTGGACTCTTAGGTTTAAGAATTGCGCTCAGCATCGCCACCTGCCGATGTTATACCTCACACATCGTGAACAGAATAGCCTTAAGGTTAAAGAAAGATGGACCAAATATCGCTTTTAAATCTTGAACTGCGCTTACAAATATATTCTATGCTAAAAATAGTTGACGCCACAATTATGTGCATGCTATTTCATGAGCACTATGGCATGTCAGGCGTTGCAATATTGTATGTGGAAATATATGTGGTGAATATCGAAATATTTATGGGCTAAAACATACATTTGTGGACTAAAAAAATATTTATGTGCTAAAAAGAATATTTGTGGACATAAAAATATATTTGTGGACATAAAGATATATTTGTGGACTAAAAAATATATTTGTGGACATAAAAATATATTTGTGGACATAAAAATATATTTGTGGACATAAAAATATATTTGTGTACTAAAAAATATATTTGTGGACATAAAATATATTTGTGGGCATGAAAATATATTTGTGGATTTAAAAATATATTTGTGAACTAAAAAATATTTTTATTGACTTAAAATATATTTATGGACTAAAATATATATATATTGTGTATAAGAAATTTTTGTTGTGTACGGAAGCGTATATGCGCCACCACTTGCTACTTAAATCCGTCAGAAAAAGACTGTTTTCTGGCGAAAATGTCAGAAATAAGTGGATTTGACGCGATGATATTTAGAATGTTAAAACATATTGCGTTAAGATAGTAATTTTTATTTCAATTGACAATCTTTTGTTGACAAACCAATTAAAGAAATAGCATGCGAATTTTATTTATTTGCCTGGCAAATTATCATCTCATTTAGCCAAATAAGTATTTGTCTCTTCGCAAAAAAGATATTGCTATTGATGAGTTGTAGCAATACTTTTGCATTTAGCTTAAAACTATTGCTTTTCGCTAGAACGTTTTGCTTCTTGACAGTATTACTTCCTGCAATAAAATGAATTAAGAAGCGAGCTGTATAAATGTTTAGCTGAGCCTGTTGAGTATGTTGTTTTGATAAATTTATATTTGGCACTTCGAATTTTTTTAAAACTTTTAACAAAATTAATTCTATTTATCAAAGATATATACATAATTATGACGCGATCACAAAATATTTTATTTTTGATAACATAATTATCAAGTGTCTTTTTTAAATATGTATCGTGCTATATAAATAAATAGCAGTGCTAATGATTTTGGAGGCTTGCTTCTATTTATCTCATTTTTGCCAATGAATATATTGACATTATAACGGAGAAAACGCAGGTGATAGTTGTTTTCACATTTTGTCCATTTAATATTGTGAAATAAGATGAATGTTTTAAATACTATGCTGATGGGATGAAGCAATAGTAGAAATTATTTCCCTGATTTAGATCTGATCAAGCAATTGTTGAAATTATTTCTTTTAAATAATAAAATTACATGAAAATCAATCATTTCAAAGATCATACAGAGTTGTTCATTCCATTCACATAAACTCCTTTCTTCATACACCAGTGTTAGCATAAACAGTGGACCAGGTCTTGGCAACAAGGGGGCAGTGTCGAGTATATTAGGTCTGCCCTGTTTGCGATCAGTCTGAGAACAATAAGGGAAGAATATATTTGCCTTATTTGGTGTGGTACTGGATTAAATCGATTCCTGATCCTTGCCATCTTTCTTACTTTTATATAAGAAATCTCATAGCAATCCTGGGCCTACATCTATAATACTTTCGACATAAAATAAGCTGGGAATTATACTGCACCGTAATGAACCAGCTAACTCCTTCAGAAATTACTCTAGTGAATATGACAAGTAAACGACAAATCACACACTACAGCCCTGAACACGAACAGAAGACAAGTAAAGTAAAACCAAACAAGATGATTGCAATACTAGAAAGGACACTGAATACTGCACAACAAAAATGACCAACATCAAGAAACCCACAAACAATGGCAGTCCAAGAAACAATAAGTTAACAACAACAGAATCAACGCATTAGAACGGGCAGCAGCTGACGCAACAGAACTTAAAATAGTAAAGAATAGCGGGTAGTGTTTGCTTTATAACCATTTACAAGATACATGTATATACTTGTGAAATATGAGAGTCAATCCCTGGTCGAGATCGTGTTGTCTGAGAAGCACATGATTGGATAAATCCTACATATGCATGTTGTCTGTGAGATCGCTTAGCTAATCAATACTAGTTAATATTTGTTGTGTAAGTGCTATAATTTTTAACAATCGAATATATCCTACTTTTTGCGAACAGTACATAAACTAGCCCATCCTCGGTGTCCCTGTCGCACTCTTACGTGTTATCACCAGTTACCATCATTATAGCATATACGTAAGCTGTGCTTCTAACAAAGTAAGGAAGAAAGCAAAGGAATCGATACAATCAAATGCCACACCTGACCCCGGACATCACACAGGAAAGTGACAAAAACGAAAGAAAATATCACGTAAAGAGAGCCAAGAGGTCAGCCCTTCCCCAGTAGGTGACCACAAGGCTGCAAAGAAAAGACAAAACAGCATAGCTTACATGAAACACAAATAAAAAAGGATCCACAAAAGAAGCACCGTCTTGGAAATGTCAGTAAAAAACAGGAGGGCAAAACATGTTTGTCAGAGCCAACTTCACCCTTAATTCTGTAGTGAATCAAGACAAATAGAGGTTTGGTTTGCACGAGAGATACCCATTCCATCGATGCATCATCCACTAGAAAATACAAATCGAGATATAAAAAGGAGATGAAACAAAGATAAGAACACAAAGCATATACAACCGAATACTGGAGCAAATGAAATCCAATAACCAAACACTGGCGGCGGACCCAACCACGAACACAACGCCAAGCCACAACCCCACACCATCTATAGACAAGTCTGTAAGTAAGAACTGTCACAGAACTTGAGGTCCGACCACCAGTGTGCAACTACAGAGGAAAGCGAAGTTGCCAACTACTACCGAGTAGACCACCAAGCATACAGCCCACCGCAATTATATTATAATGAAAAACTATTTTAATAAACTATGCTGAAAAATTATTAGAACCAACAACTTTCTTTAACTTAAACACTAAGACCCGAAAGACCCAGGCACAAGAGAAATTTGACATGGAATTTATAAATCAAGTCAAAGTATCGGCGATAAAATTAAGAAAAAAACGTTTGCGAAGTTTATGATAGAGATAGGCTTGCTTAAGTAGTTTCTGAGTTCCGGTTTAAGCCCTCCAGTAGAATATTTTACTGACCGTTCTAAGGCGGTGCTTCTTTTGTGGATCATTGATGTTATGTCTGTCTTTTTTTTGTTTTACTTTTGTGCGCGGCTGTTTATTGATGCCTTGTGGTCACCTGTTGAAAAAGGGCTAACCATTTGGCTCTCATTTGTGATTTCCAATTGTGAAGTTGTCACTTTCCCATTGGTATCCTGGGTCAGGTGTGTTGCTTGATTGTATCGATTCCTGATCTGTGCCCTTTTTCTTACTTTTAAAAGGATCATTGACGGTTTGGGCCTTATAAGCCTATTTTTCTGATTCGCAGAACGCTGCTTGTGAGCTTCTGGTGTGATGCATGTAGTATAAGTGCAATAGGTGAATCTAATGGCAAGAGCCAGCTAGCAAAAAAATTGCAAAATTCCTATGCACTCGAGAGATGTTGCGGGTAGAAAGGGGAGGGGTCTGAGATTTCATGACAATGAAAAGTGATTTAAAAAGTGATTTCTGCACTTTTTCTTGATTTATTTGGTAGGCATGGTGATATCTATTGAACATATCATATGCAGAGTATTAACGAATCACGATAATTGATGAAATTGTTTTAAAAACAAAATATGTTTTGTAATGATTTTGGGGAGATAATTAAGAAGTTACCTGTACATTTTACTACATGTACCGTAAATAATACAAAACTGAAAGCTCAACAAAAGAAATAAATACTTTTGAAGGATTGAAGTGTCCCATTTAGCATTGGAAAGTAAAGCTGATTCTAACTAGATCCTTTGATTATTACTTTTGCGTTGTTTAAAGGCCATGACATGTCGAAATGTATCTAAAGTGTCCGAATATTTATGGTTTACATATACATGTTTATCCTATATTGGATAATATATTGAACACTAAAGCATTTACCTGTTATAACTCTTTGCATGCCAGTGGAGAATTGTTTTGTCTGCCAATAGCCTTTTGCAAAGAGTTTTGAACACAGATGAAGACCAACAGACCGTCGGTCTTGACCTGGATCCAAACTGTTTGACACTCCGATGGTGATCCTGGGTGATTTATTTGTAAAAAAACTTTATTTTGAAGAAAGCCAGCAGACGAAAATAAAAAAAACGAACAATTCCCTAGCATGCAAATAGATAAGTACAGGACGTTTGCAAAATAATGTGTCATTAAATGACACTGAGATTTTTTCTTATGAAAAACTGCATAAACCTTGCTATTTCTCTTTTTAATCTTTATGTACTTTATATATTACTAGCACAGAAAACAAAGCAATTTAGGAGGTTGGTTCTAGAGAACTTCATTACTGTCATTCATTTCGTATTCGGTAGAAAAGGCATTTTATGGGCTTAAGCCCTGTTTTTTTGGCTGCTGAAACCTTTCTTACCTTGTGCCAGCAAGCCATTTCCATATAATGTGTAAAATATGGTAACACTTATACAGGCAAAAGCAGCTTTTGCTGGCACATGGGGGGGATGATATTTTAAAAAATGTTTTCTGATTTCTATATATTTTAATGTAAAACTGATTGTTCTACCCAAAATTTTACATCTTTGAGCATTTCATATGGAAAATGGATTTCACTGTCATAAAGTACTCAGGTCAGAGTAGCTTCAAGGTGAAGAAAGGGACGATTGACACACTTTATTTACTGAAAAACATAGGCATTTATCCATAGCAAGTGTCAATGATCCTTTATCATGAATGTTGAAATAAGTAAGTGAGTATGATCAGGAAATATCACAATCACGAACCGCATACAACCCTTTGGCAACGCGAGGAAGAGCCGCTTAACCATCACGAGACACCAGGAGGACATTTAAGCAAAGCAACCAGCTCTCTCTTCCCCATCAAGATTATTGCAATACTAGAACACAGTAACGTACAACAAAACATAGAACAATTACAGACTCCCACAATGAGAGTAACAATTAACAAGAAGTCAGCAACAACAGAACCACCGCCTTAGAACGGTCAGCAGCCAAAGCCACTGGGGGGCTTAAATGCATTTTACTGGTACCAAATATTCGCCCTAGATTCTGCTGTTGTTGATGTACATGAAATGTTCAGCTCGCATGGAGGTCATCTAACTAATTCAATGTATCATCATGGAGAAACACTCTAATCAAATTAACACACCATGATGAAACAAAGAAAAGGGCTCATGACTCACAGATAGTCAGAGCTAAAGAAAACCTCCAGTTGAGCCACGGTAGGTCCAGCTACAGATAAGCATCAGGCACCAACCCACCAATTAAAGCTTTACGTCAGAGCTATCATAGAGTCTGAGGCCTGACCCACCATCGTGCAATTAAAGAGAAAACCATGGCTATAAACCGTGATTGAGTTTAAAACTAGGCATGCAGACTGTCGCATGATATCCAAGTTATATCCAACCCTTATATAACGTTTTACTATCTTTTTGAATTGATCACTAAAATTAGGTTTTCCAACAATTCGTTTGAATTTATAAACTAAATCACCATAAAATAATTGGGCCAGTGCATGAGACTTCCAACAATGTGGTATGTACGACCAGCAAAGTCTCAGATCAGCCTGCGCATACGCGCAGTCTGATCAGAGCCTATGCTAGTTACTTGAGTATTCTATGATTGTTAAGCTACTGACTGAACACCATTTGGAGTGTCTAAGCTTATAAGGAGGCTGCAGAGGCTCATCTGAGTCTACGCATGTCAAAATGTCAAATTGTTGGAAATTTCATGCACTGGCTCATTATAGGTTCTGATATGCCTTGTTGCAGAAGAGTTTTAACCCAATGTTGTATTTAACAATTAACTATGAATGTCTGTGGTAGAATTTAGAAAATGCTTTTCGAATTTTATGATATCTATAACCTTGTTTTAATAACTTAGCAGTTAACATCATGTCTGCAACATCACTAGATGCTCTAGCAAATCGGATTAGTTGAGAGATATAAACACCATAGGATGTAGAGCGAGGAGCATCACCATCTAAAAATGGGAAACTAGCGATTACAAAATCAAAACCGCCACGTTTATCGAAAATTTCAGTAAATCAATATCATAAGAAATGGACAAATGCAAGTCCTAAAACGCAGCTTTGGTATCAGAGGCATTAGCTTTATTAAGTTGGAGCTCTGAAGGGTATATCTGCAATACCATATTGTCAAAATATGTATTATTTATGTTTAAAATATCATTCAAATATCTGAATGTAGTGTTAAAAACCCTTAATAATATCAGACGGTTTATCATCAGAAAGAGACATCATAAAATCCCTTTCATAACAAAACAAGATTAAATCTGCAACTAGGAGAGCATAATGGAATCCCAACAACTTGTCCATACAACTTAGTGCCCAATCATATAAAAAATGTTGTTCAACCAAACATACATTTTGACAAGACCCATGCATGATGTGTTTTTGTCTGTTCTAAAGTGAAAAAACGCGTTTCTGTGATTAAATGCAAGGTAAGACAGCCTTCTCTTTTGAAGTTTCTTTCAATAAGAACAATAAGTTTATCTTTAATTAAATTAGGAGTTTAAGTAGTTTAAAGAGTGGGAAAATCATATGTAGAAAAACTGGTCGCATTGAAATCCCTAGCTTTAAGTTTATCTAATACTTCACCATAATTTTAATAGGCCAAAATAGATTCTTATCAGATCTGTATTAACCTTTTTGCAGTACTTTGATAGCGGTAAGACAAGAGGTAAACAATTTAGAAATTTCTGTTGTCGTACAATGACTAGAATTTGAAATAAATCTTGCTATACAAGGCTTTATTGTGGAGTTTACCAGTATACGTATGAACACTGGGGGGGGGGGGGGGGGGGCTCCGGCTATGTAGGACCAATACCTCTGATGCTGAGTCCTCGTTTACTCGTTTATGGACTTGTATTTTACAATTTCAAGTGGGGCTGTTTCTGCCAGGGTTTGCGATGGACGTGGCGATTTTAAATTTCCCATTTTTAGATAATGATGTTCCTCACTCTGCATCCAATGGTGTTTGTGTTTATCAGCTTGTCCAGTTTGCTTGGGCATCTGACTGTGTTGCTGAATTCGATGCTAGCTGTTTGCTGTTAACTGTAAACTTCTTAAACAAGGCTATCGTTATCATAAACTTTGCAAAAAAAATTTTCTAAATTTTACCCGGGATACTGTGGTTTGGTGTCTGTGTTCGATGTTGGGCTTGGGTCTCTTTGACCCAAGGGTTTTCATTTTATGGCAACCTAGCTTATAAATTAAAGAAAATCTTAGTGGTTAACCCATTCACAGTTAGAAACTTTGCTTTCCTCTTTGATTGGACGCCGGCTGGTTAGACCTAGACTCTTTGACGTTTCTGACCTAAAGTCTTATCTATAGGTGAAATGGTTGGTGCCTGATGCTTCGTCTGTTGGCATGCCCTCCGGCTTTTAACTTTGCTCAGGTATTCAGTTATATGTTCTGTAAAGTCTTTATCTTTGACTTATCTTTGATTTATCTCCATTTTGTCTCTTGATTAATATGTACTAGGAGATGATTCATTGATAAATTATTGATCTTTTGTGCAATCCAAACATCTATGTGTCTTTATCTGCATCAGAATTAAGGGTGAGGTTGATACCATGAAACCATTTAAGCCCCCCAGAAGTTTTCTAATTACCGTTTCAAGGCTGTGCTTTTTTTGTGGATATTATATTTTTTTCTTTGCCATACTGTCATGTCTGTTTTCTGCAGCCTTTCGGCCACCTGTTGGTAGAGGGTTGACTTCTTGGTTCTCTTATATGTAATGTTTTCTTGGTTTGTCACTTTCCTATATGATGTCCTGGAGTCCTTCTTATTAGCTCACCTGAGCCGAAGGCTCCGAGGTGAGCTATTAGTATACCAGTGACTCCGGCGTCCGTCGTCCGTCGTCCGTCCGTCCGTCAACATTTTCAAACATCTCCTCTGAAACCACTGGGCCAATTGAACTCAAATTTCATATGGAGACTCCTTAGGATGGGGGAACGAAAGTTTGTTCAAATGTTTCTGGTCACGTGACCAAGATGGCCGCCATGCCCATATATGGTAAAAACTCTTTAAAAATCTTCTTCTCCAGAACCAGAAGGCCTATGACCTTGGGACTTGGTATGTAGCATTGGGGATGTAGGGCCTACCAAGTTTGTTCAAATAATAATCCTAGGTTGACCTTAACATACTTAACGTCAAGGTCAAATTTGCTTCCTAATAGATTTAAATGGGAATTTTTTTGAAAAGTTGATTTTTTGAATACTGTTAAAGCCAAAGTGATTATTCTCACTTGATATGTTGAAACTAATGAGACAATGGCTATAAATAAGTTTCAAAGGTCAAGGTAGACCTTTGCCCTTTCTGCCAAGGTCGCTCATATTGTGGTCCAATCAATATATTAAAACATAGTTTTCTCACAAACCATTGGCCCAATTGAGCTCAAATTTTATGTGAAGACTCCTTATGATAAGTCAGCCAAACTTTATACAAAATATTTTGGTCACATGACAAAGATGGCCGCCACGCCCATATATGGTAAAAACCTTTTAAAAATCTTCTTCTCCAGAACCAGAAGGCCAGTGACCTTGAGTCTTGGTATGTAGTATTTGGGATGTGGGGCCTACCAAGTCTGTTCAAATGATGATCCTAGGGTGACCTTGACCTACTTAACGTCAAGGTCAAGTTTGCTTCCTAATGCATTTGAATGGGAAATTTTTTGAAAAGTTGATTTTTTGAAAACTGTGGAAGCCAAAGTCATTATTCTCACTTGATATGTTCAATCTAGTGTCTATAAATAAGTTTAAAGGTCAAGGTTGATCTTTGACCTTTCAGCCAAGGTCGCTTATATTGGAGTCCCATCAGCATATTAAAACATAGTTTTCTCAGATAATTCTTGGTCAATTGAAAGCAAATTTCATTTGACAACTCCTTATGACTGGTTAGCCAAAACTTATACAAATTGTTATGGTCACATGACTAACATGGCCACCATTCCCATATATGGTAAAAACTCTTTAAATCTCTTCTACTCTGGAACCAAAAGGCCATTGGCTTTGGGACTTGGTATGTAGGATTGGGGATGTGGGCCCTACCAAGTTAGTACAAATGATGAATCTGGGTTGACCTTGTCCTACTTTATGGCAATGTCAAATTTGATTCCTAATGCATTTACATGGAGAAAATCTTAAAATGTTCATTTCTATAACTGAGCCAGCCAAATTCAAATTAGTTAAACCTATTGCGACAATGGTTTATTACTAGTAAGTATCAAATGTCAAGCTGACCTGTGACATTTTATCCAAGGCCACTCATTTGGACTGCCACATACCTATCTAAACATCTTTTTCTCAGAAATCACTGGGCTGTTTGATGGATTATTCATTAGATTGTTTAGGTCACTTGACCAAAATGTATATGGTAAAAACAAAATTTGTTCCATTAAAAGCTGTAGTTGATCTTGACCTATTTTAACATTATTAAAGAGATCAGGTGAGCGCCTCAGGACCTTCAGGTCCTCTAGTTTTATAAGTTTTTTCCTAATCACACTCTATAAGCCCTATTCTTACACACTACCTAATGAATTATTGAATAATAAATTTTCCATTTTTTTTTGTGGGCTCCTCCTCCCCTTTCACCCACTCCTTTTTTTATTTCCTCTCCTTTCTTTTTTTTCTTTTGTTGTTGTCATTTTTTTGACATTTTTTTGTAGCTTTTTTTTTGTCTTTTTTTTGTTGGTGTTGTTGTTTTTTTTAATTATTTGCAGAACATATTTTTACAGCATTACAGATTTACGTTACAGTTAAATTTTCCAATTGACAACCGTCTCTGTATTATCCTGTCACCCACAGTCCTTATACAGCACAACACCCAGAGATCCTGTAAAACTGCAAGAAATTTCAGTTTGCTCGTGTCCGTTGAACATTCACTACAGTTTAGTGCAGAAAATGTTAGATGGTAAAGATGAAAGTAGATTCGTGATATTTTTATGAGTCTGCTAATTTAGATATGTTTGGTTAGAGTTGGTGGGAAGGGATAGTTTTAGGTTTAAGATCATCTATCATACTCCTACTTATCCCACTTTATCAACCGCTATCCATTACAATCATCCAATCTGTCTACCACAAATAGTCGGTTCCAAAGCTCCGTGGAGCTTATGTTTATTATATGTTATTTTTTTGCCCACTCAAAATAAATCTTGTCATGTCTTTTGTCTTGTCACTATGTTACCTACCACTACCACCTGGCTTGCCAGAATTCCAAGGCCATCCCTTCCCCTGCCACCTTCTTTGCTCCTACCCTCTTAGAGGAGGTATAAAAGTAACATTGAGACTACAAGCATATATGGAATTCGGGTACATATTAGATTAATCAAGAACACGCTTCAATCATCGATTGCAGGCTGTCGTATGAATGTCTTACTATGTCTGTGCATTCATCGTGTGCTTCGTCGTAAATTTTCGAGTACATTTTGAATTTCTGCGTATTATAATTCTGTTTTCTTTTGCAAAATCTCTACATGACTCATTCATAGCTTTTAAGATAATAAACATTATAGTCTATGTGGTATGTTAGCTTGCCTTCTGCACCGTAGCGTGCCAAAACTATAATGTTTAATCATAAATCCAAACTTAACAAAGATAGCTAAGCCAGTCTAACAAATTCCTTTAACTATAAAGATTTACCATTAAAGGGGTACTTATATCTGTGCCCACGCATGGAGGTTCTTTAAACTTTGCATATTGATAACTCAACATATACAAACTATGAAAATATATTTATTGATTTAGATAGTTAATAATAAGGCTTAGGAAACAACCCTGACTTACTCTAACTTTGAGGTGATACCTGTCTCTAAACGTCTATGTCCTAAAGCTAAAGTTTTATTCATTTCCATGATTAGACATCTAGATTGACTCTAATACACCACAGGCATTATGATAATACCACAAAACCATTTGGATAAATTATGGTTTACATTTTCTGAAGACACAATTATAAAATTTGAATATATTTTCTGAAAAAAAATCCAAATTCAATTTCAAAGATAGATATGTTTTTGTCAAGATATAATACTATCACAAATTTATGCCATATATATTCTGCTAAGCAGAGCCAAATTTCATGAAAATCCAAAACAGGAAACATTGTACTGACTGTTCCAAGATGGCGCTTCTTTCGTGGAACATTTTTCTGTATTTGTGTTTTGTGTTTGTCGTGTTTTCTTGTCTTGTGGTCACCTGCTTGGAAAGGGCTGACCTCTTGGCTCTCTTTTGTGTGATGTTTTTTGTGTATTTGTTACTTTCCCATGTGGTGTCTAGGGTCAGGTGTGCTGCTTGATTGTATTAATTCTTGATCTTTGCCTTCTTTCTCACCTCTTATGGGTGTAGGTCAGTTTTAGCAAATTTAATTATTTAGTTGAAATGAATCAATAACTTCACAGAAGGATGTTGCTCATTAATCTACCTACACCTTTCTCAAGGGAAAAGCATATTTAGACAATTTCAAATGATTTAATGGTCTGAAATGCCTATGGTCATGGCCCCATGTCATGGCACCATGGGGCCAAGACATCGCATATTACAACCTCATATCCTGCATAATATTGTTTAAGTAACATAATATCATAGCAATAAACATGTGAAAGCAAGAAGACCAAGCATTACCTTTACATTCCAACTGAACTAGTGTAACTACATACTGATGTCGTGACCAGGATAAAGTGTAACAGAGTCTGGTCAGTGGTATCACAGAACAGTGTTCTACATGAACATGTGAGGTCCAGAAACGAAGTTGTGTATCTAGATTACGCAGCCAGACAAAGTATTAATGTTGCTCTTTGATGAATATCTGCATCCGTCTTACAGAACAGAATGAATAGATATGATTTAAGCAATGAAATAGCAATATGTTTGTGGCAAAGAGTTTCTGTGAACAAAATAGTTAATTTTAACAAATATGTATGATAGGGCTGTAACTTTTTAACTGGGGTTTTAATGAAGCCTCAAACCAGTTATAAAATCATAGATATAAGGTTCTTCTCCTGTATGAATTGACTCATCATAAGGTTATTCTCTGTATGAATTTACATTCCTAATAATTTTACATATTAAGTGTAACATTGGTTAGATGTAGGTTTAACGGTAGAACTAGATGTGTTAAGTAGAGTTGTCACTATATTGTGTCATTTTGGGTAAATTAAATACTAAACTGTGTAAGCATTTCATTAAACAAGAATCTTTGAATTTATTGAATTTACTATCAAAGCTAAGTGTTATTTATTTGCCAATCCATAACAGGGTAAAGAATACATCAACTTCTACTAATAATCATACGAGCATGGTTATTCAAACTAAGTCAGTTTTCAAGTATGTTTTACACTAAAACATAATTATTGTTTATTTTATATTTCGATGCATATTTCTTACCATATGTTAACAAGTTAAAAACAAGTTACCAGTCCTTGATTTTCATGAACTTTGGTCAACATATTCTAAACATATATGGGCAGTTTTCAGAAATGGTATCTTGACAAAGATCGCGACGCATTAAAATTTGTATTCCAAATTTGACAGAATACAAACTATACACTTGAAATTTGGGGTACCATGGCAAACACATTAATGCCTATCCACTTTCCTAATACAAACAAAGCCATTTATAGAATCAACGAACTTATCAATTATATAGTTGTTTCATAAAACATTTTTTGCGTCCATTACATGATATGCCAATAACTGTAGAAATGTTTATAACAGGGCAATGCCCTAAGGTGTGGTAGTGATATCATACATGACGTCATAAATCACCAATAGATTGCATAAAAACTCAAATGCACCATAAATATAAAAGTCATAACCCAGGCAATTAATCAGCGTAATATCATCACATTCCAAGCGTGGACAGACTCCCATGTAAATTCCCCGTACCTTGGAAGAGCCTCTTTGCGCTTTACATGTTAATTCATTATAAAATTGATTTAATGTTTATGCTATAATTTCTATGTATGGCACTTAGATATCTATGTACATGTACGTTAATAAATCTTAATGTTTACGCAGAAGTATTTAATCAAGGACTGCCATCATGGTTTCCAGCGTAGGAAGCCTTGTGAAACCCAGTTGGTTAATTTTGTGCTCAATATACTCAGCAGCATGTATGGGACTGTCAATCGTGGCCACAAACAATTAGATTGTATCATCATGTATTTGGAACAACAGATGTGCTATAATGAAGGCATTTGTTACGCGCATAATTCATCATATATTTGGTTTCATAACAGTTCAATCAGGGTGGATTTAAATTATGTCCAGCCAACTTTGTGTATGCTAGCGTTCCATTTCAACAGGTTTATACTGATACGCATAGGCTCTGTTCTATTGGCCAGTTTGTCTAGCTATCAGATAGCAGTTTTTGGGAGAGACTGCGGTTTTCCTTTGACTTTAGAGCAGTAAAAGGGATTCGCTATGCAAGGCTGAAAGCTTAACCAAACCAACTCCCCAGCGCCACCACCTTTCTGTCGTTTATCGATTATTCATTACTATAATGGTTTGACCTTTCCAAATATTCATCAAATAGATCGGAAAGTATGTCTATGAGGTACATTCAGAATTGAGTAAACTTTTTCAGTTTTCAGTCAAACTAGACCTTTGTCACAAGTGCTAGTTGAATGCGCAGGTGAGAACAATTAATGAATGGGCAATATTTATTCATGAGAATCTTTCAAATCATTTAATTGTGCTTACAAAAATCGGTATAGCCGTAAAAAAGGTTTATATTCTGTGGACAGCAGCATATCAAAATTGATCACTGGGTGTTGGATTGCCACCCACCTCGTAATGTAGGCAATCCACAGCTTTTTTACCTCTTGCACAGGAGTGGGTTCTGCTGGATGGCAAGTATATTGCATGGGGTGATCAAACATTGGTATTCATTTATGTCAAGTTCTCTTTTGTATATATTTGATCAGATCAAATATCGCATTGTGTACCCTCTCTGTTCACACTGCTCTGTAACGGTTTTAATCATTCTTTAGTTAGTATACAAGAGACCATGATATCGTCCCATTAGTGGAAGAAGGTGCCAAGTGACATTTTTTAACTTTTGAGAAAAACAAGTTTTAATGTTTGCAGTCATCTAGCATTTTTGTTATTTCATCCACAACTACTAAATTTCTTATAAAATTGATATCAGGTTGTAGAATAGTAGTTATGTTGTTTTCATGCATCTAACATCTACACTGTGTTTTTAATTAACTAATTAGTACATTGTACCTTTTCACAATAGTGATCATGTATGAAAGTTGTGTGAAATAAGGTTCCATATGTCAATTGGCACCTTTACATACAAGTATATTAATGATACGTTTGTAATATAAGATACCAAGTGATACTTGGATCTTTTCACCAATATATCTTCTGAGTTACACGAACGAAAAATAGACCAAGTGCCACATGGTACTTTTTAAAAGAACTGATCTAAAATAAAATAAAAATATGTTAAATTGTCCCATGTGGCATTTGAAACATTATGCTACTGTCTAACTTGTAGTCACTAGGTGCATTTAAAGTGACCACGGTTTTACATGGTACCTGGTATAAAGCCATTCTAATTTAAAGCGTGAAAATAGCTTTCCTTGATATACATCCATACAGATTCAACAAAACATTCTCCCTATTACACAAAAATACAACCTGAATGTTAAGCATTCCAATAACCCATTGTACAGAGACACCACTTCATTACATAATAAGGAAACCATTTTTACAATTACACAATTATACATGAAATGCACATCTATCAAAAATGAGAATAGTAAGTTTTATTATTTGATTCTAACTGACAAAATTGTTTTCTTGCTGCAAAGAAGTAACCGTCAATTCATTTCAGTCATAAAAGCAATTTAGAAAAATAAAACTTTAATGATTTTCATGGCATTTTCATGCATGGTAAAATCTGGACAAACTTTATGTTGTTTTTTCCTGAAGCATAGAAGTGGGAGTTGGTCTTGTGCCACTTTCTTCTTACTGGTCTAACATTACAAGACAAGTCAGAAAATACTCATTCTGCCTTCCACATCAGCACTTAGGATGAGGTTGGTAGTTTAATACTCCTGTGATTTTATTACTGACTGTTCCAAGTCGGTGCTTCTTTTGATGATCTTTTTTGTTTTTGTGTTTGTGTGTTTTCTTTGCCTTCTGTGATGCCTGTGATCGCTTTCCTATTGTCTGTTTCTAGTGGGCTCATCTGCTAAACTAGGTGAGATCACTCGCCTTTCATAATTAAGAATTAATCTAGGAGCGAGATCACTCGCCTTCTGCCATTGATATTCTTTTAAGGGGTTGGGGGTCATCCTATCCTAAGTTAAAGGTATGATCACTTTCATGTTCCATTGTGAGATTACCTTTCTATTGGCTATATCTGGTGGGATCACCTGCCAATTAGGTGATTTCATTCACCTTATGCCTTGGTTGAATCAGGGAATTCCCATGTCCTAATCCATAGGCAATCTTTAGATTGGTTCTACGGGGATCTCCACAGGCTTTAATTTCAATCACATTTCCAAGGGTTTTTGGGGAAATGAGAGGAGACCAGGCCACACAAAAGGAGTATAAATAAACTGTTATTATGTGTATATTTGTCGCTTGTGTTCCTGATTATTACATTAGCAATAGCATTTTATTGTTATCTTTTCATGTTTTGTACATCCTACTGAATCAAAGTGCATAGTCCAGTCACGAATAGTTGAATCATAAAATTGTGTAGCCTTTGTTCAGTGATATGCTACGAATCTGACTTGCCCGCCCATGTTCTGGAATCAAGGCATTTCCATTAGACTCTTGGGTCACCTATTATTAGGAAGTATACTAAACCATTAAATGCGTTCAAGAAACGTTGAATGTTTCCTAAAGTTTCTAATTGCAATGCCAAAATGGTGTGTCTGTTGCACATATGTATGTACTAAAAGTACCATTACCTCATCTGTAAGTGGAAGAAATCTCCATAATCAATAATAATGATTAGAACATAACATCATCTGATCTGGTTTATTTTATACTAATTGTAGCATGTTGGACAGACTGGTCGGCCCGATAAGACAAGATTTCTTCCTTATTGCTTTTTAAACAAATAGGCCATTTACATAGCAAAGTGTCAATACAACCTGTTATAAAAAGTAAATATGATCCTAATTCTTCATCTAAATTAAAAAATATCAAAAGACACGAAACTGAATTAAAGTGGATAAACTTTTTGCAATCAACGTTTCCTTTAGGTTTTAATGATAATATATGCTAAGAAGGTAATATTTCTAAAATGTCCAAAATGTCCGTTTCTGATGTTCTTTCTCTTTTGAATGTAAGAAACGTAAAGTTAGATCTCATGGTTAACGAAAAAACAGCAAAGTTTAGCGCGAAATATGTGCAGAAAAAACGCATTAATACTTCTCTACCAATCTTTCAGTTGTTTTTAATAAGGACGGTCATCATGCTAAGTTCTTTACCTTGTTCAGTTCGTACGTAATTTAGAGTCAGATGATAATCATTATTTACAATAGAGCTAACAAATCATATAACGCAGCCCATTTGACAAGATGCTATGTTCAGCATTTCCGTAGTCCTTATAAACAATAAATGTCATTTTATTAAAATTTCATTCATAAACAAAGGTATGAAAATTATCAATTTACATAGTAACTTTAAAATAGATCAGTGGTTTCCTCTGTTCCAAATTACTTTAATAATACAGAACCTCCTAAAATTGCAATAAACATTACAAACCTATTAGATCTACTATGTATAATTTTAATAAAATCGTTACCAATATGAATATTGATTCAAATACTATAAAAAAGCATGTAATAAATTACTGAGAAAAAGTTTATGAAAGATCTGGTAAGAATCTTTTTTGGTATATTAAAGATTTCGGTAAAATATTAGATACATTTAAAGCTAAGGATTTCAACGCGACCAATTTGTCTACATATTATTTGTCAACTCTTTACACTACTTTAACCTATATATGCATTGCGTCCTTTTTGTGGGACATGAGCAAACAGTGCATACCCAGATCAGACGCCACAGAATGCAGCGACTGATCAGGGTCTCCACCGTTTTTTTTACAGAATATTCTATTAGAAATTTTGAATAAAAATGATAAATTCGATCCAACAGCTCTTGTATTGGAAATACACTGATTCAATTGCTAAGGATGGGAAAGTGCATTCAGCATAAATTGGTTAACTGTTTAAATCAGTAGCATAGCTAGAAGCGCTAGCAAATCGGATGAGTTGAGAAAAATAAACTACATTGAATGTCGAGAGAGGAACACCAACATCTATGAATGGGAAATTGACAATTTCAAAATCAAAATCGTCACGTTTATCCTAAATGGTAGAAACAGTATCATTAGAAATAGTCAAATGCAAGTAAAAAAAAAAGGCCTCAGTATCAGTGGTGTTGGTTTTATTGATTTGAGGTTCTGCAGGGTATTTTTGACTGGGAATTGGCTGACCTATTGGCTCTTGTCGGTGATGTTTAATGTATACTTAAGGAATAAAGAAACGCAATAGACAAAAATATAATTCTTGCGTGTTTTGATGACGGTTTGTTGAAATCTCTTTTGAAAATTTCTTATTGAATATTTATAGCATGTGATGAAATACCAAAACGTCATTTTAACGCTACATTTTACGCAACAAGATGAAAACATATGAAAACGTAAAATTCGACGTTAACGTCAGAATAAAGATCAAGAAATCCCGTCTTTTCCATGTTTGGTTATTTGGCGTCGACTTGACAATGTGCAAATTAAACAAACGTCCAATCATATTCGTAATGCAGTCAAATATTGCGTCAAAATACGCTACTTGAATGGCAAGATACACACTTGTAGTGAATAAACGATAAACGTCACTTAGAGCCGTCGGGTTTGGGTCGCTGGTGAATATACGGGATAAGATGAACCTACAGGCATCAGAACATGCTTTCTTGGGGAAAACTGGCTTTTCAGATAACGTAGAATTACGCTGGTAAGGTGTTTATATTGACGTTAGCCAAACAAAACGCTGCATAATGCAAGAGAAAACATCTGATTACATGCCAAGAGTAAACACAAAACTTGTTAACTGTAACCTAAATTTTGCCACTGGACCATTTTATCATTAGAAAAACACATAAACAACATGGAAACCATTAAAACGTAGGATATCGAATTTCGATGTCAGAATTGAGGTTTTATGACGTTTGAAGATCTCAAGTCATAGTTCTTGAACAAAACGCCCTTGTAATGAATAAATCTCAAGCAGAAAAGAAAGTTTACGCGTTTCACGCAGTATTCAGAGTTGACGTTAAAGACGTTAAGCCGTTTCAGAATCCTACAGGACCGTCGCCATTTGATCATTTCCTTGATCCGCAATCTATGCCAAGACTTCTTAAGGCAATAAATCGATGGTTGATTCAAACTTTGTTTTTATTGACCCTGTTTCAGCAATTTTCTACGGGGGTCAGGCTGGTTACGCGCATACCAAAATGATTACGTAATCGATAATTACGTTGAACCTGCTGTAATTTGACACATACTGCTCCTATGGATAAATATCATTTGCACTAAAAACTTGCATCATATTGTATGCTTACAATGAATTGAAGTGTTCGTTGCGTTTCTTTATTCCTTAAGTATATTTTTGTTACTTTCCCATGTGGTATCCTGGTTCGTGTGGTACTTGATTGTATATTTTCCTGATCTTTGCTGTCTTTCTTTCTTTTCCATATTGTCTTTAATTAAATTATGAAACAATCATATGTAGACAAACTGGTCGCGTTGAAATCCCTAGCTTTAAATTTATCAAATATTGCAAAGACTTTAAAAACTTATCTTTAGAGGAGATGGTTGGGGCCTGATGCTGCGTCTGTTGTCATGCCCACGGGGTAGAACTGTTCATTTCATTTGCTCCGGTATTCAATTTTTATGTAAAGTTGAGTCCTTTTCTTTGCTTTATCTCCTTTTTATAATCTTGATTTATATGTTCTAGGAGATAATTCATTGATATGTTAGGGATCAAAAATGCAGACCAAACATCTATGTGTCTTGATTCTCACCAGAAGTAAGGGAAAGGCTGGTACCATGAACTTAGTATAAGCTCTCCAGTATTTTTTTTACTGACCGTTCCAAGGCGGTGATTCTTGTGTTCATTTATTTGTATTTTGTGTTTGTATTTGCCTTCTGTGATACATGTTTATTGCAGCATTGTGGTCACCTGGTGGGAAAGGGCTGACCTCTTCGCTCTTTTGTATGTGATGTTTTCTTGTGCTTTTGTCTCTTTCCAATATGGTGTCTTGGGTCAGGTGTATCGATACCTGATCTTTGCCTTCTCTCTTACTTTGGTATAAATGGGGATTTTATAGTCTTGCAGAGCCCCTCTCCCCGCCCCCACGCAACCCCCCCTCCCACCAAATATCATGCGATTCTATACAAAAGATTTTGCATTTTTGTTAAGCAGTGTTATAGTACATTACAAATATTGAGTGAGTATTGTACTCAATGTGATGGTATGGGGGTAGGTGACTCAATATAAAAACGGACAGGAATGTGCCACTTCACACAAATTCCAAGACAGATAAAATGTTTGAACCACCAACTTTCCATTGTCTACACAAAGAATCTCATAAAACTGAAAGAATGTCAAAGCAATAATTTAAATAGTTGCAACCGCCGACAGACAAACCGGGTAGATGGACGGAGAACACAAAGCCAAAATATCATCTGTTTTATGTCAGAGGATCAAAAAATAGGTAATAACTATTTATGCTGTAAAATTAGTGAACTTTACGTCCAATGTGGTGGTAGCTGAATTGTCACTGCTACTGGTGTAACCTTTTCACTGCTTAAAATCTGTGTTCTGTGTTCTGTTTGATTGTTCAAGTCCAGTAATAACTACAACTATAACAGGTAGAATTGTTTAATATGATTCCACCCTTGCTTTGCTTTATTATTAAGTTATGTTTAAAATATATGTTTTGTACAAACATTTATAAATATTGTATCATGGGAAACATACATTTCCACCAATTTCATTGTTCCGTCATTGGTTAATTACCAAGATTGATAGATCTAATTGTCATTCAGCCATCATAAGTTTACCCTTAGAGCGCCTGTAAAAATGCATCTGAAAATGTTGACCGCTACATATATCTACTTGTACTAACTTAACTGACTAATGCAAGTTGTAGACACGGTCTGATTATTTCAGCAGACAACACGAGCAGACGACATTTGTTGTAATTAGCACTTGATGGGTTTATTTAATTTTTGACCCAATACACACAAACCTTTGAATCTCAAATTCATCACCAGAAATTATTCAAAATCAGGACAACTCAACTTATGAGACTTTGGTACTCAGCGTATATCTGTGAGCAGCAAAGGCTCAGATGAAGCAGGCTAGCCACAGCCAAAAGATCATCTGATTTTTTTCGACAGGGGATCAAATATAGGAAATAACTACATCATAAAAATCAGTGTAACTTTACTTGCAATGTGGTGGCAGCTGAACTGTTGATAGTGTTGATAAAATTATTACAAACCCAAATTCCACTTGGTCCTAATGATAATATTTACCATGAAGGTAACATTTCTAGATTACCTGATTTTCATATTTTTTTCTCTTTCACAATAAGCAATCTCATGGTAAACGCAAAATTGGAAATTTAAAATGCAAAAATAAACATGTTTTAACTCTTTCAGATTTAAGTATCACCTTTAAATATTCAGGCCGACATATGGCCCTTCACGTTTAGTTACACTTTCTATCTCTTCACTTCCAAATTTATATATTGGGGCTAATAAATTCTTTGATAGAGCTCATCAACTTTATGATGCAGCACTTCTTACCCGGTGTTACACTCAACATGCTCTTCGGCCATATACAGACTCCAAAATTAATCATATAAGACATTTAATCAAAATTCAATTTGTTAACAAGGGGATTTAATTCATTAACTTACCCAGTATATTTAAAGATAAGTCTGTTTTCTCTTCTATTCCTACTTATTATATACTGTTTTTAACTATGAAAAATTAGCAACAGAACTTTATATTGAAAATTCTATTCCTGACTCTTGAGATTGTAAAGACTCTTAGTATTGCTATCAATCCGTCATAAAGTCACAGGGGATTTAAAAATCATAACTGATTCTAGAATTCGGTCCATTATATTTAAGGGGCCTAAATATAGGTTTCCTTTGCCAATAGACTTCAAATGATGAAGTGAGGAAATCGCAGGCGCCTTACAAGAATTTTGTAATCGCTGGTGTAAATGAGAGCATGTTGAGTCTTATGCCTTAAATAGTTGGAAGCTAAATATTTTTAAGATTATTGAAGGTAGAATTTCATTTTATTGCAACAATTACGATCTTCTACCACCTAAACCTAAATTCACTTTTAGACATTTGAAGAAAGGGATCCAGGAATTCCATAGGAGGTTTGTTTTGGCAGCCGCAGATAAGGCTGCTAACAATGTATTGTTTTTTGACAAAGGTACTATATTAACACCTTAAAGCAAGAACTTGATTGGACAAACATTTAACAGAGAGGGCTAACTGTATTTGGCTTATAATGATAAAAATGCCCTTTTTAATGCTGAACAACCTAAACGATATAAGTTGTGGTCATGTCAGAAAATGTGTGATGCTCTCCATTATCTATTGGGCAATATTTTTTATAAGATTTGGCTCGAAATTATATAGACAAATTGTAGGTATTCCAATGGGTACTAATTGTGCTCCTCTTGTTGCAGATTTGTTTTTGTTTTGTAATGAATGAGACTTAATGTTGTCTCTGTCAGACAATAATCAAACTGATATTATTGAAGCTTTAATTCCACCTCCAGATATTAAGATGACTTACTTAATATTGATAATCCTTATTTTGAACAAATGGTAGGTCAGATATATCCTACTGAACTTCAGTTAAATAAGGCGAATTCTTCTGATACTGAAGCTCCGTTTTTGGACTTCAACTTGTCCATAACAAATGGCGTAGTTTCTTCTAAAATTTATGATAAACGAGATGATTTTATTTTTGAAATAGTAAATTTCCCATTTCTTGATTGAGATGTTCCTCACTCCCCTTCCTATGGTGTATATACAGTCTGTACAAAAAGAAACGCAAACTATGCATACTCTTTGATAACTAGAGCACCTTTAAAGATAATCATTTTTAACTTGCAGGATACTTTGATTGTTATGTCTATTGTCGGTAAATCGAATTCTTTATGTTTCTGGCATTTTCACAACATGTTTTCTTTCGTCATGCAAGGGTACCCATAAAACAAAAAGTCACAAACACAATTATGTGATGACCATTCCTCATATCCTTTAATTTACAGACGCCATTTGCCCTTACACATTTTTGAACGATTGTTTATCATTTTTCAAATGTCCGTCTGATATTGTGATAACGTTTGCGAGTCATTCAGACAAATGGGCACTGTTGGAGTCATCACCAATAACACTGTAAAAGATAGACACGGACTAGCCAAAAAAAGCATTTTATCGAGTACGAGTCAACGAATGTCCTAATGAAAAAATATCGCTCTCATCCACATACGCTTACAGTTACAACTTTCTCTTGGAGCATACAAATGTCCAAAAACACAATTATATACTGTCCATAAAAAGCAATGTCCATAAATTTTAGGTTAATGGACAAAATTTAAAGGGCTTCTAAAATGTACAGTTCGTAAAATTAAGAATTAAAATCCATGCATAATAAATGTCATGAACGGAAGAAAATTTGCATATTATCAAATTGAAAAAAAATGCTTTGATGTTGATTTTATTGCCTTGGAAAATGCTATTCTATAAACCGGCAGTTCCTTGAATTGGCAGTAAATTTGAATCACGGATAAGCATTAAGAGGAAGAGTGTGATATAGCCTTTCATTAAATTGTCACAAAAAGCTCGTCAATTAAGAGAGAAAAGGTAAAATAGTGAATTTTAAAAATTGCTGGTGATTTTTAAGAAAATGAGTTTATTTCAGATCCCAGTAAAGCCTCCAATTTCGCAAAACTTAAACTGTTTGCTGCTTTTCTTATTTGCTAGGTCAAGAATAACACATTCAAAATGAAATTTTACAAAAAGGTCTTTTTTAGAAATTTTGGGGGTAAAAGTCATGATTTTAGATTTTCTATTCCAAAACGGAACTCAAAGTCATATCTTTGACGAAACTCTGTTGAAAAGTCCTTTATTGAAGGACAAAGCCACTGATATAGAATCATTTTGAAAATCAATAATTTTTACCCGCAAAAAATCATTTAAAAGTTTGCGTTTCTTTTTGTAGTGACTGTATTTCTCAGCTTATTCGTTTTGCAAGAAAGTGATCTAATGCTGATGACTTCAACACTAGAAACTAATTTTAACTGCTAAGTTATTTACAATTGTAAACAAGGTTATAGATATCATAAAATTCAAAAAGCATTTTCTAAATTCTACCACAGACACTCGGAGTTAATTGTTAAATACAACATTGGGTTAAAACTTTTCTGTAACAAGACATATCAGAACCTATATTTTATGGTGATTTAGTTCATAAATTCAAAAGAATTGTTGGAAAACCTAATTTTTGTGATCAATTAAAAAAGATCATCAAACGTTATATAAAGGTTGGGTGTAACTTGGATTTCATGCGACAGCCTGCATGTCTGGTTTTAAACCTAATCATGGTTTATAGCTATGGTTTCCTCTTTAATCGCATGACAGTGGGTCAGGCCTCAGACTCTATTACGGCTCTGACCTTAAGCTTTTATCGGTGGGTTGGTGCCTGATGCTTATCTGTAGCTGGGCCCACCATGGCTCAACTTGAGGGTTTCTTTATCTCTGACTATCTGTGAGTCGTAAGCCCTTTTCTTTGTTTCGTCATAGTGTGTTAATTTAATTAGTGTGTTACTCCATGATGATACATTGCAATAGTTAGAAGGCTTCCATGCAAGCTGAACATTGTACCTCAACAACATCAGAATCTAGTGCGAAGATTTGGTACCAGTAAAATGCATTTAAATCTCCAGGTGGCTTAGGCTGCCGTCCCTTCTAAGGCGGTGGTTCTGTTGTTGTTGAGTTGTTGTATATGGATACTCCCATTGAGGCAGCCTGTAAATGTTCTATGTTTTGTTGCACGTTACTTTATGTCCATTCTAGTTTTGCAATCATATTGATGGGGAACAGAGAGCTGGTCGCTTTGCTTAGTTTGTCTTCCTGGTGTCTAGTGATTGTTGTATCGCTTTTCCTCGCGGTGCCATGGGTTTATCTGCAGTTTGTGATTGTGGTATTTCCTGATCATACTCACTTACTGTTTTTGATAGTTTTCATATTCTGGTTTTTCAGGAATATAGGGGTCTGACTGAAAGCAGAATACCGCTTAAGCCGGTGCTAGGGGGCATGAGATTTGTTGCACTTTTTATTAGTTCTCATAAACAGACTCAATATACCCGAGCCTGCTGTTTTTTTTTTTATTAAATTGTAGGTTTTATCTATTTCTGAGGGATCCGTTTTCCAGATTATTCGTAATTCCTGTCTTAGTGAATAAAAAACATAACAAATGCACAAAAGCATGAGAAATGAGTAGTTTTTAAAACGCCTAGTCCAGAGCAAAATTTTACGCTAGATTATGTTCATATCTAAGCAGGTTAGTTTAGATGATGCCTTTATTTGATGGCCCAGACACTCTACATGAATTATTTTTATGTTGCTTTTTCAGTCAGAAACGAAAAAAAAATAAGAAATTCAAAGTGGGAAATACGTCTGACAGTTTTCAAACAAAGCATATATTTGATATTTATAACTGATAGACGTAAATAAGTTCATTGTCTCCTTCTGTTATCTGACTTGTTTTATGATGACCTGCAGGTGAAAATTTGAAAACCATTGTGACGGAGTTGGGCACCAGTGGTTGCTCGTACCATGAACTCCTCACTCATTTTTAACAGGGGATGTTCATATTTGGAACAATAATTACCTTGGGATGTAGATGGAAATATGTTATTTAGGTCACATATATGACCTTGGGGTCCAAGGACAAGGTCACATATAGTTAAATCCTTTTATTTTAAGATCCAGGGTATTTAAATATTAAAATATTAGGCACAATGAATGCTATTCAGATTATCAATATGACCTTGGGTCAAAGGTCAATGTCAGATATACTTAAAATCTGCCAATAACTGTCTTATAGCTCGTAAGGTGATCTCATTCCTTTTTAGACTCATTTATGTTCATACTTCTCACAATAATTGCCTATGGGGTGTAGATGACAATATGCTATTTATCACATGTGTGACCGTGGAGGGTCACATAATAGAATCCGCCTTAATGTCTATTACGTAATTCTTAACTCCAAGACATACCCAGACTCCAGAAGGTGCGGACAGAAAGGCACACTTTGCCAACTGGTCGGATAGATTATTTCATGGGTTCAAACAGTTTGTGTGGATAAACTTGATTGCGAAATACTATGTGTATGCTTTAAAAGAACATATACGCAAGAAGATAAGCTAGGAGATGACAATTTCCCGAATGGCGGGTAAAAGATAAATTGCTTTCCTTGAACATTGTTGCGCAATGTCCAGTGCTTTCTATTTTTATCATCACGCTGGGGAAGAGAGTTTGCTGCTTTACTTTAATTTATTTCTTGACGTCACGTGGATGTTAGTGTTCTGTGTCTTTTCCTCGTATTGCCCTAGTTTGATATACAGTGTATGATTGTGGCATTTTCAAGTCGTACTCCATGTTTGCCTCTACACATTAGTGTTTATACATTAAGCATAATTCAAAATCGGCCACATATTCTGAATCTATTTTCAGAACTTTCTGTAAATGAAAATATCTTTTTTAATGCTTCATGACATTAACATTGTCACAAATTCCAAAGACAGCTTTTCTTGTGCCAATGGCCTATATGATGCTTGTTTAAAGTGTTCTTATTTCATATATCAATAAAGTATAAGAGGCATTTTTTATGTGTGAGCAAAATCATAAATTTAAGCAAAAATATGTTTTGCATAAAGAGAATTGTCAGATACGCTTAGACATTTACACAGTCTAATCAGAAGAGCCTGCAGAAAAAAAGCTAATGATTTTAGCTATGAGAATTGGGTAATACCAAAGACTCTGGCCAGATCGTGAATGCACTGTTTGATCTGAGACTTAACTTAATGCTTAGTATAATGCATTAAAATTTGAACGCATACATAGCTAGATTAGAAATGACAGACTCTTCAATGAGCATTCTGAGCTCTTGGACCCATTCCATGGAATCTGACCTAGGATGTACATAAAAGGGTTATTTTTGATCACATGATTATAACATGATAGAAACCATGTCAACACAATAACAAGTTTGATTTTAATGAAACTGAGTTACAATATACATCTTAGACAATTTATTTTATTTGATCTTACAAATGAGGCTGACCAACTATTTTTGATCACATCAATAACAGTCTACCAAAACCCTTGTTTTCCGAAAAGTCAATAAAATGCAATAGAATATATGCATATTTCAAAATCTGAATCCAGTGTGTCACAATCATAGGATTCGGAACAGCTGGGTCAGGGCTATTAAGGTTATATTATGTTATGTATTGGTTATAGAATATTTACAATGGAGTTATATATATGGAGCATATATATTTTATTATCCTATGCAAAATATAGCCTGTACCTGTATCATAGAGACGCAAAATAGACAGTTCCAGTAACTACAGAAAAAGTCTAAGTGATCTTTATAACATTTGAGAAATAGAACCGAATATATTGTAGATGGTCTTAGCATGCACCATAAATTGTGTTCTCTTTAACAAGATCTTTCTAATTTCCACTATTGATTAAAATACGCATAACACAGGTCCACAATGCTTCTTTTCGCTAATTTGCAGAAGAACGATATATATATATATATATATATAAGCTTCTTAATCCTGCAACTTCACCATCATATTGATATCTTATCAGAATTCGAAAGTCTTTCACAAGCGAGTTTTCTGTGCCTGCCTCTCCTCTTATCATCCTTGGGATTCTCATCGTAATACAGTCATGCCACATACCCGTGATGTTTTGGTGTTAACCACCTGAGACCCACAGCAGCTCCCTGGAGAACACATCTTTAGCACCATGAATGGGAAACCCATATGGTAGGAGATTGTCATAACTATCCATATGTACCAAGAAACTGGGGCCACGATGGAAATATAATGACGCCTTCTTAGTCGGTGAATACTACAAAGTCGCACACCATCAGGATCCATTGTCTTTAATATGTCTTACTGTTTTCTGTGTTACGCTCACACCACATCTTGTATCCATAAAGATCTATAACCATGAAAAACGTAAACAAGCCTGTGCAATTTCATAAGTTTTGATACAACAGCTCTGATGGAACTTTGACATTGTCACAGCGCAAATGGTGTCCTGTTAATATATGTTGTTGTAATGTTCTGACACAGATTGATATATGCTGCACAGTTAACAAAAACCAAGGATGTCTGTATTGATGTAGCAATGTGCGAAATAGAACCAAACGAAATCTGTTATACTTGTAGTTTTATTAGGCCCTGGGAACGCTGCATCCACACTGCCAATAGTTAACTCAGAGACCGTCACCTGCAAAATAAAGCAACTAGTTAGTAGTATCAAATAGTATCTATGTTGTACCAATTTAAGAGTTATTTTAGTTATTTATTATTTTATTTCAAGAACATCATAATTATAACATGTGCAAGCACAAGTCATATTACGAGAGTCATTCAATAAGTAACCGGCCTAGTACCCTACTTTTGATCAAGATAGGTCGCGTTTCTTTTATAAGATTAATCTCTAGCAAGCTACTCTTCGACCTTATGTTTGAAAAAAATAATTATCTAATAATTTAACAAAATATAGCCACTATTGAAAGTGTGCTAAAATGACTTAGAAATATGCAACACTACTATGTTCAAGAGTCATTTTCAAAAGACACATTGCAAACTATAGTTGAAGCCAATAGAATAGATTTTCATTTTTTTTAAATGAGAATAAGTTTCAGTGCTCTTGAAACAATACACAGTGTTCAAAATTAACAGATACATTTTCCCTTAGAAGAAATGGAAATTTCATTTTTGAAAATTTGAGAATTCAAGCATTTTACCCCTTTCTATTTCGACCAAAATGTATTCATAATTGTATATGGATATTGATTGATATATTACATAAATAGTTGTGAGCTGAACATTTCTTGTACTTCAACAACAACAGAATCTAGGGCGAAGATTTGGTAGGGTCAATCCGGGTAAATACGGACGATTTTTACACGCCCATGTTTCATAAGCCGCTGTCGTTATTTGGCAGGGGTTATTCACTCAGGTACCGGTTTTTATACATGCGTAATGTCATCTCTGTACCCTGCAACAAGAGAACAGACGATATATGGTTCGGAAACCAGACAATTAAGCAAAAATGCAAGTGACCCAAATTCGGGTAAATACGGACGAGGTAGGGAAAGTACGGACATAGACAGGGAAACTACGGACATATACAATTTCCATTAGGGTAAATACGGACAGTGTATAGAATAAATGCATAGGTAATTTTGATAGGTTGTTGAAGCGTTTTTTTTATTCTGGCGCCTTGTCGTTTGATGCATCGGGGAACATGGTTAGATCCTCGGGAAAGATTTTGGTGCCCAGGCATGCTATCCTTCAGATATTTTGTACAAATAGCACAGTTTTGTTGATCTGAGGAACCACATCAATAATGGCTATGGAGATTTGGAACCGTGCTTGTTGTTGTCTTAATATATCATGATTGGTCGTCAACCTGCATTCCCATAGCTTTGTTTGATCTAAAATATATGTTTTTTCTAAAACAATCGAAAAAATTATATCAGTACGAAGAGAAAATCAAAGTAAAAACAATGTGTCCGTATTTTCCCGACATACAAAAATCGACTGGTAAAATACGGACACTTTATATTTCAAGTAATTGGATCGAAATGGTTTTCATTATTGAAGAAAAATATGAAGAAAATGAAACTTGAATAGTCCAATCTTTGATTAAAGTCAATTGATTGCAATGAAATACACGTTTTATGACTGAATTCATGCGCCGAAAATGTTTCTTCCGATATATGAAGCTTTGTGATGTTCTCATAGAATCTGGATTATGCAGGGGTAGTCCCACTGGTGGAAGAAAAATCTTCATTGCGAAGGGTCATATTTAAGTGGTATACGGGTGTAGAAGAGCCAAATAGATACTATTTAAAGCTGAAATAAAACATTCCTTTGTCACAGACCTGTGTTCTTGGACATGTGAATTGTAAGTCATATGTCCGTACTTACCCCCCTGTCCGTATTTACCCGGATTGACCCTACCAGTAAAATGCATTAAAGCCCCCCGATGGCAAAGGCTGCTGTCCGTTCTAAGGCGGTGGTTCTGTTGTTGTTGGCTTTTTGTTTATTGTTACTCCCATTGTGGGAGTCTGTAATTCTTCTATGTTTTGTTGTACGTTACTTTATGTCCATTCTAGTATAGGAATCATCTTGATGGGGAAAAGAGAGCTGGTTGCTTTGCTTAATTTGTCTTCCTGGCGTCTCGTGATGGTTGAGTGGCTCTTCCTCCCGGTGCCATGCTGTTGACTGCGGTTGGTGATTGTGGTATTTCCTGATCATACTCACTTACTATTTTTGTTAAAAGTTGTACCTAGTATTTGAGGTCACCAGGGTCATAAACAAACGTAGCTATATGAATAAGCCTTTTAGGTACTCCCTCTTCTGAACCAATGAACAGACTCAGACTAAACTGGTAACGATATACCATTGGGATGGCATAATGGATGATTACATTTTGGTGACTTGACATAGTTTTCTAGGTCGCCAGACTCATATAACTCCATAGAATAGCCTTGTCTGTCCTGTCTTCTGAACCAATAACAATGTTTTGACAGAACCAGCACAGACACATTATTGGAAGGACTTTAATATAAGATTAGAATTTAATGATAACAGGGCTACACAAAATAACTGTCATGGTGGTCATCTTGAAAAACAATCGATTTAATCTTTTATTAGCCACCTTCCAGTCGTATAATGCTGACGTTTTGTAAGTGACATCTAGACATTATAGAAGTTCAAAGATGTAACAACAAAAATATTATCACCATGGTGGTCATCTTTATATTGTTTGATATTGACACATCAAGCTGATATGTTTGGGCATCAGGTCAGCGGGTAGTTTTAGATTCGGCCAAATGACACTATCCAATATGGCCTCAATCTTAGAACTAGATTTAAAACTGTTTGTGATTGATGCGGTTCTTTTAAGTACCCACAGCATACGATTTGATGAGAAATAAGATAAAATTTGATTATGCACGGTCGTACCTTCGAATTAAGATGCTCGATAAGCAGATGTATGAATACAGCTTCTGCGTTTGAGTAGCTAAATTCAAAGAAGGACTGCTACGATTAAAGCTATTGCTTAATATGCATGTGCAGGTTAAAGAATCCTATTTAATTTAGATATTGTTACTTGTAGTCCTCTATGACAGCTCCGACTAGAAGACTCATATATAGATGTAATGGTGTGGGTCTGCTGCTTTGGCTGTTGCCAGGCCCACCGGGGTTTAACCGGTGGATCTCTTTTGTTCTGGAATCCACATTTATGTACTGTCGAGTCCTCCTTATCTTTGCTTTATCTCCTTTTTAAATCTTGATTTTTATGTTTTAGGAGATATTTCATGGATAAGTTAGGCGTCTTTCATGTAGCGCAGTCGGTAACGTGTCTGGCTACAGATGCGTGTCTGACTGCAGATCCAGGGGTGGTGAGTTCGATCCCGGTCCGGTCCCATACTTTCGTTGAGATTGATCATGAAATGACTTTGCAGTCGGTAACGTGTCTGGCTACAGATGCGTGTGTGACTGCAGATCCAGGGGTCGCGAGTTCGATCCCGGTCCGGTCCCATACTTTCGTTGAGATTGATCATGAAATGATTTCTACGGTCATTCTCCTCCCTTCCGCTGATTCATTCAAGAAGGGTTGTTGTCAGTTACAAGCGAAAGTATGTGCACGAATTACTGGTTAACCGCTTGTTCAAGCCTGCCTAGGAAAAAGTGTGGTTAGGTGAACTGACCGTCCCGCAATGACCATAGCTGTTGACTTGGGACGTAAAGCAACAAAACAAACAAACAAAAATCATGCAAACCAAACATATATGTGTCTTGATCTACATTTGAACTAAGGGCGATGATGGTACTGTGAAACTAATTCAAGCCCTCCAGTAAAAAAAGTTTTTACTGAGCGTTCAAAAGCGGTGCTTTTTTGTGGATCGTTTTTGTTATTTATGTTTAGTTTCGTGTTTGTCATGCTTACTTGTCTGTTCATTGCAGCCTTGTGGTCACCTGTACGTAAAGGGCTAACCTCTTGGCTTGCATGTATGTGAAGTTTTCTTGTGTTTTTGTCACTTTCCCTTGTGATGCCCTGGGCCAGGTGTGGTAGTTGATTGTAACGATTCCTGATCTTTGCCTTCTTACTTACTTTCATCCTGCTTCCCGGAATGTAAAAGTGCACCTGCCGATGATGTTCGCGAGGGCATCAGGCAGAATATAGAGAAAGAGAAAGAAATGAAAGTTTATTGCCTTGGGGAATGCTGTAACCAAGGCAACATCGTCCCACAGAATAGCTGCTATGAGGTAAGATTAGAGTTAGAGTTAATCAATAATCTTAAGCAAGGACATTCGGTGAAAAAATGTTATGCTTCTAGATATGTATACAGTTATTGTCCTTTAGGGCAGGTATATTCGTACGAATACAGTAGCTGTATTCTTTGACTATGAAGTAGCTGTATTCGTAGGCTTCCTTCCAATACAGCTACAGTGTAGCGTGTAGCTCTATTCTAAGATAGTCCTGTTGAACCGTATATTTATCATTTCGCATGGTCAATTTCGATAAATTTTGGGGTCTAAAATTTGTGCTAACATTTCTCATGTTGATAATTTCTGACATGTGAATAAAAATTGGTAAGTATTCGTCACACCTGTGAATAACTGGTGTGACTTTTTCTCAGGTGTGAAGAATCGGTAACAAATTCTCACACATGTGAATATATGGTACCAAATCCTCACACATGATAATTTCTGACATGGCAAGAATTGCTAAGCATTCGTTACATCTGTGATCTGGTTTTGTGTCGCCTGCGAGGCATGGTCGACACGTGGGGATCATGTCTCCGTCGACGTCGTCGTCCACGTTTTCACACTTTTAGTTTCTGATCGATAACTCATGAAGGGATGCATCAATTTCATTAAACTTTACAGAAGAGTCAAGCATCATAAAATACAGGTCAAATTCGAAAAAGGAAGTAAACCGCAAAATATTGACTGAGTTATGGCCCTTTCCACTTAGATTTTGGGTAAATTGTGATTTCCCATCAATAACTTTTGAAGGAATGCAACAATTTCATTCAAATTTTAAAGAAGGGTAAAACATCATAAAATACAGGTCAACTTCGAAATTGGTCATGTTGCATATCAAATAAAAGGGAATCACAAATGCAGCAACATGGTAGCAAATATTTTCTCGCAGAACACCCCCCTCGACCCCAAGAGTCAAAAGATCAAAATTAAACTTTTTCAGAACATGGTCATGTTGCATCCCAAATTCAAGGGAATTGTGAGAGCAGCAACATGGTAGCAAATATTTGGCGTACAGACCCCCCCACCACCCCCCGACCCTAGGATGGCCACAGACCCTCCCCCACTCCAACCCCGGGGGTTGGGTCAACAGGTCAAAATTCAACTTTTTCAGAATATGGTCATGATGCATATCTAATTAAAGGGAATAACGAATGTAGCAACATAGTAGTACATATTTTAACCGCAAACTCTCCCGCCCCCCTTCGACCCTGGGGGTGGGTCCATAAGGTCAAAAGTCAAGTTTTTCTGAATATGGTCATGTTGCATATCAAATTTAAGGGAATCACAAATGCAGCAACATGGTAGTAAATATTTAACCCACAGATCCCTGTGGTGTGGTCAAAAGGTCAATATTCAACATTTTCATAACATGGTCATGTTGCGTTTCAAATTTAAGGGAATCACATATTCAGCAACATGCTAGCAAATATTTTGCCCACAGAGCAAAAAGTCCAAAAGGTTCAAAAGTTCAAAATTCAACTTTCATCGGAACATGGTCATGATGCATATTAAATTTAAGGGAACAACAAATGCAGCAACATACTAGCAAGTATTTTGCCAACAGACCTCTGTCCCCCCTCACCATCACCCACCCAGGCCCTGTTGGTGGGGTCAAAATTCAACTTTTTCAGAACATGGTCATATTGCATATCAAATAAAAGGGAATCACGAATGCAGCAACATGGTAGCAAATATTTCCCGCAGACCCCCACCCCCTCGACCTTAAGAGTCAAAATATCAAAATTCAGTTTTAGAACATGGTCAGGTTGCATATCAAATAAAAAGGAATCACAAATGCAGCAACATGGTAACAAATATTTACCCACAGACACCCCCTGGACCCTAAGGGTCAAAAGATCAAAATTTAACATTTTAGAACATGGTCATGTTGAAGCTCAAATTAAAGGGAATCATGAAAGCAGCAGCATGGTAGCAAATAGTTTGCCTGCAGACCCCCCCCCCCTGACCCTAGGGATGGGTTCAAAAGGTCAAAGTTCAGAACATGATCATGTTGCATATCAAATCAAAGGGAATCACGAATGCAGCAAAATGGTTGCAAATATTTTGCTCGCAGAACCCACTTCGACCCTTATGGGCAGGGTCAAAAGGTAAATATTTAACTTTATTCACAACATGGTCATGTTGCATATCAAATTTAAGGGAATCACAAATGCATCGTCATGGTAGCGAACATTTTGCCAGTAGATCCCACCCCTCACCCCGACTCTAAGGGGTGGGGTCAAAATCCATTTTTTCAGGACATGGTCACGTTGCATATCAAAATGGGAATCGTTAAGGCAGCAACATGGTAGCAAATGTTTTACCCGCATACCCGCAGCCCCCACCCCGACCCTAGGAGGTGAGATGCAAAGGTCAAAATTCAACTTTATCAGAACATGGTCATGTTGCATATCAAATCATATGTAATGACGAATGAAAGAACATGGTAGCAAATATTTTACCAGCAGACCCCCCCTTCCGACCCTGTGGGTGGGTTCAAAATGTCAAATTTGCAGAACATGTTCATGTTGCATATCAATTTAAAGGGAAATCACAAATGCAGCAACATGGTAGCAATTTTGTAACCCGCAGAACCTGCACGTGAGAAATATTGGTATGAAATCCATGTCGTATTGGTACCAATTCTTCACGCGATGTGAGGAATTGGTACCAATTCTTCACAGCGTAAAATTTACGAAGTGTAAAGTTACGGTTCAAAATAGCCCTACAACAACTCACCTAACTTAATTCATAATGTGGTAGTCAAGGTGAATTCTAGACATAATTATAAAGACACTCACTTGCACACACCGTTGAAACTTTCCTCAACCAACCCAATTCAAACCAACACCCAACGTGACACGTTGAGGCAAAAAATTTATCCAAAATCTGAGATTTACACAATTAGTATATATATAATACTGTTCAGTAAGTCACCTTATCTTTATTATGAGAGATCTACTACTATAAAAATGCTTTAAAATAATTAAATAATTACCATAAGTTCCAGGAAAATCCTTTTTTCGACCATGGTCAGACGTCCCGTCTTCAACAGCCTCAGAATACTAAAGTTGCCACGTGGCGTAGACAGCTAAAACTCTTCTCGCAAAGAGCTTTAATGAATTGTTTAATAGTGATTTCTTTTCGAATTGCGTGAACATTTTCTCGAATGATTATTAATTATTTAACAATAAACGAAAATATCAAGACATTGCGACATGATAATAGCACATTGCAATAAGTTTATGCATCTTGCCGTGTTGTTTATTAGCTTTTGCAAGTAAAACATAGTAAAGGTAGATATTAACGCCAGAAAAATAAAATATTTAGCGCGAAAAACAGTCTTTTTCTGTCGGATTTAAGTAGCAAGTGGTGGCGTATATACGCTTCCGTAGTTGTGTAAAAAAAATATGTGTTGTGTAAAAAAAATAAGTGTTTTGTAAAAAAAATATGTGTTGTGTAAAAAAATATTTATGTTCTAAAATATATATTTGTTGTCTATAAAAAATATATGTTGGGTAAAATTAGCATTGTGGGATACTAGCTATTTCCTTAACGGTCGTGTGACTGTTTCACTGACGCTGCTAATACGGCTATCTCACGAGTTCCTCGATGTTCGCAAATGAAAGCCGCAGTCTTTGCACGGCAGCCGCATGACAGTCGTGAGGTAGCCCCGCAAACTTGCAAGACTGTCACAAGACAGTTTCACAGAAATTGTGAAACATAGGGCTACGTTACGATGTCTTATGAGGTTTGTGAGTTCATCGTGCGTTTCGTCATACATTTTCAAGTACTTTCTTTCCCATGGGTTTTGGGCATTCAAAAGAGGCGTCTCCTGAAGAATGCTTTGGGTATTCACAACATATGTTGTTTTTGGTGCCTAGAATTTATAACGGTTTATTTGAGTAGCAATAACACGTTTGGTAGGAAAATAAGAAAATATTTGATAACGCACTCATCTACATGCATGTAAAAAGAGAATCAATGAGCAGGAACTAAAGAAAACCCAACTTATGCCCATCTATCTAAATTTGAACCGATCCGAAGTGCTCAAAACAATTAAATAAATTTTGGTTCTCCCTACTCATCGATCTCTCTTTACACGGCATACCCTTCTTATGTGGGGTCATCGCCTTCTCTGTCTAAATTATGGACAGGGGAGACCAGGCATGTACGACCCCGGAGCATGTACGGCATATGACTACATGTATATTGAGCATGCAGATTAAGATATGTTGGGACGAGTTTGTTTGCTTGAGCATAGAATGGCTGCATTATAGAAGGATGCGCTGATTTGTAACCGAAATCTCGTTTTCTTCAATGATGCATCAGTAAAAAATAGTAACTACATTTTTTTTTCATTTTTCTAAAGATGTTTAAATTTTATATGATTAGTACGAGAGAATAATGTTCTTTGGTATAACACATTTTTAAATTCATCTGTTGCAACCTAAAAGGAGCTGTCACGTGCTATTTGGAAATAGTCTGTCAGGGGCTAGTTCGGCATCTTACGTCGGGACAGGTTCGGTGATCCACGTGTACAAAACTATTTGCCAGCGTACTTTGTGGCAATTACCCACTTTGTAAAGGGTGAAAAATTGTACATTTTTCTAAAATGGGGCAGGTCACCATCAAAGTAAATAAGGGTGTAAAGATCAGGAATCGATACAATCAAGTACCACACCTGACCCAGAATACCAATGGGAAAGCGACAGACACACAGTTAGACGGTAAAACAAAAGGGGATCCAAGAAGTTCATGAGATGGGACATAAGATGATGACGTCACTTTAACATAACAATGACGTGACTTGACTGTCATGTGCGTGAGTTCCACTACATACCAAACACAACCTATGTAGAGAACCCTTAGGTGACAGCCTGGGTAAGATGTGCAAGTATTTTCTACCCTACCCTCACACTCTAAATGGATTCTTATAATACAAAAGGATGGGTAAGGTGTAGAAAATATTGGGGATAAAGCAGTTACAATGCGACGTGACGTGCTCCTTACTAACCCACAAAAGCCATTAGGTGTAATAAAATATGCAAATTATCTAGGATAACAGATATAACAGCCGCAACAAATGTAGACCACAACTAAAAAAAACCCTGTGCCATGATCGGGGACTGAATCTTGACTACAATGCTCTTACCAACTAGCCAAAATGTTGATTTTCAGAAGCAGGTGTCAGAGATTAGAGTTATGCAAAAACAAAACAATTACTTGAGTTGAGAGTGCTGGCCTATAAAAATGGCTGAATGGCGTGGAGTGCAAGACAGGGTATATCCGTTAAGCACATTTGCGTTATACAACAAAAAGGCTACGTCACTACTATATCAGATCAAAAATGTACGGTAGGGCGGGGCAATGTACGGGGTGTGGCAAGTATATTACAGTAGGGTAGGGTGGATGGGGTTGGTTTGGTTGGGATTGCAAATTAAAACGTAAATCAACAGAGCCGATAGATGCTGTAAATATTTCGCCTCTAGCGAGATTCAAACCACGACCTCGACAACAGCGCCTAGAACTACACCAGCAGGTATTTGGGTTTAATGTATCTGTCGCATGTAAAATGTGAGTTTCAGTAGTGATTCGGTACTTTTTCTCAAGTGTTAATCTTACTTCATCCTGGTCTTTTGGTGGGACTCTGACGAGCATGCGCATTTTCCCAGGCTTATCTGAGCCTTCATTGCACGACAACCTGACAGTACCGTAATCATATGTTCTGGTTCGTAAAGAATTGCAATGAATTGAAATATCCATAGGGCACCGCTGCACACACGACACATTCATACACGACCGTTGAGGAAATAGCTAATATCCCACGATGCTAATTTTACCCAACATATATTTTTTATAGACAACAAATATATATTTTAGAACATAAATAGTTTTTTTTACACAACACATATTTTTTATAGACAACAAATATTTTTATACACAATATACATATATATATATATATATATATATATATATATATATATATATATATATATATATATATATATATATATATATATATATATATATATATATATATATATATATATATTTATATATATATATATATATATATATATTTTAGTCCATAAATATATTTTTATGCCAACAAATATATTTTTATATCCAAAAATATATTTTTAAGTCCACAAATATATTTTTATATCAACAAATATATCTTTTATGTCCACAAATATATTTTTAAGTCCACAAATATATTTTTATGTCCACAAATATATTTTTATGTCCACAAATATATATTTATGTCCACAAATATATTTTTATGTCCACAAATATATTTTTTAGTACACAAATATATTTTTATGTCCACAAATATTCTTTTTAGCACATTAATATTTTTTTTAGTCCACAAATATATGTTTTAACCCATAAATATTTCGATGTACAACACATATATTTCCACATACAATATTGCAACGCTTGACATGCCATAGAGCACCACAGATCATCACATATATGACTGTGAATGTTTTACATGCCATTGAACAGTCTGATAACTTCGAAAAGACCGTAGCTAAAGTTCAAAAGCATCTTAATCCACATTATCTACAGTGTTGAAAACGGGATACTTCTAATTCAGTTAACGTATTTGCATGTTGGGTAATTTTGCATGCTTTTTGAAGTCTGCCCATTTTCTCTAAATTGGTAATTTTAAAACATAATCCAGAATACCACCAGAATGTCAAATTGTAACAAAATTCATGTTGTCGGTCTGATCTGGCTCTAAACTTTAGCCAAAGACACAACTCGCCACTAACGCGGAAAGAGTTAATCTCGTCATTTACATTGGCAAGATAGAAGCATGTGTGGAATGGTGCAAAATCTTGAGGCATTCTAGGTCGCCATTTCTAAAAAAGTGTATTCAGCATCCAATTATGTACAGCTGTTCGGTACATGTACATGTAGGTTGTTCCATATGCATCCGCTGAGGTACACACATGTACATGTAGGTTATTCCACACATTCTATATACATCCCTTGAGGTACATGTACATGTAGGATATTCCACATAAGAGAGAAATCATCGGTGCAGCAGTCAATGTTTAATGGAAGAATCTCATATTTTAATGTGTCCTAGACGTAAGGGTGAAATTTATAAGGACAATGGACGCCTTTCTTTACGCCATAAATCGGAGGATATAAGCATGTGAAATGACGAGCAAAGGTTATTATATCAGAAGCGTATAGACAACGGATATACATGTACTCTGCAATACAATGTCCCACAATTTTAAACTGCAGACGCATAGACCGTACCGATGTACATGTAAAGTTATCCTGCGTATTCTGAGAAAATCCCCTAATATCTTAACCAGAGCGTGTAATATAGCGATTGTGTTTTTGTGGTCAATAACTCCTATTACCCCAAGATGTCTTGTTTGCTCGGAGGTTGTTATATGTAACCCAGGGCAGAGTCTTGTCCACATATGAATTTCTTTATTTTAAAGCACATGAAAATAGTGGCTGAAATATTTGTAATTCCCAGTTTTGCGGTCATCAGTCTTAATTCACATTAGGTTCAGTGACGATATATATAGCAGAACATTCTATAGATACAGCCTTTTCATAATGCACTAAAGCATATAAGAAAACATATATCGCATAAAAGTTTGCTCGGTAAAAATTAAAAAGTTGACCGCAAATGCACAATACACTGCACCCATAAAGTCAGTGTAAGGTGTACGCATAAGGTGTCAGCCTGTGGGTAAAAATGTCTATTACAGGCCTTAGTGTACCTAGGTAATCCCAGGTGTCCAGCGGCACTTGACGTCCGCGCAGTGTCTTGAAGCAGAAAACATACATGTCTCATAGGATAATGTTTCTTTTTTGTTGGCTTTGCAAATTACAGAAATATTTTTCAAAAATTTAAATTATAATCAGTTATCTAAATTACACAATACTGTACATGAACCATTTTCACAATGCAAAACGTGTTTTTGGTCAGTAACTGCGATACTTGCGGATTTGGATATTAAAAATAAATTAATTATTTAACATTTATAAACCATGCAAATCAATACCAGTCAGTCCCCAGAGAATCTTTAATTCACTGACCGAAGTACCGGGCCGCGTAGCGCAGTCGGTAACGTGTCTGGCTACAAATGCGTGTCTGACTGCAATTCCAGGGGTCGCGAGTTCGATCCCGGCCCAGTCCCATACTTTCGTGGAGATTGATCATGAAATAATTTCTACGGTCATTCTCCTCCCTTCCGCTGAATCATTCAAGAAGGGTTGTTGTCAGTTACAAGCGAAAGTATGTGCACGAATTACTGGTTATCCGCTTGTTCAAGCCTGCCCAGGAAAAAGTGTGGTTAGGTGAACTGACCATCCCGCAATGACCATAGCTGTTGACTTGGGACGTAAAGCAATAAAACCAACCAACCAACTGACCGAAGTTTAAAATAAAGGTAACGATAAGTATACTGATATTTAAAATATGGAGAAATCTAAATTTATCCCACAAATCCAGTTTACAAGACTTAAGCGGCACCCCGCGGGCATGTTACTCGTATCAATTAATGTCTCCTCGTCTATACGACAATCTTCTATTTTACCATAATAGCTGGTTATATATTTTATGAGGACTTTTGTATCTAGGGGAGTACACGCAGTCTGACCAGCGCCTTTGTTGTGCGATTCCTGTAGAGCATAAAATCTAAACTTGATTCATGCCAAAAATCCAATATTCTAACTAGTCTCTGTAGCTGAGCAGACTAGCATTTCCTAGATATTACAGCAATTAGCCGTAAACGAACACTCAGACGAGTCTGTGATTTCAGTCACGATTTTTTGCTAGAAAATATATTTCTTGGCGCGTGAGAAACCAAATGCTAAACAAAATCGTTTTCTATTACTTTTTTCTAAGACGTTATGTCACCTATGTTCCCGCAGGTTTTGACAAAGTACTTTTAGCTCTGATCCTTGGTTGTTATGGGCGGATCCAGAGGGAGGCAGGGGGTCCGGACCACCCCCCCCCCTGAAAAATCACAAAAATTTAGGGTTGCGCCTTTAATCTTCGAATGCAACTTCGTCAGGTTTTCTCTCGACACTGCACATTAGTATGATAACTGTCATTATAATAATTGCATTGTTTTTCAATGTTTTCACACCTTAGCTAGGTCGGTCTATCGATGACACGCGCAATGAGCGTTATTGATGATTGCATCAATCTGGGAATAGGGAGGTATAACGGAACTAACAACCAAGAACGGCTGGGGTGACTTTTTATTGAGAAGATCTACATGTTTCGGTATCACAGATACCTTCGTCAGGATAAACAATAATAAGATTTCAGCCCCTGAAGTAAGAAAAAACGGTTGTGTGTTTGTCACGTGACCTGATTGTTGCAGTTTCTAAAAATAGATGCTTTAAAATTGCAGACATAACATTTAAAATAGTTACAAGTAAGATAACAGATAAATATCTGGTGTCAAGGAAAGTTTGTAGGATGCTTAACATTCAGGTGTAGCTAGGTCTTGTAAAGGTCTTCGTCCTGGTAACGTGGTTCAGTAGGAGGTGGGTGATCTGGCTTGCTGTATCGAGAGTTCATGATATTTCCAGGATGGGAGATCATATGATACATATTTTGACGTTGTTTTGGCCAGAGAATAGAAGTACAACTCCTCATGCGAGTGTGGCCTTTTCATAAAGTCAATAAGGTTACATTATTGTTGTTCGTTCTGTCTGTTAGAGATTTCCGTCGGTTAGTCCATTATTCTGTGATAGTAGGGGTCATATGAAGTTCAAAGTTCATATGGGTCTGTTGCATCTGCTGATCGAGTCGCTCAGGAATACATGCTAAGGTAATTTTGTGGTTGTAAGTTCAATATCTTTGAAACCGATAAGCCTGCATAGATGTCTCGCTGAAGGTTTATGGATAGCGTCTTTAGATTTTCACTTTATTTTGCTTGTGGTCCGTTGCGGTAACGTCAAACGGAAGTGTCGCCATGGAAACTGTAAACAAGGGAGGTTACCTTGTCAATAACTGTATCTTTAAATTCTAGCTGATATCATGTTGTTTGACTTCAATACGCCGGTCACTTATCAAAACTGGGTTATGGCTGCTACGATGGATCCCGTAGGGATACAGGGCGGAACGCTTTTAGCTTCGATGTCCGTCCACACACCGTCAATATTGACTAGGTTGGTTCAACGTTGATGGCTGGATCCAGTGGGATTCATTGTTCCGCCAGAGATAATAAATCTGGGAATAGGGAGGTATAACGGAACTAACAACCAAGAACGGCTAGGGTGACTTTTTATTGAGAAGATCTACATGTTTTGGTATCACAGATACCTTCGTCAGGATAAACAATAATAAGATTTCAGCCCCTGAAGTAAGAAAAAACGGTTGTGTGTTTGTCACGTGACCTGATTGTTGCAGTTTCTAAAAATAGATGCTTTAAAATTGCAGACATAACATTTAAAATTGTTACAAGTAAGATAACAGATAAATATCTGGTGTCAAGGAAAGTTTGTAGGATGTTTAACATTCAGGTGTAGCTAGGTCTTGTAAAGGTCTTCGTCCTGGTAACGTGGTTCAGTAGGAGGTGGGTGATCTGGCTTGCCGTATCGAGAGTTCATGATATTTCCAGGATCGGAGATCATATGATACATATTTTGACGTTGTTTTGGCCAGAGAATAGAAGTACAACTCCTCATGCGAGTGTGGCCTTTTCATAAAGTCAATAAGGTTACATTATTGTTGTTCGTTCTGTCTGTTAGAGATTTCCGTCGGTTAGTCCATTATTCTGTGATAGTAGGGGTCATATGAAGTTCAAAGTTCATATGGGTCTGTTGCATCTGCTGATCGAGTCGCTCAGGAATACATGCTAAGGTAATTTTGTGGTTGTAAGTTCAATATCTTTGAAACCGATAAGCCTGCATAGATGTCTCGCTGAAGGTTTATGGATAGCGTCTTTAGATTTTCACTTTATTTTGCTTGTGGTCCGTTGCGGTAACGTCAAACGGAAGTGTCGCCATGGAAACTGTAAACAAGGGAGGTTACCGTGTCAATAACTGCATCTTTAAATTCTAGCTGATATCATGTTGTTTGACTTCAATACGCCGGTCACTTATCAAAAGTGGGTTATGGCTGCTACGATGGATCCCGTAGGGATACAGGGCGGAACGCTTTTAGCTTTGATGTCCGTCCACACACCGTCAATATTGACTAGGTTGGTTCAACGTTGATGGCTGGATCCAGTGGGATTCATTGTTCCGCCAGAGATAATAAATCTGGGAATAGGGAGGTATAACGGAACTAACAACCAAGAACGGCTAGGGTGACTTTTTATTGAGAAGATCTACATGTTTTGGTATCACAGATACCTTCGTCAGGATAAACAATAATAAGATTTCAGCCCCTGAAGTAAGAAAAAACGGTTGTGTGTTTGTCACGTGACCTGATTGTTGCAGTTTCTAAAAATAGATGCTTTAAAATTGCAGACATAACATTTAAAATAGTTACAAGTAAGATAACAGATAAATATCTGGTGTCAAGGAAAGTTTGTAGGATGTTTAACATTCAGGTGTAGCTAGGTCTTGTAAAGGTCTTCGTCCTGGTAACGTGGTTCAGTAGGAGGTGGGTGATCTGGCTTGCCGTATCGAGAGTTCATGATATTTCCAGGATGGGAGATCATATGATACATATTTTGACGTTGTTTTGGCCAAAGAATAGAAGTACAACTCCTCATACGAGTGTGGCCTTTTCATAAAGTCAATAAGGTTACATTATTGTTGTTCGTTCTGTCTGTTAGAGATTTCCGTCGGTTAGTCCATTATTCTGTGATAGTAGGGGTCATATGAAGTTCAAAGTTCATATGGGTCTGTTGCATCTGCTGATCGAGTCGCTCAGGAATACATGCTAAGGTAATTTTGTGGTTGTAAGTTCAATATCTTTGAAACCGATAAGCCTGCATAGATGTCTCGCTGAAGGTTTATGGATAGCGTCTTTAGATTTTCACTTTATTTTGCTTGTGGTCCGTTGCGGTAACGTCAAACGGAAGTGTCGCCATGGAAACTGTAAACAAGGGAGGTTACCGTGTCAATAACTGCATCTTTAAATTCTAGCTGATATCATGTTGTTTGACTTCAATACGCCGGTCACTTATCAAAAGTGGGTTATGGCTGCTACGATGGATCCCGTAGGGATACAGGGCGGAACGCTTTTAGCTTCGATGTCCGTCCACACACCGTCAATATTGACTAGGTTGGTTCAACGTTGATGGCTGGATCCAGTGGGATTCATTGTTCCGCCAGAGATAATAAATCTGGGAATAGGGAGGTATAACGGAACTAACAACCAAGAACGGCTAGATTGAAATCAGAGGTAAGCACAAAGATAAATGAGCCAACACGAGAAAAAAGGGACACGGCGGAAAGCATACTCGTCCAAACAAGTGGCCCGGACCAGCGACAGCGGCCATGCGAGCTGAACATTTCTTGTACTTCAACAACAGCAGAATCTAGGGCGAAATTTGGTACCAGTAAAATGCATTTAAGCCCCCTGGTGGCTTAGGCAGCTGTCCGTTCTAAGGCGGTGGTTCTGTTGTTGTTGACTTTTTGTTTATTGTTACTCCCATTGTGGGAGTCTGTAATTGTTCTATGTTTTGTTGTACGTTACTTAATGTCCATTCTAGTATTGCAATCATCTGGATGGGGAAGAGAGAGCTTGTTGCTTTGCTTACTTTGTCTTCCTGGTGTCTCGTGATGGTTAAGAGGCTCTTCCTCGCGGTGCCATGGGGTTGTCTGCAGTTTGTGATTGTGGTATTTCCTGATCATACTCACTTACTATTTTTGTAATCTGAACCAACAATGTTTATTCAGTGTAGAACCTAATCAGCACGAGTAAATATTGATTAAAGTATGGATGCGTTGATTGTTCTGAGCTCCCTGCTGATTGTTGTGAACTGCCCATGTCTACGATCCAGATTAGCCGTGTGTCGACCTTGTTGTTATGGTGTCCCGAAAGGAGCAAAAAGATGAATCATGGTATATACCATAATTATTTAGCGCATATACCATAATTCGAATTTATAGCCAATCAGATTTGACGTTACAAATATTAGCATTTTCTACTTTACCGATAACGAAAACAAGAAAGATAACCGCTACATGACTATTTACACTAATTCCCGGTACTTGTAAAATTCTAAGATAGACTTTGTTAACAATGCTTTTGACCAAAGTGTCAGAACGCGATGGTATATTGACATAATAGACTAGTGTAACAGACTTATTCCGCGGGCTATATCATATAATGTATATCGAAAGCTTTAAACGCCATGCGGAATGGTACGTTATTCTTAAGCACGTACTCGGTGGGCCGTTGGGTAGGGTACTGGGAGGGAGTTTGTGGGGGAGGGGCGGGGTAATATGCACTCTCAATTCTGATTTTACAAATATGTTCTGGGCTACAGGAATCATGAATCATGAACTCATTAAAATAAGTTGACGGAACCGGTGTATCAAGAGATATGCTAAATGATCATTCCAGAGCTACCAACGACTAGACTACCAACGATTCAATATACCTTAGTTGTTCGCATTAAGAACGTTTTCATGTCTTAAATACTCTTTTCTATTTAAATCCCCCTCCCGGAAAATTTTAAACACGTACCAGAAAATAAACTAGTCGCAGCTGGCCCATATCGGATGAGGCATTGGGGTGCTTAACTGCGGTCAGAAAATAGCTGGTACATTAACTTTAATCTATACCCATGCCACAGAATTAAAAATACAAGATTGGACAATAATAATAATAATAATAATAATAATAATAATGATAATAATAATAATAATTGATAATTCATGCGATTATTAAATCATACATGTAATAATAGAACTGCATCTACTGACCCGCTTTTCAAGTCATTATAATTAATCCATAAATACATCCATTGTAACTGATTGTAGCGTCGGACCCATACTGGGTCCGAGTATGGGTCCGACTTGTAACTGAAAGATTTTTTCGAGGAAATAAGAACTGGTAAAAAAATCTGCGATTCAATAAAAGCTAAACTTGCATTAACTTTTTCATGATTGTTTAATAGAGTATTTATGACAGCAATAAATATCGATACAATATACATGAACATCCTGTCATAAAATGTCAATTTTTAGAATTTTCACACCTTCATAGATAATGTGTCTATCTACCTGCGCACCCAGTTTACGGTCGGGCTTTGTACCTTAGCTTTCAGTGGCGGATCCTGAGGGGGTTCGCTCAAACCCCCTCAACGCCGCCCATTTTTTAAATATCCTATGAAAATGAAATAATTTGGTCACATTTTCATGGGATATTTGACAAAATTGAGATAAAATCAGTAAGGCGAACTCCCACACTTTTATACATAAGAACCCCCTTTCCAGCCTGAGAAATCCTGGATCCGCCTCTGCAACTCGTACCTATTTTTGATCCTCGAACTTAAATATTTTTATATAAATTAGGGCCTAAAATTTATTCGACATGTGTTTTTAATGCTGTCTTTATCTTTATTGTCTTCAGCTATTGCTTTATACCCAGAGAAGGTGCCACAAACCTCATATTTTATGAATCCAAAACCAGATAATCGCACTTCAACCATGCCACGGGAGTGCAGTGGCTCACTGGTAGAATGCTTGACTCTAGACCGAGGGGCCGCAGGTTCAAACCTCACCAGCGCCACTGCGTTGCGTCATTGAGCAAGACACATTAATCCTAGCTGAGTACTGGTTCAACCTAGGAAAACCCTTCCCTACATAACTGAAAGATTGTTGATGGGACGTAAAGAATCAAATCAAATAAGCAAACAAATAAGAACCATACTCTCAAAGTCACTTCATGTTACAAAAAATCATGTCAAAACCGATATCTATTGAACATGACCGAAATGCATAATTGCAATAATAGAACCATAGACTTCAACTGAAAAGAGAAGTTCAAAAGAATTGTTTTATCGGTTTATCAAATATTCCTAAATACGTTTCTATTTTCTCTGTTATGTTGATTCAGCCGCATCTATCTATCTATCTATCTATCTATCTATCTATCTATCTATCTATCTATCTATCTATCTATCTGTCTGTCTGTCTGTCTGTCTGTCTGTCTGTCTTTCTTTCTTTCTTTCTTTCTTTCTTTCTCTCTTTTTGCATTAGACTATTCGCCGAAATGGCCTTATCTCACATGCATTTTTGGCATAAGTCCTGTCCAATTTTTTTCTCATGTCGTACTGCAATCCTAGGGGAGTGTCTGGTCTATGAGATGGACCCGGTTGTGGCTCTTCCCCATTGCCTTCCTGTAATGATAATTATAATCATTGTTTACATATCTTACTTTGTTAAAATGCTTATAACGTGAAAGACATTCATTAAAATGAGATATTGCACGACCCTGGAGTCTGCGTTATAATGACAGAAAGTGAATATGCTCACCATGGGTCGTGCACATTACTGATTTATATAAATACTATTATATTTTGACTTTTCGTACTACTGACAATAACCATTAAGTATAAGTATTACAATTCTATTGATCGAGGACAGAAAATAAAAATGCTCACCATGGGTCGTGCACATTACTGATTTATATAAATACTATTATATATTGACTATTACAATTCTATTGATTACACAAAGGGGGTACTATGAAATTAATCAACAACGTTAATAAAAGTCGACAATGTAAAAATCAAACGAACCTGTGTCATAGGGTTCAATTCACCATCGTCTAAGCAAGTTTGCCTTAAATCTTCCATTTCTTCGTCAAATAACAATGCATTGATCGATTCCAGTATTTCATCGTCCTTTCTTACGTTGACCGTCTGATCAGTTTCATCTCCCAAAGTTTGTAATAATGATTCCAGTTGTTCATTAACAAATGTTTCATCATATTGTGTATTAATTTGAAACAGTTTATATCTCACTGCTACTGAGTCTTGTAATCCACAAGTGGCGGCAAAGTTCATTAATTCGTCCGCATTGGTGAAAGAATTCACCATTGTCTCGAGTATTGTAACTGAATTATTCGCCATGTTGTTAGTTCGAATTCTAAAGTGTAAATGACAAATAATTCAGTTACAGATGTCCGCTGGTAGTTGCCATAGCATCTTGCCATGTGATTCAATACTATTATTGGCAATTATTTTATGGCACTCATTAAAAAATTGATTTTCTTGCCCATGAGAATAGTACTATTATATGATGACTGTCGTCTGCTGGTAACCTTTGAAAACAGTTTGGACCAAGATCAGGTGTGTGTGTGTGTGTGTGTGTGTGTGTGTGTGTGTGTGTGTGTGTGTGTGTGTGTGTGTGTGTGTGTGTGTGTGTGTGTCTGTGTGTGTGTATGTGTGTGTGTGTGTGTGTGTCTGTCTGTCTGTCTGTCTGTCTGTCTGTCTACATGATTCTCTCTAAGATTTGAAAAGACAGAAACATGGTGAAAAAAAACCAAAAGTAAGCAGCATGCAAAAGGACATAAAATTCTATAAATGCGCGTCAATAAAATTGATTTTCTTGCCCATGAGAATAGTACTATTATATGATGACTGTCGTCTGCTGGTAACCTTTGAAAACAGTTTGGATCAAGATCAGGTGTGTGTGTGTGTGTGTGTGTGTGCGTGTGTGTGTGTGTCTGTGTGTGTGTGTGTGTGTCTGTCTGTCTGTCTGCATGATTCTCTCTAAGATTTGAAAAGACAGAAACATGGTGAAAAAAAAAACCAAAAGTAAGCAGCATGCAAAAGGACATAAAAATTTATAACTGCGCGGTCATTAAAATTGATTTTCTTCATACAGCTGATGATGACTGTCGTCTGCTGGTAACCTTTGAAAACAGTTTGGATCAAGATCAGGTGTGTGTGTGTGCGTGTGTGTGTGTATGTGTGTGTGTGTGTGTGTGTGTGTCTGTGTGTGTGTCTGTCTGTCTGTCTGTCTGTCTGTCTGCATGATTCTCTCTAAGATTTGAAAAGACAGAAACATGGTGAAAAAAAAAACCAAAAGTAAGCAGCATGCAAAAGGACATAAAATTCTACAAATGCGCGTCATTAAAATTAATTTTCTTGCCCATGAGAATAGTACTATTATATGATGAGTGTCGTCTGCTGGTAACCTTTGAAAACAGTTTGGATCAAGATCAGGTGTGTGTGTGGGTGTGTGTGTGTGTGTGTGTGTGTCTGTGTGTGTGTGTGTCTGTGTGTGTGTGTCTGTCTGTCTGTCTGTCTGCATGATTCTCTCTAAGATTTGAAAAGACAGAAACATGGTGAAAAAAAAAACCCAAAAGTAAGCAGCATGCAAAAGGACATAAAATTCTATAAATGCGCGGTCATTAAAATTGATTTTCTTCATACAGCTGATGATGACTGTCGTCTGCTGGTAACCTTTGAAAACAGTTTGGATCAAGATCAGGTGTGTGTGTGTGTGTGTGTGTGTGTGTGTGTGTGTGTGTGTGTGTGTGTGTGTGTGTGTGTGTGTGTGTGTGTGTGTGTGTGTGTGTGTGTGTGTGTGTGTGTGTGTGTGTGTGTCTGACTGACTGCATGATTCTCTCTAAGATTTGAAAAGACAGAAACATGGTGAAAAAAAAAACCAAAAGTAAGCAGCATGCAAAAGGACATAACATTCTATAAATGCGCGGTCATTAAAATTGATTTTCTCCATGCAGCTGTCGTCTGAATAGGTGTCAGAAGAAAAGGGCTCAGAGTGTAAGAAGTCATAATGTCTAAATATAGATAAACAGGTCTGAACGTGTCAGTTACTAAAAATAGAAAATGACGTCATTACAAGAGTGACCTTGAACTTGATGCTATAATTCTACAGCATCCATTTGTCTGGTTAAAAAGGACCTTTTTAAACGATTTTGTATGGTCATAAGGGACCTTTTTTTTAAGTTGGATCCAAAGTGACGTCATCCAATATGGCCGCCGCGCATGCGCAGTACGTGACGCTATAGTGACGCATTTACTTCTTCTGCTCATTAACTGATTTTACAAGGGGGAGGGGGTTGTTCCATTACTTGTCGTGGGGTCGTATCAGTACAGTATTCCTATGGAAAGCTATAGCACTTGTAATTTTTCAGGAGGGTGAGGGGTCTTCTCTCTGAATCCGCCAATGATATGTACCCCTGTAATGATGTAGCATATCTTTTGATACACCGGTTCCGTCAAATTATTTTAATGATTTCATGATCGATTCCTGTTGCCCCAGAATGTATTTCTACTGTCAGAATTGAGATTGCATGTAACCTCGCTCCTCTTCCCCACACCCCTCCCCCCCCCCAATATCCCTCCCCAACGGCCCAAGCACGCGCTTAAGAATTACGTACGTTGTAAGTTTCCGATATACCACATTATGATAATAATTGGTCTCTGTCTTCGGTGTTTGCGAACAACAAAGGCGCAGTGCCTTTGTTATTTGCTTATTGAGAAAAATTATATCTAAACTTGCTACAACCGAACTTTAAATTTTCTAGCTAGTATCTGTAAGCAGAGGAGACTAGTTTGAGTCTCGTTTTGTCAGAAACCCCGAAGACAGGTTTTGTCGCGACGAGGCCCAAATTTAATTATTTTATAATATAGCCTGCCGAGAAAGTCTGCTACACTGGTCTATTACGTCAATCTGGCAGCTTGGGGCGTAAAAGAGCACCATAAGTATTGTTTACTAATATAATTTCTCTTAGAGACAGAAAGGCATATTTTTCAGTACCTGGAATAAGTGTAAATATAGAGGTCATGTAGCAGGTATCTTTCTTGTTTTCCTTATAGAACGCTTGATCTAAGTGCGAAGTACTGGTTAACTTGTGCTGGGAAACAGTATGGTTAAGTGAACTGGCCGTCCCTACATTGCCATAGCTGTTGACTGGGGTGTAAAGTTTAAACAACAACAAAAAAATAGTGATTTGCTTTCTTCAAAACTTTGAATACCACGGGAGTACACATGTCCGTGCACTTATTTGTTAATGTAGGCTTTGTTGTAGCGTAGAAGCTAGAGATATGCGACAGTTCGGGTTCGCGTCCAATTGGGCTTTGAGCCGCGAGGCTGGGTGTACACGGAGATTGCGGGGTGCAGGGTCACCGCCAGTGCTGCTGTTGCCGAAGCTATTTATAGAGTGTTGTAATAAGTGCCGCTAAGTACCTAGCCCTGTTCTAGAGCCAGTATCAAATTCGGCCCTTAATACCACTGCTGATAGTCCGGTTCCCAAAGCGTCCCACAAGCCACAAGCACACCCACGAGACCGGGGATACCAAATGTTGCAGATTGGGGGAATCAGCTCGAACTGGTATCCTGGGGTGTCTCCTGTCACGGGGTCCAGTCTAGTTAAACTATTTCTAGAATACTCTAACTAGACACGTAAAGACTTATCTTCTATAAATCACAAGTCCAAACACAGTTGTAAAAGTTCCCAAAGTTTATATAGTAAAGGTTTGCCAAAGAGTTTCCAAAAGTATATTTTCTTTGTATCTGATTTTTATAAGTCTTTAAATATTTTCAGTTCATAAATACATGTATAAATTTTCATATATGCAATACAGTTCTAATATCTTCTAGACAATAAAGTAGTTTTCCTATCTATGATTCTCCTGTCAGTTCTGCTCATTAAATTCCTGTTCCAAAATCCGATGTTAATACTCTTACTTCAAAGTCTCATTAACTCAAAGTATATTTAATTCAAGGTCTCTTTAATTCAAATTCTATCTAATTCAAAGTATTTTTAATTCAAAGCTTTATTCATTCAAAGTACTATTTATTCAAAGTCTTGTTTATTCAAACACTCCTTAATTCAAAGTATATTCTGACTCAAAGTATCTTTAATTCAAAGCTCCATTAATACAAGGTTACTGTATGCGTTAAATATTTCAAAGTTGATTCAGCCTTATAGTTTCTGAGTTCTATTCCAGTAGATAAAGTTCCGTTATAAATAAAGATTTACTTCCCTTTTATTCCTCTTTTCCTCAGTTTGAATATTCCAACATAATCCAAGTTCACAATATTAAGCTATCTCAAAGTTGGAGAATAGCTGAGTCCAAAACCTGTATTAGGATAAAATTCCTTAGCAAGACTAGATCTTATGCAAGACTTAAATCATATCACAGACTAGACTATCCAGGACTAAATCCAAAGCAAGACTGAAGTACCATTATTTTCCCAAAGTATTTATATGTTTCGACCCAAAGAAGTGACATTACTCAATTGAGGAAGCCATCCTGCCAAAATCTAAGTTTGACCAAAGAGAGTGATTATCTTCAAAGATTAGTGAAACATTTCCTGTGCTCAAAGTGACAAACATCATTTAGCTGTCTTAGGTCAATCAGTTAATTACCAAGTTTCCTGTCAAACATCCAATCTACTCAGATCTAAGTGATTAGTATCAATCATTTCACACCTGAGCATTCCTGCTAAACATCTGTGACACAGAGTTGAGATCATGCCACCAATTAAGTTCCAATTAACCAATTTCCTGAGTGAACAATAAACAATCAAAACTGACATATTGCTATGAGCAGAACGTGATCAGAACTATCATCAAAATAAATTATCTGTATCAATAACATTTTTCAAACAGTGTTTCAATTAAAATTCAGTTCTGAAATCTTAAAATATTTCAAATATACCTTTTTTTCTATTTTCATGATTATTCATATTTTCAACATATATATTTTTTTATTATTTATTTATTTATTTTATTATTTTTATATACAAAATGGGCAGAATTGTCACACTGTGACAGATTCCCCCTACCTTTATAAAGTTTGTCCCCAAACTTTTCATTATCGGACCAACATGCAATCATATGATATCTACAATATATACAGTATACACCCATGGGTTTTACCTCAGACTACAGACATCTGTGCAATATTTGGGTTCTTTTGACCTTAATATGCAAGATGTACTACTATTAACTTAATATCAGAACTCGAATGCAATAAAATCAAACTTGAAAAGCTGAAATACATGTAAGGTAGTAAATGTGATTGCAAAGAAATTTTATAGCTTCTTTGCAATAGTGTCAAGAACTGTCTTAATGTCTATTTTCACAGTTTCAGTCTATTCACAAGCCGACATTGGATTGTACAGTCATTTGCTAACATACAACTTTATATATCTGTTAAATACCAAAATGTGACCCATCCTAATATGCTAGTGCATGTGTTTGTGTGTAAAAGTTCTTTCTTTTGAAATTCTGCTGTTTGTAATCTAGAAGGTGGTTGTAATTTTGACATTTTTGATGTGAAAGTACTAAACATATAAATACTTTTAACTAATATCTGACAAAGTAAGCGCAAGGGTTGAAATGTACTGTCGACTTGTACAAATCTGAAACTATTTACACCAAAGTTATACTGTGGTAAGGAAATTTGCCCTTAAATTATCAAAGATTAGCCCACCAATAGTAATTCTAAATTATGAATAAGAGTCAGTCCAAACGTAAGTTTCATACTCTTTTGAAAGGAATTTCCTGAAGTTGTCTGAAATGCCAGGAGGCACATTGATCAACTTTAGCCATTCCGGTGGAATTTCAGACTTTGTAAAGCTGAGCAGACAGTACCAGTGGCCATCTGTACGCAACTCCATTTCATGAATGTACCGTACAGTTGGGCAATGGACTGGTTGTTTTCTAATTTGAGGTTGGTTGGATTCTTTTGCTTCTTGAATCCTTAGGTTATATAGCAGATCTTCCCTTTCTTGATAAATCTTGGTGATCATATCAACTGCCAGATCATGGGCTGTACAAATTGGTTGCCACTGTGGAGTACCATTACCAATTTTGACCAAATAATATGATCTGCCATTTAATATTTTCACTGCCAAAAGTGTAGGGTTAAGACTGACCTCCGATTCAGGCTGTTTAGCTGCTACATTGACCTGAGGGTCTGTTTCAGTGAAGAATTTGTGCTGCTTATTATGTAGAGGCTTTTTACGTTTCTTACCTGACATTGTCCTGTTTGCATGGTACTCCCTAATCATGTGACTTGGTATTTTGCATGGAAAATACCAATCTGTACTATTATCTTGCCATTTCAGTTTATAGTACAGAGCACCATTACTCCTCTGAGATGCAACTATAGCCTTAATGTCTGTTTCCTTTATAGGCTTACAGTTACCTGCTTTACAATCAATGCATGAAGGAATAACCACTTTCTTACCTTCCTGTTTCTGTTTCGATTGGCCTGCATTTGAACCTGTTACAATTTGCTTTTGATTGGCTTGCTTGTTTTCTACCTTGATACCTGAATTAGATGTAGCTGTTTTCTGAGCTGATACCTGCTTTGTATGCTTCTGTTCTGCATTCTGACCTGATGGTTTACTACTGCTTTGGTTTGATCTACCTAAACTACTTTCCTGTTTACTTCTAACTTTATTTACCTGTGTTGCTTCTCGATTTGATTGGTTATCATGATGAGACATATTTCCATGAGCGTTGCGACAGCAAGCAATGGACTCTCCATCATTGATACCTGAACCTGTTTGCCGGATCTGATGAGATGCAGCGGTCTTACCACCTTTTCCTGAATTCTTCTTGTTGCCTTCCTGAGGTCTTACTTGCTTATCTTTTACTTGTAACCCATCTCTTGGTCTCACTGATTTATTACCGGTTTTACCTGTTTTGGTTTGTTGATTGGAACGCTTTGGTTCATTCTGCCTTTCAGGCTGAGATCTTTGATCTAAATTCTGATCTACAATTCTTGGTCTAACTACTTCATTACCTGTTTTTGTTTGTTGATTTGAACGCTTTGGTTCATTCTGCCTTTCAGGCTGAGATCTTTGATCTACATTCTGGTTTCTGTTTACATTACCACCTTGTTGGGTATCTGCATTGTTTGTCTTACCTTGTTTTTGTTGCTTAGGCTGATCCAATTCTTCTGGATCTAGCTCATCCTCATTGTCAGCTAACTCTACTGGAGGATTAGTAGGCCTATCCTCAGGGTCATAGTATGGTTTCAGACGTATTGCATTTATCAGGGTTTTAACCTCTAAGTTTGTTCGAACATTTCTTAACCTAAAGGTGTGATTTGGGCCTATCATCGTGATGTAATAGGGCCCTACCCATTTTCGATGCAATTTGGGTGCCTTACCAACTGGTACTTTAGTACAATACAGCCACACTCTTTGCGCTGGCCTGTATTCAGGAAGCTAAGACCTCTTGTCATACTGATACTTATACTTATCCTGAGCATATTTTCTCCTGCTATTTTCCTGCAGACCTCTAAGTTTTGCAATATCCTGCTAAAGTGTACCTTTTGATCCTGAGGGAGATGATCCTTTGGTTGCAACACAGTGTCAATCGGCAGTCTCATTTCCCTGCCGTATAGCATGAAAAAGGGACTGTACTGAGTTGACTGTGTTGCTGGCGTTGACCGATAAGCCATCATAATACCTGGCAGCAGCTCAGGCCAGTCATCTTGCTGTCCATTGCAGTAGGCCCTGAGAGCTTGCAAGATATAAGAGTTCTTTGATTCGGTCAGACCATTGGCCATTGGATGGTATGGACTAGTAAAGTGACGCTTGATCTCGAACATTTCAGCTAAGGCTTGTACTAACCTACTCATGAAGTTCCTACCTCGGTCACTAAGAATGGATCTCATAGCACCATACCTACTGATTATTTCTCGAAAGATCACAGAGGCTACCTCAGTGGCTTCTTGTGTTCTCAAGGGAAACAACTCTACCCACTTAGAGTAACTGTCAACCATCACTAGGATATGTTTGTACTTATCCTTAGTTGTAGGCAGACCACTCAAGCTATCCATCTGCCACCTACCAAATACATCATCTACAGCCTGGGGTTGCAAAGGAGGAGGTTTAGCATTAAAGGCTCTTTTGGACTGCTGGCACACCTCACAAGTTCTTACATACACCCTTATGTCAGCATACATAGAGGGCCAAAAGTACTTGTTGCGGAGTGCCGAATATGTCCGTTCGAAACCCTGATGCCCACCACCAGCTATGCAATCATGATATGACTTCAGCAGCTCATCTCTCAGGCATTTTGGTATTGCTGTTTGTTTTACCAGACGCTCGTTCAAAGGTACGTTCTTACTCCTCTTGGAGTAGAAGTGCTTTAGCACCCCTTCCTCCAACTCATAGTTGAAAGACTCTGCAAACACTGTGCGTGCTAGCTGTGGGTCCTCTGGCACCTCATGATGAGCAAGATACTGATAGATGTGCTTGAAATCAGGGCAGCGACAAACAAACAGACAAACTGATAGACAAACAGTCCAATGAAAAGGTCACTGTTTGCATCAACGCCGTTCTGCTCCTGTTCATCAGCTGCAACAGCCATCATCACATCAGCATCTTCCTCACCACGATAGACCATAGTAGTCTGAGTGTAATCACCAGAATTGAGATAGAAAATATGATCGGCCAAATCATTTGATTCTATTGATGTTGAATTGCTATACCTTTGCCTTGAGAGAAAATCTGCTGTGCAATTTTGTGAACCAGATCTATGCTTTATTTCAAAATTGTAGCCTTGGAGAAGAAGTCCCCAGCGACCTAACCTACCCTGACTATCTTTCAGTTTCTGCAGATACTTCACTGACACATTGTCAGTGAAAACCCTAAACTTACTATTTGCAAGGTAATGTCTGTAGTGCTGAATACCTTCTACCAATGCTAGTCCTTCTTTATCGGTTATGTGCCACTTAAGCTCATTGTCCCTAAGGGCACGTCCACCGAAACAAATTGGATGCTGCTTACCTTCATGTTCTTGGCTAAGCACAAACCCAATGGAATAGTCTGAACTATCAACTGATAGTGTGAACTCCTTATCAAACTGAGGAAACCTTAAAATTGGTGCCTTTGTGAGTCTGTCTTTGAGCTCATTAAAAGCACTTTCACATGGTTCTGACCAAACAAATTTAGTATCCTTCTTCAGTAGGTCATTTAATGGCTGGACTATCTTTGCATAGCCTAAAATAAACTTTCTGTAATATCCCATCATTCCTAATGCAGATCTTACCTGTTTGACATTAGTGGGTCTCTGACAGTTTCTGATCTTATCAATGTTTTCAGGAAGAACATTCAGGCCATTCTTCGATACTATATGACCAAGATATCGGACCTGTTTTAAAGCCAGTTTGGTCTTAGCAGGGTTCAATTTCAGATTTGCAGCTCTCAAATTGTTGAATACCAAGTTTAGATGATGTAAATGTTGATCAAAGTCCTTTGAGAAGATAATTAGGTCATCAATGTAGACCAAAGCAATTTTGAAGTTCAAATTTTTCAAGACCTTGGTCATCAGAGCCTGAAATGTCATAGGAGCATTGACCATTCCAAAACTGAGCCGATTGAATTCAAAGATTCCCTGATGAGTTATGAACGCTGATTTTGCCTTAGATTCCTTATCAAGGGGCACTTGCCAAAAGCCACTACGTAAATCGAGAGTTCAGAAAATCTCTGCCTTAGACTCGGCCAACGTATCAAAAACTTCAGTCATGTGAGGTATGGGGAAGGCCATGAGCTCAGTTACAGCATTCAACTTCCTATAGTCGACACAGAAACGCCATTCATTGTTGGATTTTCTGACCATAACAACACCACTATGCCAGACCGAATTACTTTCTTCTATGATGCCATGCTTTTTCATCTCTTCAAGCTGGCGCTCAAGCTCAGCCCGCATTTTGGGGGTTTGCCTGTAGGGTGCGGAACTAACAGGGGGAGCATCACCAGTCCGAATTGTATGAGTATGGACATTTGTAACACCAAGCTCTGAAATATCCTTAGCAAAAATATCCCTGTTGTTCCCAAGAAAATGATACAATCTGGCCTTTTGATCTTCAGAAAGATCAGTATTGTCCAAGTTTATACCTAAATCTTTGACAGTTTGCTCATGATCAGACTGCTGAGAAGTTTCACCCATGCTAAATACATGCGCCTCATTAGACTCTTGCATATCAAACACCGAGTTGTTGTCAACCAAACAAACTTTTGCCAATCTCTGATGAGCAGTTAGAAACACTGGCAGATTAGTAGGATTCACCAGCCTATAAACACCCTTTGAATTTTCAACAGTACACAAGTTCTTTCCACCTACTAATGACAAATCACTTAAGTTTAACCTTGGCTCAATCAGTACAACTGAGTTATCTGGCAAACCTGAGAGTTTAACTGGGACTATCGCCTCACTATGGGGTGGTATGATCACCTCCCTTGTAGTGTATGCGAAACTGGTATGATCATAAGTAATGGGTGTTACTGGAACCTTAACAGATGCTACTGATGCTGACAGACCTGAAGGCACTTCAATTTCTGCTCCACCAAAAGTTAATGTCACATTGTTTGCATTTATGAAATCAAGGCCAACCAATACAGACACATGTAAATGCTCAAACACATAGAAAAGCTGACTAAAGAACAAGCCATCACATTCAAATTCAAGTTCAACCTTGCCAAGAACCGGGTGAATTTCACCACAAACACCAACAATATTTGACAAAGAAGCTGGCTGCACCTTAGCCTCAGGAGCTACTTTATTAAGTAAATGCTTACTAATTGCTGATATGGTTGCCCCACTATCAACTAAACACTGAGCACTGTGCTTACCAAATCTGATGTTCATCTTGTTCTTACTGAGCTTGGGGGTAAAGTTTAAGTTAGGACAATCTGGGTCTACCTTACTATCTGACTTACAAGCTTTCCTGGAACATAGCCATTGACTTCTGTTCTTCCGACCTGGAGCCATTTTGATAAAGCTATAACTTGTTAACTATGTACTAAACTGCCTCTGTTTATTTGTGTTTAGCTGTGTGTACTTGGTTTTATTCAGTACACAATGTATGTGTGTACTGTATTTACCAATGTATGTGTGAAAACCTGTTTGGAGTAACTGTGTGTAGATAGATTTTAAATTTATATGTAAAATAGTGAACTAATTTTGGGAATGTTTCAATCAGTGGTCACCTACGGTCACATATAAAACAGACATATAAAGAAGCATGCACACAATAGACTGCACTCACCAATCTGTGACTGTTTATGCTCCAGCTTCTTGTTGCTGTATTCTTCCTCGTCTGTTGCTCTGTGACTTCTGGTCCGCTGTTGATTCCCTGCTGATCTGGATCCACCAGTTATCCTAAGCGATTTAATTTCCTCACTGAATGACTTATTTAAAAAAAAATGCTCTGCTTTGAATTGCCACAAAAAAAAACACTTCTTGAACACTTCTGAATGCTAATTGAACACCACTGAATACTAATTGAACACTTTTTAATACTAAATTGAACACTTCTAAATCCTAAATTGAACACTTCTGAATGCTAATTGAACTAGATAATTTCTTAGCACTGATTATAATTGCCTAATTTTAACACTTGATTTCCTTAAGATCTAACCTTTGTATACTGTAGACTGGAAAAATTTTGCTTGACAAACAGTGAAGACCCAGATGAGAATCTGTGTGAATTATCAGGGTTTGCTCTGTTTACAATGATGGAAATAATTTCAGGGCTGAAATGCCATTACATTTGTTGTACCTTAAAATTAATGCAAAAATAGACTGAGTCAAATTGTATTGTAAGATTCCACCAGTATACAAAATGCTAAAATTGCCACTAATGTAATTTTTATTCAAATAATAGTGAAAACACTAGCTCCTAAATGCACTTGAATTTTTCCACAAATAGAATTGTGCTGAATTCCGATCGATTTTACCCGTGTAATCTCCTACCACTTGCGACAGTTCGGGTTTGCGTCCAATTGGGCTTTGAGCCGCGAGCCTGGGTGTACACGGAGATTGCGGGGTGCAGGGTCACCGCCAGTGCTGCTGTTGCCGAATGGCCACGGCAGTCCAAGCGATGTCTGCTACGCTTCAGGGACAGAAGCTATTTATAGAGTGTTGTAATAAGTGCCGCTAAGTACCTAGCCCTGTTCTAGAGCCAGTATCAAATTCGGCCCTTAATACCACTGCTGATAGTCCGGTTCCCAAAGCGTCCCACAAGCCACAAGCACACCCACGAGACCGGGGATATCAAATGTTGCAGATTGGGGGAATTAGCTCGAACTGGTATCCTGGGGTGTCTCCTGTCACGGGGTCCAGTCTAGTTAAACTATTTCTAGAATACTCTAACTAGACACGTAAAGACTTATCTTCTATAAATCACAAGTCCAAACACAGTTGTAAAAGTTCCCAAAGTTTATATAGTAAAGGTTTGCCAAAGAGTTTCCAAAAGTATATTTTCTTTGTATCTGATTTTTATAAGTCTTTAAATATTTTCAGTTCATAAATACATGTATAAATTTTCATATATGCAATACAGTTCTAATATCTTCTAGACAATAAAGTAGTTTCCCTATCTATGATTCTCCTGTCAGTTCTGCTCATTAAATTCCTGTTCCAAAATCCGATGTTAATACTCTTACTTCAAAGTCTCATTAACTCAAAGTATATTTAATTCAAGGTCTCTTTAATTCAAATTCTATCCAATTCAAAGTATTTTTAATTCAAAGCTTTATTCATTCAAAGTACTATTTATTCAAAGTCTTGTTTATTCAAACACTCCTTAATTCAAAGTATATTCTGACTCAAAGTATCTTTAATTCAAAGCTCCATTAATACAAGGTTACTGTATGCGTTAAATATTTCAAAGTTGATTCAGCCTTACAGTTTCTGAGTTCTATTCCAGTAGATAAAGTTCCGTTATAAATAAAGATTTACTTCCCTTTTATTCCTCTTTTCCTCAGTTTGAATATTCCAACATAATCCAAGTTCACAATATTAAGCTATCTCAAAGTTGGAGAATAGCTGAGTCCAAAACCTGTATTAGGATAAAATTCCTTAGCAAGACTAGATCTTATGCAAGACTTAAATCATATCACAGACTAGACTATCCAGGACTAAATCCAAAGCAAGACTGAAGTACCATTATTTTCCCAAAGTATTTATATGTTTCGACCCAAAGAAGTGACATTACTCAATTGAGGAAGCCATCCTGCCAAAATCTAAGTTTGACCAAAGAGAGTGATTATCTTCAAAGATTAGTGAAACATTTCCTGTGCTCAAAGTGACAAACATCATTTAGCTGTCTTAGATCAATCAGTTAATTACCAAGTTTCCTGTCAAACATCCAATCTACTCAGATCTAAGTGATTAGTATCAATCATTTCACACCTGAGCATTCCTGCTAAACATCTGTGACACAGAGTTGAGATCATGCCACCAATTAAGTTCCAATTAACCAATTTCCTGAGTGAACAATAAACAATCAAAACTGACATATTGCTATGAGCAGAACGTGATCAGAACTATCATCAAAATAAATTATCTGTATCAATAACATTTTTCAAACAGTGTTTCAATTAAAATTCAGTTCTGAAATCTTAAAATATTTCAAATATACCTTTTTTTCTATTTTCATGATTATTCATATTTTCAACATATATATTTTTTTATTATTTATTTACTTATTTTATTATTTTTATATACAAAATGGGCAGAATTGTCACACTGTGACAGATATTCTACTCGCCAAACAATGCTCAGTCTGCTTCGATGCGTATCTGATCTGCGCTTTTGCGCTCATACTAAAGGTGACAAGAAGTACACTGACCAGACGCGTATCTGATCTGCGCTTTTGCTTTTTATGTATACTGGAGGTCAGTGGACCTGCGTCCGCATTTGCATATTTGATCTATTAAAGATATGCTGTCTATGTAGCGAGAAACGTTGTACATTGTATTGTTGAAATTTCAAAAAATCATAAATACGTTGTTTGACCTTTCACAATGAGAAGACAAATGCACATCTTTTGATGAGATGGTAGGGGCCTGATGCGTATTTTAACAATAATCAAGGTTGGCCAGCTATGGATACAGATGCTAGAGGTGCGGATCCATATTCCTAGCCACTAAATGCGCGGATCCAGAAAGTTTGTTCAGAGGGGCCCAACTCTGACAAACTTCTCTTTTTTAGTTGATGAGGGGAGATGGGGCACAAATACTCTATAAGCGGGCAATCATCGGCTCCCCAGCGGAACGCCATCTAAGGCTGATGTTTTGCTAGCGGACCGATGATGGCCCAACAATGAATACTGGCTTGGTAGTTAGCTTTGATTTTCCAGAGGATTCGGACCAAAAACCCTGAAGATTTATGATTTTCCAGGGGGTTCCGGACCCCCTGTCCCCCTATGAAATTATACTTCAACTAATAAAAATAATTGAGTCACAACATGAAATTTCCATCAATGTGAAATATGCGACAGGAAAAGGCTCAAATCAGTCGCGCAGTCATACATGTACGCGCAGTCTGATCATAACCTTTCTTAAATTTATTTGACTATTAAGCTACTGACCGACAAGCATTTGACGTTTCTTAGCTTGAAAAGGAGACTGCACAGGCTCGCCTGAGTCTATTCATGTTAGAATGCCACATTGTTGGAAGTCACAATTAGTTTGTAAGATAAGGTCGTTCCGGCAAAAAGATATATATAAATGCGGCAAAATCGATCAAGTTGCCTCGCGGTTCGGGCTGCAACATATACTGACGGGCTTTAAAAACGCTACACCAGGATAGCAGCTTAAATGTATGTCTCAAAAAAGAATGCAAAGCAATCAATTTGATTGTATATTACAGAGTGTGCATTTATGAGTAACACATGAAAAATTTGTCCACCTCAAATTAATTTAAAGCATCTAAAATGTAAATTCTTTGAGATAGGGTTTAACTCTTTCATTTGACAAATTCTATCAGTGAAAGATCCTCTATTTCTTTCAATCATGAAACACCAGAAGCATCAAATGTGTGTCATGAACTTTGTAAGTCATCGAGAAATGACTTTAATTTTGATTGGCAGGTCTGTGATACAACAGTTCTGCTTTTTTGACGTTAATCTGTGTGTACCCGTTAATTCGATGACTTAAAAACTCTGCTACTTAAGAAATGTTTCAGTGACGAAAACTTTACTAAGCAATTACGTCGTCGAGTTTAGTTGTACGATTAAAACTTGAGTGTTGACTGAAGAAGCCACTTCATGATGACATCATCGAAGCAAAAAAAAAGTTTACATTCAGCTGTCTTTTGTAAGATATAGCAGGAAGTTAGTGTAGCGTTTTGAAAGCCCGTCAGAATATTATCAAACTCCGGTTAACAAACATTAATATAGGGAAAAGCACGTTTTATCCTCTTATTAAATTTACATCTCAAATAAGTTTGAGGCAGGATGAAAATCACGCTTATAAGAGTTGACGAGTTGAACAGCTGGCATGGTGGAAACCCCGTAGGCAGGTTTTCTCGCCTATGAAGGTGTGAAAATTCTAAAATTTTGACATTTATGTGTATTGTACCAGTATGACAAAATATTTATTGCTGTCAGAAATACTCAATTAAGCAACCATCAGATAACTTTGACTAAATTCTAAATACAAGTTTAGCTTTTATTGAGCTGCAGAATTTTTCCCAGTTCTTATTTCCTCAAAACATTGTTACAATGGATATATTTATGGATATTCTTGGAAACGGGTCAGTATAGATGGAGAGTTTTATAGTTATTATTCAATAGTCGCACTTATAAAGGACTCTTACTAATTATACTCTTTGAAATGTCGTAAAAGGAATAAAAGACCTTAATGATATAAGAAGCGAATAGACTGTGCTAGTACATTCATTCATGCGCGGATGCAGGAATTTTCGTCAGGGGGGGAGGTCCAGGTCAGTCTGACAACGTTTTTTTAGTCCTCAGCTTATTTTACAGGAGTCAAATGGTCAATTTCAAAGAAACCTTTCATTTTTCAAAGTTCGAGAGGGGGTCCAACATTTTCCAGGGGGTCGAACTTTTTCCAGGGGGAGGGGGGTCCAATTGCTTATTCCCTATTGAAACTCATATAACTTGTGCTTTTCCAGGGGGTCCGGACCCCCTGTCCCCCTCTGGTTTCGCACTTATTCATTTAAAGCTTGATGTTTGGCCTTATTGTTCACATCAGCGTTAGTTTGGTTTCTTAAAACGAGGCTAAGGTTTTGGACGTGTAAGCTTAGTTGCGGTGAGCCCATGAAGGAAGAAAATCGCAAAACAAGACAATTTAAGACTGACCTTTGTAACGAGGATTTTGATTGGCTAATATATCAATTATGGCATATGACATAATTAATTATGGTACATACCATAATTAATTATGGTATATACCATAATTAATTATGGTATATACCATAATTAATTATAGTATATGACATAATTAATTATGGTATATGCCATAATTAGTTATGATATATACCATATTTATTTGATTTATTAAAGCATATGCTATAATTTGCTATTTGAGGCGCACCAAAAGGGTCATAAGTTTGAATTATGGTATATACCATAATTAATTATGGCATATACCATAATTAATTATGGTATATACCATAATTAATTATGGTACATACTATAATAATTATGGTATGTACTATAATTAATTATGTCATATACCATAATTAATTATGTCATATACCATAATTCATCTTTTTGCTCCTTTCGGTACACCATATGTTGTAATGGTAGACCGGGAGCAGTTGTTGTTTCCTACGGCGTCTGGTCGGACTATGGTGTCTCTATAATAACAACTTTGCGGGAAATAATGAACTTTCACCAACATTGTCATCACCAAAATGAATTGAGTGTTGTCACACATATTAATTAAGGTCTAAGATTAGAAAGAAAGTTATAGTTCTCACTTTTTTGCGTGTGTTTAATTTAATTACAGGTGATATTCGGAAAATTAGATTGGCGCTGATTGTTAGTACTAAATCTTGACATTAACCCTGACACAGGCTGTTCGGGATTTTGGAATTTATTTTGACATAATAGAAGATTGTACAAATGCGCTCAAAGATTCTTTTCAGGCAGAATGAAATCCAGTTATGTTGCTATACGCAACATTTAATATTGATAAGCTTTGCATAGAACCATGCTGGTGGATAGCATATGTTGATTACAATAAGTATGGTGTTGTCCATTTTGTATTTAAAGGGATCCGAGTTATATATAAAATGTATTTCTTTTATACATGAAGATTGTTTTATCTTAGCAACCTTGCGGACCCTGATCAAATGCAACCTTATACAACATTTCATCTGGGTCTACACGGTTTGCCAAAGTACCGGTCATCAGGATGATAATAAGTATGTGTACGCGATGATAATATGTCTGTGCACAGAAGGTGTGAATGGGCTTACTTAACTATGTCTACCCTGTTCAATTTCGAGTAAAGTTTTCAAACGTTGGTGTCCATTATTTGTAAGTGGGGTATTCCACTGATAACAGACTATATAAACCCAGCAGGGTGCTGTAGCTTTTGACAACGTGACGCCCAATTGATTAGCTGATAACAGCAGGCTTGAGAGCGTGTCGCGTGCCACTAGTCAGCGCAGTATTACCCACGTCTTTATAAAACAGCATTTCATCAGGACCTCGAAGTTTGACCAACAACCCCTTAAAATACAAAATGGACCATTACATACTTATTGTCTAAATATACTGAACTCCATCAGAATGAAAAGGGTAAACGCTTGTTTTCTACAAACTTTTTTTCGGAATATTATCCATGTATTATGCCTATGGCATAATAATTTATAGATTCAACCGTATAAGTAATGAAACTTCCCTGAGTAATGGTGTGGTATCTTGTGACAAAAAGTGCAAAATATAGCAATTTATAAAAAGCGGTGCTAAATATGATTACACGTTTGTTTAAAAGCATCTTGTGTTTTCAATCGTAAAAATAACAGTTTGTATACTTTTACATTAACCCGTTAAACCAAAGGGAATTTCCCAACCTGAATAATTGGACCGGTCCATTTCTGTTTTAAAGGTTGTTGGGTGGTATATTTCACTTTTTCATCAAACTTAAATAGAACATTCTTTAAGTAAACAGTGGAGACCCTGATCAGGCGCCGAGTTCTGCAGCGTATGACCTGGAGTGCACTAAATTTGCACATGTCCCACTAAAAGGACGCTTGTCTTATAATAAAATCAAAATATTAAGACATCATACTGAAATCCATAACCATTTATTTCATAAGTACTAGTATTTAGTATATGTAAACCTTATTACTTACAAATTGAGCCGTGACATGTAATTTCTAACAATGTGGCATTTTGACAAGTGGAGACTCAGACAAGCCTGTGCAGCCTCCTTTTAAACTTAGAAATTCCAAATGATGTTCGGTCAGTAACTTAATATTCACAAAATAACCAAGCGACTAGCAAAGTAAGTAAGGGTGCAAAGGCTCCGATTAGTCTGTGCGTATGCGCAGGCTGATCTGAGCCTTTGCTGGTCGCACATACCACATGGTTGGACATCTCATGTCACGGCTCAATTTATAATATAAATGTACAAAAGTCTTATCAGCGAACGGTGTAATGCTCAGACTAGTATGCGCATAATATTTACAATAATGACGAAATTGTCTATGACGCTTTATGTATCGACTTGAATGGGGTATTACTGTTTCTTTTTTTTCTTTCCTTCACATATCGTCTTTCTTTCATTCTTTATTTCTTTCAGGATTCACATGTCTTCCTCCCATTTGAATTAGTTATTTCGGGAGAAGGAAACATAGTGTTTCAGTGATATAGCAGATCAAGATTTATGTTTTACTGATTCAAAAATTACACAAGAAATTAAAAATATAAAATTAAAATATATATCTAAAATCTTAAAAGTATACCCTAATAAAGATAATAAATTAATAAAATATACCAAATCTTGTTTATCAATACAGAAATAAAGGAAGCTTATTAACGTCTTGGCTTGTACCTACGGACGTGGACTTAAAAAAATTTTCAAGCTGACCGTCACTTCCTTATATATTTCGAAAAAGGGAAGAAATTTATAAAATACTTATTTTGTAAATAATTCTATCAAAGTAAACCATATAATTTTCAGTCTGTGGTGATAACTTATAAAAGTTTGTCCGAAAATGCTTTCATTGTCGAAGATTAAAATAGCTTCTTAAGCAATCTTGACAAATAAGTCGCAAAATGCATTCAAATTTGACAGCAATGCGGTAAATTTTGACTCGCCAAAGGAAGAAATTTCCCAATAAGTTATTTTATTAATCTTTACACCACATTTTAGAGCGCAGATTAAATATTAATCGTATAACTTATAAAAAATTGTCGTATCAAAAGAAATATGTTTAATTTCACTTTTTACATCATTTTGCCATTCAATCCTGTACACTATTTGGTGTGAGTTAGTTATACAGGTAAATGCTCGGGTCCGTCCGTAGAATGCTATCGGAAATTTCCGCCGGTTTGAAGGAAAAAGTTCCCTATGCGAAAAAACTGTCATTAACTATTATATTTTCCAGCAGACCGGGGAGCAGACAGCTAAAAACAATTTAACTTGAATTTTTAACCTTAAAATATCTCTGTTTTGCTAGTATTTTTGTCATATCCATTATCCTGCTAAACAATGATGAGAAAATCAATGCTGCAGAGCAATTGCTGTACATTGATACCCAGCAGTATTGCCAAAAATGAGGGCATTGCCCTGATGATAAGATCTAACAACTGATAACACGCTGAACAATAATTTGCTTAAGATTATACCTTGAGACCTTTGGAGTCGTTTGTTGGAGATTTGGAGTGTTTTCGGGTGGTTTGGGGAGTTTCAATGGACTGCACGACGGTATTGCTAACAGTTAAGTGAAAATTAAATTCGCAAACGAGTTTGCCTCGCGCTATAGGTAGCCCTACAGATTCACGGATAGTTTTGCTTCATGCTGTAGGTCAACCCACACGATATTTGGTACGCCGCTCATTGTTCGGCAGCGCTTAAAAATAGCCTGAGCACGGCATAATGGTTCGATCAAAACCTGAATTTGATGTGTGTTTTGCGCCCGCAATAATAGAACGTTGGGGTGACTGACCACTTTTTCGGGAAAAAAAAGTTTTTTTTTCCTTTAACTCTTTGCAAACAGTTTAGACCCAGATTAGGCCCGACAAATCGTAAGGCCTGATCTGAATTCATACCGTTTGATACTCTTTTGGTATTCCTGAAAGAAATTTTCGAAAATAAAAAATGATTTCGAACAAAATCAGCAGACGACTTAAGACATGCAAAAGTACTCAGGAGGCGAAGAGTTAAAAAAAATCCTCTTTGTACAATGGAACTTTTTACTCTCTGATATCCGGGCGTGGTACGGCTATTTCAGCTGCTAAACAAGGGAAATCATGTTCTATTTATAATTCGGTGAAGAATTAATAAGTTGTTTGGGCCGCGCAAACGTGCGCGCATTTCACGAAAATCCTATTGAACTCACATTTATTAACCCTTAAAGCGCATAATCACAAAATGTATGTTTTGTCGCCCAGTAAAATATTTAAAGCCTGATAGTCAAGCAGTATGGACCCAGATCAGACTGCTCCTGTAGGAGCAGTCTGATCTGGGTCCAAAATGTTGGCCTCTATGCTTGTGTGAAATAGACATTTCCAGATGCAGTTATTTTGCGGGCGTTTTAAGGACTAAATAATGTGTTTTGCGCCTATACTGAGGTAATGGCGCAAGATGATACAGTTACGGTTGAAAAAAAACACGCCTCATTTTCCGCTTTTACCTATGTCTAAGATTGACCAGTCCTAATTACGTATTCATGAGGTGCCGCCTTTACAGTAAACAAAGAGTCATTATAATATCTGCCTGTTTGTAAGTTCAGTTATTTTCCTATTCCGGTTTCGAGAGCAGCATTTTGGTTCTGATTGTACCATTTCCGTTTTAAACAGTATTGTTTAAGAACTTGATCCCGGATCCTCCAGTGTCACGAGTGTTTCGATTGCCTGCCTTCCTAAAAGGCACTCAAAAGCACAAGCTGCATCCGAACCACTTAGTTTTAAATAAGTGTTTTGTTGCTGTGATTTGTAGCATTGTTCCTCGTACCCAGTATAAACGGACTGGTCACTAACGGAAATACCAAGTTATGTTGTCGTGGCTTTGTTTTCTAGCTATTTTAAAGTACTATAGCCAATAAAATTGATTCTGAACATACCCGAGATTATATACTGACGTCAACTAAAAACGCCTCACTCAATATCCCTGATTTCTTAGCGATGATATATAAAAATGAACAGCCACGTACTGCTTCTTATGTAGAGGTTGGACGATTTTGGAAAATGACTTTAATTTGATATGCAGGTGACGCATTATTTCGATGACGTCATACAGGCTCAACGTACACATGACGGCATTGTGCATCGATCGCTTATGATTTCAATTTGAATAGGCACCCATTTTGTGCCGGTTATGTTTTGCTGATCAGTGAACACATTTTGGATCTTTTTTTTTCAAACAGTTGTGCTTGCGAGTAATTACTTTATGAAATTATGACGCCATATTAAAGACAAAATGTAAGGTCAGTTTACGAAACTTGCCGTCATTCTCGTTTTGCTTTAAGTAATGGAAAAAATGATAAGGGAGTACATTAGGTTATGTACACAGAATATGCCTACATAAAAATTATGTTATCTAAGATGGGCTGTAACGCCCAATGGCCAGTCGTTGGTCTACATTAACGTCATCCAAAACGGCTGTCTGGAACACGTGTCAGATTGTGTTTCCTCAGCAATCGTTGCTGGTTAAAGACTGAAGACTTTTGCAAAGGATTCGTACCAATCTTTTCACCCACTTTGCAGAGTCATGACATTAAAGTTTTGCTGAAATGCATGGCGTTAAGGTGGGTGGGGTAAGTTGTTTCGTTCAGCAGACGCATACAAACATTGTCTGAACATTATAAACGCTTTTTTGGTAAAATAGAGTATGTTTTACAATGTTAAAACACGTTTTTCCTGTCAACGGATTGTGTCTGGAAACAAAGCAAATGTGGCTAAAATCTTGTGTCGCATGAAATTGTGACCCCTGTCTCAAACCGAGGTCATTTTCTCAGCCTCAAATTTTCTTTCAACAATTTTGTTTTCATGAGATACGCTTGACTGATAAGATGTTATAATGCACTAAAATTCATAGCTTTAGTCTGATCAGTCTAAGAGATATTCACCTTTATTTTTAGATGAGGCGTTTTTCTTGACGTCAGTATAGCAACCAACCAACGAGTGTTGCCCCTCGGAGGGGGGCAACACGAGAGTTGGTTGCTTTATGACTAGAGAGGCTCTGTTCTGCTCTATTCACGCCTATTCATCTTCAAATACGAATAGGAAATATTTTCGGTATCGCCCAGTTCCGGTATCTATACGGAGTCGATACTGGGAACCAATCTAGCGACAGTTTTCCGGATGTTGCGCATATCATTTATAGACATTGCCAAGGTGTTAAAACAAGCAGTCACAGAGATATGGGTTATGGGTTGTGTCGCGGGAAAACCTAAGGTAGTTGCATTTCAACAACTAAGGCGCAGACCAGCCTGCGCAGACGCGCAATCTGGTCAGCGACTTTGTTGTTCAATCTCTGGAAAGTATAACTGATATACTTGTTACAAGCAAAATTTCAGCATCTAGCTAATCTCTGTCACTGAGCAGGTTGGTTTGAGTCTTGCTTGGTTGAAAACCCCGAAGAACGGGTTTTCTCATGTTGAGACTCATTTATCAAAGTCATGATAATTTCTGTGATCCAGTTTTGTTTCCCTCATATTGACAATTTGCTTTTTTTTTCTAATGATTCTAAATGAAACAACATATCGGGCGTAAAATTATGTTTAAAACGTTATGAATTTATATATATATGAGCATCGTGAGCCCATGTCTATTCCGTTACGGATATACAAGTCCTGCCTGTTCCAATTTAGCACAACTGTGTTCAGTTCCTTCAACGTTCATTGGCCTTAAAGAAGCCTGGACCATGTGGACAGAGAAGTGTTTAACCGTCGTGGCTCGTCATAAGGCCCCGGCTTCATTACGATGAAGGATTATGTCCAGCATTCGGTTTTTCACTTCACTCTAGCAAAAAAAAAGGAAGCGTCTATTTACAGTTGACTGTCAATAGCCAAAAACGTTAAAATGGCTATTTACAGTTGACTGTCAATAGCCAAAAAACGTTAAAGTGGCTATTTACAGTCAACTGTCAATAGCCAAAAAACGTTAAAATTGCTATTTACAGTTGACTGTCATAAGCCAAAAAACGTTTAAATGGCTATTTACAGTCAACTGTAAATAGCCATTTTAACGTTTTTGGCTATTTACAGATTAATCAGATATTTCAATGATGTTGACTTAATATTGGAACACTCGATGAACATTTTCAAGTATAGATGAAAGATTTGTGTTTGTTCCTTTGTAATTGAATTCTGTAGATGGTACATAGGCCATGTCCGTGAGTTTGCGGTACTTGTCGCATGCGAAAAAAGAAAAACAAAATGTACACAAACTTGTGCATGCGCACAGACGCTCCGTAGCCATTGCTATTTGCGCGCACAAGGCGATAAATGTTCACATAAAAAGCCAAAGATTTTCAAAGAAAAGAGTCACGTGAAAGGCAATCTGACTTATTGCTCGTAAGTTTTTCAAGATAACCGATGATTATTTGCTTGGAAAGAGTCATTCTAACTTTGCGATCACCCTTTATCAAGTCCGTATTGCAACCTAGGTCTCTATACAACATTTCCTCATATTCAAATCAAAGTAGCTGGTTGTGTCACTATAATTGTAAAATGGTCGGCCGTTATCTGTGTCTCTTCCTCGTGTTGCCTTGTGTTGGTCTGCAATATGTGATTGTGGCATTTCCTGACCGTCTTTTAGAACCAGATTTCATTTTAGTAGCACGTATTCCCCAGTTTTTCAAACAAGAATGAATAGTACATAACAGTATTAAATGGACTTACCATTTCATTTCTATTTCAATTTGAACGTCTTCTTACCGAAACGTATAACCCCACGCTAGAGAACCTCTGTACTCGAACAGCGCAATCATCGCGTGGTGGTCACAGTCGAGGAGTAGAAAAATGGCGTGTTTATGTGCACCTTGCTGTTGAAAAAGGTAGTAAATTGCTTAAATTATTACTTCTGAGAGCATGTTTTGCTGATTATTGTCTCTAATATACCCAGCTTTGTATCTGCGTAGCAATACGTGTGTGGGTTAAGCGATAGTCATTGCAGCGCCTTATTTATACAAAGAAGTAGATTTTTCTCCAAAAAAAAAGGATAAAAGATTTTTTTTCTTTTATATTCTGAAATTTATGCTTACTTTAGATAAATCGCTATATACCATGGCTTTAATGTGCAAAAGTTTTAAATCTGTGGGTAGAGCATTTTGAAAGTTATTCAAGTATTTAATACTGTACGCACAGTTCTCTATATCGGGTGTTCTGGCCCAATGATCCGGTGCTCCTGTACGCAGTCGTCTGGATTAGATGAAAGAGAACTGTACGCATATGTCGCGGGTTGTCCATGCAATATTTGAGCCAGCACATGTGTTTTGGGGTACCTGTTGCATTTTCGCCCAACGAAAACCCAAGAAAGCCTGTGCAGAATCGCATTAGGCTTTGTTACTAATATACACAAGGTATGGATGAAGTTGAAGACTCGAAACAAAATTTGGACCTCTAGTCCAACTTGATGCGTCGAAAGTCTTTAACTGACCAACGCAACGATGCCTTAGCAGGTGGCATGCCCCCATTAGCAAATCCAGACGAGTTCAATCTTCCAATCAATTCCATGGCCAGTAGAGCGGCAAACAGTATTGACCCAGATCAGACTGAGCCTACAATGTTTGCAAAAATATTCCTAAAATGTTCCAGCAGAAGACAAAACAGACAAGTTTTATTGTGATTAGCGTGTTTTCGGCCTTAGGGATTTTGTTTATTTCCGAAATGTAATGCTTTTCTCTGAAAAAGTCGCAGACCCTGATGAAATGCGACAAACGATCGCGGCCTTCACTGTTTGCCAAAGTGCCTCTTTAAGGAGAAAGTACAAAACAAAGGGTAAACAGAATTACTTAGAAGCTTGCTGTAGACTGCAAAAGTGGTCGTAAGTTACGTCATACACCCAACACGTGTCATCGCGTTCCAAATGTTTCAGCGGTGAATACGTAATTCTTTGCATGCTGAGTGACGTTTTTTTAGTCCTAAACATTTCCCAAATCATCAGGCTTGCGGACCTTTTCTCCTTTGGGTCCTGCCAGACGTTTTGCTGAGCCTGATCTGGGTCTAAACTGTTTGTATGATCAATCTCAGACATTTTCATTTTAAAATGCTTCCTGGAACACTCTATTAACGTTTTCAATGCTGATTTTTTCCCGCATACCACCAGATTACAGCTATATCGAGCCAACATCCCATCCCATCAGTTGCCTGATTTTTTTGGTACATGCATTTAGCTGTGCTGATACACAATTCTTAAAACATCGGTCTCTAAAACTCTCCAAAAGCCTTAAATTTGGTCCAAAATGGCAATTTCTCCTCTGTTTTTAGCCTATTTTGTCGGCCATTTTTGTTACCATAGCAACGGTAAAATTAAAATAAATGCCGAAATTTTATACTTCAGTTATTCTTCTTATAAACCGATGAAAGGAAATTGGTGAATAACAAATTTTCAGTTTTTGGCTCTAGAAGGGGCCAAAATAACCCCTTAATGCACGTACCCCCTTTGAGTAGAGCGTCCAATAAATAGCACATCTACAAACAGTGCTGACCCGGATGGCACGCCGCATAATCACACAAAGATAGGCGGCAATGGAAAACTCTAATATTGTCGAGGCACGTAGAAAAAAATCGTTAGAAACAGTTTTCGATTGCCATTTATCACCTGACTGGTGACAAATGGCAATCGAAAACAGTTTCTATCGAGTTTTGATCCCCGTTCGTCGATTGTTAATAGCGTTTTCGATAGCCGCCTACCCGGTGTGTTTTGCATAAAATCTTAATTTAAAACTCTACTCTCTTTATAGTACGTCGTTTTTCAATTAAAATCATAAAAACTAAAGTTTTATGAGGATTAAGATAAGACAAAAAGCCCCAGGGTGTTTTTTTCACACCTCACCATCGAATATCACCGCGTCTCGAAGTCTTCGGAAATGTTCACAAGGACTTTTCTTTTTTTTTTTTTGGGGGGGGGGGGAGAGGTCGGGCGAGAAATTAAGAGAAATCAATTGCCAAGATCATCAGACATCTTTGGCCAGGATCAGTGTGAGCATATGCTCACTCTGGTCATGGTCATTGCGATCTTCTGAGGGCATAGGGAAACAATATTCGATAGCAATTGTTAATATGGCATGAACAATACGTCGTCGAAAATCATAAAAATACAAAACAATGAGTTTTCAGACAGAGCGCGCAAGTGCACATTCTGCTCGAGCCAATGGTGTCGCCGAAAGTAATTTATAAACCAAATTAAAGTCTCGTCTCCTGGATAAAGGTTGTCACACCTCATAATCCGACACGCGTCAAGCGCAACGGGGGTTTTATTACCTCCTGGTGAAGTACACTAATCCTGTTTATTGGGACAGATTAAGCTTTTGGGTGCTACTTAAGTGAAAATAAAAATAGATTATATGAAAAAATATTAATCACTTCTGTTTTTACTATTTCACTAATAAATTCTTCTTATATCACCTCCACCGCAACCCCCCATCCCCAACCCCCTTAAACAAAATTAAAAAAAAAAAATGAAAATATTCGTTTATCTCGAATTAAAAAAATATTCTCGAAAAATGTGCAACATATGAAACCTGTGCATATTGCACAGTTTTCATATTTTGCCCATTTTTGCACAGATTTCATATTTTGCACATTTTTCGAGACTAAATATTTTTAGCAAATGCCTTTTCCCGAATTCGCGGGTGTAAACTTTACAAAATATAAATAAATTTTAACAGGCCGAAAAGAAAAGTAGTAATGAAAGAAGAAAAGAAAAAAATCGATGGCTGTCTCAATGAGGAACATGTTGAATATGCCACTTGGATCCTCTCTTCGAGACATCCATACTTTGTAGAAGGGAGTAGTTTGATTCTGACGAGTCTTCGCATATGTCGACACGCCTTCGCTTTCCATGCTCGAAAATGCGTTAAGTATAAGTACCGAAATCCCTGTAGTGGCCCTCGTACACATACATATAATTTTGTAGACTGGAAATAATAGTCAAACCCTTAGCTGTCTCATGACAACTTACATGTACACAACATCCACAAGCAGTATAGATCAGAATCAGACAGCTCCCATAGGAATGATCTGTTATAATCAGATCATGACACACTCTTGTTTGATATTTTAGCAGAAGTTTGAAGAACAAACTATATAATTAGTCAAAAGAACGGTTACGATCTGCCATCATGATTTTGACGAATAATTGAGTACACGATAGACCCAGATGAGATATCTATTTAAGTAAAGTATTATTAAATGCCAACACGGAGCCTATTTGGATCCGTGATACCAAAGAGTTTCAATCCAGATCTGGACCGATAATTTTTAATTTAAAACTTTGTGAGAGAAGTTTCTAAGTCTTAAAACTTGCACCAACAAAGACAAGGCTGCTCGTGTCACTCAGAAATTCTTCCTACTCTGCACTTAAAGTCATATCAAAATGATGTTAGGAAGCTCTACATTAAGTGCTTACCAAATCTTTTGCAATTAGTCTGTTTAATTTCTTGATTTTGCGATCGCTAAGTTCTTTTTCCACTTTCAGAGCGGGAAGTCGTTGATTCGAAGCCCCACCATTATGAAAAAAATGCTTCAACAAAAGCCAAAATAGGATTTCAGCTAAATAAAGGGATAAAGCCAAAAATGTCCCCCTGCATCCCAAATAAATAACGACACTGACTGTCATTAGCCAAAAAACGTTAAAATGGCTATTTACAGTTGACTGTCATTAGCCAAAAAACGTTAAAATGGCTATTGACAGTCAACTGTAAATAGCCATTTTAACGTTTTTTGGCTATTTACAGTTGACTGTAAATAGCCGTTTTAACGTTTTTTGGCTATTTACAGTTGACTGTAAATAGCCACTTCGAAAAAAAAAACATGATCCAAAGCGACTGCAATCTAGGCCCAAACATATAAAAACCCATAAAAAACGAACATAGAAGCGCTAAAAATTAAAATCTCGGGGGGGGGGGGGGGGGGGGGGCGGAGGGGGCCCTAACGATAGAGTGGAATGATACCCCTCTAGTACTCTCCACCCTTTTTTACCTTCGGCACTCGATGGTTTCCTCCGTCGGACCACTTTGGAATACACAGTGACGGCCCTGAGTTTGAGCTGACCCGTTAAGGCGCTTCTGTATGTGACGTTTTCTTGTTCTTACGTCACTTTCCCATAAGGTGTTCTGGGTCAGGTGTGATACTACTTGTATCGATTCCTGACATTTGCGTTCTTCCTCACTTTTTATACTCACACGAGTACCGACTCGCAAGAAATACCATATACTGTGCTATCCTCTCAGATCAAATAGTGGCTGGTTGCCCATTAGGTGCCTATATTATGAAATTATCTCCGGTATGCAAAGTTCAAGTTGAAATATTACAAGTAACAGTAAATAAAATTGAGGTTTCATCATCTCTGAAGGGTGATTTCTGACGATTTTCGGCTTGAAGTGCCAAAAATAGCTGAAATGGGTACCTTGGTTTCTTGCTGATGTTCATAAAGACGGATAAACTTTCAATAAATAAATAACAACACAGTCTTCAATATAGTATATTGAACCATTGCTTTTTGAAAAAAAAAACACAAATATGCAGAGAAATAATGGAGATATGAGTATTTAATCTTAAGCATAAATCAGTTTTGAAAGCTCAGCCACGACAACATAATTCCAATATTAGCCCTGTATACTGGGTCCAAGATTGTTCCGACTACGATTGACTAGTTTCCGACTAGGCAGCCCTCTAAAAGGGCTACATGCATAGCTTACCTCAAATGCAGACAACGAGACCTTTGCCATACCGTTTTGAATTAAAATCACGATTGCAAAACCTTCATATTTTCATTCTACAGTCATCGATAAGCTTTTCTGAATGCCAGTCCTTCAATGAGACATCATCTTTAACTGCCTTGAAAGACCAAATCAACTGTATGTACGAGGAGAGTTCAATAAGTTCACAGGACTCGGTATTTTTATATACATTTCGAGTATAGTTTCTTTTCATTTTTTGCAGTGTAAATCTTTGATCAGTTGAATGACACCAGCCGCTCAGTCAACACATATAGTATTTGCTCTTACTTTTTGCTTTAAAACCTTTACCCAAAGGTAAAATGGAAAGTCAGAATAATGAGTTCAGAGCAGCCATAAAGTCCCTCTGTAAGGAGGGTACAAACGGCAAAGAAATACATCGACGCATTGCTAATGCATATTGTGATAGCAGCCCAAAGTATTCCACAGTGATAAAGTGGTCGGCAGAATTTAAAGGTGAGCAATACTCTGGCACGCTAGACATCATGTTTACAAATGACGTTAACAAGAGCCTTAGCTGATCAGACGTTACAAATACTAATACACATCAACACAAGACAACAAACAGGACATCAAAAACTTATTTTCTTTGGTTTGCTACATGAGCAATAAGGACTGCAGCCTTTGACTCAATTAAAATGATGACATTAACAGCTTTCTCTTACATTGGTAATTTAGGCAGGAAATAAATAACATTGAAATAACGCTGTTTTAATGCAACTCATATAAGTACTGGCGTTGCATCAACGTTGACCAAACGATGGATGCCCCTGCATGTCTGCTGGGGCGTCTTCTGTAGAGTTTGTTCCAAGTTTCTATTTGCTGGGAGTTTTCACACTTTGGTCCATTTTTATCATTAAAAGACGCTTTAATAAAACATGTAAATTACTGACCTTAATGTGCATGACCCTAGTTGAACGTAGAATAATCAGTATCTGGTGTCAGAAGGAATGTGCGGAAAGCAAATTGGTCATTTTGTGTAGAATAATGCATAATTGGATCAAGATGTTGTTTAAGAGTTATGAGCATTTCATTTACTGACCACGGACGGATTGGCGGACAGACTCACACAATCATGTTTATGTTTACAAGATGAGTTGGCGCCAATAGAATGATTTAGCCTTTTGGTCTTATTTTATAAGATAGTTGAATTTATCATAATTTGATCAAAATAAACCACGCAAATCAAGATTATGAGCATTTTCACAAAAATACCTCTACTGACAGAAATGTTGATCGGTAAAGCCTCATCACCGTTTGGATAAGCGGCTGGACAAAGTTAAGATAAATAAGTATGCAAAATTCGATCCAAATATACCTTGTGGGTCAAGAGTTATGAGCATTTTGACTAACTGACCAGGACAGACCGGACTGATGCTCAGCAAAGCATCGTCTATCCAAAAAGCTGCTACGCATCCCAGTGGGTAGGCAATGTTTACATGCAAAATTTGATCTTACTAAATTGAGCTAAGGAGCATTTTCACTAACTGGTAACGGGTGTACGGAGAGACAGATGGACTCACACAGTGATTATACATGTAGTGCACACAGATCTGCGGATCGTGCGATCGGTGTACTTTAGCGACACTTAAGGCTCATGATTGGTTTACAACTAGGGGCATACCACTAGTGCTGTGCCAACACTCATCGTATTTATAACTACAACTACTACATGTACTGCCAATACTCCTGCTGCTGTTTCTGCTACTCCTAATAGTATTAGAACACACGATTTTAGTGCTTTCGGCTGATAAATCCTGAAAGACAGGGTAACTCTTGATACGCGTATTTTCTATTCAAAGATATTGTTATGTGACTTTACATGCACATGTGCATCGGCGCGAGAAAATCTGACTACTGCATGCGGACAAAAAAGTCTCAGACCAGCCACGTATGCACCCGTGCAATCTGATTAGCGCTTTTGCTATTCGCTCTATGGAAATTACACGCAAAATGGCTACAACTTCTGCAGGCAAGTTTTCACAATCCTAACTAGTGTCAGTAGCTGAGCAGGGTGGTTTGAACTTTACATGTACTTATATCAGTAACCAAGGCTGTAGGATCGATGTGGATGGACTGACACAAATGAAAACATAGCTAATTTTATTTTGCATAGTACGTTGGGTGACTGTTGATCAAGACAATCGACATGCAGCTGAACAATCAATGCCTGCACGTAGTCCGAAAATATAATCGTTTTTAATGCCCAATATTAAGCTAAAACAACTATCGCCAATCAGAGATTTCAACGGGTTTTTTTTATCTCGGAAAGCTGTGGAAAACTTCGATTTTGGCAATAAGACATACTTACGAAATGTTCATTTGAAATGACCCCTACCTAGTGAGAATTACAATACTCCAGCTGTTATGTTTTTTGAACTATTTTTACGCATTAACTTTTTATCCTAAATTTTAGCAAAGCGTGTTTGCAATGAAAGTTCCGCCAACTTCTCCAAAAGGTCTGGTGCTAGTGGAGCAAACAAGTTTTTGTTTACTAAGATGGAAGAGTTTGCAATATATTGAATTCGTCAAAATTTCTGAGTATTTTTCTGACAGGTAAAATCGTATGGGCGAGACAGAAAGGGGCAATCTCAAAAAATATTCGTTAACGGTGAATCGCCATTATTCAAAGGTTGTGTATAACATTAAACTGCCGTTTGCACGCTTTGAATTTACCATGCATATGCAAAATTAACTCCAAGCAGGCTCATTTGTAGGACCATAGGCTGTGTTTTCGCATGACGTATGCACGTGCTCCAAAATTGACGTGCCAAGATGGTCCCACAAACTTAGCGCACGAGCAAATCAGCAGGGTTCATTGTCAGGGAAATTACATTTTTTCAAGGTCAGGGAATTTTATGTTGTGTCAGTGAAAAAAAGATATTAATCAAAATGTCAGGGAAATGTAAGGGATTTTTATTATTTCCAGTTTATATCGAATGATGAGAAACAGAAAATTGCTAGCCTATGGGCAGTTTTCTTAACATTTTGGATACAAAGCTAAATCATTTCGATAGCTTCTAGATTACTTTCAAAAGTATATCTCTAATATCAGTTAGCCAAATGTGATGAAATTCCATTTAAAGGTTCATCGGAGAGGGGAGACATTAAGCTCCTATAGACTTATAACTTGGGAAAACTTTGAAAATCATCTTCTGAAACCTTTAGGCACACAGTTTATATATTTAATGTGCAGCAATGTCTAGTAGTCCCCTTCATAAATATTGCCAATCAAGCTCCAGGGGTCAAAACTGGCCAGGAAAGGAATTACATAAGCATGTTGCTTCCATTCCAATCCTTGTAACTTTAATACTGTTAACATCTGTTTGATAATGTCAACTGTTCTTGCTAATAAAATATGTTTAAGCCAAAACTGGTCACACCCGTGGGGATTAATATAGTTACATGTATTATGGTAAACAAAATCTTCTGAAACCATATTTATTTAGTATGTGGCAACATCTAGTGCTCCCCCACTTAAATCCTGCCAAACAAGCCCATTGGTTGCAAACTGGTTATCAATAGCTCTCGTAGACTAATAATAGAAAAAATCGTTTCTATGAGGCCCATAATTTATATATTTAGTATATAGCAATGTATTATGGTCCCCGGCATAAATCGTGCCAACCATGCTCTCGGGGTCCAGCTTGGCCACGCCCTGAGGGTCTCTCATTAGTTGCCCTATTATGGGGAAAATTAAAAAAGTTTTCGGAAACCATATATAATATGTGGCAATGCATAGTGATTCATTATGTAAATCCAGCCCAACCTTTGCAGTCTATAACCCTGGGGTTCAAATTGGCCACCACCACGCCTGTGGGTGATTAACTCCCATAGACTAATACAATAAATAATACTCTAAATTGAAAACAGAGCTGTTCACTGTAGCTATACACAAAGTTTTGAATAAAATCAAGTTTCGATGACGAGTACAGTTATGTCAGGGAAATTTGGATCGGCTTCAGGGAAAAGTCAGGGAAATGTCAGGGAATTTGGTTTAGTCCAGTCTGTATGAACCCTGAATTCAGGAGTGATTTGCATTGTATTTGAGCAACAAGCCACCCATCGTTTTAATTACATAAAGTGAATTAGGGCCCTGCAAAGTTACTTATTGACTGACATATTTGCGCTTCATATTACGCCATATTACAAGTCACCTTGAATCCTAGCCAAGATTCACAATACTGTAGCTGCAGGACCTGCTAGAGGTATCCAATGGGAGAAATTACAAAACGAAAATATACCTATGTAATAAGTAGTTATTTTTAAAAAAGGGTAAAAATAATGACAATTAGTTTTTTTTTCATATTTGTTCTTCTATTTCTCAAGACATGGATCGTAGAAATACGTTAAAACCCTACTCCGTGAGGCGATTCTAACGATTACCCACAATCTAAGTAAGGGCAAACATATGAAAAAGGAATACCTCTAGCATGTAAATTCCATTTCTATTTTATAGTTCGGTATTATGTGTAAGTTAGCAGCAACAGTTACGGTAAAGTAAGCAGTAACAGAAACATCAGCAAAAGTGGTGAAGTTAGCAGTAACAGTAACATCAGCAAAAGTGGTCAACTTGGCAGTAACAGTAACATCAACAAAAGTGGTCAAGTTAGCAGTAACAGTGACGTCAGCAAAAGTAGTCAAGTTAACATTTACAACAGTAAAAGTGTTCAAGTTAACAGTAACAGTTACATCAGCAAAAGTGGCCAAGTTAACAGTAACAGTAACATCAGCAAAAGTGGTCAAGTTAACAGTAACAGTAACATCAGCAAAAGTGGCCAAGTCAACAGTAACATCAGTAAAAGTGTTCAAATTAACAGTAAAATCAACAAAAGTGGCAAAGTTTACAGTAACATCAGCAAAAGTGGCCAAGTGAGCAGTAACAGTAACATCGGCAAAAATGGTAAAGTTTGCAGTAAAAGTAACATCAGCAAGAGTGGCCAAGTTAGCAGTAACATTAACATCAGCAAAAGTGGCCAAGTTATCACTTACATTTAGCAAAAGTGGTCAAGTTAACAGCAACATCAGTAGAAGTGGCAAAGTTCACAGTAACATCAGCAAAAGTGGTCCAGTTAACAGTTACATCAGCAAAAGCAGTCAGTAACATCAACAAAAGTGGCCAAGTTAACAGCTACATCAGCAAATGTGGTCAAGTTAGCCGTAACATCAGTTAAAGTGGCCAAGTTAAAAGTAACATCAGCAAAAGTGGTTTGCAGTTACCGTTACATCAACAAAAGTGGCCAAGTAAGCAGTAACAGTAACATCAGCAAAAGTGGTCAAGTTAGAATTAACAGTAACATCAGCAAAAGTGGTCAAGTTAGAATTAACAGTAACATCAGTAAAAGTGGCCAATAAAGCAGTAACAGTTATATCAGCAAAAGTGGTCAAGTTAACAGTAGGAGTAACATAAGCAAGTAGTTACAGTAGGCACGTAAGCAGTAACAGTAACATCAGCAAAAGTGGTCAAGCTAGCATTAACAGTTACCATTTCAAAAAAGTAAGAAAGAGGCAAAGATCAGGAATCGATACAATCAAGCACCACACCTGACCCGGGATACCAATGGGAAAGTGACAACATCACAATTAGACATCACAAACGAGAGCCAAGAGGTCAGCCTTTCCCCTGCAGGTGACCACAAGGCATTAATAAACAGACGCATGAAAGAATAACAAAACAAGACAGAAATAACATAACTGATCCACAAAAGAAGCACCGCCTTGGAACGGTCAGTAAAAATATTTTACTGGAGGGCTTAAACCGGTTTAACGGTGCACCAACCTCACCCTTACTTCAGATGTGGATCAAAACACATAGATGTTTGGGTTGCATAAAAGAATCCTAACTTATCAATGCATCATCTCCTAGAACATATAAATCAATATATAAAAAGTAAATGAACCAAAGGTAAGGACTCAACAGTAAATAAAACTGAATACTGGAGAAAAACGAAATCCAACAGGTAAACCCCGGTGGGCCTGACAACAACCAAAGCATCATGCCCCTACCATCTCATCAATAGCTAAGTCGGAACCGTCTAAGAGTCTGAAGGCCGACCCACCGGCATGCAATTAAGGAGGAAAGCAAAGTTGCGTACCGTGATCGGGTTGACCACCAAGCATGCAGTCTGCTGCAATACATTAATGTTATAGCCAATCTTTTTATGATGGGAAATTATTTTAAAGAACTGCGCTGAAAAATTATTAGAGCCAACAATCTTCTTCAAGTCACCATATAATTCAGGTTCCGAAAGTCCTTGGCGCAAAAGAGATTTAAGTCCTATTTGTAATTTAGATATCTAGTCATAGTATCGTCTATAAAATTTTGAAAAAGGTTTTGCGAAGTTTATAAAACTGATAGCCTTGTTTAAGAAGTTACCGAGTTAACAATTTATTGCGAGTGTTGAAGTCAGCAACATGTCTAGATACACTAGCAAAACGGATGAATTCAGAGATATAGACTCCATAGGATGTAGGGCGAGGAACATCACCGTTTAAAAATGGGAATGACAATTTCAAAATCAAAGTCGTCACATTTATCATAAATTATGGAGAAACAATAGCATTAGAAATTGACAAATGCAAGACTAAAAACGCGCCTTTGGTATGAGAGGTATCAGCTTTATTAAGTTGGAGCTCTGAAGGGTATATTTGACGTACCATAGTGTCAGAATAAACATTATTAATGTTTAAAATATCGTCCAAATATCTGGATGTAGTATTAAAAGTATCACTAATATCGCCTGCTTATCATCAGAAAGGGACATCATAAAGTCCCTTTCATAACAAAACAGGAATAAATATGTTGTACACACAATCCTGAGGATTGGAATAATAAGAGCATTAAATGAAGGTGGGAGGAGATTTTTTAGGGCCGCCACGCAGCACAGAAAAGTGGCCAAGTTAGCAGTTACAGTTACATCAGCAAAAGTGGTCAAGTTAACAGTAACATCAGTAAAAGTGGTCAAGTTAACAGTACATCAGTAAAAGTGACCAAGTTAGCAGTAACACTAACAGCAAAGTTGGTCAAGTTAGAAGTTACAGTAACATCAGAAAAAGTGGTCAGGTTAACAGTAGCAGCAGCATAAGTGGTCAAGTTAGCAGCAACACTAACGGTTAAGTTAGCAATAACAGTTACATCAGCAAAAGTGTCCAAGTAAGAAGTAACAGTATCATCAGCAAAAGTGGCCAAATATACATTTTAATGTGTTTGTGCATTGACAAGCTATATTCTAGTACTCAAGTCATGCCCAAAAAATTATTGTTTTGACATAAAGCTTCAATTATTTAAAAACATGAAGTCCCAGATCAGACGGGTAATCTGATCAGGAGCTTTACGTTTCTTCAGGATGTAGGGCTTTGTAAGCTGAGTGACGATATCGGTGACATAATCATATTTACATTGAAGGTCAATGGTTTTTGGGTGTACGGTAGTAGCTTCAGACTTGTTTTCACTATTAAGGGCAACAGATATTGAATAATTCTGAGCAATTATAATGATAGTTATTTGAAAGATAAAATTGATATGCACAGTCCCATAATTAATACGTGTTAGCTGCCACGCACGACCCATTTTGTGATTAGTGACATTTCTATCATTTCGTAACTCTTCCTTGCTAGCGTAGCGGCAACTTTTGTCGTCTGTTGATAACCTTTGCAAACAGTTAGGATCCAGATCAGAACGTCGGTACTAACCTAGATCCAAGCTGTTTGACACGCTGGTGTGTTCGTTTGAGAATATCATATGGGACAATATTAGCTGTTATCGGTTTTATCTCCCCGATTATCTCCCTTGAATATTGACCACTCCCGCAACTTACCTGTTGAAAACTGTGGCATGAATTACACAGAAAAGTATGCAACCCTTTAAATAAATTATTAATAACTAACTTATTATTAAGCTGCCATTATTTTATAAGTTATCAAAAGAAAATTTAATGTTTTATCTTTATAATGATATAAACAAATACGAAATAACTTAATATTTAGTTTTGTCAAATTGTTCATATTTTTGACTGGTAAAATCCCATTCATTTCTATGTAAACTGACTGCAAATGCCCTTGGTGAGCCTTTTATGACCCCAAAATAATCATGTTCTGATATTTTCTCGATGTTTTATAAGTTATTAATTGTATCTCGATCACCCAACGATATCAATCATATAAGTTTCACAGAAATAAAATAAATTTTAGTTCTGTCATTTTTAGGTTGAAAATTGAGTTTAAGCGCCTTCTTGAAAGGGCGGAGAAAATGACTAAGTTCTCATAGTTTGTGTCTATTATGCTTCCGCACTATTCAATATGCGGATAATGTCGAGAAACCTAACATCATTTTTAAATAGAAATTTAAGGGGAAAACTTAGCTGAATGGGAGACAAGATACTGAAAAAAAATCTTAAAGGAAATTGTTAGAAAATAACATTACCATAACTTATCACACCGAAATAAAAATCATTTTATTACAAGTTGCTTCAATTTATTTTTTATTTTAAATATAACAATTATTATTTTTATAATAATAATACTTATTATTATTATTATTATTATTATTATTATTATTATTATTATTAATGCCTAAATTTATTCGAAGACTTTCATCTGGCAGTATATTCGTACTTCATTCTCACACCGGATAGGCGGCAATCGAATACACTTATATAATCGGCGAACGAAGATCAAAATATTTAGAACCAGAGTTTTCGATTGCTAATCGTGGCCCGAATGCTGACAAATGGCAATTTAAAACTCTTTTTCTATCAGTTTTTGATCCGCGTCTGTCGATTGTTAAGAGCGTTTTCGATTGCCACCTATATTTTTGTAAGAATTGAACATTTAAATAAATTGTAAACTAATACTTAAGTTTTAAGTGATGCCATTTAATTTTTCCGGAGAAGGTTAAACTTGAACGAACAGCAAAGGTTCGGGTGAGATGGCACAGCGCGGTCAGGCCTGATCCATTGCTGTTTGCGTTCCATATCTCTCAGTTTAAAGTTCCCAAAATACACAGATTTAAACAAATCTCTTCACACCGAGCTGATCGGGACCAGTAAGAACCAGACCTGACCAAAAACAATTTATAATTTCAACCGTAAACAGCAATGGGACTGATCAGACTGCGCTGATGATTTATTATGCGCATATGTTGTTCCGAGAATTCATGCTTAACAGTAGCATCTGAGCAGTGAACACAAGAAACTGCGATGAGCATGTAATATATGCACAGACTGGCCTGCTCCATTAATGTTCGCTGTTGGAGAGCTGAAACATAAAATCATGCAGTCGTTTTATGATGGTCATCTTATTGACGCAGCGGGAACTCAGTGGGAGTTCGCTCATCTGCGTTAAAAGTGTGAAAATAGTTGATAAGGATTTGGCCTAAAGCGACTGTTCTCATTTATTTTGACTGCGTTATAATCCTTTATTATGTTTTTTAACTTGAAGCGAAGACGCTGATCAGACCCTTTTTGTCAAACTCAATGTTCGTTGATTAGTTGTTAATGATAATTTATTATCCTGCTTATCCAGTAAATTCAGTACTCAAGTGCTCATGTACTCAATTCAGAACACACGAATAGTGGACAAACATGTTTTACATTTGGAGGTGAAAAATATTTTTCTTGAATTCAATTAGTTGAGCATGCATACTCCAATTTGAACTATTTATGTAACATAAATGAAATTGGGTACCCTCTTAGACCTCTTTCGTCAGCACACAAAACTATACAGCAAATACTATCCACTCAATGCCTGACTAATATCATGGATACCTGGACTCAGATACAATCGATTTCGCGATATAGTCGCCGCGGTGTAAGGGGGACAATTGACTTATCGATTATCTAGGTGATCAAGAACCACAACTTCCCTGTTAAGCCGGGCCATAGTTCTATTTGTTTGAAAAAACAAAAACAAAAACAAAACAGACGGCGACAAAAATCATTGAAAGTTTTTGAGAAGGGCCGTTTTACATAGGTTTTACTGTACTTTTTGTCGTACTTTTCCACCAGCTTATTACATCTAACAATGGATAATGAAGTAGCTACTTAAGGATCTTAAAGTGTCCTTTAACGCTTTACATCATAGAGACGCCCTTAACACTTAAAAACAGAGCAGTCCCAGATCAGGCAGCTCTTTGTAAGAGTCAGTGCGTCCAGTTTGTCACTCGGAGGTTCAAAACTAAGAATCCATACAAAAGCTAAATGTATAGGGCTCATTTGCAAACAGTATAGACTCTTAGGCCCGGTCCAACAGAGCTTGCAACCGCATTGCGACTTCTTTGCGACTGAAAAAAATGACAATAGCAGAGAGGTTGCAGCGGTCGTGACTAGGTTAAACAAAGGTCGCATCAAGGTCGCAGAAAAGTCGTCAATTGGTTGCCGATCAAAATTAGTTGTTGTCAGTCTCTTTTATGAACATGCAAAGACTAGCCGTGCCGGACTGATTTCAATCACTGACTAGTTGTGAAAAATTTCTAGACCACCGATCAGTCGCCGATTGGTCACTGACGGTCGCCAATTTCTCTGAACTAGTCGCTGATCAGTCTATGGTCGATCGCCGACCCATGGCTGACAAAATGCAAAACGTTTAACAAACATGCGGCGATTGGTCCGCAACTGATCGGAGACTGGTCGGCGGCCATACTAGCAGTGGAAAATAGTTGCAATGGCCGCAGAGATCGTAAACAAAATCAGTCGCCGATAGGTCGCGCCGCAGTTGCAGGCGCTGTGGGACCGGGGGCGTCCAGCCAGGTTTCTAGATATCAGCATTGTCCTTATGCCCAAATACAACAACACTCACAAACTTTTTAATTAAAGAAGTATGATCCTTGTCGTGAGGAAACCAGATTCTGTAACATGCAAATAACAAAGGTTCAAATCAGCATGTACATTCACTCATTCTGATCACGGTCATTGTTATTCTCTATCTAGAAAGCATACTGTATCCGAACCTCAAAATTGCGACATATCTAAAATCTCTGTATTGAGCCATGTATAGTACACATTTAAAAGCGGGCAACCATCAGCCGGTGATGGTCCGACACTGTGTGTTGGCTGGATACCTGGTCGGAAACCTCAATTTATAAATTAAAATAATAATAAAAAAAATTCAAGCAAACTACCAGAATTTCAAAACTCCCTTTTTCGTAATAACGTGAATACTTTCAAACGCGCACGAGAAACCAGTTACCTACATTAGAATACGTCAATGGAGAAACCTATGAAACAAATGCAATATTCAGAGATCAGTTTGCGAATTCGCAAAGCTATCTTGTATCCCAAAAGCCTGGAGCACCATGGTTAAAATTCAGGGGTGACCTTTCTATATATTTATATATATTGTCAATTAATGTCAATTAAAAAGAATGTACACGTCATCAAATTAATCATGCTGTTCAAGAGTTATTAGCATTTTCACTAGCTGACCACAACCGGCTGAAATGATGCTCAGCAAACCCTCGTCCATCAAAATAGGCTGTTTCACACGTCAGCTGATAATTGCTGAGATGCATTTTGCCTGGGTTACATTAAGAGCACCAGTTAGCCTACTAGATTTTTTCATGTTGTTCGGCCGATGAATATGACTGGAGCAGTTACGTTAAAAACAAACCTCATTGATTAACTTTATCAACGACAAAGTCCTCCAATCGGCCAAACCATCGCCCGATGATCGGCAAATCGTCGGCCGATTGTCTTTACCTGTCGAGCAGCATACAATATGTCAGGCGATGATCGGCTGACGATCGGCCGACTGCCCGCGGACTGATCAAATTATAATATGTCATTTTGGCTTGAGTACCCATGCGCATCTTGCATAAAATAAGGAAATTGACAGTTCAGAGAAAGCAGTTCAGAGAAAACAGAAAGTTCCAAATAAATAGATAGATAGATATTCTTTATTTCCTCCAATCATGGAGAGTTTCAAAACATATATGAACATATGTACAACAGTAAATGTACTAAAGACAAAGCAACTACAACATATATACATGATACAAATTATATGACTGAGCAAGATGCTCGATGCTAAGCTGTATACATGTACATCTGTCCCTTGTAAACTCCCTTACCGAAACGAAAAGTAAGAGCATAACTGGGTACAGATACAGTATATATCACCTCTTTAATTCCTTAATCGGATTGACAGACATCTGTATATAGACATAGATCAGGCTGTTTAGATTGATTCGATATCAACACAGCATTGGTTCGCACCAGGCCATTATTACAAATTTGTGTCAACATCGACCCAATGCCAGCATGCTTGAAGTTGCAGATTTATTTTTTGCCACAATTTGTGCAGATTTAAAACGCATACTCGTTTTAAATTATCCAGCTCATCGTTTAAAATATTATTTAATTGAGCATTTGCCATGCCAAGTAGAACATTAGACACAAGAAACATGTTTTGGCTAAGCAAAAATTCAAAAGCAGCCGTACTTATATTACGGATGTCTTGCCATAGCTTTGTTCTATCTATTGTCAGATAACTGCACTCGTGTATACAATGGTCAGCAATATTATCGTAATAAGATTCACAAGCGGTGCACAATATATTATTTCTTGTATCAGTCAAGCTAGCAGTCATTTGTATAACAGACGTACAAGGTGATAACAGTTTCCGCTGATTTTTGGAGAAATACCACGCCAATGAGGCTGAAATTCAGGGTGAACAATTCTAAAGCGATAAAACTCTTGTGCCAATGTTCTACTATTCCATGAACAAATCGCACTTTGGTGCAGTTTGCCTTTGAGTAAGCGATTCCAGGCATTTTTACTAGGAAATCTACTAGTATCAACAAAACTATGTATATACTATATGCAACATCTGATATTTTTCTAACAGTTTTATAACATCTGGTATAAAACCATGTTGACCATTATAATGATATATCATATACGACAACAACCTAAACAGAAATACCCTTTTCACCCATGTACATGTATAAGTTCTACAGAATTGGCCGAAAAGTGTTAATTTCCTTAAATCAATCTCTGTTTCTAATGGAAATATACCCATCAAACTGAGGGCAGCATCAGTACGAGTTTGCATGCCCAGTGACTGCATGCGTTTTATGCAAAACCTGTGTGAACGTTCTAATGTAACCATATCACTTTCAGTTATGTTGTTAATGTACTCACAGCAATATAGAGCTTTTGGTAATACTACGGACTTGTAGATCGTAATACATGTAAGAGGGTGCAACGTTTCTTGTAAGAGTATCCCACTATTAGCAAGACTGAAATAGGTTCCTTTTAATTTGTCTGTTACATCTTTGATGTTTAGCTTTTTACTTAGATATTTGTTATTTATAATACCTAGATGCTTGTAAGTTTCGTTTTCTTTAATAATATAATTCCCAAAGCGCCATACTCGTTTTGACTTCATATAATTATATTCGGTTTCATTGTATACAATGACAGAACTTTTCAGAGCTGAATATTCATATCGCCATTTGCATGAGTATGCGTAACAAATGCATAAGAGACAGAGAAGACCAGCAACAGACAAAGCTAAAAGTACCATGTCATCTGCTACAGTTGGAGAACATACATTCATTGTTAGCATTTTAAATCCGACATTGCACTTTGTTAACTGCTCAAGTAAATCATCGTTATAACATGAAAACATGAAGGCCGTCTGTAGGCTGATTTACAAATAAGCACTGTCGATATGATTATTAATATACTGAAACAATAAAGTTATGTCCGCTTGACGTTTCAGCTCCAAATGTATGAACGCATTTCATTCAAATTTTTCCATTACCAGCTCTGATTATTTAGAAACGTTTTGCACCTAAGAGACATTCATTTGATAATCAGTAGAGCCGCTGACAAAGCAGCAAACACGATTACCCTTAAAATCAAAAGTCACAACATCAATAGCTGGTGTGTCCGTCATTATCCTGAACCGTTCAAGCACATTTAAACATCACTGAGCAAACTCTCTAGTAAGATGTTATGCGTGCTAGTTGTATGCATTGCAATAACGACCACAGCCATTAATCTGCAACATACTCTGACGTCATAAAACATCGATCACGAGTGAGTGTAAAAACACTCAAAAATTCATTTTTGGTCCAGAATTTGGATAACCAACAGAATCGAACATTTTTTTTTGTCATAACAAGCATTTCAACATTAATAAAGACTAATCAGCATCAACACAATTAATAATGGAAATTCTCTGATGATTTTGCAGTAAGGGGTGGGGTATAAAACAAAGATTTAGTAAGCCTTGATGCCCGATATCAGCCATAGTTTTTGTTTTTCTCTTTTGCGAAAGTGTTGTCTTAAACAAACACAACAAATCAAAACAAAAAACGGTCTCAAAATGATTTAAGGTTAAGGAGATCTGGCAGTTCTGGAATTGTTATTTGTTAATTTCAAAGGGAGGTAATTTCAGTTAATTTCGTAAATTAAAAGTTTTGAACTTGGGATTTAAAGATGTTTTTTCATTGTCGGACGTTTTGGGTTGCCAATTAACGTAAAATGTGTCACGTTTTTTTTTTGATTAACTTCCTGATGATAATGGGAAAAGCTGTGTGCACAATAGGTTCAATAACCCTTCAAGATAAGAAGATAAAAAATCAAATAATTACCAATTTTGTGTGTACGACGTTTAATAAACATTTTGGTTTTATTTTTGTTGCGGCATCTTTACTGGGTCGATAGATACAGTACCATGAAAATCGGACGTTTCTTTTTGTTTGAGTATATTAACAAACTAAGAGTTTTACCAACAGATTTTTCAAATGGCCAAACATTTGATGGCGGTGGTCTTGTAGATTTGGGTATAAAGTAATGAATCTGCTCGACCAGTGCCAAACGTTGAAAATTCTGAGTTTGTTTAAAATAGTTACATATTAATTACAGTATAACGTTGGCTTGCATCGTTTGTTGCCAAATTCATATTTGGTTGTGTACCCTACCGAATCTCTCAGTTACAGGATATACGACGTTGCTTTGAGTTAAAAAGTTGAGGTTACTTTGGATTATTTTTGTAAATTGTTGACAGCTAAAATGCAAAGTATTTACTTTGGGTTGAAACGTTGAGTCAAAACAGTTGACAAGAGTTGATAGCCGCGTTGAAACATTGGGTTGAAATGATTGTTAACAGTTTTAGAACGGTTGATAGTTGATGTTGAAACATTTATTTGAAATACTTGTTTACAGTTGATAAACAGTTGATAAGAGTTGATAGTTGATGATGAAGGTTGGTTTGTAATAGTTGTTCACAGCTGAAGTTGTCAACATAAATCATACATTGAATCTGTTATTTAACAAGATCAAAATGACCGTCATGGCCAATATATAGCCAACATTGAATTATGTCAGTTAAGCTTCAATTGCGTTGGCTTCTTTAGTTATGGTTCTCAGAAGAGAATCACTATAATTGCTTCCACTTGGTTCGTTCATCTATAATAATAAAATTTAATTCCATTCAGTAATTAACAATGGTGAACGTTGATTTAGGTAATCTTTCTATAATATTTCCATTAATACGTGTCAGATTTGCATCGAGTTTGAAGCAGATACCGGAGAAAAATGACAAGGCCATTGCATGTGACATTGGGAAAAAGATCTGGTTAAAAAGTTATTGACAGGTAACCGAAAAAATCGGTTGCTTATTAATAACTTTTTGTTTATTCATTATTCCAGGTATTTGCTTCAAACCCAATACCAATTTGATCAGTTTTAACAGAAATATCAAAGGCAGTCTTACCTGAATCCAGGAAAAATGACAAGTATCCGCCATTTAAACCCTCTAAAGCCACGTGATTCTCCACTGTGATACCTGTAGGCAGATTTGGTGGTCGATTTAGATTTTGTTCAAAAGGGTGAGGACATTTTATGTAATAAAAAGAATTCAATGTAGCAAGAAGGAAAGTAATATTCTTGTCTTAGTTTGAGAGAGAAAGAAGAAAAAGTTATATTTGGAAGTTTACTCTATTTCATTCATCAATAAGTAAGCAAATTTAGACAAAATATCTATAGACAAAATGTTGGGCCCTGATCTGGCTCCAAAATGATTACTTTGATGGTAAATTCGATGCAACAAAAGCTCTGAAGATATTGTTCCTTAGTGCTTAAGTAAATTCATTATAAAAACTGAATATTTACTTTATTGTATCAAGTGTTTAGTGAATGCTTAAAGTGATAGCTAACTTGATATTCATAGTCCACATGCACTCTTCTTGACCTTAACAGTATCCGAGTTTTCATAATTCAATCTATATTATGAGGGCATCGCTTCAGTTTAGCTTGTCTATAAATATTATTAATTTGTAACATGTCACATGAGTGTACTTGCTATCCCTTTGTCTTTCAGTATTTAACACTCACTGAGGATGGAAGAAATCACATAACAGATATAGCGAGAGGTCAAGAACCCATAGTTAAGGTAAGCTTGAGAGATTTCCCCTGATGTTTTAACGTTGGTTTAACATAAAGAAAGGAAGGTCAAATCTATATATATATTTCAAGTGGCTTCTTTCAGTGCATTTGACAAGTCTAATAGTAAGTACACATATACGCGTGCTAATTAGAATTAGCACAGGTCTGCTGATCATAACTTGTATATATTTTTTTTTTCATTTTTCATATCGGCCATGATATGACTTAAACACTGTTGAAAGGGACATAAACCTGCAATAATGGATTCAGGCATTTGATATTAAGTATAATGATCACACATAAAGAGCTAATTACATGCTCATTTAAGTATTTATATATCAAAGAGATTTAAGTTTTGTTAACTTAAATTGCTAACGGTATTTATAATAACTGTGCAGAACAGATGCATGTTTAATTTGCTGTTACACCAATGCAGACAATCAGGTTCAAAGCGTTCTTTGGTTAAGCAGTGTTGTCTTTTAATAAGCAATATCTGATAAGCTGCTGAATTAGGAACTTGTTTGTGACAAAAATGGCCTTATGGCATAAATCACCAGGTCATTTGATACTTTACATATGATATAGGAAAATTAGGGTAAATGCATGTTCTCCGAACAACTAGACGTAAAAGTCAGTTCGTTAAACTATGTAAGTAAAAGCAATGAGATGCCCTGGTATGGTAAGCTGATGTATAAAATGTGTGAAAATCGTTCAGTTTAGTATTAAACAGAGCTCAAGACGAGTGCTGTAAATAAAAACTCTTAATTATATGCTTTAAGCTTGAACATGTCATTGGAAATTGAATGATTCATGATGTAAATAAATAGATGTGTCACACACCTTCATGTAGACAATTTATTGAATCGTTAAAACCTATTTTCTTAGACAAAATATGGTGAAATCGATGTTGTAATTTGCTGTAATGACAGCTAATTTCTAAAGTTGATTAGGAAATTGTCTGTGCCAAAATCAGTTTGAGTTTCTTGTTTGGATATCTTGTGATTTAATTATAGGTGTAAGTGGGGAATGACAGTGTTGCATGTCACATTTACCAATCACTTTATCTAAACATACAAGTGACATATTATACATGAGATGCACTTAAGCTAAGCCAGAACAGACCACTCTTTTTTAAATTTAGACATATATTAAACAATTTGTGTTCAATATAGACTAGGGGTCAGATATTTGATAATTTTGTCTCATAGACTAGGGCTCAGATGATTTCTTCTCCCTATATATGATTGTTCTGTATATTTTGTTTGCAATTATTGTGATTCCTTTTTGTGGCTTGGTTTGTCTTATTTGATACCATATCTAGGATTCAAATGAGTTTTAAGCTTTGGTGAAGTATCTTGACAAATATCAGGAGATAGAATAGTAAATTATAAAGACAAAACACTAATAGTTCTTTCAGATAGCAAAGGCTCTAGGTTGCAAATCTTGGTAGAGTCAAGTTATCCTGAGAATGAAATTGTCTGGCAATGTAAAGGAGGTAGATCTTCTTTTCAGGCAGCTAGTTTTATACAGCATAATAAAGAGCAGTTCTTTAAAACATATCCTAATATTCTTATAGCTGTTTGATGGCAACATGTGATTTGACAAAATTTATTGAATCACATGAAGGTAGTGGTCCTAGATCGACAAAAAGAAGAAAGTGTATTGATTTGAGTGAGGCTACCGTAAATGACATCATAAGGCAGTATGATAGAATATTGTCAACTACAGCAGTTTATACACCAATGGTTAAAGTTGTATTTTTAGAGTGCCCACAATATTCTGTAGAGATTTGGAATCAGCATCAGTATTGACGAAATCCTGGTCTCTTTAAGGATAGAACAAGTTTATTGCTTGATAATATTGTACATTTGAATTGGGCAATGCCAGAAGTAAATACGCTAAACAGCATAAGTGATCCCAAGTGTGGATTAGATTTGATAAATATATACAAAAACAATAAGACCCATTCAACTGTCAAGGTGTCGTTTAGTAAACTAGTTGATGACATTCAACCTGATGTGAAACTGTCTAAATACTGGCTGCGTAGACTAGTTCTTCATTTAATAATTCCACATTGTAAAGACTGAGAAGTTTTGGTGTGTTATTCACACCTTTAACGATATTTAACTAAGCAGCTAGTAATTCAGCAGTCTATGGTGTTGCATAGTTAATGCTTGGTAAATCAGGTATCAGTTTTATATATGGCCCAAATCAAGAAGTGTTTACCAACTAGTGCAAATTTATAAGATTTATTAGTGTCAGTATAAGTAGCCATACTGTCTGACTTAAACACTGTGAAAATTTTAAAGTTAGATGTGTTGCCTTTTCTGCTCCTTGTAGCCTTGTGGTCACCGGCTGGGAAAATGCTGACCTCTTGTCTGTCGTGTTTGTTGTGATTTGTCACTTTTCCAAATGTGTCCTGGTCCACATCGGAATTAAGGGCGAGGTTGGCACCATGAAATTGGTTAAAGCCCTCCAGTAAAATATTTTACTGACCTTTCCAAGGCAGTACTTCTTTTGTGGATCTTTTATGTTTTTTCTGTCTTGTGTTTGTTATGCATTTGTGCACGTCTGTTTATTTGTGCATTGTGGTCACCTGCTGGGAAAGGGCTGACCACTTGGCTCTCGTATGTGGTGTATAACTGTGAGTTTGTCACTTTCCCATTGGTAATTATGGTCAGATGTGGTACTTGATTGTATCGATTCCTGATATTTGCACCCTTACTTACTTTCAACAAATTAAAGGTTAAACCTAAAGCAGATAGCCCTGAAGATTTAGAAAAATGGGTAAAGGAATTTGGTAAGGAAACAGGAATTAAAAAAGAACCAGAGCCAATTGGACTTATTAATAAAACCAAAACTACTATCTCTTCTGTTCACAAACCCTGTATTTCACTCTTTTATGGAGAGGCAAGCTATGCTCAATGGGTGTATAAGATCAGATGTCTTACCCTTGAGAAGATACATAGACCAAAGGTCATAGCTCAAGCCATTAGAAATTCTCCAAGGTGCGAAGCAAGTAATTTATTACATCGTTTAGGGTATGGTGCAAGTATATCAGATATACTTGAAAACATCGACAGTGTTTATGGAGAGGTATATGTAGATTTGAAAAAAACATCTTTACTTTAATTTTACAGCTCAAAACAAGAAGAGCATGAAGATGTTACTAATTGGTCAAGTAGGCTTGAATATGTTTTATCATCAGCAGTTGATAGAAAGTTGAACCAGGTCAAGTCAATGATGTGTTAAGAAACATGTTTTTCCAAGGACTCAGACCATCATTAAAGAGTATGTGTGCTTATAAATTTGAGCAGATAAAGGACTTTGACCATCTCAGAGATGCAATTAGGAAAGTTGAACAAGATCATTTATAACCAGATGAACATGTGACACATTGTAATGCATCAACAAATCAAGGCCAGAGTAATGATAAAAAGAGCTAAAAGAAATGAAATACATGATTTAATCATTTAATGACACAGTTCAAAAACTTCAAATATAAAGTAAATTCACAATTATCAAATATAACAAATCAAAGCTATACAAACACAAGAGGAGGGGGATAAAAGCAAACAGCAGTTAAACAATAGACAAAATGCACCACAAGATAGATCTTTCAACAGAAATTATGATAAGGGCCAAAGATATCAAGATTGATAAAGAGAACCAAGTACCACTAGACAAAATCAGAATTACGTTTACAAAACTATCAGCAAATATACAGAAATAGGTGTCAAACACAAAGAATTAGCAATGCATATCAAGGTCTAACACAACACAGCACAAATTAATTCCAAAACAATTTTAACAGACAGAATGAAGAGCAACCTTCACAGACAAAGGGTGACAATGAAGATAATTTGAACAAATGCCCTTTATGTTTCCGCTGTCATCAATATGGCCATTTATAGGAGGAATGTGGTGTCAGAATGGACCACAGCACAATATATTTAAACTAGGCTAGGTCTGTGGACAGGGGCAGTCTATGGGCAAGTAGAACCAATGTCCTTAAGCTTCAAATATGGTTGGAAGTAGCAATGAGTGTGATATTATGATAGAAGGTATTGAGCTTAAAGTTTTGTTAGACACATGATCTTGTGTCAGTACTTTAAGCCAGCCCTTCAATGACAGTCATTCTTAACATGTACCTTTATATCCTGTTCTATGACAGTCATTCTAAACATGCACATTTAAATCCTGTGGAATAAATTTTAAAAACTGGAATGTGTTGTTTGTAGTTCTATGTCATATTCTGGTTATGTTACAGTAGAGATAACCTCAGCAGGTATTCCAGGTGATAATATACAAGAGTTTATTTTTCTGGTTGTACCAGAAACTGAATATAACAAGACAGTTCCTTAACTCATTGGTACATATATCCTGGATTAATTGTTACTTCATTGTGAGAGCAAAACTGGAGAAAATTTTCTTTGAAATACTGCGTAACATACTAGTTGGTTTTTAGTGTTTAGAAGTATAGTAGTTAGAGAAAGCGAGCTCAGAAGAAATAAGAACAGGTTAGCATTGATTTGAAGTGCAGAATAGAAACACATTACAATCCCTCCAAATACCAGCATTACAGTCAAAGGCATAACAGCAAAAGAGGTAGACCATCAAGAAAAATGTGCTATGATAGTTAAAACAGAAGATTATGTTTTGCCATCAGATGTTGTCATCTCACCAGCTGTCGTAACTTAAATTTTGGAAAGAATGGTCTTGTTGATTTTCAATTCACTAATTCTAATGCACTTGCAAATGCAACCACGACGTTTGGTTGGATAACGTCATAAATTTGCGACAGTATATCCTGCGATATACTGTTGGAAACCCGACATCATTACGTAACGTCGCTTTTCATTGATTAACAAGTGAATATATGCAGCTGGCAAGCGCTTTTATGCAGCTGACAGCAGCTGGACGTATAGGCGCAACAAAGTAAATTTTTACTGTTTTTTATGAAGGGAAAATGTTAATAGTGCATTAGAATGGGAATGACCATATTCAAAATTTTCATTTAAGGAGGTATATCGTCGGATATACGTTCGGAAATCACGTTTTACGGCTCCGCTTATGCGTCACAGTAAAACTAAATTTCAGACCCTATATCCGATGATATACCTCCCCAAATGAAAATTTCGAATACAGTTATCCCCTAATTATACTTATGTTACTTACTACAGCTACATTTAACAATACACCAAGAGTATTAATTTGTGAATTGCAGCCTGTAACAGTAGACATGACATATCAGGTATCTTTAACAGCTAATACTGAAGAATCAATACAAGATACATTAGAAAACAAACTGATGGATTGTCTGAGGATCTCTTGACATAACATATAGAGGATAATTATTTTTTTGGGGTGATTGCCAAATATATTTCATCAAGTGTGGTGAAAAAATCATTAATTTTCACGAGTGCATAGCGAGTGAAAATGCTGATACTTTCACTGCACGAGATGAAATATATTATTATTTCATGAAAAAAAGTAAATTTTCTTTTTATTTTGTACTCAACAGAAACACAGAAAGCACAACCTAACCTTTTCCTTGGTCGTTTCTCGTTTAATTTGACTTTTGCAGTGAGTTTATTGGGTATAACATTGGGTGTAAATATGGTTTGCACCTAGAAAGGGGCTTAGAATCATAATTTAATGAACGAAACATAAGAAATCAGCATTTAAAGAAAGTCTATTGAGTGGCCCTTATGATAGGCGTCTCTTGCAAACTGGCGCTACGCAAGGCCAAACAGTGAAGTCATTATGTTTGATGTTGATGTCACAGCATGCGTAGCGTTATTTCTGACAAATATCCTTCACTTAAAACCTTTTGATAAACAATCCCAGTCCCAAAATTGTCAAGAAAGCCTTGGTTTACTTCAGCGAAAATATAAATCGTATCAGTCACTAGTGAAAAAAGTACGATATTTTTTCACTGTAGAAAAATACCAATTTTACTCACATTTGTTATGCATTGAAATCACTGCTTGTGATGAAATTAAAAGATATATTTCTACTGGTGAAACAGATATTGGTCATTGTACATTTGTTCAGCATAAGATTAATCTCACTGACGAAATAACTTTCAAACAGAGACATAGAAGAATTCTACCAGCCATGATAGAGGAGGTAAGGGCACACATTGAACAACTTGCATCATGTGGCATTATAAGACCAATACATTCTCCCTGGGCTTCAAATGTAGTTCTTTGTTGAAAGAAGGATGGACAACTCTGCATGTGTGTCGATTATAGACAATTGGACAACAGAACTTGGAAAGATTCATATGCTCTTCCAAGAATTGAAGAGATGTTAGACACTTTGTCTTGATCAAGGTATTTCACTCTCTTAGACATGAAAGTAAGTAAGGTTGCAAAGATCAGGAATCGATACAATCGAGTACCACACCTGACCCAGGATACCAATGGGAAAGTGACAAACTCACAGAAGACACCACAAACGAGAGCCAAGAGGTCAGCCCTTTCCCAGCAGGTGACCACGAAGCACATATAAACAGACGCGCACAAAACATAGCAAACACAAGACAGAACAAAAACATAAAAGATCCACAAAAGAAGTACCGCCTTGGAACGGTCAGTAAAATATTTTACTGGAGGGCTTAAACCGGTTTAACGGCGCCAACCTCACCCTTAATTCAGATGTGGATCAAGACACATAGATATTTGGTTTGCATGAAAGACCCCTAACTTATCAATGCATCATCTCCTAAAACATATAAATCAAGATATAACAAGGAGATAAAGCAAGGATAAGGACTCAACAGTAAATTAAACTGAATACCGGAGCAAAAGAAATCCAACAGGTAAACCCCGGTGGGCCCGACAAACAGCCAAAGCATCAGGCCCCAACCATCTCATCAATAGATAAGTCTTTAAGTCGGAACCATCATAGAGTCTGAAGTCCGACCCACCGGCGTGCAATTAAAGAGGAAAGCAAAGCTGCCAACTGTGATTGGGTTGACTACCAAGCATGCAGTCTGTTGCAATACATTAATATTATAGCCAATCTTTTTATAATGGGAAATTATTTTAATGAACTGCGCTGAAAAATTATTAGAACCAACAATCTTCTTCAATTTATACACCAAGTCACCATAGAAATCAGGTTCCAAAAGTCCTTGGCGCAAGAGAGATTTAAGTCCAACTTGGAATTTAGAAATCAAATCAAAGTATCGTCTATAAAATTTTGAAAATGTTTTGCGAAGTTTATGATACCGATAGCCCTGTTTAAGAAGTTTCTGAGTTAACAATTTATTGCGAGTGTTGAAGTCAGTAACATAGCTAGATGCTCTAGCAAAACGAATGAGTTGAGAGGTATAGACTCCATAGGATGTAGAACGAGGAACATCACCATCTAAAAATGGGAAATTGACAATTTCAAAATCAAAGTCGTCACGTTTATCATAAATTTTGGTAGAAACAATACCATTAGAAATTGACAAATGCAAGTCTAAAAATGCGGCTTCGGTATCTGAGGCATTGGCTTTATTAAGTTGGAGTTCTGAAGGGTATATTTGACTAACCATATTTTCAAAATAAACATTATTAATATTTAAAATATCGTCCAAATATCTGGAAGTAGTGTTAAACGCATCAATACATCAGCCTGCTTATCATCAGAAAGAGACATCATAAAGTCCCTTTCATAACAAAACAGGAATAAATCTGCAACCAGGGGAGCACAATTAGTGCCCATAGGAATCCCAACTACTTGTCTATAGAGCTTGGTGCCAAATCGAATAAAAATGTTGTCCAACAAAAAGGTCAGCGCATCACATACATTTTGACACGACCATGCATGATATTTTTTAGGTTTTTCTGAAGTAAAAAATGCATTTCTGTCACTACATGCAAGGTAAGGAGAGCCTTCTCTCTGGAAGGTTCTTTCAATAAGATCAATAAGTTTATCTTTAATTAAATTATGAGGTAAAGTAGTGTAAAGAGTAGAAAAATCATAAGTAGACAAACTGGTCGCATTGAAATCTCTAGCTTTAAGTTTATCTAAAATTTCACATGAATTTTTAATCGACCAAAATAGGTTTTTACCGGATCTCTCATATACTTTTCTAAAATTTCACCTGAATTTTTAATGAAATAAGGACATCACCAGGTCCAGGTATTGGAAGAACATAGATGTCGCACAGCTTTTACTCTAGGTCCCTCAGATTTCTGGGAACTAAAGCCTTACATTTGGTCTGAACAATGAGCGTTCAACTTACCTGAGACTTGTGGAACAATGCTTAGGAGAACATAAAAAAATATGAGCTATTTGCTTTGATGATTTAATATTTTTTTCAAATATGATGGAAGAACATTTACGAGAATTCTTCTATGTCGTAAAACGTCTAGACAAAGTTTTAAAAAGACTCAAAGATTGTAACTTGAAGTTAAATCCAATCTGAAGAAATGCCAATTCTGACAAACAAAAGTGAAATATGTAGACCATATTATGTCAGAAAATGGCATAGAAGCAGATCCAGAAAAACTTGAAAAAAATAGAAACTGAACATACCAAAGACTACAGAAGAAATTCAGATATTTACATCAATTGCAGCTTATTACCGTCAGTTTGTAAAAGTCTGTTCTAAAATTCCAAACTTCTTTCAGAATTACATCCAAGTACTTCAATCAAGAATTGTAAGAAGGTATAAACGTCAAATCTCTTTGTTTTGGGAAAAGTATAGGGAGATACTTTTTTTATTAATTTAAACAAGCTTTGTGTTCACAATCAATTTTAGGATATCCATATTATAATCTTCTATTTGAGTTACACACAGATGCATCATCTAAAGGCACTAGGAGCAGTTCTGTACCAGAAACAAAAAGGAACAATGAAAGTGATACATAATGCAAGCAGAGGTTTAAAAAGATCTGAAAAGAACTTGCTGAAGCCAAACTGGAATTCTTTGCTTTGAAATGATTAAATACAGAAAAACTACATAATAACCTTTACGGAAACAACTTCACTGTGACCACAGATAACAATCCTTTGACATATGCATTGTTAACAAGCCTGGCAAATCAATTACTGATGCTGACGTTTTGTCTAGATATCCAGGCAATATAGATAGAAAACGTGAAAAAAAATTCTGATTCAGTTAAAGTGATTTATGCCAGTGTTGTAACACCACATTTAGATACCAAATCTACGTCACTTGACTATCTCAGTGCAACAGAGTTCCCAGATGAACCAATAGCTCAAATAGAGCAAAAAGATATCAGAAAGCAACAGTTAGACGATAGTTGTCTTGGCTTTGGGGTAAGGGCAGTTAGAAATAAGACAAAACCTTACAGAGACACTTTAAGGAAGATAGAGAGGGCCTAGCAATGCATAAACTGTTCAACAGCCTCAAGCTGATTAGAGGAGTCCTGTACAGAGAGTTAGATATCGATAAAGAGAGGAAACATTTACTTTATGCCTTCATTTTTTATAGAATAAGTATTAGCATGTCTCTATAATGACATGGGGACATACAGGTAAAGAAAGAACACTGTCTTTGTTACATGGTTGTTTTTACTGGCCAGGCATGACATCTGATACAGAAAATTGATTGAAGAGGAAACTTTAGTAAAAGTGGTTCCAGAGCGCAGAAGACGGTTGCCAGGTGATGCTATTGAAACTGAAGAAGACACTTCAGTAGATACAAGTTGTAATGCAGCTGGAAATATAATACAAGGATCTACCAGAAGTAAACAGAAACTTGTATGGCAAATGCAGGAGACTTTGTTAGGCCAATTACAGAAAGGAGTGCAGCTTTACAGTCTCAGTGAAGTCTTTTACCTTATCGCAATTAGAACCAGATACTGTGTTTGCAATTGTAAACGGTTTTAAGTCGCATATTCTAAATTATTGGGACGTCATTTCAGGAAGAAGGGAAGGGTGTGGTAGAGGTAGATTTTCATTGTTTATAGTTTCATTCATTAAGGTAGCATTTTTGTTGTAGTAGCAGTGAAATAATTTACTTGATAAGTTCATTTTACTGTTTTGTTGCTTTTAATCAAGTTCAGTGCAGTCAGGTGTGATAGTTTTAAATGCATGGGAGACCTTTAGTTGCTCAAGTGAGCGACATAAGGTTGTATTTATATTTTTACTTCAAGTTGCTTAGGTGGGCACCGTTAGGTTAGATTAGTATTGTTTGCTGCTAGTATTTGTAAAGATCAACCAAGTACAGAATAGGCAGCTTTGGTGGTGAATTTAGCTTTCATTGGTCGAAAGGATGAGCGCATTTTACATAATAATATAATGAATCCTAGCAAGAAGGAAATCATATTCTTGTCTTAGTTTAAGAGAGAAAGAGCAGAAGTTAGATTTGGAAGTTAACTACAATTCATTCACTACCCAGTAAGTTTATTTAGACAAGATATCTTTAGACAAAATGTTGGGTCCTGATCGGGCTCCAAAATAGTTACTTTGATGGTATATTCCATGCAACAGAAGCTCTGAAGATATTGTTACTTTGTGCAGTAGTAAATTCATTATAAATAATCTGGCAAAATGGATCCTTTAGAAATAGTGAGAACCTACAAATAAAGAAAACAGCAGACTCGTTTTTCTTAGTCTGTTCATTAGAACAAATGCAATGTTCAACAATTCTTACACCCTCTAGCACCAGCTAAAGCAGTTTTCTGCTTTCTGTCCGAACCCAATATTTCTGTATGTCCAGAATATGAAAAAAATATCAACACTATATTGATGTATGTAGAGAAGTTTTACCAACTCCAGGCGGCGTAAGGACAGCTAAATCTTCATTTAAAGTTATCAAGTGTTTAGTAACTGCTAAAAGTAGCGCAGAGAAGATCCTGACTGAGAGCTAACTCGATATTTATAGTCTCAATGTACTATTTCTAGACCTAAACAGTGACTGAGTTTTCATAATTCAATTGATAATATGTCTTCATCACTTGTTGTTCCTTTGTCTTTCAGTATTTAACACTCACTGAGGATGGAAGAAATCGCATAGCAGATAGAGCGAGAGGACAAGAACCCATAGTTTAGGTAACATTGAGAGATCTCCCCTAATATTTTAACGTTGGTTTTACATAGAGAAAGGAAGTAAATAAGGGTGCAAAGATCAAGAAACGATACAATTAAGTACCCCACCCGACCCAGGATACCAATGGGAACACCACCAACGAGAGCCTAGAGGTCAGCCCTTTCCCAGCAGGTGATCACAAAGCACATATAAACAGACGCGCACAAAGACATAGCAAACACAAGACAGAACAAAAACATAAAAGATCAACAAAAGAAGTACCATCTTGGAATGGTCAGTAAACTATTCTACTGGAGGGCTTAAACATCTTTATTATACACCCCGCAAACTTTGTTTGTAGGGCCCGGGGTATACTGTTTTCACGTTGTCCGTGCGTCCGTCCGTGCGTCCTTGCGTCCGTCCATCCGTAACGCTTTGTTTCCTTAATAACTGGAAGAGTCATTGCAGGATTTTCATCAAACCTTGCATACATGTTCATATATGCAAAACAAATACTTTAGACAAAACAGTAAGGGCTAGGGGCCAATTTTATTAGAGTTATTTCCCTTTGTAGTTCTAAATGGCATTTAATATATTGCTTTATGCTTATGCTATTATAGGCCATACACGGGCCAATCAACTCCTACCACAGCTTTTGATGGAACAATTTGATACTTTTCCTATACAATGTAGACACATTGAACATATGCATAAAGGAGTTTAGTTCAGAAAAAATAATTTTTGACAAAATGACAGCTGTGAGAACTTAGACAATTTTTCCCTAATAAGGTGTTTGTATATGCATAGACAGTGCCTTTATGGGCCGATCAACTCCTACCACAGCTTTTTATGGAGCAATTTGATACTTTGCCTATACAATGTAGACACATTTAACATATGCATGAAGGAGTTTGGTTTGGAAACAATATTTTTTGACAAAATGACAGCTGTGAGAACTTAGACAATTTTTCCCTAATAAGGCTTTTGTATATGCATAGATGGTGCCTTCATGGGCCGATCAACTCCTACCACAGCTTTAAATGGAACAATTTCATACTTTGCCTATACAATGTAAACACATTGAACATATGCATGAAGGAGTTTTGTTCAGAAAAAATAATTTTTGACGAAATGACAGCTGTGAGAACTTAGACAATTTTTCCCTTATTAGGCTTTCGTATATGCATAGTAGTGCCTTCATTGGCCGATCAGCTCCTACTACAGCTTTTGATGGAACAATTTGATACTTTGGCAATACAATGTAAACACATTGAACATATGCATGAAGGAGTTTGTTCAGAAAAAAATAATTTTTGACGAAATGACAGCTGTGAGAACTTAGACAATTTTTCCCTAATAAGGCTTTTGTATATGCATTGATGGTGCCTTCATGGGCCGATCAACTCCTACTACAGCTTTGATGAAAAATTTGATACTTTGCCGATACAATGTAGACACATTGAACATATGCATGAAGGAGTTTGGTTCAGAAAAAATAATTTTGACAAAATGACAGCTGTGAGAACTTAGACAATTATTCCCTTATATGGCTTTTGTATATGCATTGATAGTGCCTTTATGGGCCGATCAACTCCTACCACAGCTTTTGATGAAGCAATTTGATACTTTGTCAATACAATGTAGACACAATGAACATATGCATGAAGGAGTTTATAAGTTTTGCTGAACTTAGACAATTATTCTCTTATATGGTTTTTGTATATGCATGGATAGTGCCTTTATGGGCCGATTCACTCCTACTAAAGCTTTTGATGGAGCAATTTGATACTTTGCCGATACAATGTAGACACATTTAACATATGCATGAAGGAGTTTATAATTTTTGTTTGCACAGATTCTACTGAAATATTCTTATCAAAACTAAGGTCTCCTTGTTCGAACTATAAATTGCCAAGTTTTTTCACTGACTCTTACTGTGCGGGGGGTATCTAATAAGCATTGCTTATTGACTTTTTTTCATTTATTTCAAATAGAGTATTTCAGTGCATTTGAAGAGCCTAATCGTAAGTATACATATATGCATGCTAATTAGAAGGACGTCTGACACTTTGATGGGGTATCTGCCTATTTGTCAGATGCTTCCCAATACTGTCCTATACATAAGATATCACTGGTATCCATTTGGATAGGACGCTTGATGTATTAGGAACGAATTAAGGCTATATTTAGACAGGCAGACCCCTACGACAAAACAGGAGAGGTAGGGGTAGGGGTTACAAAATTAGAAATCACCAAAACAGTCAAGAATCAATTAGTTTCACATGTATGGGTATTAAATCATCAATACTTGATTACAAATCACAGGGAAAGTATTTAAAGTCCAAATTCATGAATATTTTAATGATTATTTTTGTTGTTGTTTTTTTCTATTTGATTTGTTAAGAACTATTTTGAAGCGCAACTGTAGTCTATATTTCAACCTTGATAACAATGTATTTAACTGGTGCAATATTATACAGTAGTGTACTATAACCATTCATCCATGCGTAAAGTACACCTAGTCAAGGGGCATGTAGTTTATGTGTATTGGATAGATACAGTATATGTGCAAAATAATCTATCAACTGAATTTAGCAAAAAGACAATTTTCATAATTTAAAGAAAAATATGCTAAAAACGTTGTTATATTTCATGATTAATTGGTTATGAAAGGGAAGCTTACTTGTACTAATTATTTCATTATACTAGAAAAAAAAAGAAGATTTCAAGAAAGCACACCAAAAATCCAAATGCTAATGTTTTGGCTCTCCCAGACGTCATATTTTGTGCTGTAGAATATCATTCCCCCCCCCTCCCCCGAGTCCCAACTAACTGTTCACATATATTATGTAAAATATAAGAATACGTGCAAAAGGATTAATTGGGACTCTGGGGGGAATGATGGTTTAAAAATATTTATCTATTGCCTATATGTATAATACAAAATGTGACCATTTTAGCCCCAAAATAAAGCTGTACATTCATATAAATAGGAAATCAAATGCAAAATCATAAAATATAGAACAACAGCAAGCTTATACATGAAGATTGAAGCATTTGATCGACTTTAATTTTTATTGAAATTATAGGCAGCGATACACTGTGATTCCCATTACCACCGTCAGAGGTACTTAGCCCAAGTCTATTGATCATATTTTGCATATATTTTTATCACTATGCTGTTTTTAAAAAAGCGAGGGGGATATTGTTATCACCTCCATCCGCCCATCTATCCGTCTGTCCATCTGTCCCCTATCTACTCCTATACCATTGGACACAATCCAAACAAATTTTAACATGTCCGACTACAGATGCGTGTTTGACTGCAGATCCAGGGGTTGCAAGTTGGATCCTGGCCCAGTCCCATACTTTCGTTGAGATTGATCATGAAAACATTTCTAAGGTCATTCTCTTCCCTTCCACTGATTCAATCAAAAAGGGTTGTTGTCAGTTAAAAGCGAAAGTGAGTTGCTCACATGAATGAGGCATGGAATGGCACAATTATTTTAGCCCCGCCTCCTGGGGCCTTGGGGAGGTGCCAGGAAGTTTAAGAATTCAAGAGGCTCAAAAATTTAATTTTCCGACATTCAACCAAAGAACTTTGGTGTGTGAGTTACTCACGTAAATGGCATGTTCAACAGCACAATTTGGGTCACCATCCACTGAGGCCATTGGGAGGGGCCAAAAGGACAAATATCATTAAAAAGTCAATTTCAAAGGTTTTTAAACAAAACTTGGTGTATCTTCTCAAAAATGCAAGATATAAACATATTCGACGAGAATTTCATTCAGTCGCCTGGGTCATGCTCCAGGGTTGGGGTCAAAAATTAAATTTTCTGTACATGGTCATGTGGCATATCAAATTAAAGGTGATGATCAATAGACCAGGATACATTAAAAATGACCTTAAGATCAAACTGGTGACCTTGTGATGGGGTCAAAATGTTAAATACCATTAGATTTCTTTAGGGGCATGGGAGTATGTGATGGCGCGCCATCGAATATGTTCTTATTCATTATTCATATTGACCAGACAGTGATTTTGAAATTTAGTTTAAATGTACAACATGTTGATAGAGAAACAAGAGGGCCCTGGGTCCCTCACCTGAGAATGACTGATCAGTGGAGTGGGACCATTTGTGACATTTTGGTTGAGTGCATCATGAGGAACAATTTTGTGAAAATAAATTGAATTTGGGTCAGTGGTTCAGGAGATGTCGTTTAAAAAATTTCTTTTCTGGAGCTCTGGCAGTCCTCTTGTTTGGTGGAACAGAACCGTTTATGCAATTTTGAAAGAGGGCATTCATGTGAAGTTATATCAAATTTTGATCATTTGTTCAGAGAAGATGTCGTTTAAAGACATTGCTTATCTAAAGCTCTGGCAGCCCTTTGTTCAGCAGACCAGAACCATTTGTGCAATTTGAGTAGGAGGTATCATGTTGATTGATTCTGTGAAATTATTTTGAATTTCGGTAGAAGATATCATGTGGATCGATTCTGTGAAATTACTTTGAATTTGGAAAAGTGGTTCAGGAGGAAATGCAGTTTAAATGTATTGTATTACTTATCTGGAGCTCTGGTAGCCCTTTTGTTTGGCAGAGTGTAAGCATTTGTGCAATTTGGGTAAAGGGTATTATGAGGAACAATTCTGTTAAAATTATTTTAAATTTGGGTCAGTATTTCAGGAGGAGATGTCGTTTAAAATGTTTCTTATCTGGAACTCTGGCGGCCCTTTTGTTTGGCAGAGTGTGTGCATTTGTGCAATTTGGGTAAAGGGTATTATGAGGAACAATTCTGTTAAAATAATTTTAAATTTGGGTCAGTATTTCAGGAGGAGATGTCGTTTAAAATATTTCTTATCTGGAACTCTGGCGGCCCTCCTACTCAGTGGAGCAAAACCATTTATGCAATGTTAAAAGAGGGCATCATGGGGAACATTCTTGTGAAGCTATATGAAATTTCGACCAGTGGTTCAGGAGAAGTCATTTTAAGACATTTCTTATCTAGCGATCTGGCAGCCCTCTATTTAGTGGACTGGAACCATTTGTGCAAGTTTTGAGGAAGACATTATGAGGGCCAATCTTGTGAAATTATTTAGAATTTGGACCAATGGAGGAAATGCCTTTAAAAAGTATTTCTTATCTGTAGCTCTGGCAGCTCTTTTGTTCAGCGGAGCGGAACCATTGTGCAATTTTGGAAGAGCGTATTATGAGAAACTTTTCTGTGAAATTATTTTGAATTTGGGTCAGTGGTTCAGGAGAAGATGTCGTTTAAAGGATTTCTTATCTGGAGCTATGGCGGCTCTTCTGTTCGGGGGAGCAGAACCATTAATGCAATTTTGAAAGAGGGCATCAAGGGAAACATTCATGTGAAGTTATATGAAGTTTGGACTTCCGCTCAGGTGAGCTAAAAAGAGGATACACAAGATGTTCAATCCTGCATACATCACCATCTATGAAGCCACAGACATACACTGAAGAAGAGGACTTGGGGTCTTACCTGATTCATTTTGAAGTATACTTGAGCATGGAAGGTTGGCTTACAATAACTTTAAAGAGGAATTACTCAAGTCTACTGCATGACATTGATTCCAGCAGAAAGGTTAGCGTATCACATACTGACAGTAAAGAAAGGTCTACGTTTTGGTAACATTCATCACTAGCCTAAATGGATATCAAAGTTTGAAGCTGGGGTATGCAGATAAAATGAATCTATATTTGAGTAAGGGGATGATCTACGCTGTATGGCCCATCTTGCTTACAGTAATATGAACCATGAAACCAGAGAGATGCTAGTATATAAATCGGTGTCACCTGAATAAAAATAAAATTGCCTTTCTTAGAACTTTACTTATGTAACCAAAGCTATGACGATTATAAAAATATGAGAGGACATTCTGGGAAAAAACTAGTCCAAGAACCTGGTTCGTCAAGCTATTGTAGAGCCTGACAGGTATACGCAGGATACAGAACGCTTCAGTTACAACAGAAATGATAGATTTACAAGTCATTCTCATACAACTTCAAAACTGTGTAGAATTGTTGAACAGACTGTGTAACACCCAAACACGAGTCGATCAGGGCCTTATGCAATGGCCAGGGTCTTTGCTACATTTAGTTCTATTCACGTCGCATTCAAAATGATTTCCCACATGAGGAGCAGAACAAAAGAGACCAGCGACCTTTCAGCACCATATCCCCATTCACATCAACAACCCTTGAGGGAGTAATATAATGGAAATAAACAGGAAACGATTATCCATCAACTCAATAGGCTTACGGCCAGTGGAAGAAGATATGTCAACAAGAAATGAGCAACAGTTAGAATTATAAGCGGAAGTAACCAGCCCTTGTGCTGCAAAACTAGATGATGATCTCATTTATCCTATCCAAATGAAGTCAAATACTCCAGCTAAGGTTTATCTCATTGACAGACTTAGGGCATACCAAGGGTAATACCCCACTGAAATGGTTTGCAAAAGCATTAAAAGAGTCATCAGAGTTGCTAAGGGGTATATGTTATATCCCGTATGTGCTGAATTTAGAAGTTTGATTGAAAACAATCTGAAACCTGCGAGCATAACCTGTAAGCTGTAGAGAAAATAATCTTGGTTCTGTGAGATGTGAAAAATTTGGTGCCAGGAGAGTTGGCTATCTTGTATGTGATATTTTCTTGTGTTTTTGTCACTTTTCAATATGGTGTCCTAGTATTTGATTGTATCAATTCCTGATTTTGTCTTCTTCTTTACTTTGTACAGAGAGGCATATAGGTTGCTCACTTGAACTTTCTGTGTGAATCGAAGACCTTATAAAAAATGGTTTTCAAACGGATCAAATTTCATATCACAGTTCAAAATTATGGCATGTATGGGAAGCATAGACACAAGTGACAAGGGAAAATAGTTATATTAGTAAATGAACAAGTTAAACAATTTATTAAAATATACAATCGCAAATATTTCAGGCATGCAAATACATTTTCACATAATAGTTTTAACACATGTACATTTCATCAGTAATAATTGAGATGTTAAAATGCAGCATAATTCTGCATTTCATCAGGGTCTTTACTGTTTGTTAAGATAAAATAAGATCTTCAATCAAAAGAATTTCTTTTTACACAAATCATAACCTTACACCCCTAGAAATGGACAATGGACTATTCCAAGCTTATTTATCAAACCAGAAGGAAGAATCCATTAATACACTAAAGGTAAACCATTTATGTTTCTGAAGATTGCGGACATTGAGATTCCCATATGGGTCCAGCATTTCATCAGAGTCTGCACTGTTTGCTAGATGGAAACACAATACAGGTACTGAGATGCATTATTATGTAGAAAATTCGACAAGCAATCCTTTGAAGTGCTAAACTGACTAGTCCGTGCTTATGTTGGTGTGTGGGGGCGCGATCCGTCAAAAATGTAAGGGATTAAGGCTATATTTGCTCAAAGTAGTTAATTGATTATATACAGTCAGCTTGTCTAAAACAACTATTCTTGGGAAATGTCATAATTGCCGGTTTGCAAGAATGCTTGTTTCAATCAAGTAAATTTGAAATTAAAGATATAAATACGTGATAACTGAAGGTTATGAAAGTTGGGTCTCTGGATAAAATAATTTCTAAAAACAGCGGTCTTTAGTACAGTTTCTGCTGAAATGATCAACTTTATACACAGTATATGCTCTGTTATGATAAACTGGACAGTTGACCTGAAAACTGCGACAAAAGTTTATTTTAAAGTACTGCATGATAGAACATTTTCGCAAAATATTTTAAGAGTCTGCCCTAAGTATTTTATTATCAGGTTCATTTAATTGCCTGGAATCAACTATCTTGTCCTGTCTTCGTCTTAATTATTTTATGTAGTGACTGCAAAAAATGGATGTGAAATGCCTTAAAATGTGATTTACTATTTTTTGATGTTCATTACAATAATAAACAACAGAGAAAATTATTGGTTTATCTAACAGACAATCAAATGCTGTTTAAATTCATCTTAATTAACCAAATGTGCTTGTTGTTATTATCTAATGTTAAATTATGGTAAGGATTCAAATTTAAAGTTTCCAGGATCTATTTTGACACAAATAATTAATGGTACGATCGTGCTTGAAAAGAAATTGTTATGTATCTAAGCCTACACTGGACTTTAAATGGCAGTCAATTACTGCTTAATTCTTTGATCTCTCTACTATTGGGGTCAGCACATAAATGTTCTGTATTTATCAGCATTGAACTAAGATTATCGTACAAATTGTGAATTAGAATGCTGTGATAGTCAACATTTGGGACTGTTAACTGTGACTGGTTAAGTAGAGTGTTCAGTGTTAAGATTCATCAATATACTTGATGATTGGGGCCTGATGCTGCATCTGTTGACAGGCCGACTGTGTTTAACTGATGGATTTATTTTGCTCCGATATTCAGTTGTATGTTCTTTTGAGTCCTTATCTTTGTTTAATTTCTTTTTCTACTTTGATTTATATGTACTAGGAGATGATTCATGGATAAGTAAGAGATCATGCAAACCAAACATTTAAGTGTCTTGATCCACATCAGAACTAAGGGTAGGGTTGGTACCATCAAACTTGTTTTAGCCCTCCAGTTTTTTTTGACTGACCGTTTCAAGTCGGTGTTTATTTGTATATCTTTTTTGTTATTTGTGTTTTTCTTTACCATACTGTAATGTCTGTTTCTGGCAGCCTTGTGGCCACCTGTTGGCAAATGGCTGACCTCTTGGCTTTCTTGTATGTGATGTTTTCTTGTGTTTCTCACTTCCCCATTCAGTGTCCTGGGTCAGGTGTGGTACTTGATTGTATCGATTTCTGATCTTAGCCTTCTTCCGTTAACTACACAAGAGAAATTCCATGTTTGGTTGAAAAAACTGTTGTAGTGTGACCTGGCCTGATTAAAATAAGGCGTCACTGTAAGGAATATAAATTGTGATAGGATACTCGATCACTTGATGGTTAAACCCCCAGCTAGACATGTGTGAAGACTGTATAAACTTGGTTGTGACTGAACCGTACATGTACCTGAAACAAGAAAGAAACACTGTTCAATATAAAGTCTGATAGAGACAGCAGTTGAGGGGTTTAGGAAAACAGCAATTTTAACTGTGAGTATAAACTTAAATGGAACAGACAGAAGCAGACTGTAGCATAGAGAAAAGTTTCCTCTTAAATAAAGAACTTTACAAGCCATAAATTGCAAAGTGAATTTTATCAAAATCATATTGAAAGTAAGTAAGCTATGGAAACCGGTCTTTTGAACGTTAGTAAAACGGCACTGCTTTTTTAACATGCGTCACATTGGCAAAACACAGGTCTGGTAGTGGGTTTACTCTGTCCATCCATCTTCAACTGTCTGCAACACCTTTGGGGTGCCTAGTTTTTGTGTAATCTGTAACTCAGAAGTTTTCATTCCTTTATGTTCAAACTTCACTTACTATTTTCGTATAATGATTGTTAAAGTTATGCATTTTTTGCACATTTTATGAATATTTTCTCATTTTTACAGGTATTGAACTTTGACATTTTCCTTCTGTCCATCTATCCGACCACAACTTTTTTGTGTGCCGAGTTTGTGTAATTTGTCACTCCAAAAGTTTCATTCCTTTATATTTAATTTTAACATCACGATTGTTAACACATTCAAAGATAGTATGCAGCTCATGTTTTGCGCACATTTTCATGTATAGTGTCTCTTTTGAGGGAGAGTGATAGAGGCGTTGGTCTTTGACAATTTTATCCATCCATAATACTTAGATAGTACCTGGTTTGTGTAATTGGTATCTCCAGCTGTTTTATTTCTTTTATATTCAAACTTTGCCTGATGATTGTTCACATACTAAAATGTGCACCTTCTATTTTGTGCACATCTGCTAATATCTTTCCATTGTTTGGGGTGTGATGAAATAAGATATTCTTCCATCCAAAAAACTTATGAGTGTCTGGTTTGTGTAATATGTTACTTCAACAGTTTACGTTCCTTTATATTCAAACTTTGCTTAATAATTGTTCACACATTGAAAATATGCACCTCTTATTTGGGAGTGTTGACTTAGACAGTATTTTGTCTACACAACCTTTGTGCTACTTACACTGTGCAATCTGTAATCTTGCATACTGATATCTGATATATTTTTGAAGATGTGTACCTCCTATTTTGTACAGTGTTGGTATATGTTTTCACATAGTCAGGGGCGTAGCTAAACGCTGACATAGTTACGCACATCAAGGGGAGACTACTGCAACAGAAGTGTTTGTAATCAATGGGACTTCTCTTAAAGGGAGGAATTTGCTCCCAGAAGATCGAATTATTTCCTTTAAGGGCAGTTCCTAATGGCAAGAAAAACTCACTAGTACCGCATTTTGAGATTTCTCTTGAATATGTACAATTTCATTACACACATAGACTGGGCCCCGTAGCGCATTCCACAATGTGTCTAGCTACAGACGCTTGTCTGACTGCAGATCCAGGGGTCGTGATTTCGATCCCGGCCCCGTCATATACTTTCGTGGAGATCGATCATGAAATGATTTCTATGGTCATTCTCCTGCCTTCCCCTGAATCATTCAAGAAGGTTTGTTGTCAGTTACAAGCGAAAGTTTGTGAACGAATTACTAATTAACCGCTGGTTCAAGCTTGCCCAGGAAAAGTTTGTTTAGGTGAACTGACCGTCCTGCCATGACCATAGCTGTTGACTTTGGACGTCAAGCAACAAAACAAACAAACAAACAAATTACACACTTGGGTTACTGTGTAATTGGAGGTAAGCAAATGATAGTTTTTCGTTGTTAAACTTAGATATTTCTACAGCCACAACACATGGAACTTAGTCATTTTTGTTATATTGTATCGCACAGCTTTCATTTCTTTTATACAAGCTTTTTATTCATACAAATCTCATCAAAAATTTTGGCAGGTGTGTGTATGGGGAATCAATTAATTTAAATAGTCTTCCCTAAAAGATATATCAATTATTATTTTGGTGACGCAGGTCAAGAACAGAGTTTTGTCTTGTTTTATTGTCTACGCATGCGTCGATATTAAAAGGTCCACATGTTTGCTATGGCCCATCACCGCTGAAAAATGGGTTGAGTGTTAAAACCCAGTATGCATCACTCAAACACTTGCGTTAACTAGATCTACGAGAATTGGATGTGTCGTCTGGCAAAACAGAAGTCAAGCAAAGTAAGTAAGGGTGCAAAGATCAGGAATCGATACAATTAAGTACCACACCTGACCCAGGATACCAATGGGAAAGCTAGAAACTCACAGTTAGACACCACAAACGAGAGCCAAGAGGTCAGCCCTTTCCCAGCAGTTGACTACAAAGCACATATAGACAGACGCGCACAAAGACATAGCAAACACCAGAAAGAAAAAAACATACAAGAACCACAAAAGAAGTACCGCCTTGGAACGGTTAGTAAAATATTTTACTGAAGGGCTTAAACCGGTTTAACAGCGCCAACCTCACCCTTATTTCAGATGTGGATCAAGACACATAGATATTTGGTTTGCATAAAAGACCCCTAACCTATCAATGCATCATCTCTTAAAACATATAAATCAAGATATAACAAGGAGATAAAGCAAATATAAGGACTCAACAGTAAATATAATTGAATACCGGAGCAAAAGAAATCCAACAGGTGAACCCCGGTGGGCCCGACAAACAGCCAAAGCATCAGGCCCCTACCATTTCATCAATAGATAAGTATTTAAGTTGGAAACATCATAGAATCTGAAGTCCGACCCCCCCCCCCCGTGTGCAATTAAAGAGGAAAGCAAAGTTGCCAACTGTGATTGGGTTGACCACCAAGCATGCAGTCTGTTGCAATACATTAAGGTTATAGCCAATCTTTTTATAGTGGGAAATTATTTTAATGAACTGCGCTGAAAAATTATTAGAGCCAACAATCTTCTTCAATTTATACACCAAATCACCAGGGAAATCATGTTCTAAAAGTCCTTGGCGCAAGAGAGATTTAAGTCCAACTTGGAATTTAGAAATCAAATCATAGTATCATCTGTAAAATTTAGAAAAATGTTTTGCGAAGTTTATGATACCTATAGCCTCGTTTAAATATCTGACTTCTACCTGACCTAGAATACAGAGATGTGTGTAAGGTCCAAGTGTTTTCTTCTATGTAAATCTATACTTCTTGCTCTTATTTTGATAGCATAACCACATTCAGATTTGTTTTACCTCTTAACCAAGTCACAGGTTTAGGGTGTGTGCTGTATGTTCCAATCTCTTTATATTGATATGCAACATGACCATGGTTTGGGGTCTGCGGGTTATTTTTTGCTATCATATTGGTGTAATTGTGATTCCCTAAAATGTGATATGCAACATGACCTTGTTCTGAAAAAGTTGAATTTTGACCTTTTAAAGTAAGCATTCCCAGGGTCGGTGGGGGGGGGGGGGGCAGCGTACAAAATAATTGCCACCATGTTGCTGCATTTGTGATTCCTTTTAAATTATACGCAACATGGCTTGTTCTGAACAAGTCCAGATTTGCCTTTTGGGTCAGATGGGGGGGGGGCTGAAGGCAAAATTTATGCGACCTTGTTGCTGCATTTGTGATTCCCTTTAACTATATGTGCAACATGACTGTGTTCTGAAAAAGTTAAATGTTTACCTTTTGACCCCCAGTGTCGGGAGTGGGGTGTCTGCTGGCAAAATATTTGCAACGATGTTGCAGCATTTCTGATTCCCTTTAATTAGATATGCAATATGACCATTTTCTGAAAAAGTTGAAGTTTGACCATTTGACCCACCCACAGGGTCACCTTTAATAGCCAACCCATAACAATGACTGGCATTACAATATTAAGAGATGGAAATATAATATTTTCTGCACTAATTTTTTTTTGAAAACATCTTGCACATGGCCAGGTCATAGAAGCGGTTGTGAAATCAATGACACGTGCGGACACAGATTGATATAAAGATTTATTCAACCAATATGGCGAATCACATAAAGACGCATTTGGCAAACGATTTTGCCACATGTACCCACAATGCTCAACTTAGATAGGTCAGTATTTGATAAAATGCCCTCCTATCGGAAAGTAATGGGTCTTGTTTGGATATACGATGAGGCTTCAGAAATAAGGGTTAGGGGCAACATCTAGGTGAGGTGGTAAACATGATTAAAAAATTCCAGCATTGGTTACACGTAGAATCTCTGTCACCATGAGTATCCAGCAAGCTCAGCATAAGTTTTAAAAACAAATTAATATTCTTATGTGATATTGCCGTTTCTGCTGTTGTTTATTTTTTTAATGTTTTTATTGCAACGTTGGGCATAAATCATGCACAGATCAAGAATCTTTTATTTGAGGGTGCAATTGTGGACGAGCTTTTTTTTGCTTTTTTTTTAAATAGACGAATCCAAATACTACTATAGCAGCATCAAAACTATAGATTTTAATGTTATTAGGCTGTTTAGAAAAATGATGTTTTTGGTATAAAATTTTTGTTGATATTTTTGAGGTCATCAGAAATTTGGACTATTGTGAGGGCCATTTCTTTGCATTTTATGGTGATTTCTAAGGGTCAAGGTACATACTGGGAATACTTTTTATGCCCCAAAGGAACTTTGGGATTGCACTGTCCATCCATACTTCCCTCCTTCAGTCTGTCTGTTAGGCTTCATGTCTGGTGCATATCTCCTATTTTCTTCGACGTATGAATTCCAAATTGGTGTGTGGATGCATCTTGGGATGGGGTGTAGTGCGTACCAATTATGGGTTAGATTGATCTTGACCTCTGACCTAGTTTTTAGAATAATCATGTCTGGAGCATATCACTTATATTATTTGAGGTAGGAACCCAATTTTAGTGTGTGGATGCATCTTGGGATGAAAAAGTGTCGCGTACCGTCCTTGGGTCACTGTGACCTTGACCTCTGACCTATTTTCTAGACTCCGCATTGAGTCTAGTGCATATCTATCATTTTATTAAAGTTCATGGATTTTTGCGCATATATCCTATATTCTTTGAGGTAGGAATCCAAAAGTTCTTTTGAATGCATCTAGGGATGGCGGAGTCTCACATTCCATTTTCGGGGCACTGTGACCTTGACCCCTGACCTAGTTTTTAAAATATTCATGTCTAAAGCATAATTCGTATATTATTTGAGGCAGGAATCCAAAATTTAGTGTGTTGGTGCATCTTGGGATGACAGAATGTCATGTTCCATCCTTGGGTCACTGTGACTTTGCACTCTGACCTAGTTTCTAGAATCCGCATTGAGTCTGGTGCATAACTATTGTATTATTTGAGGTAGGAATCCAAAATTTGGTTTGTGGATGCATCTTGGGAAAGCGGAGTCTAGAGGATCATTTTCGAATCACTGTGATCGTAACATTGAACTCTGACCTAGCGCTTTAGAATAATCGTATCTGGACCACATCTCTTGTATTATTTGAGATAAAAATCCCCAATTCGGTGTGGATGGAACTTGGGATAATGGAGTGTCTTATCACATCCTTGGATCATTGTGACCTTGACCTCTGATTTTTTTCCCGAATCTGCATCGAATCTGCATATCTCCTATATTCTTTAAAGTAAGAAATTATCCCAAATTTGGTGTGTGGCTGCATCTTTGAAAAGTGGAGTGTCGTATACAATGATTTACTTACTGTGACCTTGACCTCCGACCTAGTTTCTTAAATAATCGTGGCCTGAGTATATCTCATATTATTTGAGGAATATATTCACAGTTTTGTGTGGATGGGTCTTTGGATGACCGAGTTTCACACATCATCATTAGGTTACGATGACCTTGACCTCTGGCCTAAGTTCCAGAATATGCATCGACTCCAGTGCATATCTCCTGTATTACTTGAGGAAGCAATCCCAATTTTAGCTTATGGATGGTCGATGTATGGCGGAGTGTTACATACCATTATTGGTCACTATTACATATATTATTTTACTTGAGTTAGTAATCTAAAATTATATCTGGATGCATCCAGCAATGACGGAGTATCATGTACTAGGTTTGGGTCGCGTGACCTTTACCTTGACTTCGTTTCTATAGTAATTGTGTCGGGAGTATATCTCCTATACTATCTAAGGTTTTCATTTGATTTTATCATTTTCGTCCCATCAACCATTTTTTCAGTTATTTTGGGACGGGTCTTCCTGGGTTGAACCAGTACTAAGCTAGGATTAATGTGTCTTGCTCAAAGACACAACATAGTGACACCGGCGAGGCTCAAACTTGTGGCCCCTCGGTCTCGAGTCAAACACTCTGCCACTGAGCTCCTGGGCTCCCTTATTATCTGAGGTAGGATCCCAAATTTGGTGTACGGTTGGACCTTGGGATGGCAGAGTGTCATATATCAGTTTTGGATCACCTTGTTTCTAGAATAATCGTGTCAGGAGCGTATCTCCTATTTTATTTGTATTTTGAATCCCAAATTTGGTGTATGGATGCATCCTCCAATGGTGGTAAGTTGCGTACCATTTTGGGTCATTGTGACCTTGACCTATGACCTAGTTTCTAGAATAATCGTGCCTGGAGGATTTGTCCATAATTGTTTTGAGTTAGGAATCCCATACTTGGTGTCTGGATTTATCTTGTGATGGCATGCATACCATTTTGGGATACTTTGACATTAACTGCAGATCTCATTTTTAGGGTTTTCGTGTCTGGATATTCTATCTTCTATATTACAGGTGACTTTCGTAACTTTCTTAACATAAAATACGTCTTATGCTAGGTAAATTCCTTTAGGGGACATTCGTCATCTTACTGTGACATGTCTTGTTTGTATCAAATTTTCAAATAGTTTTGGGGTATGCTTGGTAGTCCTGATATTATGGGAGAATAAACAGTAGATACTCGAACCTAGCATACATAACAAGAACTACTGAGCCCCCCCCCCCCCCCACACACACACAACCCACCCAACCCCACCACTAGGTTATGGTCTTACATTGAATGCTGGTTAGGTAGTTTTGTGATTTTCTGGGAATCCGGAGCAGTATTGCTAAGAAATTCTATAGATTTGTAGGGGGTCCGCAAATGTGAATACTCAATGAATGTTGTAGAGAAAACTTGATATCTTTGGCATAACCTGCCATGGCTAATTGATTTCTTTACTTTCTTCTAGGTCGCATATTCACAACAGTGTCTTGAAATCTATTACCAATTATGTCTGAAGGCTTTACCTAGTTCTGGGATCGAAGAGATATCACAATGACGACTCTAGAGGGGCGACTTAGAGACCCAGAATACCGTAATTGGGTAAAAACTGCACTCTGTCTGCAGTACACAAGAGATGGACTGGTGACATTCACTGACCAGAAAAGCTCAGAACTTAACCAGACTGTCATCCGACAGCTGTGTCAAAGCGGAAACCAATCGGTGTATAATTTGTGTCCGACTATTGCATTTAACCAAAGAAGGCAGTCAGTAACCTGCTGTACAGTCTGCAACGACATTTTAAAGGAGGTGATGCATTACCGAACTAGCAATCTAAATCTCAACTTGGGGAATTCAGACCCATCCCAACTGTTACATCAGCATTGGGAGGTTGCTAAGCTGTTTATGAATGTAGGACAAGATGTCTCTTGTACTGGTCCAAACAACACAGACATAAGTGGGCTGATCAACTTTATTGACCACTGCACTGTGCCAAAAAGCTATGTAACCAACCAGGGCAACTTATTGAAGGTATGCATTAATGCCATAGAACTTTACAGCAATAATTCTTTTACCCCTTTATCATTGTGGGGGCCGTGTAGCGCAGTCAGTAACGTGTCTGGCTACAGATGCGTGTCTGACTGCAGATCCAGGGGTCGCGAGTTCGATCCCGGCCTGGTACCATACTTTCGTGGAGATTGATCATGAAATAATTTCTACTGTCATTCTCCTTTCTTCCGCTGATTTATTCAAGAAGGGTTGTTGTCAGTTACAAGCGAAAGTATGTGCACAAATTACTGGTTAACCGCTTGCTCAAGCCTGCCCAGGAAAAAGTGTGGTTAAGAGAACTGACCGTCCCGCAATGACCATAGCTGTTGACATGGGACGTAAAGCAACAAAAACAAAAAACAAAATCATTGTTGAAGCTTCTGAAATGCCCTTATTCAATAGTAAGAGTTGGTACGGTACACTATACAGTCATACAGATTAAGTCAGCATGCTAAGCTGCATTCCATATCGGCTACCATAGGTTGACCTCAACAGTTAGTCCAAAAAATCGTTTTAGCGCATTCTGGCAACTTTCATCAATAGATCATGCATGCACAAGGACTCAATACATTAGAAATCAAATAAAAACAATACCTAGTGTAACATTTTGGAAACTCGACATATCATTAAACAATCAACCGTTGGTGGGCTAAAATCTGCAAAACTCTGCATTTGCAAATAAAATAATGAAAAAAATATTTTTTCAGTATAGAAAGAATACAGAAATGATTGAATAAGCAAACCCTTTTATCTCAGAACTTACACAGCAATCATATTTTCACCAAATGACAGAAGCTGATTTTTTTAACTCAATTCAAAGTGTGTGCCAAAACATTTTGGTCACATAGAAAATGATGACGTAGTTTATACCGTCACCCCTATAATCACACTGCTAACAACAGGTGTAGAGATGCAATGAAACATTGTTGTTTTACCCTATCAAATGTTGATGATAAAAAGGTACATGGGGCAGAATGCGATGGTAAATTTCGATATGATAGCACCTTCAGCCGTGTAACAAAGTGTTCTGAGAAATCAGCAAATAATGATATGTTTAAATTCATTTTCTACTATGGAATGCATTTGATTTGTTCAAGTCTTCGAGTTGGTGTGTCTCGAATACAAATGCCAAACTTTCAGAATTTTGTAAGTTCTTTCTCTGGCTTATTTTGCCATTGAAGAACAGGGCTGCCGAAGTGTTTATTTGCGTGTGCGTGTTTTTGATAACTGTTACTCAGTGTGGGGAATCCACGTGACCTTTTGGTCAGGAACGCGAAATTTTTTTTGGGAAAAATCCTCGCTTCAAGGTAAGATTTTTCGATATATCTCTCGTTAAACCTAACGGATTTTATTCAAACGAAGTGCAGCGAAGAACCCAGATCGAGTTCTGTAAGCGGTGTTATTGATAATCTTAAGTCTGATCTGGTTCTTGAGATCATTCAAAAACAATTTTTACTCGGCATTTCGGCTTCAGAGATCATATCCACGAATTGGGACAAAATTCTCTCTTCTACTAGTTTTACTTGGATTTAAGTCATAGTCTTGATAGCAACATGTCCTAACAAACACCGAAACACTTATCTGACAAACATTTCGGTTATAGATGGCTCGTTCTAATAGGTGCTTTTAGAATTGATCAAGAACACAATTTAAAATACGATGATTATATCCATGGAATGAAAATGATCATGAACACGAAATAAAACGACGAATATAGCACTCCATGGTCCGTTTTATATGGTGCTGTGCCCTGGTGTGAGGCTTCATGGTTGTGCAGACCTGAGATACTGTGATACCCCTTACCACAGTATCTGCACACACATGGTGCACTGGAACTCATTCTGAAATTAAAGACATTCTGGTTTTATGAGTTTGAACAACTATAATTATTATAGTAAAAGGTGCACATTATGCTGCATGTGTTTGTGTTTTTATTTTACTTTCATTGTGTGTTTTTATGTCAGTCGGTGGATGGGTGGCATTGTTTTATAACAGTAATTTGCTACAATTTCATCTCAATTTATAACTTAAAGAATGGGATGGACACTTTGCAGAGTAGCCAGAAGTAGGCAATGTGATAGATATGGAACTGCCCCCCCCCCAAGGGGACTTGATTCATATAGCTCTATGTCTTTAAAGTGTTTTTGAAGCATGTTAGCCCCCTGACAAGTGTAACCTAAGCCTGTAACATCTTGTTACGTACGTTATCCACTAAAATTCGTTCAAATTACATGGAAAGTTTTACATTTCTGTATAGCCTAATCATAAAGCAACTAAACCATATTATTTAAAAACAAAATTATGCCATCTACGATGTTATTTACGTGACATTTTGCATTTCTACCCTATTTTAGGAAATTATTATGCTGGTTGTTTCTTCTAAAATGTTTTTTACTGATTATTCGGTCTAGTTTTTAATGTTGCCACAAAGACAATTAACTCACCTTCCAAAAACTGCAACGATCAGCTCCCTTTCTTTTAAGACTATATTTTGTAGACATTTAAAAATAGCTACCACTTTATTATTTTTCAATACTAACAAAGACATTTTCGCTAAAAAGCATGGAATAGAGCCGTGTCATTTAAAAAATATATTTAGCTGGCATGTTATGACAGTGCTTACCAGCAATTAATTGTACTTGATTGTATCGATTCCTGATCTTTGCACCCCTACTTACTTTGAGTAGCATACTAATCTTGAAACCATAAAGCAGATAGTAACATATGTAACATCCAAAAATCTGCTTATGGAACTGGAGGGATTCCATAAGCAGATCTTTTGGACATTACGTATGTTACTATTTGGTATTGAGGAGTAATTTTGAACACTATGATTTTCTAAAGCTACATTAGATGTGTTTAAGAGTACAATATGCAAAATGGCTCATATTAGCTTCCGGCAGTTGGGGTTTCAATATATTACAGCCATGTATACTCTGTTACCCTATAATTGTTTCAAGTTCTATTGTGTAAAAACAAAATTAAATCTAATTCTTAGTCATGGACATGCTCATTGCATTGAAAGCGCTTAAACATATGCAGCCAACAGCCAGTATCTAACAAAACAATCTATATACATCTATGATAATACTGTTGTATACATTACTTAATTTCAAATATATTACTACAGCTGTAGTACATTGCTATCACTTGACCAACGGCTTTCATAATACCTCAGAAGCTATGTTCAATATGGTTTACTAATATCTCATTATATAAAAGTAGGAAAGACATCAAAGATTATGAATTGATACAATCAAGTACCACACCTGTCCCAAGATACCAAATAGGAAGTAACAAAATTACAATAAACATCAAAAACAAGAGCCAAAAGTCAGCTCTTTTCCTTCAGGTGACCACAAGGCAGCAATAAATAGACGTGATAGCATGAAAAAACACAAGACATAAACTACACAAATTATCCACAAAAGAAGTACTACATTTGAACGTCAGTAAAGATAATATTTGCTAACTCATATGAAGTTAATGGGTTACCCTGCAATATCAAAGTTTACTACGCTACCCTAAAAATCTTACATGACAATATCATTTTTTATCGAAAGCAAATGACTGGCAGTATAATTGTAATTAAAAAAGCATCTATTTGTACAGTATTATACCTTATTTTTGTATTTACCATTTAATTACAATAAAAGCACTATATGAGATTAAACTACTAGTGGAACTACTTTGGTTTGATTTAATGTAAAGAATAAATTAAATAAGCAACATATTTGATTTTGATACTTATTGCTGTGCGACACAATAAAGGCTCAGTCGAGCATGTGCAAATGTGTTGATTCGCCAGTCACCACAGTTGTATTCAATAAACAATGAAAGGTATGCTGAAGATATACTAAAATCATTTTTAAAGCTAAATATAAATTAATGTGTCATCATCTGTATATGCAAATGTGGGTATATAATTTGATATGGGGATAATCTCTTTAAAATGTAACTGATTACAGACAATTATAATGCATAGTATTAAAAGTACTATGTATAAAAAATTATTCTACCAGCTTAAAGATGCTAAATTCTATATGAACTGTAAGCAAATATTTTTTTTGTAATTAGCAGGTTTGAGTCATAAATGAACTTAAATATGCAAGGAAATTAGCCTGTATTATGTTGCTTGCTATGTTTGTACAATGTGAGCAACAGTTAATGAGTACACAAAACTACTCAGTTGCTCTTACTGATTGAAGCAAACTTACAGTGAAACCAGAGAAACACTTTACACCCTTGTGCACATGGGTTGCACATGGGTTGCACTACAGGTGAACTAGCGTTGAGCGATGAGTTGCACACCAGTCTCAAACCCTAGTGCACCTGAAGTGCAAAGCTATCAGTGATAAACTACATCTTTAATAAGCTGTGTTTTTATAATCTCAAACCGTAGTGCACCTGTAGTGTACGCTTGGTGTTATCTGCTAGAAGTCTTGAAGAGAAAGAAGATACAAACTGCTTTTTGTGCTACATATTCCAGCTAAACCTCCTTTTTATGGTTCAGTTAATTTTACTTAATTGATTATTATTATTCTGTTAGATTTCTGTTAAATTATGTTTTGCTATTGTTTCAATTTTTATGGCTAAACCGATATATATTTATTTAAATTAATTAATTAACTAATTAATCATTCATTTATTTTCAATCTTTAATCTATTTGATTTATGTTCCATTTAAATGTAGATTTAAGCTTTTTATATCTATTAATTCAAACGGGTATAAGCCTAGCATCTATTATATGGGACACATGAAGACAGTGGCGACCCTGATCGGATGCCTCAAAATGTAGCATTTGATCAGGGTCTCCACTGTTTGCTAACAGAAACCACCAAATGAACTGGTCCAAGTGACAAAATTGGGAAATTCCACTCTGCTTAAATGGATTAATCATAATTGTGCCTCACACCTGTTCATGTTATTAATCTTGACACCTAATAAAATGAGCCTTTTATCACCTAATTGGTCAGCCTAGATTATTAAAATTTAAAGTGCTAACCCTTCGCTTGTATTTATGCTAGTTGGAATGATGCTGATTTTTTTTAAAAAAACTGTCAAAACATATTCAGGAATATTGTCAGAGTTTCACTAAGATCCCAGATCAGGCCCTATGTTTTATCAATTTCACTTGTTTCTCTTTTAGATGTTGTATTCATATTTAGAATTTCAATCTTTTATTTGTTGTGGTGTTTATTTCTTATCACTTTGAGGCCTACATGCAAGGCCGTGGCGGCAGTACGGGCCAAACAACTTTTTTGGGCAAAAAAGGTTTAAGCCTGACGACTTTTTTGGCCGAAGTCGGGTCATTTTTTCATTTTCCTCTAGCCTTTTTTTTAATATAATGACCAAAGCTTGATTATTAATTGATAACTGAAGCGTGAATAGATCTATATTTCGCCTGCCCCAGGGTGTGAAAGGCGGTCTTATAAAAACAAGATTAAGATACTGACACCTGTGTTAAAGACGGTTATTATAATTAAAGGATTATCGTTTGGAGTGTGGGTGCGCCAAAAGCCATAGATCCTAGGTTCGTGATAAGGCCAACCAGGAACCAAAAAAATAATATAATTCTGTATTCCACAATGTAACATTTCAATAAAACGTAATTTCATGTTTGTCTGTATTATTGAAGTAGAGTGCGTAGCCTGATCAGTATAAAATCATAGGTCTAGATATATCAGTAAAATATTTGAATATTTTCTTATCCATCGGTTTTAACATTAATTTTGTTTGGGTGCTCAAAAGAACCATCTCATCGAGATGTTTTTTTTAGTATCCACAACATATGCTTTGGTAGACATTTAAACATGTGTTTGGGTGCTCATAAGAACCCTCTCATTGAGACAGTTCTTTGAGAACCCACAGCATGTTTTGGTTGAGAAATAGGAAAATTATTTTTAAATACACTCTCTTATCGAGATGCCTGGGAATGCTGTTCATGTGTATAGGCCTATGTATTGAACTGAGAAAAAAAACACAACAACAAAGAATAACAACAACAGATATATGTATAATGAATACTAGCTGTTGCTTTTAGAAACTGGCAAGTTTGATGCCACCGCCTGATGAGATGAAACCCACCAAGGGGTCGAAATATTTGCTAATACATTTATGGTGGGGGTTCAAAAAAAGATGTCGTAAGCATTTAAAATACAGCTACTGCTTGTTAAAAAAAGCTTGTTTTCATAAGAAATCCGCGCACTCTGATCAGTGCCTTTGTTATTCGCTTATTGGAAAGTATCATATCTAGACTTGCTACTAGCAAGATTTCATATTTCTAGCTAGTTTCTGTAGCTGAGCAGGCTGGTTTGAATCACGTTTTCGGAAGTCCCGAAGACAGATATTCTCGTGACGAGGCCCATTGGTGCAAAAATTCCAAATTAGAAATTCAGCACTTTTTTGTCTGAGTCTGAGCTTATGTTCAGACGAAGCTTGCATTCATAAAGTAGGGATGTAGATGAGGGCTGACAGAAAATTAGACCATAAGCTCGGAGCGTCATAGCCAAATAACCTAGTGCAAGCACAATAGTATAGAATCAGCCTGCTTATGAAAGAGCAATCTGACCAGGGACTGTTTGTTTACTGTCTTCCACATTGATTGTTTGTCACTAGGATACAATCGTCTAGATCATCAATTGGAAGATTCCATTTTAAAAAATCGGCACAAAACATACATAATTGACAGGATTTAATTGTATCACTTTTTATTGCTCAAAATCAATTGACACTGATTCACACTTAATCTCCAATCAAAAATTAATTGGCTCATTGAACAGAGGGAGACTTTCGGGTCTGTGTTTTATAATGTAAGATTAGAGAGAAAGAAAAAAATCCTATTTTGGAGTATCATCTAATCCAATTTTATAAGAGTATTTGTTTTTAATAAAATCTAGGGTCTTAATAAATTTCTCTCTGCCCTGGTGCACATGGGTTGCACTTTATGTCAAGTGTTTCTCTGGCTTCACTGTAGTTTCGTTCAGGTAAATCCTTTAGTTGGTAAGGAGGTGTGATCTCTGCTGCAGCTTTCAGAGAGATGGCCCTGTCATATTTGACTTGCTGACAGAATGAAATTTGAATCCAATTTGAGTTTGGGCTGGGTCCTTTAAATCAATTGTAGTATTCTTTTCTTTCTCCATCCCTCTTGACTGAAATAATGTTGACTTGAATAGTTAACATTAACTCAATTTATCAATCAATCCAAATAAATATTACAACAATGTGATCCATCATATCTTAACATTTCAGGCATTTTTTATGTTTGACACCATTTTGGACAACAATGTCATATACTTAATATTGTCATATATGTTACATTAATAGATTTGACAGCATATGGGAATCGTCTTTATTTAGCTGTTACTTGAATTCTATCATATCCTTGCTTGTGCTCTTTAAAACCTATCATTTTGGGCAAGTCAGTAAAATTATTCTGTTGTTTCAAAAAAAATGGTATGTTTTGCAAAACTAAAGCGCATTGATAATTTCTTTTAATAATTACTATTAAGTTATAGATTAGACAAACAGGTAGCTATTTATCTATTTAATGCACAACAATATGTTTAAAATGAACTCAAACACTCGATCAATGATGTATAATCTATAGCAAAAACTAGGCAACAAACAGGTATCTATATATAGATATTCAATGCACAACAATATGTTTAAAATGAACTCAAACACTCGATCAATGATGTATAATTTAAAGCAAAAACTAGGCATTAAATGGAATGTACTAAAGTTAGTAATATACGTAACATATAATAAAGCAAACAACGGAAATAATAATTTACACCAGAATTTATTTTAAATATCGCCTTACTGCAGGGTGAGGTGCGTGGCGTGGCGTAATGATCGGAAAACCCATAGCTGCTATGGAGTTGGTCTAAAAATCCGGCTCGTTGGCGGCTATGAGTTTATCATACTCGGACACGCACGGTACACTCATCTGGCATTCGTGCCAGTGATGGACAGCCGTGTACACACATTTCTCTTTAAATTGTTTGTTTAGCAATAAGTATATAAATGGCAAATCGAATTGAGAAAAGTAAGAGCCGCGCATATTGTTAAATCCATGAACCTCGGAAAACAAAAAAATATATATAAATAAAACAAATTTCTTTGAATGCCCACTAAATTTAAACCCAAGTATCAAGCCATTGCCCAGACGATGGTGGTACCCTCCCGGCATCATATCACAGATTGGAGCTCGGTGGATGCTACCATCTTTCGCCAAAACAAAACTCCATGTTACCCTTGTATGACCTACATGTCATACGTATGCGCTCCCTTTTCTACACTGCAGATTAGCCGCCATAAGTTATGCTTTATATATGTACCAGCTCCTCATGTTGTTAGTTTACTAACCTGAGTGAATAAATAAATTTGAAATTTGAAATATTCTTTATCAATGGAATGGTGTTTAAATGCCTACAGATAGGATTACATGCTCAATTTCAATGAAAATGTCTTTACCTTATAAAACGCTAATTTCAGTGTTATTCAGGGTCATCATACTCAGCAGATTATAACTTTTACAATTTCTGTGATATAAGTAAGCTATTTGCAGTTTTGAATATGCCAGCTAATTGCCTTTTAGGGTCATTGTATTGTGATCTAAAAAACACATTTAAAGCTTATCAAATTAAAGTACCAAATGAAAGTAGTAAAAAATAAATGAATGACTTTATAACGTAAGTAGCACACTTCTGTTGGAATGAAGCACTTAAAGAAAGTAAGTAAGGTTGCAAAGATCAGGAATCGATACAATCAAGTACCACACCTGACCCAGGATACCAATGGGAAGCCATTTTGCAATAAAATTGAGCACACACAAGCTTGAAAACTAGTATTTAACTATGTATTAGAGAACTTTAGCATTCGCATCAAAGTAGTATTTAACATTCAGGGCAACGTATGTAATTTTCTGTGGCATATATATTGTAGGATTAGGAAATAATATCGGCCAAATTTCGCCCTGGAGGGGAGTAGGGTCTATAGCCATCAAAAGATCTAAAGCGGACCATTAAGTGTTATAGGCATTTTTTCGTGTTCATGATCATTTTCATCATGAATACGATTATAGACTTTCATATCGTGTGCATGATCATTTCTAACAGTAACTACAAATGATTAGAACATGCCATCTATTACCAAAATCTATGACAGATATGTGTTTTGGCAGGGTGTTGGGACATGTAGCTACCAAGACTATGACTTAAATCCCAGTAAAAATAGTGCAAGAGAGATTTTCATTCAAACGCGGATATGATCTCGGAAGCTCAAATGCCGAGAAGTCATTGTTTTTGACTGATCTCGAGAACAAGATCAGACTCAAGATTATCAATAACACCGCTTACAAAGCTTGATCTGGGTTCTTCTCTGCAGTTTGTTTGAATATAATCTGTTTGGTTTAATGAGAGATATATCGAAAAGTCTTACCCTGAAGCGAGGATTTTTCCAAAACAAATTTCGCGTTCCTTTTCAAAAGGTCACGTGGATTCCCCACACTCTTACCATTTTATGGATCATTCATTACTGCTCTTGCCGAAGCAGTTAACAGACGAAAGTACAGTGCAGCACTCTCTAGACAAAGATTATTATCGATTTTTGCATTTAGACATAGAGTAAATAAGGATAATTATAAAACAAAAAATATGAAGATTCAGTTATTCAACTATTTGACAGGATATGCTTGTACAATCACGAATGGATGAAGTGAGTTATACAATTTCATAATAATATGTGCAGTTGAAAGCAGTGGCATGACGGGTGATTGTTTCTGACCATATGATAAATCACAAAAGGTTAAGTAAAATACCAAGAGGGTTACGTTGTTGTTTATTGACTTTCTTTTAACTTACATTTTAGGTTAGAGACACAAGAAACCGGGTATTGCACACGTCATCGATTATGATCACGGAAGATGACTTTCAGAATGTTATATCTCCGCTGTTGGTTGACTTGCTGAGAGATCCTGGCTTTCTTCTGACTGATCCAGATGCGAATGCAGCTGTGGAGAAAATCAAAGAAGTAGGTTTTTCAATTTATATATAGCGAATCAGTCATGCTTTATCTAGTCATAGAGCCCAAGACATGCATCTTTAACAATGGTTAACATTGAGTCGCACAGTCAAGCGCCATTCCTCTGAACACGTTTAGATATGTAAAATAATGATAGCAAAGCACCACAGCAGAGTTGTTAGCTTAATACTGGATTGGAAATTAACATCTGTATGGTCAAAATTTAAAGTTTTTAAGGTCCATAAGCACTTCGAGCTTCCATGCAACATGCAGAGATCCAGAGATGGGGACAGAGGGTGTGGACCCTTCTCTTCTGAAAAATCACAAAGCTATATGTTTTAGCAATACTGGTCTGTATCCCTTGAAAACCAAGCCATTATTCAATATTGGGCCATGATCAGCCCACTTTTAGTGACAATTGGATGCTCCCTCTCCCACACCAAAAACATAAACAAAATTAAGTTGGAACTCTCTGACAAAACGTTTTGCATTCGCACATGAGATAAAAGAGAAATTAGTATGTGATAAATAGAGAATAGTAAACTGTGTGTCCGTGATATGAAAATTATGTCACGAAGGAATTGTGGTGATTCGATAAACGAGTTAACTCGTCCTGCGAACTTGTTGTTTACCAAAATCACCACCATTCCTGAGTGACATAATTTTCATATCACGGAAACACAGTTGACTATTCTGTATATTATATAACCTTCTGGTGATGTGTTTTCAATGAAAAACAGAAAGAGAAGACGAAAAAACACAAAAAAACTCATATTTAACGAACCGCCACCCCCCCCCCCCGCCCGGAACGTAGTAATCCAATGGCATGGAATTTGCTTGGCCCTGCCTACATGTCACACATAGCTGAAATATTTCGGCTGCCACTCAAGCTTTGTCTCAAATGTTTTTATAATGTCTCCCTTATATTAGTAGAAGCAAAAGAAAAGTACCTGTCTAGCGAAGTCATTGTTTTATATATTTGGGTTGTTTCCCTTACAACATAATGCGCAACTTATAGCCAAGGGAAAGCACTCTAAAAGCCTGTCGCTTAACAAAAACAGAAACATTTGGGGATTGAACATCGGGAGATCCATTTCAGTTGTTATTTTAGCCATTCGCTAGTCTGTTGCTTGCCAGATCAGACAGCATTAGCCCGAGAAATGAACTCAAATGTGTTTGTCACCCAAAATGAGGATGGTTTTGTGAGGAGTAAAGTGAGAGGAGTTCAGAGAATAGGAAAAGCCGCAAGCGCCATGACAGGGAGAAAAAAATAGGCTGTGACTAAATGTCTGTACTGTACTGTACTGTACTGCACCGGGTAAAATACAGCACCGTACCATCCGAAGCACATCGGAAAACTACCAATAATTGACGGATCACCAAAGTGAATAATTTATTGCATGAAAAATATAAATGCTGATCTCAAGTTTTAATGCAGTTGCAACACATAACTACAACTTAATTAAGGAAAAATATTATAGTAGGATAGCGGACAGATAATTAAAAATATTTTCTTTTCTCTTTGATTAACCTCGGACCCAGTACTCAATCAACACACATGATCATGAGTTTGGAGGTAAGATTGCAAATGCCAGTTTTCGTAATGGGAGTGGATTAATAGTCGCATCTGTCTATAGACGTGTCCAACATCATGCTCTAATCAAAGATAATTCACAGATAAACAAAATTATTTTGATTCTTTATCATTCTTACTGTTAAAGTTTTACATGGTACAGAAAGGGAAATATGTACGTATTGGCTGCGTTTTTGAATGGATTTGATAGAAATAGAAAAGGTACAAATATTGAACAACTTTGTTTAACTTTATTTCATACAAATATAAAGTGTAAGAGAAGAATATTTAGGTTCACAGCACAAAAATATCAAACAGCGATTCATTTCTTAAAGTATATCAGCGAGAAAGCATTTTGATTGCATTGTACTTGTCTGTTCTCCTATTAGAATAACTCTATTGTTAATGATTTAATAATGTTGCTATTTCTTTTTGCGACCACCTTATAAATTGAAAACAGTATTTATTGCTTGCAATACGTTTTTGAAATAGTTTAAACCTAACATCGATCCGTTGATTATCGGTGCTTTCCGATGTACTACGGTACTGTATTTTACCTGGTACATTACAGTACAGTACAGTACAGACATTTAGTCACAGCCGAAAAATACAGCTCAGATGTAAATATTTGGCTGGTGTCTGATCTGCATATAATAACATCGGATCAGCATTTATCATTTTTTATGTAGAATGCTGTAAAATCTTAAAAACTCCCAAATTCCTCTAAACTAGACCAGGATGGATCATAACTGATGTTGGGTCTGATTGTTTTGTGCATATGTGTATTGAATAAAGTAGTTCAGACAAAAAATATCGAAACTGAGCAGTGATGATATGAAAAAATCTGATATCATCACTAGTGAAATATTTCACTCCTCAAGATATGAAAACTATCTCACTGCAAAACAATAGGAAATATATGCAAGGTATATAATATAACGTTATATTCATGATGGTCTCACTGATATTTTGTCTTACAGGTGCAGAAAGCCGATTTCATCATAACACAAGACAATGAGAAGAAAGTACTGGAGACACTTGCAAATGAAATACGTCAATTTAATAATCTCACGAGTGATAAGATGAGGGAGCTTAATGACCAGATAGATACACTCAACAAAGATGTGTCCACAATGGACTGTAGCAATAAGGCAGAGGTGAAACAATTACGAGATGAGATGTCAAAAATTGACAAAGAGTTATCAAAGGTAATGATATAATATGTATAACCAAAGATTAAATATTATATTTTACTCGGCAATAAATTATCAAAGTAAGTAAGTAGGCAAAGATCAGGAATCGATACAATCAAGTTAGAGCGCAGTGGCTCAGTGGTTGAGTGATTGACTTGAGACTGAGGGGCAGTGGGTTCGAGCCTCACCAAAGTCACTGCGTTGTGGTCCTTGAGCAAGACACACTTATTCTAGCTTAGTACTGGTCTAACACAGGAAGACTCATTCCTGTTTAACTGAAAGATTGTTGATGGGGCGTAAAGAATCAAATCAAACGAACAAACGATACAATCAAGTACCAAACCTGACCCAAGACACTGCACAGTAAATTGACAAAAAGACAATAAAACATCACTCTCAAGAGGGCCAATAGGTTAGCCCTTTCCCATTAGGTGACCACAAGGCTGCAATGAACAGACAAGAAGCATGGCACACACGAAACTCAAGTAACAAAAAAGATCCACGAAAGAAGCACCGCCATGAAATGGTCAGTAAAAACATTTTTACTGGAGGGTTTTAACTAGTTTCACAGCACCAACCTCACCCTTAGTTCAAATTTGGATCAAGATACATAGATATTTGGTTTGCATGAAAGATCCCTAACGTATCCATGAATTATCTCCAAGAACATATAAATCAAGATATAAAAAGGAGATAGAGCAAAGATAAGGACTCAACAGTACATAAAACTTAATACTGTAGTAAAAGAAATCCAATAGTTTAACCCTGGTGGGCCGCCTGACAACAGCCAAAGAATCAGGTACCAACCATATCATATAACGACAAGTCTTTAAGTCAGGCCGTCATAGATTCTGAAGTCTGACCTGTTGGCATGCAAGTAAAGAGGAAAGAAAGTTGCCAATCATAATTGGGTTGACACCAAACATACAGCCTATTGCAATACATTAACGTTATAGCCAATCTTTTTATAATGAGAAACTATTTCAATAAACTGCGCTGAAAAATTATTAGAGCCAACAATCTTCTTCAAGCATAATTGTGTGATGATTTCAGCCCTGAATTTTTGTAGTGTCTCGGTAAGCAACAAAAAGTGTTATGAAATTTTGAAATATGATATATTAAAACATTAATAACATGAGTATGAAGAACAGCATCCGTGCATTTTGGTCATGCTTTAATTTATTTAATGACGTTACCGAATTTACTGAAAATGGCGCCGATTATTGGCACCTAATTTTTTTACTTCCTTTATAATTTTATCTATAATAACAACCAAAAAGCTTGATATCTTTAATTTATATATAAATGATGGCAAATTTATAAGCTGTCCTGAGCCAAAGTCTCAACTGAAGTATTAGTATGACAATGGTCTCGCGTCTAGCGTCCTCGTCGTCCATTGTCTGTCCAGACGTTCAAAGAAGTATATTTCTTAAGTCAGTCAACCAATTATGATAAAATTTCATATAAAGCATCATACAGCAGTAAACAAGGCTCCGAAAGGTTTAAGGTTGATTGGATTGGAACTTTAGTTGCCATGAAAACATGTAGCTACCATAGACTAATAATTAGAAAAAAACTTTTAAGATATTCTTCTCTGAAACCATAATGCCCAAAGCTTATTTATTAGATTTCTATCAATGTCTAGTGGTCTCCAACATTAATCCTGTCATTCAGGCCGATGGGGTTCAATGTAAATCGGCCTCAGGGATCAAGAGTTTCCATGGACATATAATGGGAAAAGTTTAAAAATCTCCTTCTCTGGGACCATGGGGCGCACAGCTTTTATGTAGCAATGTCTGGTGCCTGGTGCATGATAAATCCTGCAAATCAAGCCCCTGGTTCTCAATCTGTCTTCTTTGAAGATTTTTCTTCATTTATGTTGCTGTTCTTTCTTTGCTATATATGATTTGAAATTGTTAAAAATGTGTTTGATTCTTTATGTTCATTGTAAAGCAGGGTGGCTTTTGCATAAAGTCGCTGTGTGTTTTTATTAAACTTAAATGGAGACCTATGAGTAAGTATATAGTAATTGAAGTCAGGCTTGGATTATCTACTTGACACAAGTTTTACATGTGTGTGGTTTGCTTGAAATAATATTTAGCATATGCGAAAGAATGGCCAAATGAAGTATAAAATGTGTTTGATTCTGACATTGCATAAGAGCCAATGTCACATCCTATTTACTTTCATGAATCCAAAATCAATCTCTATCAAATATTGTTTATTGGGAAAACAAGCCAAGCTTTATATAAGTAATTATTTTAGCAATACTTTCACATAATATGTGTGCTAAAAAAAAGGTTCTAATGTACATCGGAACCTTTAAAAAAACATCTATGCTAAAAATTCGTTGAAAAATCATTCACACCTGAAAGATTGCAATCTTAAGCGTTTTTGAAAACTGGTGAACGCGGATAGCTACACTTTAAAAATGCTCGCGTCTTCTGCTGGACAATTTTAGCCCAGTTGGTAACGTGCTTGACTATAGATGCATGTCTGACTGCAGATCCAGGGGTCGCAAATTCGATCCAGGTCCGATGGATCATGAAATAATTTCTACGGTCATTCTCCTCCCTGCAGCTGATTCATTCAAGAAGGGTTGTTGTCAGTTAAAAGCGGAAGTATGCGTACGAAGTACTGGTTAACCGCTTGTTCAAAGTAAACATACCATCCTTTTGTGACCATAGCTGTTGTCTGGGGCATAAAGCATCAAATCAAACCAAAAACACTAACCATATTTTCCTAGCCAAGCTTGACTAAGCAGTTAATTAGTACTTTGTACACATACTTTTGCTTGTATCTTACAAATTCCGCCATGAATCAGCAAAAGGAGGAGAATGGCAGTAGAAATTATTTCATGATCAATCTCCATGAAAGTAAGGTACCGGGCTGGGATTGAACTTGCAAGAGAGAGCTGGTTGCTTTTTTATTGTCTTTTGGATGGCTTGTTACTGTAAATGTCCTGTAGCACTTCATCACCATGCCATGGGTTGGTCTGCAGTTTGTGATTGTGGTATTTCCTGATCATACTCACTTACTTTTTGCAACCCCTTGATCTGCAGTAACACTTGTTACCGACTGCGCTACAGGGCCTGTTATATTGGGTATAGCCAACCGAGCATTAAGATATATATTTTAAGCACACCAGTAATTAATTACTGACAGTTCCAAGTCTGGGATTCTGTTGTGGTTCCTTTTATATGTTAGAGATTTGATGACGTTTCACTTTATGTTTGTTTATATTAGTTTTAGTTCAGTTTAGGTTTCTAAGTTTAACTTTTTAGGAAGAGTTACCATAACGTCGCTTTAGTGCTATATTGTTCTAAGTGACATTTTGGTCAAAAATGAGTTATGCATACCGTTGGAAAGGGGATCAAATGTTCTATCTACTGGTGAAGGTTTTATTTGCCTATCTCCTCCCAGTAAGCTTAAAATTGTTGTGCTTTTCTGTTCTATCTACAAAAAGACAATTTCGTTCAGTGCTATAGTGTTCTAAGTGATTTTCATCCAATGGTCGATTATGATTATGTCACGTGACTTGGTGAGTTCAGTGTCATACTTTTCTATCTACATTTAGTCACTTCCCTTGGAGAAATTGCTAAAAAATGTAATTACCTCCCTTACATAAATTCAAATTTCCTAAATTGAAGCGGTCTGTTGGTCTTATGGCGAACTATTGGCTATATCGGCTACTTTTAGGTCCAAATAATCCGCTCAGTCAAAACTATAACGCAAATTGATCCATGGACAGATTAATAAGCTGTAGAAACAAATTACCTCCTCTACACATATTTAAACTGCTTTAATTTAAGTAATGTGCCGTTGTATATACAAATCAATGGTTAAATCTGCTACTTTTAGGTCCAAGTAATCAGTTCAGTCTAAAATATTATACAAATTGACCCCATGAACAGAAAAATTAACTGTAGAAACAGATTACCTCCCTTGCGTAAATTTCAATGGCATATCCCGTGCGGCTTCTTACTGTTATGCCAAATAAATGACTAAATCTGCTACTTTTAGGTACAAATAATAATTTCTGTTCAGACTCGTATATTAATTGACTCCATAAACAGAATAATAAGCTGTAGGAGAATATAGAACACTATAGCACTGAACGCAGAAGGCGATTTTTAGGGCATAATGTTCTATCTGCAAACTGTTAAATGCTCGTAAATTCCATATTACTGTAAAAATTTCTTCAAACCAAGGTCATTTACACTGTTTGTATATATTTTAACCCTCTGGTATGATTCAAAGGTCTGTGGTAAATAATGCATCAAAAATCAGGGTGCTAAAATTTTCAAACTAATTTTTCTCAAAACTTGTGCAATGGTAGATAGAACACTATAGCACTGAAGCGACGATATGTTCTCTATGTACTTTGAGTATTTGTGATTTTTGTTGTTTCCCATTTCGGTTTCGAAGACAGGATTGCTTCTGTTCCTGGTCATTGCATACTTGTGACTTTATATGTTGTTTTTGTCATTTCCAGGGACAAAGGATTTTATTTTGCTTTAAATATTCAACGGAGTTGTTTGACACTCCAGTGACATCTACTTGTCACCAAACACTGTGTATGTCAAGTCAAGTATAAAGTCTTCATTTATTTGTGTATCATGTCGATAAATCGATGAGATGAGGGTTTTCGTGGTAGCACAGTAGGTATTGAGTCTTTTCAGAGATTGGAAGGTTAAACGCTTCAAACGTTTTCTGTAGAATTCTAATTGCAAAGATAAAATCATTGCATTCTCTTTTTTATATTGATATTGTTAAAAGCAGAATTTCTGGAATAATTTGTTAATTATTCATTTTTACCAATTAAGGGCGTTTTGACTTGCAGACCTTTTACAGTTAATTTCTTACGCACAACCTTTATGCTGACAGTTTTTTTTTCTACTTACGGTTAACTTGAGTTTTTCTTAACCTGAAATTGATGTGTGATTTGCATGAAGTTTATATAAGCAGCAGGCCGCAACAATATTGGCAGTTAACGACTACCTAAGGTATAACAGATTTGCTTCAGTATGCTTCGAGTTATAGGTAACACTACATATTCCCTCCAGTTTGCTTCTCTTAACAAGCAAACCTACAGAAAAGAAACATTTGAGAACCAGTATATGTTTTTGGTTCTCCACTCGTTGATCGGCAGCAAATAAAAATGGCTCTGTCAAGCCCGAATTTGATGTGTGATTTGCATGAAGGTTTATAAGCATCCGGCCATGGCCAACTGCAATGAACACTAAATATTGGATAAAGGTACGATCCTATTTCATTTTCACACAAATACTGACATTTGAACTTATTTTTTCACAGTCGTGAAATACAACTTTTTTATATTTTTATCTACTTTGCTGAATCCAGACAAAATTATGGTTATTTTGTCAAACAAACAACCAACTATTCTTTCTTCATTGGAAAGGGTTAAAAAGTGATTCTTTGCCCATATAAACACTTGGAAAAAGTTAAGCATCGCCTTCGTTATTGCAAGGGTAAACTTTAGTCTAAAACTTTCCTACGTTTGAAAAATGTTTCAACAAACTTTCATTCAAATAATAAGAATTTTTATTATATATTAAGTAATGAAATACAGTGAAATACTGAATAAGCGTAAGTTATATATGAAAAAGTTATAATTCACGGCTGTGAAAAAATAAGTTGTATTTCAGGGGTGAAATTGGACGTCCTCTGCTTTCTCCATTGACTTCCTAGAGCCCACTTCAGATTTGCAAACGCCTATAACTTTCTTAAGTGTGGACAAAAACACATATTGTGGGTATTTGTGTTCTTTATAAGATCGCAAGGAAAATTTTGGCTATAAAATTGTTTGGATTTGCTGAAATTTTCACTTTCTCTACTCCTGCTCCTTTGGTTTAAGTTTTGCTGACATGGCACATTATGCAATGTCATCATTAGTAATGGCGTAATGTGTGAACGTGTATGACGTGATATAGTACCCAAAATCTGCCACGCTTAAAATTGTATATAATGAAAAGAAAATTCAGCTTTTTGTCATAAATATATCATTTTTTCATCTCTTGAAGAAAGAAAAAGTATATTTCATTTGTGGCTTTGCCACTCATGAAATATGAATGTTTCGCTTCACTCGATGACATAAATGGCATATTCATTCCTAAAATATGAATATCCTCTATGTATAGTTCAAGACTACTTCTGCGTTAAAATGACAAAGATTCAGCAACACTTGTAGTAGACAGCCCCTATCTTAGATACAGAAAATTCGTTTCTAATTTTCTGACCATATTGATCTCTCTTGTGATTCGTTACTTTCACGAGGTCGTACCATCTAAACGTTTGGTCACCTTTGAGACTGAATGCCTATATGACAAACGCTGATCACAATTTTTTAGTTTTCTGACCTTCTGACCATCATCTATATATATCTGATGGCAGGTTCCATTGAAGCGATATTTCGTTGTTTGTCTATACATTTTAAAAGTCGTTAAATTTCGGCAAGAAATTGACCATGACCTTTTAAGACTTTCATAACACACAGTCTCGGCATTGAGGAATTATTCTTTAGGGGCTTTATTTGGATATTATCAATGGGCAAACTAACTATCAGAAAAAATAACATTATTCAAGAGCAGGGCATATGGCATCTTCCATAGCGCCAAAACATTATATGATGGACTTCAATAATTCAGGCTTCATTGTTAATGTCCACCTGTTTTCATTTGTATGCCAAGATAAATTCATAACACTTGTAAATGAGTATGATCAGAAAATACTGCAATCACAAACTGCAGACAAACCTGTGGCATTGCGAGAAAGAGTCGCACAACAATCAAGAGACACCAGGAAGACAAACAAAGCATAGCAACCAGCTCTCTTTCCCGGCACGATGATAGCAAAACTAGAATGGACACAAGTAACGCACAACAAAACATAGACCAATTACAGAATCCCACAATGAGATCAAATAATCAACAACAGCAGAACCTTACTCTCAGTTATTGCTGTAAAGTCATAGCCATATATTTAGATCAGCGTTGCAGCTCATTTACTTCTGGTTAAATTATCTATGAATATGTTGTTTCTTCACAAGGTCAGAGATATGTGGCAGATGTTCAGAACACATGTAGAAAAGAGCACAGATCTACATAAGGAGATGCGCCAACAGCTGAAGGGTATAGAGGAACAAACTGAGAGTACAAATGAGAGCCACAGAAAGTTACAAATAAGGGTAGAAGACATTGAACAAAAGATAAGTGTCATGCAGAAGCAAATTGATAGCAACTACGAAGAACTTAAAGAAGAGCAGACCGAACTTAAAGAAGAGCAGACCAGACTTAAAGAAGAGATTAATGCAGTGAAGGATGAAAACAAACCACATAAACCATCAAAAGAAGGTAAATTATTTAATTGAAACTGCTAAATCATCACTATACTTCAGGGTATAAAATAATGTATGAGTAAAATTTACACTCAATGAGGATAATAAATTCTAATCTACTGATACGTAAAGATTTCATTATCATCAATTGACATTACCAAGGTTTTCCCTTTACCTTTTGAAAGTGGGTTGATTGACCCTTTTTATATACAACAAATATTAACTTTATGAAAATGCTGGCGTTTGAATAACCCTATCATTGTATTTATTCTTACAAACTGTTTGATTTTATTTTGAACCTCTCGAGCTTGTCTATGTACATTTGTTCTAAGCTCTGATTATTAGCGTCCAAGCTGTGATTTAGCATGCGACACATTTGTGGAACGTTATTTGACAACACTGGACAGCCTATTTTTTACAATATTTTTTCTTAGACTGAGGCCAGGAATCAAGGTCACAATGGCCCCCTAAACTGTATACAACACTCCATTACCCCAAGATGTGTCCACAAACCAAATTTGGGATTCTTATGTCACATATTATAAGATGTATGCTCGTGACACGACTTTTCTAGATCTAAGGACAGAGGTAAAAGTAAGGTATGCGGCGCTTTGCGACCACACGATGCATTAACACACGAAGGTTGGCATTCTTACCTCAAATAATATAGGAGATTTGCTCCTGATATGAGGTGAAAACTAAAACACTTAGGACAGACGCTGTGATGACAATTTGCCTCCCTTTAGGCCATACAATCTGTTTGTCATGACCGTCACTAGACAATGCCTGAATTCATATTAATTCTATATGGTGTGGACAAAAATCACATAAATATGATAACTGATGTGAAGGTCGATGACACGTTTTACCAATTAAGGGCGTTTGGACTTGCAGACCTTTTACAGTTAATTTCTTACGCACAACCTTTATGCTAACAGTTTTTTTTCTACTTACGGTTAACTTGAGTTTTTCTTAACCTGAAATTGATGTGTGATTTGCATGAAGTTTATATAAGTAGCAGGCCGCAACAATATTGGCAGTTAACGACTACCTAAGGTATAACGGATTTGCTTCAGTATGCTTCGAGTTATAGGTAACACTACATATTCCCTCCAGTTTGCTTCTCTTAACAAGCAAACCTACAGAAAAGAAACATTGGAGAACCAGTATATGTTTTTGGTTCCCCACTCGTTGTTCGGCACCAAATAAAAATGGCTCTGTCAAGCCCAAATTTGATGTGTGATTTGCATGAAGGTTTATAAGCGTCCGGCCATGGCCAACTGCAATGAACACTAAATATTGTATAAAGGTACGATCCTATTTCATTTTCACACAAATACTGACATTTGAACGCCTCATTTCATAGGGGAAAACAAACGTAATGGTGCTTTTAACAGAAAAATACTGAAAAGCTGTTTGTTATGAAAGTGCAATTACAGTGTTCATTTCGCAGCTATTTTGGGCTAAAGCAGCAAATAGCTACTTAATGGATACCATACTAGTCAAACATGCGTCAATAGAAAGACGTGTTATGCATATTTGTCTCAGCACTTTCGACATTCTGGTAAAATTTAACCTCATTGCAACACAGTATTGTACACTATACAGGCCATTTGAGTACATGTATTGCACAGTATCTTGTCAAAGACCCTTGTCCTATGAATGCAAACATTTAGACGCTCAAATGGTCCGTATGGACTCAATAAAACAGACAAAAGATTTTAGAGAATTTTCACACTGCATAAACAAGATCACATATTCTATCAAGCTGACCCATCCTTATACTCATGCGACCAATAGGATAGCATATTTGTGACGGGTTAAAGTTTTTATTATGCACCCAAAGGAAATATATTGTGTGGATGCATCATGGGATGGCGGAGTGTTGCGTACCACTTTCGGGTCACTGTGACCTTGACCATGACCTCTGACCTAGTTTTTAGAATAATCGTGTCCGGAGCATATCTCTTGTATTATTTGATAAAAGAATCCCAAATGGGTGTGTGGGTGCATCCTGGTATGGCGGGGTGTCGCATACCATTTTAGGGTCGCTTTGACCTTCACCTTGACCTCTGACCTAGTTTTCTAGGATAATCGTGTCAGGCACATATCTCTCATAACAGGGGTAGGAAGCTAAATTTGGTGTGTGTATGCATCTTGAGACTGTAACCTTGACCTCTGACCTAGTTTTTAGGAAAATTATATCAGGAGCATATCTCTTGTATTATTTGCGATAGGAATCCCAAAGTTGGTGTGTGGGTGCATCTTGGGTTGGTGGAGTGTCGTGTACTATTTATGGGTCACATGGACCTTTAACATGACCTCTGACTTAATTTTTAGAATAATCATATCTGTAGCATATCTCATATTATTTGTGGAAGAAATCCCAAAATTGGTGTGTAAATGCATCTTGGGACGGAGGAGTGTCCCATCCCATTTTGTGACCTTGACCTATGACCTAGTTTACAGAATGGGCATCGAGTCTGGTGCATATATTCTATATTCTTTGAAGTAGGAATCCCAAATTTGGTGTATGGATGCATCTTTTGATGGTGATATGTCATGTACCACTTTTGGGTCACTGTGACCTTGACCTCTGACCTAGTTCTTATAATAATTGTGTCCGAAGCATATCTCTTTTATTATTTGAGCTAGGAATCCCTAATTTGGTGTGTTGTTACATCTTGGAATGGCAGATTGTAATGTACTAAGTTTTGGGTCACTATAAACTTGACCTTTTTCTAGAATGATTATGTCCAGAGCATATCTCCTATATTATTTTAGGTAGGAATCCCAAATTTGGTCTGCGGATGCATCCTTGGGTGTTAATATGTCGCTGTCTATTTTAGTTCACTGCTCCTTTGCCCTCTTTCTTACTTTGACATATGACCTAGTTTCTAGGATGATCGTGTCTGGAGCATATATTCTATTATATGAAATAGGCACTCCTAATGGGCAACCATCCACATTTTGATCTGAGAGGATAGCACATTATACGTTATTTCGTGTGAGTCGGTACTCGTGTGAGTATAAAAAGTAAGGAAGAAGGCAAATGTCAGTAAACGATACAATTAGTATCACATCTGACACAGAACACATTATGGGAAAGTGACAAAAGAACAAGAAATCGTCACATACAGAACCACCTTGAGGTCAGCTCAGACTCAGGGCTGCAGCCGTGTATTTCAAAGTGGTCTGATTGAGGAAACCATCAAGTGCCAAAGGCACGAAATGGTGGAGAACAGAGAGGAAGATCATTTCACCCTATTGTTAGGGGGTCTCCCCGAGATTTTTTTCCAATTTTGAGCGCTTCTATGCTTGTTTTTAATGGGATATATTGCGCTTGGGACTAGATTGCAGTCACTTTGGATCATGTTTTTTTCTAGACACGATATTCCTTGTATAGTGAGAAACCGAATGCTGGACAAAATCTATTTTAGACAATTACGATTTTCACTATGTTACTTTGACATATGTCTCCGCAAGTTTTTGTCAGAGTAATTTTAGCACTGATCCTACACTATAGCGCCTTTTCAAGCAGGCTTCATCTAGAGTTCGGTTGTGCAACTTTCCTAAACGACTTCCCTTGTTGGTGACAAAACGTGCGATCTTTAGCTTTATTACAGGACCTAATGCCGAACCACGACGGCAAAATACTTCTCTGTCCACATGGTCCAGGCTTCTTTACGGCAAATTAGCGTTGAGGGAACCAAAACCTCTTTGGCTAAATTGGAACAGGCAGGACTTGTATATCCGTAACGGAATATATATGGGCTCAGGATGCTATTATTTATATAAATTCGCAATGTTTTAAACATAATTTGTAGCCAGATACATGTATGTTGTTTGATTTAAAATAATTAGAAAAAAAAAGCAAATTGTCAATTTATGAGGGAAACAAAACTGAATCACAGAAATTATCATGACTTTGATAAATGAGTCTCAACATTAGAAAACCTGTCATCGGTGTTTTTGACTAACCTGTTCAGTTACAGAGATTAGCTAGAATGCTGAAATTTTGTGCAATTAAACTTTCCAGATATACAACAACAAAGTGGCTGTTCAAACTGCGCGTCTGCGCAAGCGGGTCAGCACCTTTGTTGTTGAAATGCAACTATCTTAGGCTTTCTTGCGACACAACCCATAACCCATATCTCTGTGACTGCTTGTTTTAACATCTTGGCAATGTCTATTAATGACATGCGCAACGTTCAGCGTGTTTCAGTAAAGTGTCGCTTGATTGATTAAAATCTGAGGTGTGCTCAAAGAAAAATGAGCCGAATAGAGAAAAAAAAGGAATGGCCGAAAGAAAACTCAGCCAAAAAAGTGGGTCAAGCAAACGCTGGACCTGCCATATTGGCGACGACGGCCTTAGCCCCTTTCCCACTAGGTGACCACAGGGCTGCAAACATACAAGCAAATATGTCAAAGACGAACACAAATAAAGAATTACCGCCTTGGAACGGCCAGTAAGAAAATTACTTGAGGGAAAAACTAGTAATACTAGCTTAAAAGCTTTGAGTATAAGGAATGTTAATAATCCTGCAAGCTATTTTAAAGGCGCTGGGACGCTAGAACGGAAGTTTCTTTTGGATACCATGAGGATTTGTAATTTGAGCAGCGACATGTGATTTCCAACAATGTGGCATTTTGACGAGTGTAGACTCAGACGAGCCTGTGCAGCCTCCTTTTAAGCTTAGAAACTCCAAATGCTGCTCAGTCAGTAGCATAACATGCATAGAAAATACAAGCGAGTAGCAAAGGCTCTGATCTGACTGCGTGTATGCGCAGGCTGATCTGAGTATTTGCTAGTCGCACATATCACATTGTTGGAATTCTCATGTCGCGGCTTGTGGCTGCCTCTTTCAAATCCGCGACGATGCACGTGCCAGTTTGCGTTTGGCTCAAGACGTTATCACGTCGTGACTTAACGTTATAAGAATTGTGATGCCACATCATGGGGATCACACAGCCGCTAGCTTGAAAGAGCTATCGTTAAAGGGTCAAAGCTTAAAGCTGCTGGCGATCGAAAAAATCCCTCAGTCTTATGGCTAAAATATAACTTAAATATCAACAAAACTGGCATCTTCGCGATTCACTTCTACTTTTTGTATTTTTTTGATGTTAATGATGATCCCGGCACATTTTTCAAAGGTAGAATAAGGTTCTTAGGTCGATAGAATCGACTCCGTATAGATACCGTAACTCTGTTGACAGAATGGAAATCAACCCTTCGTATTGCAGATGAATAGAACAGAACATAGCGTCTAATCGTAACAGCAACCAACCCTCGTAGTTGGTTGGTTGCTATTATTTAGGTAGGAATTCCAAATTGGGTGTGTGGATTCCTCTTGAGATGGCGCAGTGGTACATAACATTTTGGGTCACTTTGACCTAAACAATGACTTCTGACCTCATTTCTAGGGTTTTGTATGCTTTATAACAATTAGTTACCTTAAATGTGTCTTTTCCTAGACCAATTCCTTTGGGGGCATTCGTCACGTTCATGTGACATTTCTTGTTGGATTGTTGTCGATGAAAATGCGAATAATCACACACTGAAAATGATTTGACATCATGCGTCAAGTGCAAAAACCGTGTAGAAGAATACTTTCTTAATGCACCAGTGAACATTTTGATTGAATTAAACTTAGTTTTGCTCAGTTAATTGATACTTGCGACCAAAGACTTTTCCTATTCTTTTTTGGAGAATAAAATATGTTCTTTTGTTAAAACCGAGCTTATGACAAAAAAAATCCAACAAGAATGTTTTTAATAGTAGAAGAGATAGAAAACACGTAATAATTGTCACTGAGAGCCACTTTTCTGCTATATACAGAGAGAGTCTACATTTTACCGTGTGTCACATGATGGTTCTTTTTTATTAACTGATGAGGCCCCCCAGGGGGGTATGTGCTCCCAAGATCCCTGAAAATAATACATTGATCTCCCCAAATCACTGAAAAGAATTTCCTCTTCTCCCTTAAATTATTTGCCTTCGCTCCCCAAATCCCTAAAAATAGTTCAGCTTCTCCCCCAAATCCCCAAAAATATAAGCCAATTCTCCCTAAAATGTATTTTCTTTCCTGGGATTAAAATCACATACTTAAAACTTTTGAAGCTATATAATAGCGCATGACTTAATGATCACTCAATATTTTACCTTATACATGTGGTGACAGGGCTAAACCATGGAATACATGACATATAATAGCCATGGAATACATGACATAGTTATTTCAATGAAATGCATGATATATGGCTCAAAGTATGAGGTCATCCTTGAAATGTTGTTGCTGTACCTGGTAGAGTAGACTTGGAGGAATGCTAATTCGATTAGATTTTTTTTAAATTAGAGACAGGCCATTTGGTTTTCTTTTGGGGGGCAGGGGCTGGTTTTTTCCAACAGCTTAAACTAGATATTTTTAGAGACTTTAGTGAAAGCATTTATTTTTTAATCATAAAGTCATTTTTACAATTGCTAATAGCGCCTATATGCTTGAACACCGATTAAGTATATTATCCTATAAGCAATCTTCAAAAATTTCTATAAAAAGGGCTAATTGCCTTAAGAGATAATAGCATTTGGGTAGGTAGCCCTGTATTAATTGTAGCTACACTGTTGCTAGAGGTCCTGGGGCATGCTCCTCCGGATTTTTTTTTGCAAAAATGGTGCTATCTGGGCTTCCCTAAGTATGTTAAAGATTAAAAAGGATTATAATTTTAAAGATTATAAACGAACAAAAACCTAATTGCCATAATTTTCTCTTAGATAAACCTAGATGAGCACGTTATTACGAAATGAAATAAAAACAGCATTTAGAAGGGGAGTCTGGGGGGCTAGCCCGCGAGAAGCAGAAGAAAATTTTAAAAAATAAAACAAAATGGAGGCTTTTCCTTTATTTTTTTGCTTTTTGGCAGGGTTCCCTAGATCCCAAAACTATGAGCTTGCTCCCTAAATCCCTTAAAATAATTACCAGTGCTCCCCAGCTCCCTGAAAATAAATAGCCATTCTCCCCAGATCCCCAAAACCCCTGGGGGGCCCACTGATTGCAGAGATATTACAATCAAAGCTGTATAACTGCCATTGTATATTAAAATCAACAGCTACATCTGCCCAGTCAAATTAGATTCTCCAGAGCGCATTTCATCTTAACGTTTTGTGCAATCATCATGAAATGACACTCATGTAATTTTGGAAACCTTGAGCCCTATTTTGGAATAGTAAAACTAGGATCTGCATGGGTTAAAATATGAGAATGCTACGTCACTGCAGGCAAATCTTATAAAAGGTCAAGGAAAAAAGTTTAGGTCTATAAAAATATGACGAGTTGCTTTGTAAACAGTGACAAGTTTATCCACTTATGATTTTTCAACATCCTCGTCAAGATGATTGCAAAACTAAAACGTTCACAAAGTAGTATACACCAAAACAAAGACAAACACAGCGTTCCAACAAAACAAAGGGAGGTACATAAAACAATAGATCAACGATAACAGAACAACCACCTAAGAATGGACAGCAGCCTAAGTTACTAGGGGCTTGTACCAATAGGAGGGCGTTATTTTTCACTTCAACTGACCACGGAGGGTATAAACGTTGGTCTTGGCATAATGTACCCATAGGACAGAGACCAATTGCCTAACTAGATTCTAGTAAGTCAATTAACATCAAATCCATCTCCACAGCAGCAACTATTTATTTAATGTCAACTGCTCTTCAAAACTGCAATATTAATTGTTTATACAGTGTGCTCCCTGGGAAACTGGAAGTTATAATGCTCATCGCATTAATAAATTGGTATAAAAGCTATGTTTTATTTCATTGTCACAATATAGATCACAGCAACAACAATAACAGGTAGAGATGTCTCAGCTTAAGCACGAAAATAAGTGTTAGTTTATACCAAAAGGGATGGCAGTTCAGCTGCTACCTAATAACAGATATATATTTGTACTAAAACAATACGAGGTTATATATTTACCGGTGATAAATCCTTCACATTTCTACCTATTATTAGGTGGCAGCTGAACTGCCTACCTTATTGGTATAAACTTACCACTATTACCGTACTAAAACAATATGAGTTAAAACATTATGTGGCGATAAATCCTTAAAGTTTTTACCTATTATTAGGTGGCAGCTGAACTGCCATCCCATTTGGTATAAACTTCCACTTATTTCTATACTAAAACAATACGAGGTAAACATTTTCAGGTGATAAATCCTTAACATTTCTACAGGTTATTAGGTGGCAGCTGAACTGCCATCCCTTTTGGTATAAACTTACACGTATTTTCGTACTAAGGCCATATTAGATGAAAAAATACAAGTGATGAATCCTTAACATTCTACCTGTTATTGTTGTTGCTGTAATCTAGATCGTGACAATTGAATAAAACATAACTTTTAAAGAAATTGTAATGTTACACAAGGATCAGTTGCAGTTCTGCTGTCACCAAATTCTGAAATGTATGCTATTTAGTTTTAAGCTTATACCATAAGGGGTGGCAATTCGGCTGCCACCTAGCTACAGGTATAAATGTTAAGGACTTATCATTGGGAAATGTTTTACCGCATATTGTTTATTGCACAAAAATAAATGTAAGTTTATACTATGAGGGGTGGCAGTTCAGCTGCCACCTAACAACAGGTAGAAAAATTAAGGCCTTATCACTGAAAAATGTTTTACCGCAGATTGTTTATTGCATAAAATAAGTGTAAGTTTATACCATAAGGAGCTGCAGTTCAGCTGCCACTTGACTACAAGTAGAAATGTTCAGGACTTATTACTGGAAAATGTTTACCGCAGAATGTTTATTGCACAAAAAAAGTGTAAGTTTATACCATATGGAATGGCAGTTCAGCTGCCACCATATTACAGGTATAAATATTAAGGAATTATCATAGGAAAGTGTTTTATCGCAGATTGTTTATTGTGGAAAAATAAGTGTAAGATTATACTATAAGGGTGGCAGTTCAGCTGCCACCTAACTATACGTAGAAATGTTAAGGACTCATCACTGGAAAATGTTTTACCGCAGATTTAATTGTTTATGTCACAAAAATAAGTGTTAGTTCATATTATAAGAGGTGGCAGTTTTGCTGCCACCTAATTTGGTTTTAAGCTTACACATTTGTTTTACAAAACACACATAAATTAAGATTACTGTTATGTAATTTTTTTCTTCAAATGAAACTGTATTTAGTCACTTATCGTCTGCTTCCCTTGTCTGTTGATGTTCTTATGTAGCTCTTATGTAGCTTATATTGCAAACAATATTGACCCAGATCAGAATGCTCCCCGGTAACATTGTCTTCCATGAAAAGAAATCTCCATGAAAAATCTAGTCTGAAGTGCATTTAAATGTGTGCAGCAGACTAGAAATTCAGACAACATTTAAAGAAAAATGTTATTGCTGGTTAAACATTAATCAAGCTTTCAAATGTAGATTTGTAAACATGCTTGCCACAATGCAGGATACAGATTGTTATTTTAACAACTGAGAGTCTTGCTAGCTAATTGATGTTGACAGATTTTCAACACTAAAACAAACACTGATTTTGAAGCTCCTCCCCACATTTTAAACTCTGGTCGTGTGTCTCCTGGGTAAATGTATGTGACGCCTTATTATATAGTCCATGGGCCCAGAGGGGTCACCATGCACCCCCTAAGGGCTATCTGGGAGTGGAGTGGTATAATATTGTTTATTGGACATCCCTGATTAAGAATTAAGATGTTAACACTCAAATTCTTGGGTCCCACCCGCCATTTAGGGTGGTTTCAATATGCCTAATATAGTAGTGTAATATCAGCCTTCTACCATCTGTTTTGCTTACTTTTATGAGCGGACCAGCTATATTTAAGATCCTCAACTCCATTTCTGATATAAAAGGCTAAACATAATGTCTTAACATACTATATTTAATATGGTGGCCAATTTGAAATACAAATGTTGCATATTTTCGTAAATCTTAAAAAAGAGTTCATGAGTTTTTTGCAATACAAAGGACCTCGGACAGTCATAATGAAGGATTGCCCATAAAAATGACCAGAGAAAAGTTTCAAAGAAAATGATATTTTTTCTATGAAAATGATAGAAGGTTAAACCCTCGACTTATCCACAAAAGCCGTTTACTCATTGGACAAGTACCAATTGAAAAATATGGGTTAAAAACTCCGTTTTTGCTATTCAACATATAGAAAATAGAAAAAGTTTTACTGAGGTGCTTTCCCCCCCGTGTCCAAACTAATCCTTTTGCATACAGTTGTAGTTTTATATTTCACACATCATATGCAAAAGGCATGTTTGGTCACGGGGGGGAACGCTGTCAAAATGCTCAAAAACACTTTATTATAAAACTTATTAGAAACTTATTTTGTAAAAACCTGTAGGTAAATATCAATTTGCAATGGCATATATCAGGGCTTTAGATATGAGTGCTTACAAAGAAATTAATTGTCTCATTTCTCTACCAAAACATTATGTTGTGGGTACTCAAAAGAACCGTCGCAATGAGACGGTTCTTTTAAGCACCAAAATTATAGGTTAAATCTGATGTGTAGGAAATTATTACGATTTTACGCTAAAAACTGTGTTTATCTAGCCTGTGATTTATACAGTATACAGATATGATACACCTCAGTGCACAAGTCGAACTGGTTAAACTCGAAACATTACAGGTAATAGTCAAAAGTAATTGACAGCACACTTCTTCAGACGAAACAATGAAATATTCTCAACCCGAATTTTATGCAAACGCATCACTTTCGTCTCAAGTTTTATGCCGCAAAAATTATATTTACATGTATTTAGGTGAATACTCGACGAAACTTTGACTTTCTGTGAGATGAAATTTGGTTACAAAAAATACTCCCAGCCCCTAAACCCTGAAGTCCTGGCTTAATTATGCAATATTTTCAAAATATTTTTATTTTGTTAGATGCACTAAATGTAAGGGTTTCATTTAAGCACAAAACCATAGTTGTCAGGTATGCATTATGCTAGCCACAGGCTGTCAAAATTTGATTGAATAGGAAACTGTCCGAGGTCCTTATATTTACATGTTTAAATCATTATTGATTTTGGAGATACAATTACTGTCAGCATTACTTAAGTCATGGAGTATTTTATTTATTTCAAAGTTATCATCTTCAAAATAATGGATAGTCTGCAAACAAGGTTACCCCACCCATTTAAATAAGTAGACATTTTTTCCTGTGAATAAACATAGCACTTATGCATCTTTCTCACTGATAGTAAAATTGAGTTTACTTGGTTATATTCAGAATCGTTCTTTTATTGCAGTATACATCTTTGAAAGTTTATTTGGGCCATTAAGGGTGTAGCATACGTAACATTTTTCATCAAACGCAACAAAATGGACATCTGAGTCCAAAATAGCCTCTTCAGAATCTGTACAATGTATTATTTACAATGTATGTATCTAATAGGCAATCAATTTGTCATTCACAAACTGCGGTGATTATTTCACATTAATCACAAAATCCTCTTTATTACTAAATGGTGAAAAAAGAATTAATAAGAACATTAGATATAATGGTGGTTTTGATTATTTTAGGGTCATATCAATAGTTGCATTGGTCTTAGTTACAATTACTTTACTATTCTTTTCGAAGGAATAATAAGGAGAAAACATCTGATTGCTAATAAAAAGAGCACTCAAAATATGCCTAATCTTAAAATTCAGATACTTTCAGTGAAGTTACATGTATAAATAACTTTTGCATGTTCTGAGCTACTTCTATATGTTCTAGCTTCACCGGTCGCTTAACGAAAACATTTAGGATGACATTCTCCATTCCTATTCATACTTTACCTAAAATTTATCAACTTTTGATAATTGGTTTAAATATAGTCAATTTGGATTATGTGTACCAAAACTCTTTAAAGTAACATGTGCAACATGGCTATTTGGAGGAGGACAGATACCCCAATAATAGAAGTTTGACATCCAACAAATGAACATGAAAGTTTGACAGATTATGATAGCGTAATGATGCCCCTTTGGTTTGATGGAGACTGTATGGCAAAGGTGTTGGTTGACAAGGATGACCTGTGCGATTCAGATAAGTCTTTCAATGATTATGAAGATGCCTTTGTGGTTAATGCAAAATAATGTAGTGTATGCTACACCCTTAATGGCCTAAATAAACTTGCAAAATTGTATGCTGCAACATTAACCCTTTTTTTACCATTAATATTATGCTTTATTGTTGTTTAAATAGAGTGCAGAACAACATTTCACACCCTCATATTGGTGGCAGCAAATGGGTATTTTGGCATTTCACTGATATTTATATGCCCATAAGTGTGCATGTAACGTCCACAGCAGCTTTCCTACATACCCATACCCTGTCCATACATAGGCTGTGCGTAAGGTTAGGGTATAAGAATAGTAGGATTTGAGTAGATAACCAAACTCTACCCTAGTCTCTTCCATACTAATACCCTACCTGTACCTTCCATACACTAATAAAACCCATATAGGGGCATAGCATTTACCCATATGACATATTGGTAATGGGAGATATGCATGGAGGTAAGAGTAGGGCTTGCATTGGGGTAGGGTAGGTAGGGTAGTCCTGAGTATGTTAATGGGTAGGGTATGAGTATATGCTTTGGAAGGGTCACTCCAATGGCTGGGATATCCTCCCCCTGGCCGTATCCTAGTTTCTACAGTTTCCACCCAATCTTTTCTTATCCCTTATAGCACCATTCCCTTGGTAGATACAAATAACTGTCAGGCAGGTTTTGAGTAGGAGAAGATAAAGAAATAGTGTCTGGGTCAGGACTTTGGTAGGTTATGACTAAGGATAGCGCAGCCTACTTTACCTGCATAATCATACTTTACATCTAATTCCTCAAAATAGACATGGTGGGACTGAGTACAAAACAGTCTCTTCAAAATCGGTACGAAGTTTTATTTGCAATTGGGTCTTTACTTTGCATTTACTTAATAGAAAATTGATTTGTCCTTCACAAACTGCAAAGATTATTTTTGTATTTTGTATAATATGCCAGTATTAGAATAATGGACCTAGTAGCGCACTATATAATGCACATCAGAAAGGCTACTTTAATATAGTAAAACATGAAATTCAGCTGCAAATTGTAACAAAAATGATAAATGTTTGTAACTTCTTCATGTCTGAGACATTCCTAAATGCTAAAAGCACAATCAGCTGAGACATTTCTCAATATTAGGAGTGTTCACATAACATTAGTGACATACTGATATATAACACCAACACATTTTTTAATCGAATGGCTTTTGTTATCAGCATGGGACTCTTCATTAATCTTTAGAGTTTAAAAAATCTTACACAGAAAAAAAAGTAAGTAATGGTGCAAAGATCAGGAATCGATACAATCAAGTACCACACCTGACCCAGGATACCAGTGGGAAAGTGACAAACTCACAGAAGACACCACAAACGAGTGCCAAGAGGTCAGCCCTTTCCCAGCAGGTGACCACAAAGCACATATAAACAGACGTGCACAAAACATAGCAAACACAAGACAGAACAAAAACATAAAAGATCCACAAAAGAAGTACCGCCTTGGAACGGTCAGTAAAATATTTTACTGGAGGGCTTAAACCGGTTTAACGGCGCCAACCTCAGCCTTAATTCAGATGTGGATCAAGACACATAGATATTTGGTTTGCATGAAAGACCCCTAACTTATCAATGCATCATCTCCTAAAACAAATAAATCAAGATATAACAAGGAGATAAAGCAAGGATAAGGACTCAACAGTAAATTAAACTGAATACCGGAGCAAAAGAAATCATTAAATTGCTGCTTAATCAAACTTTGATTACATAAAATTTCCTCAGATATAAAAGTGTATCTGTACCTAGGAAAAAAGGAAGTAATATATTTATAATATATTAATATATTCTGAATGTTTAATTTGAATTATTTGTTTTTGCTCAACTTTATGTTAATAGTTACAGAAACGCAATAATGAAAATGACTCAAACTTTTACTTGAATGTATTTTGTTTCCTAATTGTAAAATGCATAACGTACATAACATACAGTATTATTTGACTTCTGATTGAAATTACTGTAAATTTATTGTCCTCACAACTAACTTTGCTACATTTTAATGTTTAATGAATATCTACTATTTAAGAGTCATATCAACACTTTAAATGTTTAGACCTAACATAAGTATTTAGGCAAAACCTAGAAGTAACATGAAAAGTAACCGATTTTAGTAGCTAGTAATAACCAGATATTCCAAAGAAACTGTAGCTCCACTTTATCTTCTTTGAAAAGTACAAACAAATGGCAGAAAGCTATTGACTTGATTCAAAATGTCTTTGTTCCGGGTTGATTGCTCACTGCTCTTCTCAATTCTACACTACTTTATCCTCCGTTCTCCTAGCTTAACCAATCCTGCATTTCCCTGCCCTAAACTACCCTACCCTATGGATGTCCTACTCTTTTTCATTCCTTACACATAATTGCGCTACAATATCTATCTTGCGCGACCCCACCTTACCCTCAGCTACAATTTAGACCAAACTAAGCTGCCAACTCTTTTGACATTAACTTATACGTATTTGTATAGTGTGTGAATATTATTCCGTGCACTCAAAATAAGATTCCGAGCTCACGGAATAATAATTCGTGCGCACGAATTATTAATCCGTTAAAACGAAATAGAAATCTAAGAGCTCTATTTAATAATCTATGAGCTCGAAATAATAATCTGTGAATAAGGGTTATTATTCTATGTGCACGAATAGAACAAAAGTTCTGCAAGTTGGATTTCAAATCTGTTATAGCTCATCTGAGCATAGTGCTCAAAGAGAGCTACTGGGATCAGTCAATGTCTGTAGTTCATCGAGTTTGTTGTCAGCAGCTTGAAATGACATCTCCTCAGTATTCACAGGAATGTTCCCTATACAAAAGTAAACCTAATCCGTCAAAATATGACACGTTTTCCCTAGTGAACATTTATAGGAAACTTTTAACATACCCACTGGAACCAATCGTCAGAATTGAATACAATTTGGCAGGGATATTTCCTCGGTGACCCACTATAAAACAGATAAAACAAACTTGTGCTTTGCTTAATTTGTCTTCCTGGTGTCTCGTGATGGTTGAGCGGCTCTTCCTCGCGGTGCTATGGGGTTGTCTGCTGTTTGTGATTGTGGTATTTCCTGATCATACTCACTTACTATTTTTGGTCCCTCAAAAACATGTCAGCCAGGGGCGTGACCTTTGGCAGATAAGGAAACTGTTAGAATCTTCTCTAAAACCGCTCATCATTTGACAAAAATGGTGATAACCTTCCACAATAAAAGCTATAATGAATTTGATCTGTTGTAAAACTTGGCAACTTTCTTGCCCGAATATAAGAGATGCTAAGCCATTGTATAATAATAATATTCATTTATTTAAAAGGGATAGGTAAATACTTAGAAAACCTCCCTTGGATTGTTAGTATTGTATTGTAGGCATGACAAATTGAATGTACTTCAATAATTCATTAGTAATTTTGCTTTGAATTATTTCTGTCAATTATACTTTAATAGTCTAAAAGTTAAATTTTGTTTAATATAAAGATTGGTATTTACATATAGCATGCCAAATGAAAAGATGATCATGGATTCGAATTTGCATTACATCCCAATTATCATTTACATATTTCAAATCAAGCTAAATAGATAGCTAATAACGCAAAGAATAAATCAAATAAGCCAGCAAATTTAATTTCGTACTTCTCGCTGTTTTAAAAATGAAGGCTTAGGTAACCCTGTGTAAATGTGTAGACTCGCCAGAGCCTTTGTTACCTGCATACACTTTATTAGTTTAGATGTAGACCAACATTAAGACAGCTGGCTCCCTGCGTCAGCATGGATAATTATTTCTGGCTTTTACCAATATGTGAAAAGTACCACAATCTCATGCGCTGGTCAAATCTTCTTTTGACCATTTTTTAAACTACATTATCTCATTTAAAATGAGATCAGCAATTAATTTTTCATCTGACGCAAATGATATTCATGTTTTTGCTACTGTCAAAGATTAAAGCTGAGATATGGCTTCAATATTTGGCATACTAGTATATCATACACAAACGTAACACAATGGACAATAGATATATTGCAGTATCAACATCTAATATTTATGATATCCTTTTCAATGTGAAGCAATTACAATTTCTTTTGGAGATGTTTGAGTAAAAAGAACCATTGACATTAGAAATGCATAGATACTAATCAACAAAAGCATGTATACTTTGTTACCACTGCTTGTAAATCTATCATGGTAACACAGTTGATAGTAAGTCGGGTGACTTTTTAATACGTTTTTTGTCAGAACAGTTGACCTTTTTTGTATGTGTCTTGAATCCATACACTGGTGTGTTTAAAACTCATTCTAATGTTTAATATTTATATAACGCTTTGCTATTGAGGATTCCTGCAATAATTGGCCATGCCACATTCTGTTTAGTGGAAACTAGCATTAGCTATTTTAGCATTAATTGCTAAAACTAAGTAAGATCTCATGACAGCACTGTTTTAAATATTTTACCTATCCATCCTACATTTTAAAAGAACATTGTAAAATCGATTTTACGTTAACTTGAATGTCACCTGGTCAAATTTGGTCTGACCTCACTCTGGCTGATAAAGTCATATAAATTCAACGTGATATCGTAAGTTACAACTGGCCTGTTCCTTTGGATATGATTCTGTCACATGCGATCATTGTCAAGAAAACCATCATTAACACTTTTTCTTTCCCATTTTTACGGAAATATTTGTCCTTAATAAATAGTTTACTTATAAAGTTTACATTGCTCAAGCAATTATTATGCTGATTTAATTAACAGTTTTATTCATTAAACAATTAAAGCTATGCTGAAGATAACATTAAAAATAGTAAGTGAGTATGATCAGGAAATACCACAATCACAAACTGCAGACAACCCCTTGGCACCGCGAGGAAGAGCCGCTAAACCATCACGAGACACCAGGAAGACAAATTAAGCAAAGCAATAAGTCTTTTTAAAAGCTAAAAGTATATAAAATAAAATGCCAGTATAAAATTTGATTTGGAGACAGATTCTTTAAAAAGTATCTGAATACATACACTTATACTGCATAGTATCTAATGTAACATATATCACATTTTATTGTACCAACTTATATATGCTTGATTCTATCTGGTCTGTTGGAACACATTTTTGTAAGCTACCATCTCCCACATAACATTAAGTAAAAAGGCATTTTTGTTTCTGTAGTTGAACCTAAATATACTAGGAATTAGTAAGTGAGTATTATCAGGAAATGCCACAATCACAAACAGCAGACAACCCCATGGCACCGCGAGGAAGAGCCACTTAACAATCACGAGACACCAGGAAGACAAATTAAGCAAAGCAATCTCTTCCCCATCAAGATGATTGCAATACTAGAATGGACATAAAGTAACGTACAACAAAACATAGAACAATTACAGACACTCACGATGGTAGTAACAATAAACAAAAAGTCAACAACAACAGAACCACCGCCTTAGAACCGACAGCAGTCTAAGCCACGGGGGGGGGGGGGGTAAATCTTTGCCCTAGATTCTGCTGGTGTTGAAGTACAAGAAAGGTTCAGCTCGCATGGAGGCCCTCTAACTAATGTGATGTATCATCATGGAGAAATACTCTAATCAAATTTACAAACCATGATGAAACAAAGAAAAGGGCTCATCACTCATAGATAGTCAGAGCTAAAGAAAACCTCCAGTTGAGCCACGGTGGGTCCAGCTACAGATAAGCATCAGGCACCAACCCACCGATTAATGCTTTACGTCAGAGCCGTCATCGAGTCTGAGGCCTGACCCACTGTCAATACTTGAAGAAATAAGACAGTCAACACAAAATTCTTTCATTTATATAGAGAATCTTCGAACTGAGTTGAATATGCTATCTTTGAGTCATTTATCATCTAGTTCAATTTCACCTAAGAATTTAAGAGCATAACTTTTGGATGTTAATGACAAATTACACTTAAATAATTTTGGTTAAATAAATTATTTGATTAAACTTATTTCATATAGTCTTCAGATCTGTATTACAAAAAATTATATCCACTTTATATTACCATTTCAGACCCAATTTATACTGCCTTTGACAACATTTTGGACACACATAGCTCCTTATGATAAATATGATATGGTAATATACGTTACTTTAACAGTTTTGAAAGAACATGGGAATTTATCCGTATTCCGATATTACTTCAGAGCTTTATTCTATGCTAATTAGGTTTAAAACCTATACATTTTGCCAAATTGGTAAAAATATTTTGTCGTTTTAAAAGTTCAAAAATATATTATTTCACAAATTAAAGCAAAAATGCTTTGACAATTTGAGTTAGTCTCTTAATACGAACTGATAAATTCTTTTTCGTACAAACTATAATCTTTATATCTAGTTAACTAAAAAAAAAGTTTTGAAATGAAATGAAATACCCTATGATGTATCATTTTGTGTATTTAGCAATATATAGAACGCCTTGAATTTTGTAACATACATTACATATTGCCAATCAAACAACAAAAAGGATATTTTACACCAGAAACAATGTTTCATATCACCTTTTACTCTTGTTTATCAATAGAATGCTCATATAATGCATACAACTAGGATTGCATTCCTTATTTTATAATGAAAATATTCTTACCTTACATAAGGTTTTCTTCAGGGCTGTCATATTTAACAGCTTATAACTCTTAGAGTTTTTTTGTGATAGAAGCAAGCTGTTTGCAGTTTTGAAATGGTCATTTAATTGTCTTTCAGAAACATGTTACTTGAATCTAAAATATTTATTGAAAAATTATCAAATGAAACTATTTAACAAAATACCAATGTTTTTATAGGGTGTAGTTACAAATGTAACGTAAATGACACCATAATGAGCCTAAATAACTTTGACAATCATCAATATCAATTTGAATTGTTCAAGTACTACCTTAACAGCCTTAATTACATATTTGTGTTTTTTTTAATTGAGGAGTAACGTAATTAACACGCTGTAACACCCAACGCCCCAACCGCCAAGCGGCTTACATGTTTTAAAAAGCTTGTTAGATGATACACTTTAAGAAAAACATGGTCTACAAATTTCCCCCTAGGGTAGCAGAACCCCTAGTAGCTCATAGCCTATATCTCGAAGGAATGATCAACTAAATTTATCTTCCTGAACTGTGAGTGTATATTTTAAGCTAATTCCTCAGATACTGTGGTCCCTTTTTTTATTCACATCTATTTGTTTCTACCATATGTGTGTCCTCTAAACTGATAAAAATGGTTATGATAAGGCCAATGACATTGAGTATGAATTAGTGAATTTTCCCTTATTGGATGATGACTTTCTACATCGTCCCTCTTATAAATTTCAAGTTTCTCTATTTATAAACTTTGCTAGAAAGTGTAGTCAGGAAGATCACTTTAATGACCATAATATTTTTCTGATCAACTTTTCAAACAAGGTTATTGGTATCATAAGCATAGAATAAGTTCATTTCCAAGTTCTATCGCAGAGACCATCAATTATTTCAAAAATCAATAACAAATTTAAATCGCATTTCATCAATGCCAATGGGGAGTGCAGTGGCTCAGTGGTAGAGTGCTCAACTCAAGACCGATAGGCCGCGGGTTCCAGCCTCACTCGCGTCACTGGGTTGTGTCTTTCAGCAAGAACATTAATCCTAGCTTGGTACTGGTACAACCCGGAAAGACCCGTCCCTTTATAATTGAGAGATTGTTGATGAGACGTAAAGAATCAAATCAAACAAATAAAAATCATCAATGCCAATCAGAACTGGAACTTTATGGCGACTTAGTATACAAAACTAAGTGTAAAGAAAATTTACTGATGCTTTCCCTGTTTGTTTATCAAAAACTACTCATCTCAATCATCTCTTGCTTCTAAGAACTGCCATGAATCATAAAATCTAACATAATATTACTGATTTATTTGGATAAACATATCTAGTCCTGTATATATTTGAACCATACAGACACACGAACATGAACTATATGCCCCTATAACCCAAATAATATAGTATTTAACTGACAGTTGCTAAAGTCCCAATTTACAGAAAACCCCTACATGGAAACAATTCAGAACTTTCATGGCCAAGGCGTCTGCCCACCTGAAGCCAGCAGTGGGCGATATTTTAATTCTAGAATAACCCTGATACAGTGCATGAACCCCTTATTATGTAAAGTCTAATAGACCACAGGTCAGAGTCAATCTAGATGATAAGCTTGATTCATACTCTAAAAAATAACTTCAATTGGAAGCAGAGAAGAATGTGTTCAATAAGGAGTAAGTACATAAGGGTAAAGGGTGCATGAAAAACTAAAGATAACTCGAGGTTTTTTTTTAATTCAGTTTTATGTAATCTTGAGTCTTATCTTTGCCTTTATTTCCTTTTTATATCTTGATTTATATGCTCTACGAGATGATGCATGGATAATTTTGGGGTTTTATGCAAAACAAACATCTATGTGTCTGATCCACATCACACTGGTAAATGTATACGTCGAGTTGGTGGTATTTACGCATATTGGCGGTACTTCATAGTCCGGAAGTTGTAGATATTGGTGTTAATACTTTATAGAAAAACATGCCATATGCATAAAGGACTATAGAATTTGGTCATTTTTAAGTATTCAGTATGTGTATGGCGATTTATGTAAACATTTAGAAATAGATTCGAGTACCGATCATCCAGATCGGTACTCGAATCTATTCCTAAATGCTTACATAAATCTCCATGTGTATGCCAAATACTTAAAAATGATCTAATTCTATAGTCATTTAGGCATATGGCATGTTTTTCTATATAGTATTAACACCAATATTTACAACTTCCGGTCTATGAAGTATCAGCAATACGCCTAAATACGACCAAATCTACATATACATTTACCAGTGTGACATCTGAACTAAGGGTGAGAGTGGCGCCATGAAACGGGCTAAAGCCCTCCAATAAAATATTTTACTATCTATTCCAAGGCAGTACTTCTTTTGTAGATCATTTGTGTTATTTATGTCTTGTGTTTGTCATGCATCCTTGTCCATTGATTGCTGCCTTGTGGTCATCTGCTGTGAAAGGGCTGACCTCTTGGCTTTCGTTTGTAATGTTTAATTGTGTGCTTGTCACTTTCCCTTGTGGTATCCTGGGTCAGGTGTGGGACTTGATTGTATCGATTCCTGATCTTTGCCCTTTTTCATACTTTAACCTGGCGGGCTTTTATCAGTAGCTGATTCAGGTGGTCTCATTTGTCCCCGTCTGGCGTGGTTTTGCCAATGCCCTTAGTAGTCCAGGCAGGCTGTTGGTCCTGTATATTCTGTGTATCCCTGTCCTCTGTGTGGCCCTGTTGATCTATGTGTGTTCTCTCTGTGGGATGGTTAGTCCGCACTGGTCTGCATAGACCCTGTTGCCATCATTTCCTAATTATCTGTAACACTTTCCGAATTTCTGCTGGTCTTGTTTACTGAACCAGTAGGCCACTGGCTGGATAAGGTTTACTTCCCCCCCCCCAGGGGGAATTTCAAAGACCATATTTTTCTTGAAGCCCAATGTCTTGTGAGCATTTTGCAACATGTTAGCCCTCTGACAATGGCAGCGTTAAGTTGTAACAGCCTGTTACATACGTTACCCCACAAAATATTTGATAATGAACTTTCTTTTTAACACTTCAGAAAAGTGCAAAAGATAAAATAAAATGTCCAAATTGGTTATATTTTCTAAATCAGCTATTAATGAGCCTCATATATTGACATTTGAAAACAAATATAGCCACCCCTGATGTAGTGTATGTTACATTTTTTATTGAACCCCCTTTTAAATGATAAATGAAGCTAATACAGTTTGTCTTAAATTTTATTGAAACCAGTTTATGTTAATGAATTTGAAGTTATATTAAAGAATAATTGTATACCTTTACAAAACTGCAAGCATTATGTTTCTATCTTATATAATTTTTGAGTTATTAGATGCTGAACATGGAAACCCCTTATCACAAAAAAATGTTAAAAGCATTTCTCTAGGCCTTACGCTGGCAATAGAACCCCCTTCCCCTCTAGGGGAATTTAATACACTATGATTTCCGGATACTACATTATATAAGCCGCAAAATGAAATATGTTAGCTCTCTGAGAGTGGCAGCGTTAGCTAGTAACAATCATGTTACGTACGTTACCTGCAAAATAACATTAAATGTTCCTATTAATGTCTCCAACATGACATATTCACACTTTTTGGAAGTCTGGCACAGGTTTACGAACTTCTTATAACACAGTTACATAATTTAAGCATTTATTTTATTAATGTCATGAGTTAGTGCCGTTTTATATGTTACTTAGTGTTTCATATGTTATTTCCGAGTATCGGTATGCGATTATTGACTATACATGTGTTACATCCGTCAGTGAATATATCAAATCTATAAGGCTGCTATTCAAATGAATTGAAGTTCCTTACTATGGTGTCTTACACTATTTTACAGCCCAGGTTACATACCTTACTTTCCAAATACCACTAAACATTCAAGATAAGGTCTCCATTACGACCTGCTTGTACTTATTTGCATGCTGGCACAAGGTCATGTACTTCTTTTTACTCTGGCTCATTTGCGGAGGAAGTAACTCAAAACATAAACTACCATAGCCCTCTTTTCTTTTATAGAGACATCAAATATAGTTAACATAATACTCATGGAAAGTTTGTAACAAACACAGGGCTGTGAATCTTCCTCTCTATTGAGGATTTCCTCTTTTTTCACTAAAAATTGCTCAAACAAAAAGTTTCAGAATCAAACCAATATGTTTAAATCGGATGTCTTTTTGGTAAGGGGTTTTCCTTTTTTTTTTTTTGTTGGTTTCCTCTTTTTTAATGAAACTCTGTTCATAACCCTGCAAACAGTGCAATATGTGAATAACAACTTAAAAAGATAGAAGAAAAGGTAGAAGTTATAGAGCTGTTTCTTGCCAAGGTAGCAACCCTTCCTATATTATCCAAGGATTTAAAGAATTTTCCAATATAGCTTATTAATCCTCTATCAGATTTATCTTGCAATGATTTTGCAATATGCTAGCACTCTGAAATGGCACAATTACCTTGTAACAGCTAATTACATATATTACCCATCAACATCTTTGATAATTTTGGTAATTGACATGACTCCTGAAAAGTGCAAACCATAAGGTTAGATTTCCAAATTGGCTATATCATTCAAGTAAGCTATTTTTGCATCACAGATATGGACCTTTGAAAGCATATATGCATCCCAAAGTGTTACGTATGTTACATTTTTCATGATTCCTAAATAAATTAATTAATGAAACTAATATAGTTTGATAGTTTTTTAATGTGATTCATTTTGTATTAAAGAATGTTTATGTACCTTTTGGAAACTGCAAATATTATGTTTCTTTCTATCTTTTATAAGGTTTGAGTTTTGAACGTGGTAACCCCATATCAAATAAAATGTGAAATATTATTCTGTGGCTCTTTTGTTAGGGTACAATCAAGTTTTCTTTCACCCAGAGGTTTTAGATTTCCTTCCCATTTATTTTCCACACATTTTGTCCATATCTGGAAAGCCTCAATTGTTTTCATGGGAAAACCTTAATAGTTCAATCTTTGTATGTACATCTTAAGCCCAGAGAAGCAGGACGGAAGTTAGCTCATGTTCATACCATTTGAAATAGTCAGTATATGTGTATGGCTTTGTAACATGTCATACTGCAGCTTATTCCGATTTACATAAATAGCACATGTTAGGGCTTCATGTCACTGATGAGTGCCTAGTGCAATTCTCTGTTTGTTTTCCTACCCTGCTTAGAATGTAGATGAACTAGTGGGAACGGGTTCTCTATCAGTTTGATAGGAACACCCTTTCCGTGGTACTAACACATTGGCTTTTTGGTAGTGTCATAATCTGTTAAACAGCGTATGACTGTAAATCTCTTTCCCCTTATTCTGGCCAATGTTGTTGACATCCAGAAGGAGCACCTTTTGTTGCATACACCAAAGTTGAACAAAACACACAGGTTATCCTCTGTGAGAATGTTTGTAAGACTTTATAGACTGCTTCTTATACATTGCATATATGTATCTGTGACAAAACCAACACGCCAAGCCTTTTGTGCCCGGTTGAATACTGGTTCTATCAGATCCTTGAAGGTGATAGGAAAAGCTATTATGCTCTGTAGTATGGCATTACCATCAAAGCAATGTTTAGCACTGCATCGCCAATTTGATGTTGGTTCAATGTGTGATTAGTTTGGACTTGTCAGTTTTGGTGGAAATTCTATCAGTAGTTGACAGTGACCATGGAACAGGTCCCAGAAGGTACAAAGTCAACATTATGTCCAATATAAAGAAGGTCATGCTGACCAAAGACGCTCTTTTAAGCTCTCATCTGGCTGATTACCTTTTGCAAATTGGACAATTTCTTCTTGACCTCGCAAGCCTCAAAATTTTATTAGCTTGAAGCATTTTATGGGGTTGTAAGACAGATTTTCATCTAAAAATGAGTCAATGAAGTCTGCAACAGCCTTCCCCTACCAATGTCATCAGCCTCAATAAGATCCTTAGCTATGCCAGGTTTAGCAGGAACACCGAAATTCAAAAAGTACAGTTCATTGTCTTTAAAACTAGAACTAAAAACCAGAAACTTCCTCTAGTACTCATTCTACTTTGCACCTGAGCAGCCTTCCCCTACCAATGTCATCAGCCTCAATAAGATCCTTAGCTATGCCAGGTTTAGCAGGAACACCAAAATTCAAAAAGTGCAGTTCATTGTCTTCAAAACTTGAACTGAAAGCCAGAACATTCCTCTAGTACTCATTCTACTTTGCACCTGAGCCTATGATACCTCTTTATTGTTTGCCTGATAGTTATGTCAAAATCATTTCTCAAGCAAAGAACAAATGACACTGTCTGTGACACACTAAACTCATTTTGTTCGAGAAGTTCTTTGCATCTGGGATGAGTATCAGACAAATTTATGAGTGTAATCAGTTACTCAGGTACATATTGTGCATAGTTGTTGCGACATTGGGAACAAGGCATACAGATAGAGCTGACATGCAATTCAAAGTTGTTTTCCTTGTAGGGCTAATCAATGTCAACACCATCTGAATTATATCCATATACCTTGCCCAGAATTAAGCTGTTTCACAGTGACTGTCTTTCAGAACTTCCGATTTGAATGCATGGCATCTACTGTTTATGTGAGCAAACAAGGAAGGCTGATGGATCACATTATAATAAAAGTTTAAGTCATTATATTTTTTTTAAATTCTCTGACAGACAGACCTTAAAATAGGTAAACCTTGTTAAAAGAAGTACATAAACATGTGCCAGCATGCAAATAAGTATAAACAGGGCTTGTTAGAGACATTAACTTGAATGTTTAATGCTATTTTGAAGGTAACATACGTAACATGGGCCTGAAAAATAGTGTAAGGGACCATAGTAAAGAACTTTAAATCATTTTAATAGAAGTCTTACAGATTTACTATATTTTGTGACAGATGTAATACACGTATAGTCAATAAATACCATACTGATACTCGGAAATGATGCAGGAAACTCTCAATAACGTATATAATGGTAATAACTCAAGACATTTATAAAATTAATACTTAAAATATGTAACTGTGTTATAAGAAGTTCATAAACCTGTGTCATTATGCAGATATGTGCGAACATGTCATGGTTGAGACATTATCAGGGACGTTTTATGCTATTTCGGGGGGGGGGTAACGTATATAACGTGATGTTACACGTTAACGCTGCCACTCTAAGAGGGCTAACATCTTTTATTTTGTGTCTTATATAATGTAGTTTCAGAAAATTATAGCGTACAAAATTCCCCCTGGGGGGAGGGTGGTCTATTGCCAGCTCAAGGCCTACAGTGTCCAGACATCACAGGTAGTTAAGTAAATTTGATTGATAATATAGAATGTAAATATAAGTTTTGAAATTCATATTTTAAGCTTGCACTGGATGATGAAAAACATGAGCTTTTCTAATGTTTCTGAGAGCCCTTTGGGCTTCACAGACAATAAAATAGCTAATGTTTTTCATCATCCAGTGCAAGCTTAAAATATGAATTTAATTCTTAATTCAAGCTGGTTGACTAAAATTAACAATAATGAAAAATGTCCTAATGATTTGCTAAGGATAACAAAAATGATTTACGATCATAATGCTTAATATTTGCACCTTAACAGTTTTTAATTTTTGTACCAAACATATATTGTGGGTAATCGATCAGAGGGCTTCAGGCGCTCTACCATGTACCCACAATCTATACTTTGAGAAACGTTGAAAATTGTCAGCTTTTATAGTACAATTTGTGCTCAGGCGCTCTACCATGTACCCACAATCTATACTTTGAGAAACGTTGAAAATTGTCAGCTTTTATAGTACAATTTGTCCACGTCATAATTGAAATTAACAAGAGTAAGATAACACTACGTGTAAATTGTGTTCATTGGGCGCAAACGTTATTTGATACACATTGCCCTATTTGAGCCGCGATATGAGATTTCCAACAATGTAGTATGTGCGACCAGCAAAGGCTCAGACCATTCTGCACATACACGCAGTCTAATCAAAGCCTTTGCTAGTTGCTTGAATATTTTATGACTATTAAGCTACTGAACGAACAAAATTTGGAGTTTCTAAGCTTAACAGGAGGCTGCACAGGCTTCTGAGTCTATTAATGTCAAATTGCCACATTGTTAGAAATCACATGTCACGGCTCATTTCTTGTTTGTATTTCAGATGAATCAAGACTGCAATATTACTTAATAGAAGGATACACACAGAACACACAGAAGTTAGACGTTTTCCTCTTACCACAATGGGAACAGCTTCATGTGTCAGAGATTTACACTCCATTGATTCTCATTGATGATCAAAAAGAACAGATGGAGACATTTGAAAGACAAGGTTTATTACCTGAAACGCACCATATAAATTTGTAGGTGATGATCGTTTAAGATCATACAAAGAATTGTTTTGTAACTGTAATGGACTAGAAAAGCAAATATTTTTAGTGGGTGAGGCAGGAGCAGGAAAAACAACTTTTTGTAAACATCTAACAGATATGTGGTGTCAGACAAAGCATACAAATGAAGAATGCGTGCCTGCATTTTTGCAGCAATTAGAAGATGTCACTGTGTTAAAGCAATTTCAGTATTTGTTCTACATATCTTGTAGATTTGCTGAAGAGAAGGAAACAATATTTGATATGATAAATAATCAGCTTTTTGACAATGATAAAATGAAGGAAGTTGCCAAATACGTTCTTAAACACTACCCAGAAAGTTGTTTCATTATACTTGATGGTGCTGATGAATGGAAAGGATCTCCTACTTCATGGACTGGAAGGAGAGGAGACATAGCTGGTTTACCTGGAATGGCAGGTGTGGATAGTTGTGTTATTTTTATCACCTCTAGACCATGGAGGTTCCATGCTTTGTCTGAAAAGACACAGACAATCTTCAGACGCTTAAAGCTGAAGGGTATAGCAGATGTGAACATGTTAGTGGAAAGCATCTTACAAAAGCTTGAACTTCCAGAACCAGTGCGATCATCTAAGGACTTTCTAAAACAGGTTAAAGAGAATGATATGTCTGAGCTGATGGAAATTCCGTTGATATTACTAATTGCGCTGGGGAGTTGGATAGATGATAAATCTTTTCATAAATTAATGTGTATTAACTACATTAAAATGATTCAGACGTTTATACGTCGATTAAAAGGACATGCTGGTTGGTCAAGTTCGGAAAACAGACTTCGACTTATTCCTGATCTTTATAATCTAGAGACAAAGTGGGAACAACGGTCGAATGAGTTGCCTTCCTTACTGTTGACGTACAAACCCCTTCACAGATATGCAGGTTTATTACTTTTGCTTGGACAGTTAGCCTTCAATCTGCTTCTAGGAAAAGAAGAACAGTTTCTGATATTTTCTAAAGCAGACCTTACATCATATATACAAGCAGATGATGAAATTGATGAAAGTGTAAATGTCTGTTTAGCATTGGGAATTTTATCAAAAGCAGAAACGACAAAGCGTGGAATCAAAAAAGTGGAGAACTATGCATTCTGTCACAAAACATTTCAAGAGATTTTCGCAGCATTGTGGCTTACTAGCGGGTATACAAATGAAGCATCAAAACAGTATAAATATATTAAAAATATTCAACATCTGTACGGTTGTGATTTAATGATAACATTCCTCTGCACGATTGAACCAGATACAGGTAAGAAGTTCTGGATAGATCTCGTGAAAGAAGATAAAATCAGAGTAATAAACCTAGATAAAACAACAATGAACCATCAGAGCTTACAACAACTGTCAGGATCATTGTCATCATCCTCTAATCTTATCGAACTGAAGCTGGAACATTTGAGATGTAGTGACCATAGTAGGTGCTGTATACCTATCATAGATCTACAGAAGTGTAAACAGCTGACATGTCTCGCCCTATCCAACTTACTTGTTGAAGATCTGCTGCTACCTAAGGAAGGGGCCAGATTCGAATCACTGGAATTTGACAATGTAACAATGGCCCATGATGGACTAGAAGAACTGTCAAGATCTTTACCATCTTTGTCTTGCATAGAGTATTTGCTCCTTGATGGAGTTAGATGTAGTGAACATAGAGATAGGAGTTGTATACCTGTCCTAGATCTACGGAAGCATAACGAGCTAGAGCTACTGCGAATAAAGGCCTCACCTGTTGAAGGTCTGCTGCTACCTATGGAAGGAACCAGAATCAGACAACTGGCCCTTTACAATGTTACAATGGCCCATCATGAACTTGAACAACTGTCAAGATCTTCATCATCCTGGTCTTCCATTGAGCTGCTGGAACTTGATGGAGTGAGATGTAGTGAACATAGAGATAGGAGATGTATACCTGTCCTAGATCTACGGAAGCATAACGAGCTAGGGCTACTGTCTATAGAGGTCTCACCTGTTGAAGATCTGCTGCTACCTATGGAAGGAACCAGAATCAGACAACTGACTCTTGTCAATGTTACAATGGCCCATCATGGACTAGAACAACTGTCAAGATCTTCATCATCCTGGTCTTCCATTGAGCTGCTGAAACTTGATGGAGTGAGATGTAGTGAACATAGAGATATGAGTTGTATACCTGTCCTAGATCTACGGAAGCATAATGAGCTAGAGTTTCTGCGAATAAAGGCCTCACCTGCTGAAGATCTGCTGCTACCTATGGAAGGAACCAGAATCAGATATTTGGTTCTAAATGATGTAACAATGGCCCATCATGGAGTAGAACAACTGTCAAGATCTTTATCAGCTGTGTCTTGCATAAAGATGCTGTACCTTGATGAAGTGAGATGTAGTGAACATAGAGATAGGAGTTGTATACCTGTCCTAGATCTACAGAAGCATAACGAGCTAGAGGAACTGATTATAAAGGATGCGTCTGTTGAAGGTCTGCTGCTACCTATGGAAGGAACTCAAATCAGACAGCTGATACTTTTCAATGTAACAATGGCCCATCATGGACTAGAAGAACTGTCAAGATCTCTATCATCTTTGTCTTGCAAAGAAAAGCTGGCCCTTAATGGGTTGAGTTGTAGTGAACATAGAGATAGGTGCTGTACACCTTTCCTAGAAATCACAATTTTTACTATTTTGTCCATTAAAGGGACTCTAGGTTTAAAATGGTTAGAACATAAAGCTATTGACAGTCGGAGAACCTTCTGTAGTCAGTGAGAATTAAGTGTAGGAGAAACTACGAATATCTGGCCATTCCTGAAATATAATGTATTACAAGGCCCCGACGGGGCCGAGTAATCATTATATTTCAGAAATGGCCAGATATGAGGAGGTTCTGCTACTTAAAATACACCTTTAATAAGACATTGTATTATAGCACTAAGAATTCCAAAAAATGAAAGCAACATTCCTGTCATTGGATCATTTTTATATATCTAAATAACCTAATTTCCCCCGCGGGCCACCCATTAAAGGAAACAGTGTTTGCATTCAAGCGAAACATTCGTGGATTTTGTGGTGTAAAACCACATGTACATTAATAGCTGTGTTAAACATCTGCATGTTTAAAGCATGCATTTTCCCCGCACTATTTTGCCCTCCACGTTGGCATTTATTCATTTTTGTAGTGCCTTTCACACTGTTCGGATTATGATTCGATGCGCCAAGGATAATTTACCAAAACGTTTTCGATGTACCTGTAGAACTTTATAAAGTATAGAAACTGAAAACGGCCAATCTTTTGGGGACTGTGGCACAGTGAAAACGATAGAACTTTAAAGGTGTGTTTGTCATTCTTTATTCTGAACCGGTGGCTCAGTTGGTAGAGTGTTAGAATTGAGATCGAAGGGTCGTTGGTTCGAGACTCACAGGAATATTTTTTTATTATTTTCTTATCAGTACTGTATCAACCCAGGGAGACAGGGAAGCCTCCCGACATGACTGATAAATTGTTGTATAGGACGTACGGCATACGTGTAGACTGATAAACACGAGCAAAAATCATTATGCACGGTCGTATGTAACCAAGACCACACCTCCGGGTATTATTGTGCTGTGTCTACTCTAGGGAATAAACGGTGTCTCATATTTCGTCAACACATGTGATTTCCAACAAGGTGGCACTCAGACGAGCCTATGCAGCCTCCCCTTAAGCTTAGAAACTCCAAATGGTGTTCAGTCAGTAGCTTAACAATCAAAGAATACTCAAACGACTAGTAAAGGCTCTGATCAGACTGCGCGTATGCGCAGGCTGATCTGAGGCTTTGCTGGTCGCACATACCACATTGTTGGAAATCTCATGCACTGGCTCACATGTAACTCCCTGATAATCATCCTGTATCGGTAAAACGGTTGATAGAAACACGATCCGCCTTTTTATGGGTGTGATTACCGCATATCGTTTTGTTGAGAGTATCCCCTCTCACCCGCACCCTCCCCCCTCCCCCCCAAGAAAAAAACCACTATTACATGTACATGTACCTGGCTGCGCACTTATTCGTTAACGACAATATTCGCCTAATCCCAAGCGGAGTTAAAAATAAACTATTAACATTTTCGAACTAACATACTGAACAAAATTAATGATACTTAGGTATGGGTAATGCTGCTTGCTTTTTGTACCTGCTGTTTTTCTCTACAAAAAATACGATCAAAGTTTCAAATGTGCAGTATCACTGTTCGTGTAAGTAGTCTCCCTTCGGTGTGCGAAGCTATTCCATCCATGGAAGGGATTTTGTTTGTGTGATTTGATTCTTTACGTCACATCAACTATCTTTCAGTTGTAAAGGGACGGGTCTTCCTGGGTTGAACCAGTACTAAGCTAGGATTAATGTTCTTGCTCAAGGACAGAACGCAGTGACGCCGGTGAGGCTCGAACCCGCGGCCCCTCGGTCTCGAGTCAAGCATACTACCACTGAGCCACTGAGCTCCCTGTCCATGAAGGGTAACCGGGCCCGAACTAAATGTTTGCAAAGATTATCGGTAGAAAAGACGTTGGCAAACGAAGATAAAATCCTCCATTTTATGGCATTTGATATTATTTCACTCATTTTAAGCAGAGTTTGTCTGGCATGTATTTGTCAATTTCTTTTCCTTACTATATTTGTTAAATTATATAAGTGTAATTGAGAATATCAATAACAGGTAGAAATGTTTACATAGAGCCCAGCGATTTATTGACCTCACTTTGTTTAGTTAGTTTACATTGAATTGATGGCAGCGCAACTGCCACCTTTTTCTGTGTAAACTTACACGTATTTTTGACCGAGTAAACCTTTAGGCCCAAATACTTCTACCACAACCTCTAAGTAATGGCCCTCGATTCATTAAATGTATTTACCGTTAGTCTCATGTGCGGATCCAGAGGCCCATTATGGCCCATAAATAGTGGTATTTTGATCCTCTCTCCATTCATCAATTGAAAAAATAAAAAAATAAAGAAAAAATTCAAATTTGGACCCCCTTTGACAAAACCTCTTGGATCCGCGCATGAGTATCACGCCTCAAAGCGTTTTGTGGAAGTATACTAAAATTGCATCTGTTGACATTTTCAAATTCTAGAATGCTAAACATATGTTGTAAATGTCTTCTGGTAGACGATTTATATTATTTACCAAGTCTTATTTACTCGATAAAAAGAAGGAAGAGGCCACTAACCCTTTTTAATCTAAATAGATTATCCATTACATATTAGTAAAATAGTATGCAATAATTCACTTTGTATTTTAAGGGGTTGTCGGTCAAAATTTCCATTATGTTAGATGTTTTAAAAAAAATAAACCAACAGTGCAGACCCTGATGAAATGCCTCCTTTCATAGGTTTCGTCTGGCTCTTCATAGTTTGCCAAAGTACATGTTAATTGGTATCCAGAATTAAAAAACATGAAAAGATTAAGAGTGATCTATGCTTTCAGAAGTAAACCCTAAAAGCGCCAATTACAACAAAAGACGTCTGCTTTTCTCATCTGCTAAAATATTTAAAAAGGCTTCGAGTTTGAAACGAAACAGTGTGGACCCAGATCAAATTACTCGTGCAGTCTGATCTGGGCCTTGTCTTTTTGCATCAGATTCTTTACTTACTTTGTCAGTACTATCATAGGCAATTATTTTGTAGCAGACGCCATCAGCAGACGACATTTTAAAATGCATTTTTTGGCATTGCCAAAAAGACCAATGCTGTATTACTTTAGAAAGTAGCAAAAATAAAAGAACTACACGAGTTATGTCCCCTGTGGCATAAAAGACGAACGTCCATTTTCGCGCATATGTGCTTTTTAAAACTCAATTTTAGAAAATTGCATTCGCGTACAGGCAGCAGAAAGTGTACATTATTTTTGTGTAAAAGCGACCATGCTTTCTACACAAAATTAATGTACACTTAAATGTCCATTCCGGAAAAAAATGTACAATGGAGTGACGTCACAGGTGTATTTTAATAGTAAATTCAAAGCAAAGACGATAGAGAAACCTGGTTTAACTATGCCATGGTCTCAAATTTCTGAAGATACGTTTTTTTCTCCTGCTCTGACTTTGACATATTTGGGCATTGAGGAAAGGACTTGGCTTTACGGTAGTATTCACTGTCTGCTGGAGGGGACTACGAGTTCTGAGCGTTATATAAAGATCTTACATGAGTGATTATGTATTATTGATCTTATTAAGTGAGTTTGGGAAAATATACAGGAGCACGAATGTGTGCAACGTTGTTATTGACGTCATAACGTTCCCTAAAATCTGTAAACCACTATTGGTTGATGGATTTTATCGCATCGCGTTATTTCACTTCCAGGCGCAACGTCATATGACAAAATGGTTTCAGGTCTAATCACAAGATAAACTGCCTAGCTTGTTAATAAGAAGACTCAATCCTGATTCCAAGCTTAGAACTGATACTATTATAAGTACAAACAATTAACCCAATTTAAGCTAAATAGAATTGCCCTCTCATATTGATTTGAAATATCCATTTGCGTTTCAAGGTGTTTTTTTTTTATCTTTTATCAAATTATAATAGAACATTCTGTAAGCAAGCAGTGGAGACTATGATCAGACGCTGTCTTCTGCACTATTTGCCTATTTCCCGCAAAAAGGAAACTCCGGCCTTATAAGCAACGCAAAGGGATCAAGTCTTTGATCAGACTGTGTGCATAGGATGAGTTATAGCCCAGATAGCAATGGTACGTTGGGCCCACGTTGGTAGTAGGTGGAAATGTTGGCGTCGACATGCCAACGTTGGACCATCATTGAACTGATGCAACAATGTCAACTATTCCTCTAATAAGCTTTATTGAACAACTATGAATTATTGCAAAAATCCTATGTATCTATATTTAAAATAATGTGGGTTTTTTTACTTTCAGGCATTTGTTAAAAGAAGTTTATGTTTTCAATCCACGTTACATCGGGCCAGCGTAACATTTGCGTGAGAGAGGAAATACATTAAGTTGCAAACTTACGTAACTGAATCGGTTCCACTCACGTTTATGATTGTTAAAAAGTTAAATATACCCATACAGAAAATAAATGCATTCTATACTATAATTCGACATGAATTCTGTTTAGTACATAATTATTATTTAACATCAATTCTCTGTAACCACCAAACTTTTCAAATAGGGTCCTGGTACGGACCGACTTGGAGTTGGATGAAACTCTCACAGAATGGTCAGTACCACTCAAGAATACAAAAACAATTAAAGAAAATCACATGCAAATAAGCCAATTCTATACTCATGAGTATATGATGTACTAATTCTATGCTTTAATACTATATTTATTCTACATGATATTCAAGGTTAATTCTATACTCACAATGTACTTCCTGCTTTCAATTCTATATTAATTCTGTATTCCAAGACTGTGCCTATTCCATACTCTAACAATGTACTTATTCTAAACTACACTGCATGATCAACATCAGGACTAAAAAACTTGCGTATTGTACTTCTACACATTTTTAAAACTAATTATGTCTGGTCTAATATCAGAAAAGTTTGAAATGTATGTTAGTCAACAAATGTACTCACACGAAAATTGCATATTCTTTGTTTTCGAGATAAATATTCTGAGTTTCATTTTTTTCACATCACAAACACATAAGAACTTGAAATCCACAATGGCCTACTATTTTAGCTGGTTTCCCAACATAAGGTCACCGTTTCATAAAGCTTCCTATAAGAATGTAACCACTTCTAATTCTAGACTAGTGCTATACTTGGCCTTTGTCTAACTTTAGCTAATGCTGAATCATCTATATATTTTTGTCCAAAACAAAGTCAAATCTATACTAATGCTGTATTGCTTATATAACAAAGTCCAATGCTATACTATTCATTTATGATCCCCAAAAGTACAGCTTTAGTATAGCATTAAATGGTATATCAATTCTTTACCCTAATTCAATACTATACAGTATAGAATTAGTGCGTAAATAGTACCTAGTTAATATGGTTAGAAATCAGTTTTGTTTGGGTAGTTGACAAATGGTTCCAATAACAACACATTTTAATTATAATTCCACATGTTGGAACGGTCGGTAAATTGTGGGATAAGCGACGCTATTCCCACATTATAATTTAAGTTAAAATAATATTTATGAAGATAAGCACAACCTGCAGAAACTAAAAATAGATTAATTAAAATCTTATATTTATTTCACCTTTTTACAATTTTTGCAACGTTTCCTGATTAGTGTCTATATGAAAATGCGTTATCGAAAATTAACACCTATAAGGAATAATACTTTACATACATTGACAATTTAGTATTCAAACTTTACAAGTTTCTACAAGCTGCATGCGAAATGCGGTGAGAATGACACAATTGTGTCTCTGGCACACTAGCCATCTACAAAGGCGACACATTCAACATGTGATAAATATTAAATAATATATAAAAAAAAATGGATTACTAAATTAATAGGAATATAAAAAATATACTGCAAGCGTGGGTATTAGGTTGAACCAACATAAGACAATACCTTGGCCCGACGTGGAACCATCATGATGCGTTGATACCACGAGAAAAGTTACGTTGGGTCGATGTAGGCTGTCGACGTTGGGCCAACGGAGTGAATGTTGATCGTCAACATTGTGGCCACGTGGGCTCAAGGTATCAATTTTTCTGGGAATTACCTTGTTTGTATGACGTCTATGTGTCTTGACCCACATCTGAACTAAGGGTGAGGTTTGTGCCATGAAACCGGATGAAACCCTCCAGTAAAATATTTTACTGACCGTTCCAAAGCGTGTGGATCATTTGCGTTATTTATGCCTTGTGCTTGTCATGCTTTTGCGTCTGTTCATTGCTGCCTTGTGGTCCCCTGCTGGGAAAAGCTGACCTCTTGGCTCTTGTTTGTGATGTTTAATTGTGATTTTATCACATTCCCATCATGGTATCCTGGGTCAGGTGTGGTACTTGACTGTATCGATTCCTGATCTTTGCCGTCCTTCTTACTTAGTCATAAGAACGCAAATTGTTTGCTGACATCGTGGTGGTACATTCTTCTACGATCTATTAAAGATTGGCCATGAAAGGCAGATAAGCATGATCACCAGCACAGTCTGATCAATGCCTTTATACAGCAGAAGCTGCTTACATTATACCAGTTTATCAACTATAGATTCTTAGATTTTCAGAAGTTTCCTTCAATAAATTCATGTTTCATATGCGCAATTTAATAATCCATGTGGACGAAATAATAATCCGTACATACAGGATATTATTATATGCAAACGATTTAAAAATCTGTGAGCATGAATTACTAATCTGTTCACACAATTTAATAATCTGGGAGGGTAGCTTGATAATCCGTAAGAACAGCATAACAATCTGTGCGCATGAGATATTAATTGGATTGCACAATTTATTAATCCCAGCGAATGGAATGATAATCTGAATGCACAGAATAGGATTCAGAGCACACAAGGAATAAAAATCCCTGCAAGCAGAATGATTATCTTTGCAGACGAAATAATAATCTATATGCATGGAATGATAAGCCTTATGCTGAGCTCACAGAATACTACCCCAAAGGGCACGAAAACAGATTCCAAGCAAACGGAATAATAATTCGTGTGTCCGTTAAAACAAATTAGAAATTTAAGAGCTTGATTTAATTTTGTGGGACATAGGCAAACAGTGCAGACCAAGATCAGACGCCACAGAACGCAGCCTCTGGTCATGGTCTGCAAAACTTGAATTAAAATGAAAGATAACACCTAGGATGAAATACCATGGGATGCTTAATTTCGTCCAGGGTCTGCACTGTTTCCTAAAACAAACTTCATCTTCAATATCTCTGAAATAGATAACCTGGATGATTGTCACACTAAAAAAATGAATGTTTAAAAATAAGAGTGGAAAAAAACTACAAAAGACCTGAACCCTATTTCCTGGCATCTGCTGGAAGGATGCAATCTAAAAATTGGAATCTTATCATCAACAGCAAGTGAACAGTCGAAATTGACAGTGGCCGATCAGCGATATTAATACCTAAGCCCAAAGCCTAAATGCAATATCGTTCTCAACGCCTTAGTTAAACTGGAATCCTGCAAGCTGTCTTATAACTCAAATCAATCAAATTGTTGATTAAATTTCAAAGTCGCTTGGCAGAATTTTTGGTGACCTTCTACAAAAAGAATGTGATCTGTTCGAAAATACGTGTATGTCAACACGGGGCTTTGCTACATATACAACAAGACATGTGGGGCCGCGTAGCGCAGTCAATAATGTGTCTGACTACAGATCCAGGGGTCAGAAGTTCGATCCTGAACCGATTCCATACTTTCGTGGAGATCGATCAGGAAATAATTTCTATGGCCATTCTCCTCCCTTATGCTAATTTGAAGAAGGGTTGTAGTCAGTTACAAGCGAAATTATGCACATGTAGTACTGGTTCACCTCTTTGTCAAACTTGCCCTGGTAAAAGTGTGGTTTGGTGAATTGACTTCCAGACATGACCATAACTATTGATTGGGACGTTAAGCATCAAACCAAACCAAAAAAAGAAGACATAAACTAAAGTGTGCGATACAGGGTCATTTTGTACATGGTTATTGAAACAATACACATAGATTGTTAAATTGTGCTCTCAGATAACTATATTGTGAAAACGGATTATTATCTCGTGTGTACAATTTATTATATCGAGCGCATGAATTCTTATTCCGTTTGCACGAATTATTAAATCGAGTGCTCAGATTATTATTTCGTAAACATGGCTTATTATATCATGTGAACAATTTATGATTTCAGACGCACAGATTATTATTTTGTGCGCATTGATTATTATTCTGTGTACACAAATAAATAAATTGTGCTCTTGAATTGTTATCTTGTGCATAAGGCATGTTTTATAGTGCACACAAATTAATAATCCATGCCCTCAGTATAATATATCGTTTGCATGAACAAAAATTTCGTGTGCATGCTTTATTAAATCGTTTGCTTGGAATGTTAAATTGTGTGCACAGATAAGTAAATCATGCAAACAATTTAGTAAATCGTTAGCATGGAATGCTATTTCGTACGCACAGAGTATTATTCCGCTTGAATAGTTTATTAAATTGTCATAACGGAATATGATTTCTAAAATAAAAATCCTTAATATCCTACAGGTACCAACATACTTAATTGATATTGCAATACTGTAAATTCATAAACTTTCGCGAGGGTTTTATTTTCGCGAACTTCGCATATGCGAAGTTTCGCGAAAATAAAATCCTCGCGAAATGGCAGAATGACTTTCGTTTACTGATGAAAGTACATCATGCCCTAGTCGTGAATTTTAAACGTCACAAATGTGTTTTTAACGCTTTTCGGGAAATGAAAATTCTCAGGAAAATTTACACTTCTCTATTTAATCTCTGTAGCTGCACAGGCCAGTTTGAGTAAATCCTGCTCAGCAGCGCCCATGGCAGGTTATTTTTGTAGTAAATAATTATTATTATGTATTATTTGCTCATGTTAATTTGCATTTTAGTAAGATCAGCCCGTTAAGCCTAGCTCAATTTTGTTTTGATATGTATTAATATGTCTATTTGACTGGTAATTTTATGCTTCACGACCATATGATGATATCATCTGTGTTGCACTTTTCTACATTTTACGACATCATCTGTGTTGCACATTTTTACATTTCAAAGCACTTTATGTAAATAGTGTATCTACAAGCATAAAGAAAACAATCATAAATGTACTTAAAAAGTCGTGAAGCGCAAAATGACCAGTCAAATAGGCGTAAAAAAACTCTTATCACATGGTGTAGTCTCAGACTGTTTGTAATATAATGCCAATCAATAAAATCAATAAACAGCTAGTGGTCTAGAGCCATTTCACATATACATTAAAACTGAACCAAAAGCAAACCTAAACTGATTTGCATTGTTTCGTTTTTTGTAGACCTTTCACATAACGGAATCCGCGAACAGAATCTAAGAAAATGCATGTATAATTTGTCGCAGACCTGGAAATTCTACAGACTTACTGATATTGCTCCATGTCACTTCCTTTAGGTCATGGTATTTATAGTCGCTCTGAAAAGCCAGTAGTCTGTAGTCTTGCACTGTAAGATAATCGCTCTAATGTCCAGCTGGACAATACATCAATGGCTTTCATGGTTACTAAATTATATGCAACTCATGTGTGTGTGTGTATGTGCAGGTGTAATCAAAATTATACTGTGTGTTGCTGGTAACAAACCTTTCTTATTTGCTAAAATTCAGCCGCTGAAACCGAAAATAAAAAATCCAATTTGCCTATGTTTCCACTTCGTCGTTCTGTTTCGGTTTTGTCTTATATATGAAAGCACTCATAGGTTTTAAGGCATTCATTATCTATTTCGTTTTTAGTGTATATGTAACATGGCCCTTACATATTTTCGAGCAACGTTGTGACATCCATAACAAGGATGCCTACAAAATGAAAAATAATAACTCTTACGCCAGAAATGAGATTTCAGCGTAATTTGTTCCTGTATTATTGTATTTATCAAATTCATTGCAAAAAAAGTGATAAAAGCTCGGCCAGCCTCGCATTTCATCACTTTTCCCCAACTCGTTCAATAAACTCAATCAAAGAGCACTCATTTAAGATCCTCTTATAGTAGAGTTGTTGCAGTGTAGATATTATGAGCCTCTTTGTAAGAAAACCTGTCTTTGGATTATACCACCAGATAAGCTTCAAACCAGTTCTCGAGGTTAGAAAACTTGAGTTCTTTCTCAGACTCAAAATTAAGCGCAATGATTGTCTGCTTGCGGACACGTGTCCACAAGCAGCCAATCATGGCGCTTTATTTTGAGTCTGTGACTGTACTCAAGTTTTATCACCTCGAGGCAAGGTTGCTGCCAAATAAGCCATCAAAAGGCCTGATATAGACTGTCCTGTAAATCAACGAAATTGCAGCACAATATTTTGGCTTTCATTCCAGTTAAATAAGGGTAACGAGTGCGTATTCAGTATCCAAAAATGCACAATATGACCCAACCAGATTGGTCCAGACCCCATTTTGCCCCCTTTGGATCTAAGCATGTTCCACTTTCCTTGATATTTGTCATTTGAATACGCTGTGACGTCAGTATACAGGAGTCTGTAAAAGTGAGCTGCCAGAACCTACAAAAATGTTTTCTCGATTTGAAAATTAGCCTAAGCATTTTCAATGATACAACTAATCTTTTTTGACATGTTAAGTATGTGAACGAAGTCATGTATAAAAGAATCTCAAAGCTAACAGGGGCTTAGAATCGATTGATCACTTGTGTATTAATCCTATAGGATTAATACACAAGTGATCTATCGATTCGCATCAGCTGAAGTGGAGTGTACAAGTTAATGTTTTACTCTTGGCTGGCAGGATAATATACATGTATGTTGATATACGCAGAACCAAAATTTACGGAACTCTTGTATCTCATTTTATCTTACCTAAAACACATTAAAGGTATGGAGCCCAAGTCAATATCTGGTGTGACCTCCTTATGCAGCAACTCATGTACAAATACTTCTGGGCATAGTGAAGGTGATATGACGTATCTCTGTTCTCTGAATCGGCTGCCATTCCTCATGAAGTGCAACACAAAGTTCCTGGAGAAAAACAATTGTTCCCTTAAGGCCCTGTCACACTACGACGTATAGCACCAACGTATGCCGACGTATGAAAAATTCAGCAAGTACGTTGGTATACGCTGAGTACGTTAGAAATAAGTTTTAAACACGTTACTTATACGCTATAGTACGTTTGTATACGTTGACATACGGCCAAGAGGTCCAACATTTTGTGCATCCATAAAAAATTACAGCGTATGCGAACGTACTGTTTCTATACGCTAGGCATACGCTAGATGTACGCAGCAGATAAGTTATGCATACGTTAGGGTACGTTAGCACCAACGTATGCGGACGTATGAGAAATTAAGCAAGTACGTTGGTGTACGCTGAATACGTTAGAGATAAGTTTTAAACACGTTACGAACACGCTAGTGTACGTTGGTATACGTTGTCATACGGCGAATAGATCCCAAAATTTTGTGCTTGCATAAAAAATCTTCAGCGTATGCCGACGTATTGCTTATACGTTAGGCATACGTTAGATGTACGCAACGGGTAAGTTATGCATACGTTAAGGTACGTCAGCACCAACGTATGAAAATTAACCAAGTACGTTGGTGTACGCTTAATAAGTTAGAGATACGTTATCAATACGTTACGAACACGCTACAGTACGTTGGTATACGTTGCCATATGACAAAATGGTCCCAAAATTATGTACTGTTTTATACGTTTGACATAAGTTAGAAGTACGCTACATGTAAGTTATGCATACGTTAACGTACGTTATATGTACCATTCAGCATACGTTAGACGTTCGTTGTGCATAAGTTTCAAGAACGCTGGTGATACGCTCGGCATACGCTTTTATACGCTGATACAAGTATAAGGTATGTTACGTCGGGAATAAGTTATGAATACGTTACTCATAAGTTAGACATACGTTCTATGCTCGTTTCGCATACGCTTTGCATAAGTTCAGAGAGAGGCTTCCTCTGATTTTTTTATTAGATTTCAGCGTATGCCAGCGTACTAGATATATATTTCATACGTCGGCATACGTTGGCTAAAACGTTATAGTGTGACAGGGCCTTAAGGGTAAAGTCGGGTATATACGGACAGCCATCTCAATTCGGACAGCGACCTTGTTTGTTTCATATTTCAAATATTGGAATAAAATAAATTAACTAATAAAACAGTGAAAATCCTGATAAGACGGCTCATAAGTCATCTGGATTTACACTATTTGCAATTGTATGTTCGTATTTACCTGATGTCCGAATTTATCAACTTTACCGTATTTCAGGATCTGCATATACATGTTTATAGAAAAAATATAACTTTTGAATACCCACATCATGTATTTGTAATTAACCATAATATGTTATATTATTATATGTTGTTGTGAATACCCACAATAATACTCACAATATGTATTATGAATACCTGCATCATGTATTTGTAAATACCCATAATATGTTGTTGTGAATACCCACAATTATACTTACAATCTGTATTTTGAATATACCCACATCATGTATTTGTAAATACCCATAATATTTTGTTGTGAATATCCACAATTATACTTACAATCTGTATTTCACATACACACATCTCAAAGCTAACAGGGGCTTAAAATCGATTGATCACTTGTGTATTAATCCTATCTGCAGGATAGGATTAATATACAAGTGATCTATCTATTCGCATCAGCTCAAGTGGAGTGTACGAGGGCTGTTCAAATATGAATGCAAGTAGCTTCATAATAACTTTCCTCACATATATTATACGACAACATATCATACCTTTCTGGAAAGAACTATTTGTCGCCTTTAAAATGACACCAAGCATAAAGAAACACTCACTTTATTTCTCGAGTAACAGACCCTTATATAAAGGCCATTCCTGTATACTGAAGTTTTTCTGAAGCAAATTGTATGCACGTTTTGGTAAATGTGCGGATATAGTGTCATATCTTTGTAAGTCTTAGACAAAATGGCACCAAATTTTAGATGCAAGTTTAAGTAACAATCCAAAAGTTATTTGCAGGATAAAGTTTATATAATCCTGTTTCAATCTCGAGTAAACGGGCACATTTGTGACGTCATTAATTTTATGATAAACGTCATTTTAAGTTATCTACTGGTGATGTAATTATGAACATCGCTGTGTCGTTTTCTTTGCGTTTTGCTGAAAACATGCTAAAGATGCCATAAGGGAGTTTTCAAAACGCGCCGTCCTCTATTTACAGAGTAATCACATTTTATATAATTTTTCAAGCATTTTTCTGTCTCTTATTGACTTGTTTACATGACTAAAAATATGTTCAATCTGTCAAGTCCTCAAGACAGGTGAGTAATTTTATTGTAAATAATGTCTATAGTGGTCAAACTTAAAAAATACGTTCCAATTTAGCACAAAGCCGCAATGTTATGACAAAAAAATAAGTATACATTCTGTAACCCCCTCACTTAAGGCATTTTTGACTTAATAAAAATGCTTTTCAGTGTTTAGAAATTACCCACTATCCATCAATTATTTGTAGCAACAACTCAGTATGAGCGATCAACATATTGTCTTTGAGTTAAAGCTAGTTTAAATGTTGCTTCGTGCCATTTGTTAGTGATAAGTTTAACTGAAAACTGAAAGGTGATGTTTTGTTTACCATTTTATTGCAAACATAAGGAGACTCATATAGTGAAAACTATTCGTTGTAATTTAACAAAAGCATGTCGGATTTTCACAACTTTCACAGAATCATTATATATGAACATGGGGATACTTCCTTAAAAATATCAAGAAATTTCACCTGTTTATCGAAGAAGTATACGCTCGTCTATATCACTGGTATATGTTCGAAGTATTGAGTTTATTAGTATGCTAACGTGACCCTCATTCAAAGGGCTATAGCTCGATAAATATACTGTATTTTTCTTTATGTCTGATTCCAGTTTAAAGGTGACACATAGTCCTTTATAGAAACGTTTACCATTTTGTTGTAGCATATAAGTGAAGAAAGTAATGAAGCTACTTGCATTCATATTTGAACAGCCCTCGTACAAGTTAATGTTTTACTTAACAATTGCATACAAAACGAGACGGCATTGTCACTCTTGGCTGACAGGACAATGCACATGTATGTTATTGTACGCAGAACCAAAATTTACGGAATTCTTGTATTTCATTTTTACCTAAAACAAATAAAAGAGCTCAAGTCAATATCGGGTGTGACCTCCACACGCAGCAACCCATGTTCAACACCTTCTGGGCATAGTGAAGGTGATATGACATATGTCTGTTCTCTGAATCTGCTGCCATTCCTCATGAAGAGCAACAACAAGTTCCTGGAGAAAAACAATGGTTCCCTATGGGTAAAGTCGGGTTTATACGGACAGACAGCTCAATTCGGACAGTGACCTTGTTTGTTTCATATTTCAAATATTGGAATGAAAAATAAATCAACTAAGCAAACAGGGGAAATCCTGATGAGACGGCTCATAAGGAGCCGTCTCATCTGGATTTACACTGTTTGCAAATGTGTGTCCGAATTTACCTGATGTCCGAATTTACCCGACTTTACCCTAATTATGGATCTGCGTATACATGTATATAGAAAAAATTATATAACTTTTGAATACACATATGTTTTTGTGATTACTCACAATAAGTAGTTGAATACCCACATCATGTTTTTGTAAATACCCACATCATTTATTTGTAAATACCAATAATATGTTGTGAATGCCCACAATAATACTCAAAATATGTATTTTGAATACCCACGTCATGTATTTGTAAATACCAACATTTTGCTTTTGTTAATATTCACAATATGTATTTGTGAATACTGCTGTCCTGCCAGCCAAGATTGACAGTGACGTCGTGTTTTGTTTGCTATAATTAAGTAAAACATAAACTCGTACACTCACTTGAGCTTATGCGAATCGAAATTTCACTTGTGTATTAGTCCTATCCTGCGGATAGGATTAATATACAAGTGATAAATCAATTCTAAGCCCCTGTTAACTTTGTAAACAAAACATTACCTCACTATCACTCTGTGCTGGCAGGACAGTAACATTAAGTATTTGTAAATACCCACAATATTTTGTTGTGAATACTCACATTATATATTTGTATCTATCATATTACGTTACTGTTATTAAGTTGATAACGTCATGTCATAAATTATGTTAATACCACACGTTACATAACACTTTCGGTGGGAACTAATAACGCCATGATGACGTCCGTTACAACAATGCAAATTTTTATTGAAATAAACGAACAGTGTATGCGATAAAATCGCATACAAAAGGTCATATGATAAACAGAATCTTACACTCGTGATCATTTCATATGAAGTGTATTAATCTCGACAAAGGCTCGATTAATAAATTCCATATAAAATGATCACTCGTGTAAGATCCTCTATATGCCCACAATATGTTGTTGTGAATACCCACAATATCTACTTGTGCTGTAAAATGAGATAAGTAAAGAAGATATTATTTATTTCAAGTTCCTATCTCTTGTTATATTCAGTCTTTGTAAATAAATCATTAACTTGTATGTATACCATGGGTATATAGAATGTATGAATCTATCAAGAGTGTGAGAGTGGGATAGAAAGAAATCCATCCCGAGGATCACTGTTTGTCATCACTAAGCTTGTGGAGTGATCACAAACGGCGATCACGAGGGGTGAATTTTTTTATCCCATCCTCACACGAATAATGGATCATTTTTGTTGCTCATCACTACGTACTCCTTTTCATATGGGAATAAAGGGCTTCTTTTATGTTTTTGTTCTGTCTTGTGTTTGCTATGTTTTGTGCACGTCTGTTTATATGTGCTTTGTGGTCACCTGCTGGGAAAGGGCTGACCTCTTGGCTCTCGTTTGTGGTGTCTTCTGTGAGTTTGTCACTTTCCCATTGGTATCCTGGGTCAGGTGTGGTACTTGATTGTATCGATTCCTGATCTTTGCACCATTACTTACTTTTTTCCATAAAATTCTGAACTCGCTAAAATGCAATTTGGTGACTCCATTTTAATATAACAATGACGTCACGGATCGACGTGCAGCTGTTCGTTTTTGTATCTCCCACGGGCTGGTACGGACATGGGAGTGATTAAAAACAAAGGAAATCCTGATCTGTTGTGTGAGAATACAAGGTGAGTATCTTTTAACATAAAGTTTACCAGGCAAGGCTTGGAGAACGATTGTTGAATTGTGAGGCATGCCGAAATATGCAACATGCGTTCTCAAAGCCGAGCCCTGGTACAGGTAAACTTGATATCAAAAGACACAAACCTAGTATTCTATTTATCAGTTAACAAGTTGGTTCACTCTTCAACCCGTCCCTTTGTAAAGAATCAAATCAAACAAACTAAACACTCTTCAAACTATTAAAGAGGTAATGAGGTAATTATCGTTTTTCGTGTCAATTCAACTTCATTGACGACGTCATTTGAAAAGCGCAATGGCATCATGACCTGATAAAGATACATGCCGTGAGTAGGCAACATTTATCAGGTCAACATGCAACAATGCAATGATAAGTGGAGATAATCCACGAGCTTTCGCGAGTGAATTATCTTAGGTACAAGTAGACAAACATGGTATAACTATCTTATACCACATACATCAGTGTATACGTAGACCTTGCACAGTACGAGCTATTTCGTGCTAAGGGACCACTAATTATTTAAATGTCAGGGGGCTGGCTAAACAGTAGGGGTGGGGGTCATATGAAATTCCATGTGGCTGGTAGAGGGTCACCATTAACTTTGGCTTCCCAGCACGGGGATTATGTTAAAATTCGTACAATAAAATCATTAAGTATTTTCCTCGGTCGCTTCACTAGTTTGATTTTTATAAATCAACCTCTTATATTTAGTTAGGCAGGCCACTAAATTTCTCATTTTTTATTCTTGCAAGTGCTAACGATATAGTTCTGTTGTGGTGGCTTTATTGTTAAAACTTTTGATATACTGATTTTGATGGGAAATTTATTGATTAATCAGGCTTTCAGAGGGGCCCTACTTTTATTGAAAATGTCCTACTATCTCTACTTTTTCACTCTAAAATGTCATTTACGCGATGAAAAACAGAATTTTTTCTCTTGCTCACTTCGCTCCGTCCAATTTATAAACTTAGCTATTATATTTTTTTCAGGGAGCGGACAGCTAAAACATTTAAACTTGAATTTTTAACCCAAAGTCTCTCTGTTTTGCTAGTATTTTTGTCATAGCTATTATCCTGCTAAATATTGAGTATCAAATTTCTGATTGAATACTAATTGAACAACTTATTGTGATGATTTTGTACATGGAACAGCCCTATTATCACTACTTTTTTACACAGATAATCCCTACTTTTTCACTACCTTTTCCATTTTTTTCATCTGTACTGTTTTGTCGAGGGGCATTTTCAAACATGTTTTTTTTTCAATTCTGTATTTGAAAAAGCCTATCTGCCTAATGTTTTACATCCAAAATCACTACTTTTTCTCTCATGTTTTTCTCTTTTTTTCATTTTTAAATCCCTCCTTTTTCCCTACTTTTTGTTGAAGAGCACTTGAAAGCTTATTTATCTGCAGTTTCGGACTGGTTTAACCCAGGAAGCCCTATCTGATCATGACTGAAAAAATGCGGACAGGAACGTAAAGAACCAATATTAACAAAATAATCTCATGTATACTGAGCGAAACTTCCAAACCGCCACTCAATATTTTCTCATATATCTTAACATTTATGATACATACACGGCTACATTTTACACTCAATATGGATAAATCAATTGAAAAGACCCTGTCAAAAGTTCATCATCATAAATTGAAATAAACATGCTCAATTGATAGACTGTATAAAGGCACCATCGCATTTCATTTTCACACAAACGCTAAAACTTGAACTCATCGCATAAAATCGAGTATTCCAGGGACCTAAAGTGGAAAACACCAACTTTATGGTGTTATAAATGGACAATATTGAACATTTTTGTGTTTCGCTTTAATTAAGTAGGAATTTTCAGGTAATCCACATTGTACCTATGGAAGCCTATATGCCATAAAACAACATAAGAATGCTTTATGGAGATGACATGTTTTTGTCAACAATATTAGTGAAACTTTTTGGTGCTGTAAATGGACATTATTGAACACTATCGTGTTTATTTAGTAATAAATAAGCAATTTTCATGCAATTACGTGCTCCTATGGAGGCCCATAAGGCCTAAAAGAACACAGAAATGTGTTTATGGTGAAGGAATATTTTTGTTTGCAATATTATTGAAACGTCTGTCACCCATTTACCGTGTACTGCACCTAAGTTTCGACGATTCTGACGTTCCAATGCAGCATTTATGCATCACCGCACAAAAGTATGGTGGACTATGCAGGACATTTTATGACATACGGTATACTCAGTTTTTGTCGATTTTCCTCGTCATACGAGTGCAAAAATGAAAAATGGCCGACAGGTTGTGGTGTAAACTGTCGACTCTATCAAAACATGTAAAACTTTATGATAAATTATGAACCCGTCTCAGCAAGGCCCTGTTTTCGATTGAACCCACAGCTTGATCCCTCTACTTTATACTCATACAACCCAAACGTTGGCATTTTTATGATAAAATAAAGTTGTTGGATAGTTGTCGATGAAAAAACGAGTATACACAAGGCGAAAAACATTAAGCAACGTGTGTCGCGTGCAAAACAGGTATTAGTACTCTATTGTTACGCATATATCAACATCCTTATTGAATCAAACTTTATAAAGTTCAATCGACGGATACATGTGCCCAGATATACTGTGTCAAATATCATTGCAAACCGTTTAATAATAAAGCAGCTATATTGAAAAATGTGTTGTGTTAGCTGGCGGTTTAGAAGTTTCGTTCAGTATATAATCGATTCCTGTTTTAGTGATGGTCAAAACTTGTCAAGATTTAGAATTGAAACTTCGTTACTCATGCAGCCCAATAAATAAATAAAATTACCTTTTTACCATTCTTATGACATACACATGAAAACAAAAGATTTCATTTTGACAATAAGATTTAAAATGGGGGTGGGGGTCAGGTTATATTTCATGTGAATTCCGGGGGGGGGGGGGGGGATCATTGTATTTAGATTTTGTTAGGAGGAGGGGTCATCCAAAATTTGGATAATGAATAATGGATCAAAATCTCAGCTGCCCACCCCCCCCGACACTTATATAATGAGCGTTCCCTAAAATTGGTAAGGGTGATATAAGTTTTTTATGTCATGTTGCATGTACATGTAGTATAATGCATTACTCTATTATTATTGCACCTTATAATGTTACATCATCATTAAAGTAAGTTGTCAGGTACCTAAAAACCGTGTTGAGTAGTGAATTTGAGGGTGTATTATTATACAGATATTTCATGCCTGTTTGTAGTATAGTCAAAACTATTATCCGGAGGTGCCGTGGACGACCTGAAGCAAGAGGGCATCATTTCGTCCAAGGTACCGACCATGGTACATCAACAGGCATAAATTAACTGTTTTATTACCCAATCCATTTCATGAAATACTTAGCAACGTTCCTTGAATGGAGTTGCTATAGACGATGCGTGTTTGTTGCAAAACAGAAAATATCACCAAAGTAGGTAAGGGTGCAAAGATCAGGAATCGATACAATTAAGTACCACACCTGACCCAGGATACCAACAGGAAAGTGGCAAACTCACAGTTAGACACCACAAACGAGAGCCAAGAGGCCAGCCCTTTCCCAGCAGTTGACCACAAAGCACATATAAACAGACGCACACAAAGACATAGCAAACACAAGACAGAACAAAAACATAAAAGATCCACAAAAGAAGTACCGCCTTGGAACGGTCAGTAAAATATTTTACTGAAGGGCTTAAACCGGTTTAACGGCGCCAACCTCACCCTTTATTCAGATGTAGATCAAGACACATAGATATTTGGTTTGCATGAAAGACCCCTAACCTATCAATACATCATCTCCTAAAACATATAAATCAAGCTATTACAAAGAGATAATGCAAAGATAAGATAAAATCAACTCAATTTTTGTCTCAAAATGTTCCGCTTGTTCTTACTAAGAAAACGAGTACCCACACTTTATTGTCCTGACATAAACAACGAAGTTATTTGAGTTTAAAGTTGCCAAACCATACCTTTTTTCACACTTGTTGCATAACGTCTCCTTTCATAAACGAACGGTACGCGCATCGTTGGCGCGCATGTCGATAAGCGTCTGTTTTTAATAGGGAAGCGGGTAATCAGGCCATGGTATAGTGCCAGTCCATAGTCAAAAATATTGACCGGTCAATAGTTCAGCGACTCATGACATAGCAAAAATAGACAATTACTCCGTATATAGACAGTTGGGTAATAAAATAATCTATCATGCGTGTAAGGGTAGAATAGAAAAATCCGTCCCAAGGATCGCCGTTTGGCATCACGAGGCTTGTTGATAAAGGTCACATTGTTCAAAGAAACTAAGATTCTGTTTTATGGATAGTAACAAGGACTCCTCTAGTAATATTTTATGGAGAATGTTTTGTATTTAACACAATAACTGCTTATGTTGTGCAGATGACAACAGTTATTTCGGATCGATGATTTGACCTTGAAGTCAAAGGTCAATGTCAAATATACATAACGAGCTGTGTATTACTCGAAATGCAAACTCCTCTTACAAGTTTTGATAGAGGGAAACCAAGTTCTCGTATCCTGGAACAAACTCCTTTATGCATACATATTATCAATGTACAGTATTGTGAACACAAAATATCAAGTTGCTCCATCCAAAAGCTGTAGTAGGAGATGTTTGAGCCCTCCCGTAATTTATTACTAACCATTCCAAGGCAGTGTATTTTGTAGACCCTTTTAAGCTAAACTCAACTGAACACTTTAAGGTGAACAATTAGTAAAGCAATGACTCTGGCGTCAGATGTCCGTCCATCCATCCGTCTTTCAACATACTCAAACATCTTATCCTCTGAAAACACTGGACCAATTGAACTCAGATTTCATATGGAGACTCTTTAGGATGAGGGAACAAACAGTTTTAAAATTATATTAGCCACACCGATATATGGTGAAATCCTTTAAAATTGTTCTTCTCCAAAACCAAAAGGCTGATGACCTTGACCTTCAAATGATAGTCCTACGTTGACCTTGACCAATTTAACGTCAAGGTGTAATTTGCTTCCTAATGCATTTAAATGTTGTTGCTGTTTCGTTTTTTTTTTTTGGAAAAGATGATTTTGAAAGGTGTTGAAGCCAAAGTCATTATAATAACTAAAGTTGTTTAACCTCAAGAGACAATGACTATAGATCAGTTCAAAAGGTCAAGGTTGACCTTTCACCTGAGGTCACTCATATTGAATTCCCATTGATATATTAAGACATTGCTTCGCTGAAACCATTTGGCGAATTGTAGTTAAATTTGATATGAAGACTTCTTAGGGCGGGGGAATGAAAATTTATGCAAATGGTTTTGGTCGCATGACCAAAATGGCCGCCATACACATATGTATGGTAAAAGCCCCATTAAAAATCTTCTCCCCCAGAACCAAAAGGCTAATTGCCGTTGGACTTGGTATGTAGCATTGGGGATGTGGGCCCTAATGTGTTTGCACAAATGGTGATTCTGGTCTTACCTTGACCTACTTTACAACAAGGTCGAATTTGATTTCTAATTACGAATTCATTTGTACGGGAAAATCTTGAAATGTTCATATTGCCATGAATATTAAAGCTCAAATTTTTACATTTCCTAGATATTTACTCTAATGAGACATTGGCTGTACATAAGTTGACTAAGGTCAACCTGACCTTTGATTTTTCATCTAAGGTCGCTCATGTTTGACTGTAACATACATATCTTAACATCTTTTTCTCAGAAATCACTGGACTGATTGAAGTCAAATTTCATATGGATACTTCTTAAGTTGGGGGAAGGATTTTTTTTAAATATCCTTAACCTACATCACAGCAAGGTTAAATTTAATTCTGAACGTTTTTATATTAGAAAAATCTTCAAAAGTACAGTTTTCTATAACTGTTAAAGCCAAAAGCATAATACTTGAAAAGAAATGTTTAATCTAGTGAGATAATGGTTTTATATAGGTACCAAAGGTCAAGCTGGCCGTTTAACTTTCATCCAAAGCCACTCATTTTGGACCGCCACAAACATATCTAAACATTTTTCTTAGAAACCAAGTGGCTGTTTCAACTCAAATATCATATTAAGTTTTCATTAGATAAAACAAAATAGATATGACCTTTGTTTCAGGTCACTTGACCAAAAGGCCACCATGCCCTTATATACAGTCAGACATAAGTTAAGCATCACCTAAACATTCTTTCAGAGCTGTTTTTCGTGTACAATTTTCTTCAGAAGAACAACCAGTCTGTAATATTGTGTTACCCTTGTCTTCTTTTGGTCTGCTGAGCATATTAGAATAACATTTTGCTGAATCTCTATGGTGTCCTGTATACACAACCCCTATTTGGGGTTGTACCCTTTAAAAATGGCACAGCTTAACTTTGAATTCAAACAAATGCAGAAATAATCTAGACTTATTTTTCAAACTAGTGCCAAACTGATTCTGTCGAACTCAAGGTTTCATGTCAGTTATAGATGATCATAGAGATAGTTAATCGCGTGTTTATAATTTTTGAATTATCATTGTATAACATGCCATCCTTTACACATCCATAACTTTTATTCTTTTAGAGATATGAATCTGAAATTTTCAGACAGAACTTGTCTTTGATATTGTAAAAATATGACATTACCATTTAACATGTCTAAGCGTTTTGAAAATACCATAATGGGCTAGAGAAAAGGGACATTTTTAGGGGTAAGTGTGCATTTACCATGCCTGATTGTTTACCTTCATGATAATCGAATCAAAATTTGCTGTAAATTGTCAGCACTTAATCTATATAAGAAATATTCATGACTTGAAAGCTTCCTTCGTTTTCTAAGAAACTATTGAGGCGGTGCTTAACTTATGTCTGACTGTATATATTAACTATTCGATGGAACCAAAAGGTCAATGAAGTTAAGTCTCTGTATGTATATGTAGCATTGGGTCTTGGGGATTCCATTAGGGATCTGGGCATATAGAACATATTAAAAGAATAAGCCTAGGTTTTACTTCGACCAGATAAGAGAGACTGGCGGCTCTTAGCTAAGATAATGTCCATATAAAAATAATTAGCCTAGGTTATGCTTCGACCAGATAAGAGAGACTTGGCGGTTCTTAGCTAAGATAATGTCCATATAAAAATAATTAGCCCAAGGTTATACTTCGACCAGATAAGAGAGACTGGGCGGTTCTTAGCTAAGATAATGTCCATATAAAAATCGGCAAGACAGGTGTATTCACCCATGAAACAATTTACACCAAAATATATACCTGTAGAAGTTTTGAGCCGCAGCCTGTGAAAAAAGGCATTTCCAAATTCGTAATTAATGTGGATAATAAAGAGACTGACTAGTCTAGGTATATGCGCTCAGATGATGTTATAAATCTTTACTGTTCCATTTTGCTTACTGTATAAGAAAATAAATCAATGGTCCATAATGATATTTTAATAACCACACTTATGTTGTACTATAAATCAGTCAGCACACGAGATGATAGTTCTTCTTACATCGGCATGTGGCGAGACTCCAACGAGCCTGTGCTTTCTCATGGCCTTGGCAGAGCTTTTGCATTTCGCATATACAAAGTATGAATGTTGAAGAAGACTCCAAACAACTTTAAAGCATCTAGTTCCTCTGGAAACGCCAAAATAAATGATTATTAGAGGGTTTTGTAGATATGCGATAAATCCAAATCCTATGTACTGGCTCATACAAACTATGCATGCCCTTTCCTCATGGTCCAGGTACTTAATGTTTATCCCCTGAATAAGAAATTGTGAATTTTCATCACTGTATCTTTGTAAAGTATAGGCCTTATAGTCCAGGGGCCAATTTCATCAATAAAGATCGTTCGATATATCTTAAATTGTGCGTACGTTCTTTTCTGAGAAGTGCGAACGTCAGTTTCATGAAAACATCTTGAATTGTTCGTAAGAACAAAAATTTGCGTTTCACTAAAAACGTCGTATTTTTAACTTTGCCTAACTTCAGTCTCCAAATATCATGTGATTGGTCACGTGCGGACTTTATATAGCCGTGTAAAGTGATTTAACACGGAGTAAAAATACGCAGGTATGTGAAGAAAGTTTTAAAGAGAAAGCATGTACGGATCCGAATGAAGGCAGGGGGTCCGGACCTCCCTCCCCCATAGGAAAATCACAAGTTCTATAGGTTTCTATAGATATATGCGGCAGTTCGAATATCGAATTACGAATATCGAATTGGTAATTTGATATTCTCAATCGTGCATTAAAAGTTAGTTTTGATATTAAAAACTTGATATTCGGTAACTTTCCAAATGCTAAAGGAGGTTTTTGACCCTAATAAGATGAAAAACAGCGGCAGTTCGAATTACGAATATCGAGTTGGTAATATGATATTCAAAATCGTGTTTGATATTGAAAACATGATATGCTGTAATTTTCTGGATGCTAAAGAAGGGTTTTGAGCATAGTAGCATGAAAAACAGTTATAGTCCGAAAAACTAAATTGAATCTCGAAAATCGAATATCGAACTAACTTCTCAATTTGAATCTCGAATATCGAACTAACTTCTTAATTTGAATTTCGAATATCGAACTAACTTCCTAATTTGAATTTCAAATATCGAACTACATTCTAATTGCCTGATTGCTGTAATGTTCAATTACAGATCCCTAAAGAGGGACATACGATTATCATTTGAACATGAAAGAGATAGATCATATTGTATTCATAACAAAAATAGTACATGTAATGTTTCATGAAACTGTGTCACGAAAAGTACTCGTGTTCACACTTTATGTTTACCCATACAGTACATGTCGAAAGGAGTTTCCCAATTTTAATCTTTTGGACGAGCTCATAACCACTTCTGGGATGTTGTTTTTGGTGATGTTTTTTTTATTCAAATTTCTAGCAAACAACAGCGGAGAACCTGATCCGACGCCACCTTGGTTATGTGGCGTCTGATCTGGATCTGTACTGTTTGCCAATGTCTCACAAAAAGGAGACAATGCGTAAATGAGTTAAACATCACACCCTGGGTGCTTGAGATACATGTAACAAGTCGAAATTTTCGAAAACGTAAAAATCTCTAGAATGCAACTTGTAATACGGTTGGAACTGAGATTGTGCTAACTTCATGGAGAATGTAAAGTTCTGCTGAAAACTCTTGTGAACAACTCCCACAAATGCATACTCATACAAAGACAGACGTTTTGAAACTTTATCGAATGTAGAACGTATGGTTGTTTGACGAAAGCACCCTCGAGCTCATCAGTGTCGTCCCTGGCAGTCATGCAAATGGACGATGACTTACCTGTACATTTGAATGTGTTCATTAGTATGTTCAAGCAATGGTGACATGTGAAAATTACAAAAATATCCTGTTGGTCCTTCCCTTAGACGTGATGGTTATGCATAAATTCAGCTATTGACTGCGGCCATAGGCGAATGTCTTGGTGACAGTATACAGCGTGTTAGGGGAAGGGATGGGAGAGGTTACTTGGGCAAATAAATAACTCATAAGCACCAAGGAAAGGGGGTCTTATTTTCTCATTTTGGTAAATGTTAAGGGTGGTCCTGATTGTAGTAGTTTCGAGGAATTTAAACCTTTGTCCATTTTTTCTCTTCAGCCTCTATAACCGTGTGATATGCATGCAGCAGCCTTGGTAGCTAAGACTAGTAGGTTAGTAATATTTAAGACAAAGATGTCAGCTGCGACACCTAAATATTTGTCTTAAATATACGACAAAAAGTAAGAAGTTTGCAAACTTCAATAGTTTGATGAAACCCAATTTTTAACGTACGAACTTCGTACGATGTTTTTAAGACAAAAACACGTCGTTTAAAGTGAGATGTAGTGAACATACAAATATGTGTTGTATACCTGTCCTAGATCTACAGAAACATAACAAGCTAAAGCTACTGTACATAGTGGACCTATCTGCTGAAGATCTTCTGCTACCTATTGATGGAATCAGAATCAGAGAACTGACACTTGACAATGTATCAATTGCCCATCATGAACTAGAACAACTGTCTAAATCTTTATCATCTTTGTTTTGCATAAAGGAGCTGAAACTTGATGGAGTGAGATGTAGTGAACATACAGATATGTGTTGTATACCTGTCCTAGATCTACAGAAACAAAACAAGCTAGAGCTACTGTATATTGTGGACTTATCTGTTGAAGATCTGCTGCTACCTATTGAAGGAATCAGAATCAGAAAACTGACACTTGACAAGGTAACAATGACCCATGATGGACTTGAACAACTGTCAAGATCTTTATCATCTTTGTCTAGCATAAAGGAGATGAAACTTGATAAAGTGAGATGTAGTGAACATACAGATATGTGTTGTATACCTATCCTAGATCTACGGAGGTATAATGATCTGGAGATACTGAATATAGTGGACTTATCTGCTGAAGATCTGCTGCTACCTATTGATGGAACCAGAATCAGAAAACTGACACTTGGCACGGTCACTATGGCCCATCATGGACTAGAACAACTGTCAAGATCTTTATCATCTTTGTCTTGCATAAAGGAGCTGAAACTTGATAAAGTGAGATGTAGTGAACATACAGATATGTGTTGTATACCTACCCTAGATCTACGAAACCACAATGATCTGGAGATACTGTATATAGTAGACTTATCTGCTGAAGATCTGCTGCTACCTATTGATGGAACCAGAATCAGAGAACTGACACTTCGCACGGTCACTATGGTCCATCATGGACTAGAACAACTGTCTAGATCTTTATCATCTTGGTCTTGCATAAAGGAGGTAAAACTTGATGGAGTGAGATGTAGTGAACATACAGATATGTGTTGTATACCTGTCCCAGATCTGCAGAAGCATAACGAGCTGGAGATACTGTTAATATCGTTTTCATCTGTTGAAGATCTGCTGCTACCTATGGAAGGAACCAGAATCAGAACACTTTTACTTGTCAAGGTAACAATGGCCCATAGAGATTGGTGTTGTATACCTACCCTAGATCTACGGAGGCATAATGATCTGGAGGTACTGTATATAGTGGACTTATCTGCTGAAGATCTGCTGCTACCTATTGATGGAACCAGAATTAGAAAACTGACACTTGACAAGGTAACAATGGCCCATCATGGACTAGAACAACTGTCAAGATCTTTATCATCTTGGTCTTGCATAAAGGAGCTGAAACTTGATAAAGTGAGATGTAGTGAACATACAGATATGTGTTGTATACCTATCCTAGATCTACGGAGGCATAGTGATCTGGAGATACTGAATATAGTGGACTTATCTGCTGAAGATCTGCTGCTACCTATTGATGGAACCAGAATCAGAAAACTGACACTTGGCACGGTCACTATGGCCCATCATGGACTAGAACAACTGTCTAGATCTTAATCATCTTTGTCTTGCATAAAGGAGCTGAAACTTGATAAAGTGAGATGTAGTGAACATACAGATATGTGTTGTATACCTACCCTAGATCTACAGAATCATAACGATCTGGAGATACTGTATATAGAGGACTTATCTGTTGAAGATCTGCTGCTACCTATAGATGGAATCAGAATCAGTGAACTAGGACTTGACAATGTAACAATGACCCATCATGGACTAGAACAACTGTCAAGATCTTTATCATCTTTGTCTTGCATAAAGGAGCTGAAACTTGATAAAGTGAGATGTAGTGAACATACAGATATGTGTTGTATACCTACCCTAGATCTACAGAATCATAACGATCTGGAGATACTGTATATAGAGGACTTATCTGTTGAAGATCTGCTGCTACCTATAGATGGAATCAGAATCAGTGAACTAGGACTTGACAATGTAACAATGACCCATAATGGACGAGAACAACTGTCAAGATCTTTATCATCTTGGTCTTGCATAACGGAGCTGAAACTTGATGGAGTGAGATGTAGGAGACTTGACAATGTAACAATGACCCATCATGGACTAGAACAACTGTCAAGATCTTTATCATCTTTGTCTTGCATAAAGGAGCTGAAACTTGATAAAGTGAGATGTAGTGAACATACAGATATGTGTTGTATACCTACCCTAGATCTACAGAATCATAACGATCTGGAGATACTGTATATAGAGGACTTATCTGTTGAAGATCTGCTGCTACCTATAGATGGAATCAGAATCAGTGAACTAGGACTTGACAATATAACAATGACCCATCATGGACTAGAACAACTGTCAAGATCTTTATGTTCTTGGTCTTGCATAAAGGAGCTGAAACTTGATAAAGTGAGATGTAGTGAACATACAGATATGTGTTGTATACCTACCCTAGATCTACGGAACCATAACGATCTGGAGATACTGTATATAGAGGACTTATCTGTTGAAGATCTGCTGCTACCTATAGATGGAATCAGAATCAGAGAACTAGGACTTGACAATGTAACAATGACCCATCAAGGACTAGAACAACTGTCTAGATCTTTATCATCTTTGTCTTGCATAAAGGAGCTGAAACTTGATGGAGTGAGATGTAGGGAACATACAGATATTCGTTGTATACCTGTCCTAGATCTACTGAAGCATAACAAGCTAGAGATACTGTATAGTGGACCTATATGCTGAAGATCTGCTGCTACCTATTGATGGAATCAGAATCAGAGAACTGACACTTGACAATGTAACAATGACCCATAATGGACGTGAACAACTGTCAAGATCTTTATCATCTTGGTCTTGCATAACGGAGCTGAAATTTGATGGAGTGAGATGTAGGGAACATACAAATATGTGTTGTATACCTATCCTAGATCTAGGGAAGCATAACAAGCTAGAGATACTGTGTAAAGTGGACTTATCTGTTGAAGATCTGCTGCTACCTATTGAAGGAACCAGAAATACACGTCTGCTCTTTATGAATGTAACAATGGCCCATGATGTACTAGAAGAACTGTCAAGATCTTTATCATCTTTGTCTTGCATAAAGCTGCTGCACCTTGATGGAGTGAGATGTAGTGAACATACATATATGTGTTGTATACCTGTCCTAGATCTACGTAAGCATAACAAGCTACAGCTACTGTGTATAGTAGACGTATCTGTTGAAGATCTGCTGCTACCTATAGAAGGAACCAGAATCAGAGAACTGGAACTTGACAAGGTAACAATGGCCCATCATGGACTAGAACAACTGTTAAAATCTTTATCATCTTGGCCTTGCATAACGGAGCTGAAACTTGATGGAGTGAGATGTAGTGAACATACAGATATGTGTTGTATACCTTTCCTAGATCTACGTAAGCATAACAAGCTACAGCTACTGTGTATAGTAGACGTATCTGTTGAAGATCTGCTGCTACCTATTGAGGGAACCAGAATCAGAAAACTGGCACTTGACAAGGTAACAATGGCCCATCATGGACTAGAACAACTGTCACGATCTTTAGCATCTTGGTCTTGCATAATGGAGCTGCACCTTGATGGAGTGAGATGTAGTGAACATACAGATATGTGTTGTATACCTGTCCTAGATCTACGTAAGCATAACAAGCTACAGCTAATGTGTATAGTAGACGTATCTGTTGAAGATCTGCTGCTACCTATTGAGGGAACCAGAATCAGAAAACTGGCACTTGACAAGGTAACAATGGCCCATCATGGACTAGAACAACTGTCTAGATCTTTAGCATCTTGGTCTTGCATAAAGGAGCTGCACCTTGATGGAGTGAGATGTAGTGAACATAGAGATATGTGTTGTATACCTGTCCTAGATCTACGTAAGCATAGCAAGCTACAGCTACTGTAAATAGTGAACTTATCTGCTGAAGATATGCAGCTACCTATGGAAGGTATCAGAATCAGAGAAGTGACATTTGACAATGTAACAATGGCCCATCATGGACTAGAACAACTGTCTAGATCTTTATCATCTTTGTCTTGCATAGAAAAGCTGAACCTTGATGGAGTGAGATGTAGTCAACATACAGATAGGTGTTGTATACCTGTCCTAGATCTACAGAAGCATAACAAGCTAAATTTACTGTATCTACTTATCTTATCTGTTGAAGGTCTGCTGCTACCTATGAAAGGGGCAAGAGCGAGAATACTGAGATTAACTATGTAACAATGGCTCACCATGGACTAGAACAACTTTCCAAATCTTTAACATCTTTGTATGATAGTTGGCACCTATCTCTTGATGAAGTAGATTGTAGTGAGCATAGAAATAGATCACGTCGATTTATATCAATGATATAAGAAGTCAGTTCTGGAAAACATACTTTTATCATATAATAAAGCAAGGGCGTATAGTGGCTCAGCGGTAGAGTGCTTGACTTGAGACCGAGGGGCCGCAGATTGGAGCCTCATCAGCGTCACTGCGTTTTGTCCTTGAGCAAGACACAATAATCCTTGCTTAGTACTTGTTCAACTCAGGAAGATCTGTCCCTATATAACTGAAAGATTGTTGATGGGGCGTACAGAATCAAATCAAGTCAAAAGATATATAAAACTTACAGACTAACCTGATGAATACTTACATATGTGGGTCATCCACTAATTAGTGACAATGCCCTCATATACCAGGAACTATTATTAAAATCAGAATTATTTTAGCTATCGTATGTGGTCATGGGTGTTGGCTACTCATGTTTGAAATATGGTTTTTCTATCACAACCCAATCTGATGTGTTAACAAATTTATGGGAGCTAATGGACTCGGAAATCACAATTTTAACTGTTTTTGTCTGTAGGTTGTGTGGATAGTAGATGAATTATGTTTGTTTTTTCGTTCTGTGTCGTCTGATCTGGCTCTACACTGTTTGCTATGGAATGGCCCTCTCTTATTAATAGGAAACATCCATTTACCTTTTAAGGGTTGGTATTTCTTATGTTTTATCAAATTATAATAGAACATTCTGTAAGCAGTGGAGACCCTGATCAGACGCTGTCTTCTGCACTATTTGTCTATGTCCCACAAAAAAGACACTCCAGCCAGTTAAGCAACGAAAATGGATCAAGTCTCTGATCAGACTGTGTGCATAGGATGACTTATAGCCCAGATAGCAATGATACAGTGGGCCCACGTTGGTAGTAGATTGAAATGTTGGAGTCGACATGCCAACGTTGGACCAACATTGAACTGATGTCAACTATTCTTCTCCCAAGCTTTATTAAACAACAATGAAATATTGCAAAAAACCTATGTATCTCTATTTAAAAAAATGTTGTTGTTTTTTACTTTTTGACACGTGTTTAAAGAAGTTTATGTTTTCAGTCCACGTTACATTGGGCCAGCGTAACATTTGCAAACTTACGTAACTGAATCTATGGAAGGGTTTTTAAGTAAAAAATCTATTCATATAAATGATTCATTTTGCATGCAAATACATTGACACAATTTGCATGCAAATACATTGACACTATGGTATCATTGTTATTTACATGTGAACTCACACTTTTGTTACGTGCATATATTCATGTGACAACTGCTTATTGCTAGTATATGTATGAGCTGAGTATATTGCACATTGCTTGACTATTTGTCACTCTTAACATGGCTGTATGTTCTTGTATAGTTGCTACTGCTTGCTTTCATATGTATAATTCATATTTCTCACTGCTTCCTGCAAGCATCTTATCAGAAACAGCCTTAAACATATCCTTCTAAAACATATTTATAATTCAAATTTCATACTCTTTTCTGCATGTGATTCTTTCCTATAAAACTTCAGAGATCAACCGAATATAATATTCTGATTTTACAATATAAATACAATGCACAATAAGGCACTAGGCATGATGCATAATGAAAGCCCGATACCAGTCATTTTTCTTGCGCATATAACTATGCATAGGAGATCACTGATACTACCATATTCAAAACATAAGAATTTTCTGTGATGAAGGTGAAGGGGTAAAAAGTACCTTGTAGAAAATACCCAAGTGTTGAATTTGTTAATCAACGAGCTCCCATAAGATAAAAATAAGTGTTTTCATAAATATTGACATAAGCTTTCCTTTAAATTGTTGAAAAAATATATATAAACAATATCAAAGTATTGGACCCCCTGCCGGTATACAATCGTGTACAGTGTTTGAATAATGTCGGACAGTCAGTTCTCACAGAGAGAACACTTTTCTTTACGCTATATTGGCTCACATACTGTCAAATACATTCTTTGTTTATCTCGAGGAAAACTTAAGTTGTGGACCCAAACTCATTGCTAGATTTTTGACTCCTTTAAACTCTTAATTAAAGCTCAGCGTGAAAATTGTGATGTTTTAGGTATTTTTTTTTCAATCTACTTTGCGTGCTAGATACAGAGGCTAAATGCAAGTTCACTGTCGATATTAAAAATATGTAGCTGGAATACTGCCAGCGTTGACAACTATCAATCGGGTCCAGAACGTCAATCATAGTTTTTGGATCGAGATCAGGTATGAAAAAAATGTCAGACCTGATCTGGATCCGAACTGTTTGCAAAGATTATGAGGAGGTGACAAACTGATCGAGAGAGAAAGGGGAGAGAGAGAGATGGGGGAGAGGGAGGGAGGGAGAGAGAGAGAGAGAGAAAGGAAGAGGGAGAGACAGATAGATGGAGGGAGAGAGAGGGGGAATGAAGAGGGAGAGAGAGGGGGGAGATAGAGAGAGTGAGAGAGAGAGAGATGATGGGAGAGATAGGAGAGGGAGGCAGCGGAGATAGAGAGGGAGAGAGAGAGGGGAAAGTGAAATTGGGAAAGGGATGGAGAGAGAGAGGGAGAGAGAAAAGGGAAGAGAAACAGAGCGAGCGGTAGTGATGGATGGAGAGGGGTAGAGTGGGAGAGAGAGAGAGAAGGAAAGAGGGGGAGGGAGGCGAAGAGGGAAGGAGAGAGACTCAGAGAGAGGAGAGATAGAATGGGATAGAGAGAGGGAGAGAGATAGAAGAAAGAAAAGAGAGAGAGAAGGAGAGAGAGACCGTGCATCCTGAATTAAACTCGCCAACCAAGTGCTATATTACATGTAGATATGAATTTCCAACGCAGTTGATCAGGAAATAAGTTACGTTGACGTCGCAAATATAAAAAATCTTATTTACTCTTGTTCATTGAATTTCTTAAACGAGTTGGGGGAAAGAGATAAAAGAGAGGCTAGTTAAGCATTTTATCTCTTTTTCGCAATTCAATAATACAGAAGTGCAAATGTCAGATTCAATTTATCATATGACTGTAAACAACTTTGAAATTGTGTGTTTTGCATGAGCACGCAATAATGTTGCTATATTTCGGCCGTCAGAACTTAACGTTACCAAAATCTGTAAACCACTATGATCAAACATGATTGTCCCCAGCCTTTTCGAAGAAAAGCAGAGGGACTTAGTTTTGCCTCTCCATCTTTCCGTCCTTCCGTCCTTCCGTCTTTCCGTCTGTCCGTCCGTCCCCCTATAGAAGTAGGTACCTTGTGGGCGCAACTCCTCCTACAATTTAATAGGGATTCTTTTGAAACTTCACTGGTGTTTTGGTCATAGTCTGAAGATATGCATGTGGTTTGGATATTATCCTCAGATTATATTTTGTCACTGTTTTTGCAAGTTGAACTTAGTCATTTTTCGGCAATATCTATAACAATGTGAACAGGGGATACCTTGTGGGCGCAACTCCTCCTACCGTTTTATACCGATTCTTTTGAAACTTCCCTGGTGTTTTGGTCATGGTCTGAAAATATACATGTGGTTTGGATATAATCCTCAGATTTTTTTGTCACTTTATTGCAAGTTGAACTAAGCCATTTTTCGGACACTATCTTTAACAAATAAATTGACAGGGGATACTTTTTGGGCGCAACTCCTCCTACAGTTTTATACCAATTCTTTCGAAGCTTTACTAGTGTTTTGGTTACGGTCTGAACATATGCATGTTGTTAAGGTATAATCCTCAGATTTTTTTTGTTACATTTTTGCAGATTGAACTTAGTTCAATTTCTAGCATTATATATAACAAAGTGAATGGACAGGGGATACCTTGTGTGCGCAACTCCTCTTACAGTTTTATACGGATTCTTTTGAAATTTCACCGGTGCTTTGGACATGGTTTGAAGATTTGCATGTAGTTTGGATATAATCCTCAGATATTTTTGTCACTTTTTTTCACAAGTTGAAGTTAGCCTTTTTTCGTGCATTATCTATAACAAAATGAATGGACAGGGGATACTTTGTGGGCGCAACTCCTCCTACAGTATTATACCAATTCTTTTGAAACTTCACTGGTGTTTTGGTCATGGTCTGAAAATATGTGGTTTGGGTATGATCTTCAGATTATTTTTGTTACTTTTTTTGCAAGTTGAACTTAGCCGTTTTCAAGACATTATCTATAACGGGGATACCTTGTGGGCGCAACTCCTCATACGGTTTTATACAGATTCTTTTGAAACTTCACTGGTGTTTTGGACTTGGTCTGAAAATATCCATGTGGTTTGGGTATAATCCTCTGATTTTTTCTTGTTATTTTTTCACAAGTTGAACTTAGCAATTTTTCCGACATTTTCTATAACAAAGGGAATTGACGGGTTACCTTGTGGGCGCAACTTCTCGTACATGTTCATACTAATTCTTTTGAAACTTTACTGGTGTTTTGGTCATGGTCTGAAAATATGCATGTGGTTAAGGTATAATCCTCAGATTATTTTTTGTTACTTTTTTGCAAGTTGAACTTAGTCATATTTCAAGCATTAAATATCACAAAGTGAATGGGAAAGGGATACCTTGTGGGCGCAACTTCGTCTACAGTTCTATACAGATTCTTTTGAAACTTCACTGGTGTTTTTGCCATGGTCAAAAAATATGCATGTGGTTTGGTTATAATCCTCAGAATATTTTATGTTACTTTTTTTGCAAGTTGAAGGTAGCTTTTTTTGTGCATTATCTATAACAAAGTGAATGGACAGGGGATACCTTGTGGGCACAACTCCTACAGTTTTATACCAATACTTTTGAAACTTCACTGGTGTTTGGTCATGGTCTGAACATATGCATGTGGTTTGGGTATAATTTCCAGATTATTTTTTGTTACTTTTTTTTTTGCAAGTTGAACTTAGCCGTTTTCCCGGCATTATCTATAACAAAATGAATGGACAGGGGATACTTGGTAGGCACAACTCCTCCTACAGTTTTATACCAATACTTTTGAAACTTCACTGGTGTTTTGGTCATGGTCTGAAAATATGCATGTGGTTTGGGCATAATCTTCAGATTATTTTTTGTTACTTTTTCACAAGTTGAACTTAGCCATTTTTCCAGCATTTTCTATAACAAATGGACAGGGGTACCTTGTGGGAGCAACTCCTCCTACAGATTTTAAGGTTGTTCCATGATAGTTCATATATTTAAACTTCAAAGACAAACATAAAGTTGCGGGTGACATAAATTCTCTGAATTTGCTTGTTTCTATGCATTAACATCTGCTGGAACCTGAGGGTGGTGTTGACACACGAGTCTGAAAGGCGAAGGTCTTAACGACCACAGAGTGTTCTAGCAGATTTGTTTGATCGCTTCTATTGCATAAAGTCAATTTGTCACTTGAAAACGTTAGAAATCGCTTGGGAAAGGTCAATATTACCTATGATTTGTATAACGGCGCGAAAAAAACATGAAGAATTCGTGGCTTTTAAAAAAGACTAGTACCATCCCAATGTCAATAAATTATGTTCACTTCTTTTTGCACGTTGCTGTGGATAACGTCAATTTTTGTGACCCTTTGGTCTCCAGTCAACCACTGAGCCACTGCGCTCCCACGCTAGTCTAGCTCCTAGACCTTGATGTGTTTGTCAATTTTACTTTACGTTTCATTCATTTCATATAGCCAGTCTCATCTCTTTCCCTCTTTGACATCAATCCACACCTAATCACAAGTATTCTATCATAGAGGAAAGATGGAGTTTAAAGAAATTATCATTTCAAAATGAAATTATCATTAATAAAAAAAGAATATGATATCAGACTAGTAGCTAGTCTACTCCCACGCCTAAATGCGATTCCATGAAATAAAAACATTTTTGAGAATATAAAGAAGTTAAAATATCCGTTTATGACTGACCACATTTTACTGCAGGGGAGTTATTGCTGGTATGGCATTTTAAGGTAACCAAGGTACGCTACAAAATAATTACAAAAAAGACCAAAGCTATGGTTACCCGTATGATATGAATACAGATTCTTCATTAATCCGTACAAATCCCTATGGCGTACTTTCTGTTAGTTGATTGTTTGCGCTCAGTAGAACTTATTTTTTTTAAATTGTAAATAAAGTGAACTGTGCGTTTAGACAAACACAAAAGACAGTATTCAGCAAACATTTGTCACATATTTGAATAAAATTCAAAATTAACATAAAGCATAAAAAAAAAATGATTTAATTATGAATTTAAAAAGAATCCTCAAATTTATCGCATATGACACCATATTTGGTTGCATTTATGTATAATACAATGATATTTATACCCGACACAAAAAAAAAAAGAAATGCACCACTACGATTTTCCCATTATGATCTCCTTTTAATACGAAATTGTTAATTGTCATGAAATATTCATTTCTAATCAAATCTTACTAAAACTTAAGTGTGACGTAGATGAGTATCTGTACTTTCTCTGTGTAGGCACAAAACACATCAAGGCTGATGGTATACGAGTTTTGGAAGCGTTAATTCAACGCTACTGTCTGAATGGAATTCCAAGTATGTTTTGCATTTGCAAAGTATGAAAACGATATGCTGTCGTTATGTGAGACAACCAATGTGTTTATTGATGCTTTTTTGTAGTTAAAAAATCCAAATTCATCAGTTAGGACCGTTTAAATTGATTAAAACAGTATTGATTACTTTAAATGTTTTGTAAGGTTTAATTTGATTAGAGTGTTTTCCATGATGATACATTGCATTAGTTAGATGGCCTCCATGCGAGCTGAACATTCTTGTACTTCAACAACAGCAGAATCTAGGGCGAAGATTTGGTACCAGTAGAATGCATTTAAGCCCCCCAATGGCTTAGGCTGCTATCCGTTCTAAGGCGGTGGTTCTGTTGTTGTTGACTTTTTGTTTATTGTTACTCCCATTGTGGGAGTCTGTAATTGTTCTATGTTTTGTTGTACGTTACTTTATGTCCATTCTAGTATTGCAATCATCTTGGTGGGGAAGAGAGAGCTGATTGCTTTGCTTAATTTGTCTTCCTGGTGTCTCGCGATGGTTGAGCGGCTCTTCCTCACGGTGCCACGGGGTTGTCTGCAGTTTGTGATTGTGGTATTTCCTGATCATACTCACTTACTATTTTTATCTCCAGTGTGGAATCATTATCGAAAGGGTATTTGCAATACATGGGCTACCTAGCGTTCAATAATCGCGTATGATAAATTAAAATATAGATTTTGTAAAGAATAAGTGTCTGAGTACAATTTGGTCTTCTGAGATGATTCCTATTGCTTGAACTTATCCAGCAAGAGAGCATTTTAAACACGCTTATTTCCTGTGACTTTACAATTTGACCCCCCATTTGGTTCATGACCAATTTTCTTTAACATAATTTCGATGCCAGATTGCAAAAGACGTGTGACGCAGCAGTACCTGACATACCTTTGCACTCATATAAACTAAACTGGCCTACCACTTGTGATCTTCCTGAGAGTTGAACAGTTTTAAGTGGTGCTTTTCTTTTTTTGTCGGGCAATTTACCATTTGAGTCTAAGCAGTTGTCACATCCATGTGTACATGTAACAAAAGTATAAATTCAAATGTCAGCAACAATGATAGAATATTAACTTTCCATAATGCCAATGTAATTTGCATGCAAGAATGAATCATTTATGAATGGATTTTTTACTTAAAAACCAGTCCATAGAATCGGTTCCATTCACGTTTATAATTGTTAAAAAAGTTACATATTACAATACAGAAAATAAATGAATCTTTCCTATAATTCTATATGAATTTTTGTATGGTCCATAAATAGTACTTAATTAGTATAGAAAATAACATGCAAATGAGCCGATTCTATACTCATAAATATTTGATATACTAATTCTATACTTTAATGCTATATTATTTCTACATCATATTCTAGGTTAAATCTATACTCAAAATATACTTGCTGCTCCCAATTCTATATTAATTCTGTATTCTAAGACTTATTCCATACTCTAACAATGTACTTATTCTATACTTTACCACATGCTCAAATACATGCATATGTGTACTTGTACACATTTTTAAAAAAAATATTTATGTCTAGTCTAATATCAGAAAAGTTTTGAAATGCAAGTTAGTCAACTAATGTACTCACATGGAAATTGCATATCAATTATTTTTGAGATAAACATTCAGAGTTTCATTTTTTTCCACATCACAAACACGTCAGAACTTTAAATCCAAAATGACCTCCTATTTTAGCTGGTTTCCAAACATAACGTCACCGTTTCATGAAACTTCCTATAAGAATGGAACCACTTTTATTTCTAGACTAATGCTATACTTGGCCTTTGTTTAACTTAAGTTAACTCTGTATCATCTATTTTTTTGTCCAAAACAAAGTTAACTCTATACTAATTCTGCATTGCTTATATAACGAAGTCCAATACTATACTATTTATATTTGATCCCCAAAAGTACAGCTTTAGTATAGCATTAAATGGTATTTCAATTCTATACCCTAATTCTATACTAACAATATAGAATTAGTGGGTAAATAGTATCTAGTTAATATGATTAGAAATCATTTTTGTTTGGGTAGTCGACAAATGGTGCCAATAACAACAAATTTCAATTATAATTCGACATGTTGGAACAGTCGGTAAATCATGAGTTTATCGTTGGATAAGCGACGCTATTCCCTCATTATAATTAATGTTAAAATATTATTCATGAAGATAAGTACAACCTGCAGAAACTAAAAATAAATTAAATAAACTCTAATAGTTTTTTCGCGTTTTTTACAAGTTTTGCAAGGTTCCCTGATCAGCTTTTGAAAATGCATTATCAAAAAGTAATACCTATAATAAATACTACTTTCTTCGAATAAATACATTCATTGACAATTTAGTATTCAAACTTGACAAGTTTCTACAAGCTGTATGCGAATTGCGTCAGAAAAAACAGTTGTGTCTCTAGCACACTGGCCATCTACGAAGGTGAAACATACAACAAATAATATAAAAAAGCATTGCTAAATTAATAAGAATGTAAAAAATATTCTGCAAGGATGCGTATTACGTAGAAACATCATAAGACAATACCTTGGTCCGACTTGGAACCACCATGCTGCGTGGATACCATGAGAAGAGTTGCGTTGGGTCGATGTAGGCTGTTGACGCTGGGCCAATAAAGTGAATGTTGACCGTCAACATTGTGGCCACGTGGGCTCAAGGTATCAATTTAATCTGGGAATTACCTTGTTTGTATGTGCATAAGCAGGTTTAGTGAGGGGTCTTTCATGCAAACCAAACATCTATGTGTCTTGAACCACATCTGAACTAAAGGTGAGGTTGGTGTTGTGAAACCGGTTAAAGCCCTCCAGTAAAGTATTTTACTGACCGTTCCAAGGCGGTACTTCTTATGTGCATCATTTGTGCTATTTATGTCTTGTGTTTGTCATGCTTACGCGTCTGTTCATTGCTGCATTCTGGTCCCCTGCTGGGAAGGGCTGACCTCTTGGCTCTTGTTTGTGATGTTTAATTGTGATTTTGTCACTTTTCTATCATGATATCCTGTGTCAGATGTGATACTTGATTTGTATCGATTACTGATCTTTGCCGTCTTTCGTACTTAGTCATAGAAACGCTAATTTGTTTGCTGACATCGTGGTGGCACATCAAAGATTGGCCATGAAATGCAGATAAGCATGATCACCTGCACAGTCTGATCAATGCCTTTTATACAGCAGAAGCTGCTTACATTATACCAGTTTATCAACTATAGATTCTTAGACATTCAGAACTTTCCTTCAATAAATGCATGATTCGTGTGCATAATTTAATGATCCATGCAGACGAAAAAATAATCCTTGCATAGTGAAAGTGATATGGCATATGTCTGTTCTCTGAATCTGATGCCATATATTATAAAGTGCAACACCAAGTTCCTGGAAATAAACAATAGTTCCCTTAGGTTAAAGTCAGGTATATTCGGACAGATAGCTAAATTCGGACAGCAACCTTGTTTGTTTCATATTTCAAATATTGGAATAAAAAATAAATTAACTAAGCAAACAGTGAAAATCCTGATGAGACGGCTCATAAGGAGCCGTCTCATCTGGATTTACACTTTTTGCAAATGTGTGTCCGAATTTACCTTATGTCCGATTTCACCCAACTTTACCCTAAGTATGGATCTGTGTATACATGTATATCGAAAAAAATATATAACTTTTGAATACACATACGTTTTTGTGATTACTGACAATGTGTATTTGAATATCCACATCATGTTTTTGTAAATACCCACATCATATACACTGAGCACAATTTCTAATTGGTCACCTTGCATTTTTTGTTGGTTTTGAAAGTAAAATTCGGTTATACAAAATCCATGCTTCTATAAATCAACCAAGAAACTCTGCATGCCATTTCATGTAAAATGAAAATAAAATTCCACAGCCGATGCTAGAGTAAAGGTACCCTCATTTTAAAACGTCACATTTTTCTACAATATAAAATATTCCACAGAGATGCCCTCCATTTGTATTTGTGTATGTTTGAAACTGTTTCTGACTGCCGGTATTAAAGACGAACACACTTTAAATGATTTGCTTTAATTAGAGTCCTCTTTTCTGTTACGTAATAACATGATGACAAACACTACCAGCAGCTAAAATTCTTTGAAATTCTATTTTTGCATGCAGTTTAAATAGGAAGTTTTAATTGTTCTGTATGCCTTATTATCGGTGATACGGCATTGAAATTTTCAGTGATTATGTATTACTACCGGACGTCACTATTCTAGTTTGGAAATTGAAAAAAAATAATGCCAAGTACCATCAAATTGACTTTTTAAGTTTTACATTCAAACCGAAAGTGTGCAGCAGCAGTGAAATCTTTGCCATCAACAAATGGACGTATCAAGATCCATTTTGTTTGGGCTATCCTGTTAAGATGAAATAAAATGCTTACAACATTTTTTGCACGAGCTACAAATGGATTTAAAAAATCAACAAAATTCTAGAAAAATGTGATTATTTTAAAATATGCGTAAAAAATCTACTTTAGTCAAATTTTAAGTGTTTTTGAAGTCGACTAGACCAGCCTATTACCAACTGAACTTAAATTTGATATAAAACTTCAATCAAAACCATTTTTCTTCAAAAAAGCATATTTTGCATTTTTAACCAAAAAGCCGTGGATTGAAATATACCTTTTCTGAAAGACCGCTAAACTTTTGCCCATTAAACTGCACATTTATAGGCAAAAATTCATTTCAATGTTATAAGCGCTTGATCAGAAAAATAAGTTTAAAAAGTGACTAATTAGAAATTTTGTTCAGTGTATTTGTAAATACCCGTAATATGTTGTTGTGAATACCCACAATAATATTCACAATATGTATTATGAATACCTGCATCATGTATTTGTAAATAACCATAATATTTGTTGTGAATACCCACAATAATACTCACAATATGTATTTTGAATACCCACATCATGTATTTGTAAATACCCACATTATGCTTTTGTGAATATTAACAACATGTATTTGTGTATACTGCTGTCCTGCCAGCCAAGACTGACAGTGACGTCGTGTTTTGTTTGCTATTATTAAGTAAAACATAAATGTGTACACTACTTGAGCTAATGCGAATCAAAAGATCACTTGTGTATAAATCCTATCCTACGGATACGGATAGGATAAATACACAAGTGATCAATCGATTCTAAGCCCCTGTTAACTTTGTAAACACATCATCTTTTTTTTGTAAATACCCACATTTTGCTTGTGTTAATATTCACAATATGTATTTGTGAATACTGCTGTCCTGCCAGCCAAAATTGACAGTGACGTCGTGTTTTGTTTGCTATTATTAAGTAAAACATAAACTTGTACACTCGCTTGAGCTTATGCGAATCGAAATTTCACTTGTGTATTAATCTTATCCTGTGGATAGGATTAATATACAAGTGATAAATCAATTCTAAGCCCCTGTTAACTTTGTAAACAAAACATTACGTCACTGTCGCTCTGTGCTGGCAGGACAGTAGCACTAAATATTTGTAAATACCCACAATATTTTGTTGTGAATACTCACATTATATATTTGAATGTATCATATTACGTTACTGTTATAAAGTTGATAACGTCATGTCATAAATTATGTTAATACCACACGTTACATAACACTTTTGGTGGGAACTAATAACGCCATGATGACGTCCGTTACAACAATGCAATTTTTTACTGAAATAAACGAACAGTGTATGCGATAAAATCGCATACAAAAGGTCATATGATAAACAGAATCTTACACTCGTGATAATTTCATATGGAGTGTATTAATCTCGCGAAAGGCTCGATTAATAAATTCCATATAAAATGATCACTCGTGTAAGATCCTCTATATGCCCACAATATGTTGTTGTGAATACCCACAATATCGACTTGTGCTGTAAAATGAGATAAGTACAGTAGATATTATCTATTTCAAGTTCCCATCTCTTGTTATATTCAGTCTTTGTAAATAAATCATTAAGTAATAGTTATACCATGGGTATAGAGAATATAAGAATCTATCATGAGTGTGAGAGTGGGATAGAAAAAATCATCCAGAGGATCAGCGTTTGTCATCACTAGGCTTGCGGAATTATCTCAAAGGTGATTACGAGGGGTGAATTTTTTTATCCCATCCTCACACGAATAATGGATCGTTTTTGTTGCTCACCACAATGTACTGCATTTCATATCGGAAAAAAGGGCTTCCATAAAATCCTGAATTCGGTGAAATGCTACTTGGTGACGTCATTTTAGTATTACAATGACGTCATAGATCGACGTGCAGCTGTTCGTTTTTGTATCCCCCACGGGCTGGTACTGCCGTGTGAGTGAGTAAAAACAAGGAAATCCTGATCTGCTGTGTGAGAATACAGGGTGAGTGTCTTTCAATATAAAGTCTACCAGGTAAGGCTTGGAGAACGATTGTTGAATCGTGAAGCATGCCAAAATATGCAATATGCGTTCTTGAAGCCGAGCCTGGTCAACTTGATATCAAAAGACACGAACCTGGTATTCTATTCATTAGTTAACAAGTTGGTTCACTCTTTAACCCATCCCTTTATAACTGAAATATTGTTGATGGGGCGTAAAGAATCAAATCAAATCAAACAAATCACTCTTCAATCTATTATAGTGATTATGAGGTATTTATAGTTTTTCATGTCAATTCAACTTCAACGACAACGTCATTTGAAAAGCGCAATGTCGTCATGACCTGATAAAGATACATGCCGTGAGTAGGCAACATTTACCAGGTCAACATGCAACAATGCAATGATAAGTGGGTTTAATCCACGAGCTTTCGCTAGTGAATTATCTTAAGTAAAGGTAGACAAACATAGTATAAATTTCTTATACCACCTACATCAGTGTATACGTGGACATTGCACAGTACGAGCTTTTTCGTGCTAAAGTTGGTAAGGGTGGTTTAAGTTTTCTTATGTCACGTTGCATGTACATGTAGTATAGTACATAACTCTCTTATTATTGCACCTTATAATGTTACAACTTCATTAAACTAAGTGTCAGGTACCTAAAAACTGTGTTGAGTAGTGATTTTGGGGGAGTAATATTATAAAGTCATTTCATGCCTGTTTGTAGTATAGTCAAAACTATTACCCTGAGGTGCCGTGGATGACCTAATGCACCAACAGAACACTTTAAGGTGAGCTATTAGTAAAGCAATGACTCCTGCGTCTGATGTCCATCCATCCATCCGTCTGTCAACATTTTCAATCATCTTCTCCTCTGAAACCACTGGACCAATTAAACTCAGATTTCATTTGGAGCTTCTTTAGGATGAAATAACAAAAAGTTTTTTCAATTGTATATAAACCACGTCCATATATGGTGAAATCCCTTTAAAATTCTTCTTCTCCAAAACCAAAAGGCTGATGACCTTGCGAACAAGTTTGTTCAAATGATAGTCCTAATTTGACCTTGACCTACTTAACGTCAAGGTCAAATTTGCTTCCTTATGCATTTAAATGTTGGTTTTGTTGTTGTTGTTTTTTGTTTGTTTTTGAAAAGATGATTTTTGAAAGGTGTTGAAGATCACCAGTAGGCTGTAGCCCAGACCAGCGTATCTCATAAAAAAGTCATCGATGCTTACCCCGAAAGTAGCAAAGCTGATTTTTTTGCAAAAAACTATTTGAACTTTCGGTAATACAAAACCACTGTATAGCAATTCGTTGCGAATTGCCGTATAAGCAACTTTTGTATGGGAAGCCGTTTTCTATTAAAAATCGTAATAATTTTTTAAACGCGCTGTTGAACCTGTTATCATAGCAAATGGGGCTGTAAATGGTATCTATTCTGCCCCATATTTACAATTGTATGTAATGAGGAGGGGGGAACATATTTTGATTTGCCATATGTTTAAAATATAGCTTGAAAGCAGCGACTGTCTATGCTATTCAAGCTTTGTGTTTGTTTGTTTCGATTTGTTAAGTAATCTTCATGACCAAAAGGAATAAGACCATTATTTTGTTATTAGCCGAGAGGCAAATATGCTTGCAACACTAAAAAATAAAAATTGAATTAATATATTCATTAGTTAATCCATGTGGCAAAAACAAACATAGGTACCCCATCAACCAAAGAAGAAAAAAGAAACAGAGGAACCCAACAGCGTGACAATCATCCCACACAAGGCTACAAGATGATAAGAAACTATACCCAAATGACTTGTATAATAAACATGGGTAAGAATCAATAAACCTTACATATTCGAACGAGGTGATTATGCTGCAAGTAAGCACTGGACAGACATAAACAATGCACAAAGCACAAATAAAGAAACTTACACCACAAATTACTAAATAGAATGAGTGTATTTTCAGGTTATAAACACAGCTTACTATACTCGTATATACTCGTAAGTCTTACTTACATAGATAAAAGTATATTTTTTACAAAAAAAATAATTCTTTCCAATCCTCCATGAGTCATCACCCGGCGGTGATGGAAGATTTTATCAACAGAAAACAGAAGTTTAGGGTATAATAGGTATACGTAACTTTTGAACTACTGATGTCGTAAGCCGCAACAATGAAGGTAAGAAAGGTGGCACGATCAGGAATCAATACAATCAAGTACTACACCTGAAATTGGATACCACATGGGGAAGTGACAAAAACGCAATTAAACATCACAAACAAGAGCCAAGAGGTCAACCCTTTCCGAGCATGTGACCAAAAGGCAGCAATGAACAGACGCGCGAAAGCATGACAAACACAAGATATACATAACACAGATGATCCACAAAAGAAGTACCGCCTTCGTACGGTCAGTAAAATGTTTTACTGGAGGGCTTAAACCAGTTTCATGGCGCCAGTTTCAGCTGCATGATATATCCACACCATAGTTTTTAATTATTTTTAATCTATTTTTTATCTTTGACTTTTTCTTTCCCTATTTCCTTTCTTTTTTCTGTTACCATTTTGCTACTTTTTCTTTCATTTTCAGTAGTTTTGTCCTTTTTTGACTATTTTTTTTTTCAGTTTTAGCTTTGTATTTGATTTAAAAGACTTGCTTCTATGTTTTGACATCTTTAAACAGTTTTGCTACCTTGCAAAATGTTTTGTTAATACACGTAAAACATACAAGTATGCCAAATTAAAAACATCAAGCTAACAGAACTGCATACTTTATAAAGGAAAATTTAATCAAATATCTCAGGAGTCCAACTCCCAAAATTCATGTGTTGGAGAGCCAGATATGACTTTTTAGATGTAAACAGGTAATATATGTACTTCAAACTATACTACAGACATTCAGGTATGCACGCTATTTAAGTAAAATATGTGTAAAAAGTTATTATTGTGCATCCAAATGCTGCTGTGGAAGTTCTGAAACTTACTTAATTGTTTATCCCTTGTTTTGATTTTTTAAAATATAAAATGATGATTTTTAATACACTTTAGTATAAAAAGAAATTTCAATAAATACACCAGTATGTCGTTCATGTAATGCCATAACAGTATGCATGTATGGAAAGTCTAGTTGTCATGGTGATTGTTTTCTTATACCAGGTATGGCAAATTAGTCCATTTTGTCTTGTTGCTAGACAACCGTCTATAATTACGAGAAAAGGCTTCTGACCAGTTTTTAGGAATGGAATTATAATAATGTATCTAACAATCATCCTTTTTTCAGATTTATAATATAGAACGTTTTGAGCATTCATTTTTTTGCCTTTAAATGAGCTTTGAGGACTTCAATGTGTCACTTGTCTGAAATGAAGCATAATACCATACACTTTTTACATTTCACACAATTGACATCACAAAATACATCCTTACACCAGTTGATGCTAATTTTAAGAGAATGGAAATAGCAAAATTCATAAATAAATTGACCACACACCTCTATACTTATAGAAAATGTGATATTGTACATAATAACATTGGGTCAGTTGAACAAGTAATTGTGATTGCTAAACTTTTATAATACCCTTAAACATTGGCATTCTACATTATAACATTTAATATATCCTTAATAAGAAATTAAAGACTACATGTATATATAAAATTCATTTGATGTATAGTGTAACAGTACCCATAGGACAGAGACCAAATACCTTACTAGACTCAAGTAAGTCAGTTAATACTTCTCCAGCAGCGACTGTAATATGTCAACGCTCTTCAAAATTGCAAGATGTATATTGTTTATACAGTTTGCTCCCTGGGAAACTGGAAGTTATAATACTTATCACATTATTAAACAGTGTTGGAACTGACTCCCCTATGCATAAAAGTACGAGGGGAATTTGGAAAGTTCTCAGCATGGCATCATAACTCCACAATGCGTTGATAAAAAGCTATCAAATAATACATTTTTGGAAACTAGAATTCAACGGCTACTTGATGGGTTAATTTTTGGCGAAAAAGGACTCGGCGTGCACGTGCAGCGCTTGCCCAAAATGAGTAGGGTTTATACACTGGCTGAAATTTAAAGCAAAAAATTTGTAAAAAAACGAAGGAAAATTAGGGACCTTATTTACGATCATGGTCCGACAAATTAACGGTTTGGTGCCAATTAATTGTTTATTAAAAAATATTATGCGATCACTGCTTGCACGACTTACACATTTACAGTTGGAAAATGTTGACTGATAGAGAAATGGTAAACTTTCAAAAATGAAACTTTTTTTAGTTTTCTTTATACTTTTACTAAAAATTGTGCCACTACAGGAGCACGAAACGTGCATATTGAGTAAAGGTTTTGCTTTATTTGTAGCGAACAATGCATAAACATCATTTCGTCGCGCAAAAAACGTGGCCTGTTTAGTTCTGTATTCAAAAAAAAAATGTATTCATAATAACACTACCCCTACTTTTCAAGAAGTGGGTGGGGTAACTTAACCCCTCATATTTTGTCGATGGCATAAGAAATCCTCATGGTATCGCGTTAATCATCACAAAATTGATTGATATCTACTCTCAATGCATTTTTTTTTGTTTACCACCGTTTTCAATTGAGATGAACCAGTAAGTCAACTCATAGCTAAACCTACTCTTCCCCATGGGAATATTATGAGAGTTATCTCCCCTTTGTTCTGGTTTTCAAAATTACTTTTGGTTTTAATACGACGAACATAAAGTGTGCTTGACAAAAAATACCAACGTACGGCATTTTTAAACTACTGTCGGTTATATATTTTCAAAATATGAGCATTGTGACATGCGATTTTTATTCGAAAAAAATGACGCATTGCTTTGCTTGATTTGATTCTTTACGTCCCATCAACAATCTTTCAGTTAAACAGGGACGGGTCTACCTGGGTTGAACCAGTACTAAGCTGGGATAAATTTGTCTTGCTCAAGGACCACAACGCAGTGATGCCAGTGAGGCTCGAACCCGCGGTCCCTCGGTCTCGAGTCAAGCACTCTACCACTGAGCCACTGCCCTCCCGGAACTATATGCAAGATACCACTGAATGCATCAACTCAATAGGGTATGCATTGTTTGCAGTCATTAAAGCGATATTTATCAACCGAAATGGTTTGGAAATGATAATGAATTATATCTAAAAATAAATAAATTAATAAAGATATAAAATCGAGAAAAAAAACACACACAAGGTACGGTAACGGGATTCGAACTCGCTCTTTCCATGATAGTGGACAAGCGATCCATCCACTATGCTGCGAATTCTACTTGTGATTGGTTTGTGCATATTAATATTTTAGATTAAATAAAATGCAAGTATTATTCTAAAAAAAGTGACCTATAAAAATAACTTATTGTAAAAACAGAATGTCATCATAGTCAAAATAGCGCTGCAGGACTATAATTAGAGTTGGCTGTGCAGTATATGAATACCATTTTTGTCTGCAATGAAGAATTGAAAGGGAGCATGCAAGGCTATTCACTTTGCTTACTTGGCAACCAACTAAAGTTCCAACTGCAGCCGTTCGGATGTAAACGTGCGCGCGCACCTATTACGTAATAACTATAGTAGGAACTTTAGTTCGATTCGAAGTGGGCCATTATCTTTTGCACTTGTAATACACTGCTCAAAATATTTAAAGGAACACCTGCTAATTTTCCAAAGGTGATAATGTTAACCCCTGTCCAATAGACAAGTAATGCATTTCACTAGACCCAGTTTCTTTTGCTATTTTTGCTACAATAGTAAAAGTCTTGGATCAATAAAAGTGTTTGATAAAATGATCGCTGCTTAAGTTCATGGCTTAAATTTTGTATTTTTTGATTTTCTTAAATAAGACGATTCTTTCTGGAACTCTGTAAATTCTTCTGAATTTGTTAATAGCGTAACCTAATGATTTCTGTAACATGAAAAGGCTATTTAATGTACAGAAATGATGCTGCTGTGGTGCTTGGTTGAGAAAAATCGTCTTAAAATTTGGCTTTGAAAAAGGGGTATTTTAAAAAAAAAATCCATTCTTACATATAGCGTTCCATGAAGATTATTGGAAAGAGATTACTTTATTTTGATCAACAAGCATCGTCCTCGATAGGTAACCAAACTAATCACAGGACAAACATGTGTTTGCCTTATTAACCCACCTCTTGCTATGAGTCAGACTATGAGTGCATTTGTATTGCGATCAATGGCAAAAAACACGATGTTCCTTTAAATATTTTGAGCAGTGTATTTGTCTAGAGCGGTCGAGCAAGCAACACAGGCCACAACGCGAGAAAACCTGTCTTCTGGGAGTCCCACAAAGCGAGTCTCAAACCGAGTCTCAAACCAATCTGCTAGCTAGAAAATTGAAATTTTGCTCGTAGCAAGTCTAGATATATATGTATGATTCTTCTCATAAAGCAGACAACAGAGCTGCTAATGAGACTGCCCGGATGCGCAGGCTGGTCTGCGCCTTTATTGTTACAAATCACCGAATACAGGTTTTCTCTGTCGCGGTCCAATTGCCATATGTGTCATTTTACCATGAACGCTTAGAAAATAAGATGATAACTTAGACAGAATTGTAATTTGCGCAGTCTCTTCAAAGCATTTGCAGTGTGTATGTAGACATACCAAGAGTTATCCTGCTGGTGACCATTTTCTTTATCATACAACCTGATATACGAAAGTAAACATGGTAATCATTGAACTGTATAGACCACGTGCTACCCATATGAAATACATTGACGGAAAATGAGGAGTTTTCAAAATCGAAAACGACTAAGTTATTTTATTTGACAAGATATTCCAGACTTACTTTCCTATTATAACTATTCATATATGCGTTTGTATATTAGGCGGTGCTTTATTATATGTATGTGCAAAATTTTAGTCCAAAATTTTATCATTAAAGGCATTTTAAAAAAAAACGATGTTCACTGAATTTCTGCACGGACTATAGCAATACATCTTGCTTTATAGGTTTTTTTATGGAGTTTAGGTAACCAGTACAACGTAGGAACTTTGTCTTGATTTTCTTTAGCTTTGACACCAAAATGTAGGGCTGTATGACAACCATGCCCATCAACAATCACCCTCTCACTTATAGAAGGCTGCAGTTTATAGGCATTAGTGTCAACAAGCTCTACTTAAGAGTATTAATATAATACAATCGCCAAACAACTACACCATTGCTATACTGAACGAAACTTCTAAACCGCCAGTTAACAAAACACTTTTTTTCAATATAACTCATTTATTATTAAACTGTTTGAAAAGATATTTGACACAGTATATTTGGGCACATGTATCCGTCGATTGAACATAAAGTTTGATTCAATAAGGATGTTCATTTATGCGTAACGATAGAGTACTTATACCGGTTTTGCACGTGGCACACAAATGCTAAATGTTTTTCGCCATGTGTATACTCGTATTTTCATCAACAACTATCCAACAACTTTATTTTATAACAAAAATGCCAACGTTTGGGTTGTATGAGTAAAAAACAGAGGGGTCGGGCTCTGGGTTCAATCGAAAACGGGGCCTCGCTGAGACTGATTCATAATTTATCATAAAGTTTGACATGTTTTGATAGAGCCGAAAGTTAACACCACAACCTGTTGTTCGTTTTTCATTTTTGCACTCGTATGGCGAAAAAAACGACAAAAACTGAGTTTTACGTATGTCATAAAATGTCCTGTATAGTCCACCACACTATGGTGCAGTGATGCACAAATGCTGCATTGGAACGTTGGAAGTGTCGAGATTGATGTGCAGTACCCTGTTAATGGGTGACGGATGTTTCAATAATATTGAAGACAAAAATATTTCATCACCATAAACACATTTCTGTGTTCTTTTAGGCCATATTGGCCTCCATAGGAGCACTGCATTGCACAAAAACTGCTACTTTATTACAAAAATAACATACTAGTGCTCAATAATGTCCATTTACAGCACCAGAAAGCTTAAATAATATTGTGGACAAAAACATGTCATCTCCATAAAGCATTCTTGTGTTGTTTTATGTCATATGGGCTTCCATAGGAACATTGTGGATTACCTGAAAATTGCTACTTAATAAAAGCGAAACCCCAAAATGATCGATAATGTCCATTTATAATACCAAAAAGTTGGTGTTTATCACTTAAGGTCCCTGGAATACTCGGTTTAAAGCGATGAGTTCAAATTCTAGCGTTTGTGTGAAAATAAAATTCGATGGTGCCTTTATATAGTCTATCAACTGAGCATGTTATTTTCAATTTATGACAATGAAATTTTGACAGGTTCTGTTTAATCGTTTTTTTTTCATATTGAGTGTAATTTTAGCCATGTATGTATCATATATGTTAAGATATATGAGAAAATATTGAGTGGCGGTTTGGAAGTTTCGCTCAGTATATATTTTTCCTATTCATCCCATTTATAAGAGAAAAACTCTGACCTGCCCACACTATTACATTTTTCCATGCAATAGTAAACACACATATTTTTTGGCATTAACATATCTTTTTTCTTAGATTTTATGCTGAAATCCACTTAGAAAAATACAAGTTTATGCTTCACTTTTCTCATATGCATGGCTTGTATTCATATCCTCTGCATGACCTTTTTCCTGTGCTTTATCGCTCTGCTCCGCTCTGGCCGACTGGGACAGACATGTCCGGATGAGAGGTGCTATTTGGGACACCTCAGTCTTCTAAGAAGAAGTAGATGCCACTTCTTTTTTGCTCCATATCCTTGAAATATAAATAAGCTCTATTCAAGGTTGCTTCAAAACACAAAGTCAGATGAGCTATGGTACACCATATTACCAATAGTACGAGGTGCATTTGGAAAGTGCTTAGCATGATCTTTTATCTCAGCAACCAATTTACAAACCCTATCATGTTTGGTATCATTATAAAGAGCTAGTTTTCTTCTTTGTTATAGCAGAAGTTTTGTGAGGATGTTATGATGCAATCACGAAATATTTTATTTTGAATACATGTACTGTTTGTATACTGGAAAACGCAAATTTTCAGTGTAAAATATAACTTTTTACCTTTGGAAAAGTGTGCAGAACATTAAGAAAAGTACATGAAATTAGATAATTTATTCCATATGGTAGGCCACAATATGGTACAGTGAGTATACAATTGATGACCGAGTTGGATGTTTCCAATAAGGAATACCGGAACAGCAATACCAAAACCGTTTCGAAAGCAAAGCAATGCGCCTATTTTTACGTCTAAAAATCGCATGTCACAATGCACATAATTTGAAAATATATAACAGACAGAAGTTTAAAAATGTCATATATTTGTATATTTGTTAAGCACACTTTATGCTCTTTGTATTAAAACCAAAAAAGATTTTGTAAACCAGAACAAAGGGAAGATCACTCTTAAAATTTTCGCATGGGCAGTATGAGTTTAGCTATGAGTTGACGTTCTGGTTCATTTCAATTGAAAACAGTGGGAAACAAAAAAAGTAAAAATACCTTGAGAGTAGAAATCAATCAATGCTGTGATGGTAACGCGATACCATGAGAAGTTCTGGTTCCATTGACAAAATATGCGGGGTTGAGTTACCCCACCCACTTCTTGAAAAGAAGGGGTAGTGTTATTAGGACTAATTTTCTTGAATACAGAACTAATAAAGCCACACATTTTGCGCAACGAAATGATTTTAATGTATTGTTGGCTATAAATAAAGCAAAACATACCTTTTTCGTGCTCCTGTAGTGACAAAATTTATAGTAAAAGTATAAAGAAAAAATTGAAAAAGTTCCCATTTTTGAAAGTTTACCATTTCTGTATTAGTCAATATTTTCCGACTGCAAGGAAGGTAGTCGTGTAAGCAGTGATCGCATGATATATTTCAATAAAATATAAGTTGGCACCAAATCGTTAATTTATCAAATCATGATCGCAAATAAGGTCCCCAATTTTTCTTTTCTTTTTTCCAAGCATTTTATTTAAAAATTCCGCCAGTATATAAACCCCTGCTCATTTTGAGCATGCGGTGCACGTGCACGCCAAGTCCTTTTTTGACATAAATTAAACCATCAAGTAGCCGCTGAATTATAGTTTCCTAAAATGTACTATTTGATAGCATTATATCAACGCATTGTGGAGTTATGATGTCATGCTAAGAACTTTCCAAATGACCCTCGTAGATCTAATACAAGAATTTCAGTTCCAATAGTGCTCTAATCATTGATCACACAGAAAAACCTCAAAAATTCGAGCTCCGATTTTTGTATCCTCTGCTTAGCATTAGTAAAACCCAGAAAAACAGTAAAACTTGCCGACATGACTGAAAATCATTTTTTTATGGGGGGGGGGAGGGTGTTGCTGAAAATGACGCTTTAAATGGGGTTACACTGGCGGACTGATGATGTCCGAACATTGAATGCTGGCTGGGTAGCTTTGTTATTAGCCAGGGGATCCAGACCAGTATTGCTAAGGAACCCTATAGCTTTTTGATTATCTAGTGGATCAAGACCAGTATTGCTAAGGAGCCCTTGAGCTTTGTAATTAGCCTGGGGATCCAGACCAGTATTGCTAAGGAAACTAATAGCTTTGTGATTTTCTAGGAGATCCAGACCTGTATTGCTAAGGAACCCAATAGCTTTGTGATTTTATGCGGAATCCAGACCGTCATTGCTAAGGAACCCAATAGCTGTGTGATTTATAGGGGATCCAGACCAGTATTGCTAAGGAACCCTAAAGCTTTGTGATTTTCTAGAGGATCAAGACCAGCATTGCTAAGGAATCCTATAGTTTTGTGATTTTCTAGGGGATCAAGGCCAGTATTGCTAAGGAATCCAATAGCTTTGTGATTTTCTAGGGGATTCAGACCAGTATTGCTAAGGAACCCAATAGCTTTGTGATTTTCTAGGGGATCCAAACCAGTATTGTTAAGGAATCCTATAGCTTTGTGATTAGCAAGGGGATCCAGACCAGTATTGCTAAGGAACCCAATAGCTTTGTGATATTCTAGGGGATCCAGACTAGTATTGCTAAGGAACCCTATAGCTTTGAGATTTTTATTTTACCATATTAGGTGAACTCCCTTGAGTGTTACTATTTTTATGACGCAAGTGCGTATACTGCGTAATGAGTGCTACGCTAATGTGCTCTTTTCACAATGTGTTCTCTCTAATTTTGAAGTTTCCGTTTTTCATATTGTTTAAAGTAGAGACCCATTAAATATATCAGTGTGTTGATCCTTAGCCTAAAATATTTGATTACGCTTGACAGTAACTGACAGCAACACGCATTCAAAAATTATATTTTATTTACAACCACACAAGTATTCAGTAAGCAAAGTATACTTAAAACCAAATTAACTTTAAAGTGCAAGGTTAGCGCTGTGAAAATAGAATAAGCTAGCCCTCCAGTAAAATTATTGTTTTAAGTAAATTTTACTGACTGTTCCAAGGCGGTGTTTCCTTTGTGGAACAATTTTGTTATAATAATAATAATTTATGTTTATCAATATAAAGTAACTCATCTGAATATCAGGAGGTGGAGTAAAAATCTTCAATAATATCAGTTTGATTAATGTCTGACAGAGACAACATGATGTGTTTGTGAGACACTACAGTACCATTCAGACTATTCTTTACACCAAGTAAACTATACGAGTCAACTACATTCAGACTATAAAAAAACCATGAAGCTGACTAGCAGTCGGCTCCCTTGTTAACTTTAGGACAAGGACCTTTAAAGTAATAGTAAAACAAACAAAGGATGTTAGTGAAACATGGGGTCCCCCATCTTTGCAAGCCAATGGTACTTTGTCCATCTCATTCTATACGAGGTGGGCTTAGCACATTTGGCTTGAGAAGATGGGTGTTCACAGACCAGATGACATTAATAGTACATGGCCAAGAAACATAAACTGTGGGTACTCGATGGCTTAGTAAGAACAAGCGGAACACTTTGAGAATAAAATTGAGCAGATTAGGCGAATTGTTTTGTTCTGCAACAAAACTGCTCCATCTACGAGGGTCATCCAAAATGTTCTGACAATGACACCATAAAACAAAACCTTTTTCTCTAGGGTGTGTTTCATTAAACTTCACATATTATTTAGAATATAGGGAATTCAATCACAAGTTCAAATATTTTCCATGATGCAATCGCAACGGTTGCTAGGCAACTAAAGAACACAAGGTAAAGGGTCATGGACGGGACACTATATGCGGTACACATGCCGAAATTTCTAAGAAATTTCAGACTCCTTTTTAAAACTTTTTATAGAGATAAATAAAGACATTATTTGTGTTGATATTGAGCGTCATAGATAATGATTTAGGTTGCAACTATGGTGTCAGCAGGGTTTTGATTATGATATATCACCGATTTTCCAAGAAATATTTCCTTGAAAATGGGTTGTACTTATAGTGTATTATATTTGGTATAAAACATTTATTGAAAGTTATTATTTTCTATGTGTTTAAGAAGACTATAGAACAGATTTATCGAAACATGTGTCTATTAATATGCAAATATGTCGTAATTGCTTATTTATGTGTTCAAAATATACTATTTTATAATTAACGCTTAAAGTAAGGCAAAAATCTAATTTTCTGTTGTTGCCTAGCAACCAAGAACGTTCAGAGCAACTACGTTAATGTCATTGTGGTATATGCTTTTATGGGTCAATTGTGTATTCAGACAACATCACCAACCACTAATGTAACTTTCCAAAGATGCATACTGCATCTTTAACTAACTCTACCCCCAGCAAAAATCCGTTAAAAACATGAATTTTCACGGCCATGGGCTCTCAGAGTGTTGTTTACAAATTTGTATAGCATCGGATCAGGTTATGATATAAACTCCATATTTCAAACACGAGTAGGCAACACCCATTGCCACATGCAATTGGTAATAGAATTCTGATATCAATAAAAGTTTCTGAGATATGAGGCCATTGTCAGAACTTATTGGATGACCCACGTACACATTCTCAATTAAAGTGACGCTGCAGTTTATCTTCATCAACTGGGTTGGGTAATAAAAAGTTATTTCATGCCTGTGTGTAGTATAGTCAAACAGTTCAGCCGAGAGCAATAGTACATTAGGTCGTCAACAGCACCGAGGGTTAATGGTTTTGACTATACTACACACAGGCATGAAATAACTGTTTACTTTTACTCGCTAAACTCATTTTATAGAAGATCTTACATGATTGCTGATGTTTTATTGAATTTGTTGAATGAGTTAGTATAGGGAAAGGGATAAAATGAGGCTTGCTGGGTACTTATCACTTTTTCGCAATGAGATTGATAAATTAAAAAACAGGAGCTCGAATGGTGGATTCTGTTTATTATATGACACTAAAAGTACTTTGAATGCGTGTTTTGTTTTGGTGTGACAAGCTAAGATTTTTACCATGCATACGCATCGTTCTTATGGGCATCAATTTATAATGTTTCAAAATCTGTAGATCACTAGCCTTTTGCCAATTTTAAGTTATATTGAATGTACGATTCAAAAAGGACAAAAAATAGAAATTTTGGGAATAAAATAGTCACTGTTAAGATGCAGTTCCCTGCAAATAAAAAAGGTACAGCTTATGAAATATTTTTTATCATTGATAAGCTTCACATTATTATTTTTCTCAGTCTTTGATTCTTGTACAAGAAAATGGTCATGTATATGGGCTTTAAGATGACTTGATAGTTGTATTTTTTTAATCAAATGACATTCGACAGGCAGATGACTCAAACAATTATACAAATTAATTTGATAATTTCAAACAAAACAGTAAAAGAACAAAAAGTGAATACCTCCTTCATCCGGTGTAAGTTTTCCAGCTAACATTCGAACAAATGTTGTCTTCCTAGTCCCATTTTCTCCCAGCATCACCACTTTCTCAGAGTCTGAGTGCTGTCCAGCCTCCACATTCAATTCAAAATTATTTGGATATGATAAAGTAAAACCTGTGTAAAACGGCCACTCAAAATAGCCAAAAAATATCTTAATAACAATTGGTAGCTCAATGCAGGTCTAAGTACTACAGAATGCTCCACTTGGACCATTCTGCAATACTTTTGACCTGCATGAAGCTATACTTTGCATTGAAAACCATTTTTTTGGAGATGTACACTCGGGGGGGGGGGGGGGTAACTTGAGGGTATTTTTGGTACGAGTGTGCGACCCAGTTTTTTTAAACCTACCCCAATCATATACCTGGTCTTCGAAAAAATTGACCTATTCATATACTTGATTGAACAAAATGTTTACATATTCATTTACTGTTCTTTGATTTTTATATACCCTCTTTGCGGTCTGTAAAAAAGTTTTCAAATAAATATTACAATTTTGGTTTCTGAGCTGAATATCTGAGCAAAAATGTGAGTATTTTCAAACAGGGATATCAGAAAATGCGACCATTCTTATAATAATGATGAAAAACTGGGTCAGTCATATACTTTTTTTCTTAGAAAAGGGGGCTTATCGTATACCTGGCATCGCTGAAAAAGTGGGCTATTCACGACGCACATCCGTACTATATCATATATAGGTAGTTACACCCCCCAGAGGGTGTGGAGATGTGGTGGATCCACATTGTCAAGATGTGGAGGTGTGGTGGATCCACATTTTAGTGTGTTGGTCCACATTAATTTCGAATTAATCCAAGAATAAACGTAAATCTCCATTATGCTGACCCACAATATATCTGCATTTAGTCACATTTGAAATGTGGAAATCCACATTGCTCCACAATCTAGCCACACTGTTCCACATTACATCCACATTAAACATGTGGAGATGTGGTGGATCCACATTGCATCCACATTTTACGTGTGAAGGTCCACATTGCATCCACATCTCAAGCGATATGAACACTTTCATCAACATCTATCATTAAACCCCAATACTATTACATGTCAATGATGATTATCTGAGATATAAACAGAAGCTCTTAAGTAATCATTAGATCGTTATTGGCTATCAAATACGACTCCATGCAAGAACCTGAAAAAGTATAATCCTTAGATACTTTCAAGCAGACTTATCGTATCTAAGTACATACCTACTCTAGATAAAATGACTCGGTTATTTTCAAAGTCCTAACTGATTCTAAGAGAAATACATATCTGGGAGTTTAGGTCTTGAGATACAAGATCAAGCGACATTCTACACAACTTAACCTGTAGCATTATAATTATCCTAATCAACTATTACTAAGAAATAATAATACTAAGTTAAAACCAATCTAAGAGTCTGACCAAACGCAAAGCTAAAATAATATTAAAAAGGCCTATCATATCTGAGTACACACCTTTACTCTTAAAATTACCAAGTTATCTATTGTTTCCAAAAGTTATACTTGATGTCGCTTTTAGAAGATAATACTTTCTTTTCAATGACGTCATGTATAATCTATATGGCGTAACCTATCATTGAAAGTCACGAGAAGCGATAGATTGGGCTAAATAAACTATTTCTAAGCTGCAGAAACTAGACTTGAATATCTAAGTTATTTTTCTAAAGAGGCTATACATTACATGGAACTTCATAAATCAAAATTCCATACATAAAGATTAAGTATATAATACGCTATTGCAACGTACTAGACGCAAACCCTGTTGTTTGTGATCAATGCGAGTAAAGTTAGTCTTTATAAAAAGATAACCACATATGCCTACCAGCGGGAGAAGAGTACATGACGAAAATAAACAAAGTTATTCACAGCACCCAGCGGATGACAGACCAGCTAGCAGAAAACTATCACAATCACAGACCAGCAAGTGCTTTCTCAAAAATAAACTAAGTTATTCTCAACAGCCCAGGAAACTAACACAATTAACCAGTGTATGCGACCAGAAAACTCACAGATCAGCCAGCGCTTTTGCGCAAAATAAACAAAGTTATCCTCAATAGTCCAGTAAACTATCACAATCATAGACCAAGCCAGAATAACCAAAATCATCAAAGTTATTCACAACTAGTCACTCAAGCTTACAGGGACAGCCATCTCTGGCCTCAAAATTTTAGTCTGAAAAAAACTAAGCCAGGATAACCCCCAAAAAAATCTAAGTTATTCACAGCTGGTCACTCAAGCTTACAGGGACAGCCATCTCTGGCCTCAAAATTTTAGTCTGAAAAAAAACTAAGCCAGGATAACCCCCAAAAAAATCTAAGTTATTCACAGCTGGTCACTCAAGCTTACAGGGACAGCCATCTCTGGCCTCAAAATTTTAGTCTGAAAAAAACTAAGCCAGGATAACCCCAAAAAAAATCTAAGTTATTCACAGCTGGTCACTCAAGCTTACAGGGACAGCCATCTCTGGCCTCAAAATTTTAGTCTGAAAAAAAAATTAAGTTCTTTTCAGGCTTAAAAAATCTGAGGCCAGAGTGGCGTCCATTACTACTAGCGTCTTTTTTTTTCCTTTAAATTTTACTTTTTTCAAAATGCGATCTGTTTGGAGTTTGTCGGGCCTGATCTAAGTCCATTTTGTTTGGAGAAGGCACACGCAAGCAATAAAAATCACCTCACGCAACGACACTGTATGGGGTCCATACATCGTGTTGATCTGTTAATCTTCGTTTATTGGTCACTCAAAGGCAATCAGCGAAGACCTGAATGAGGTGCCTGCGTTATGTGGCGTTTCATTAAGGGAAATTTCCCCATTCTATCCATTATTTGTAGCTGGACAGGCTGGATTTAGGTATGGTCTTAATCCATGTGCTATCTTCGGGGGTATGCGAACATAAGAGGCGGAGACAAGCCTGCTCATCCGCGCAGTCTGGTCAGCGCCTTTGTTGTTCTCTTATTAGAAAGTATCATCAAGCGAAATTTCACTATTCTATCAAGTATCTGTAACTGAGCAGGCTGGTTTTGGATATGATTTTAATCCATGTGCTATTGACCATAAAACCAATATCCCGTGACAGTCCCTGGTCACTGGCGGATTTAAATAAGCCCACAAGGTAGGATTTATTTAAAGTTAGGCGTAGGAAAAGGACAGGATACAGTCCGAGTTCCTTTTTTGAAGCCAAAGTGGGTGCATAAAACTGGGTGTGCCGTGAGTGCTGTATATTACTAGTGCAAAGGGACCGCGGCACACCGACATCGAAACCGAAAACAGTCAGATTTATTTAAAGTGTGTTAGACGATAAGCGCTCGTGTGTTAATCCGCACCTCGTAAGGTGACACCCTTGAAATAGTATCGTATCTGTAGGTATTAGCGAAGATAACAATTAAGCAGAAGGGGCAATACATTAATAATTAATTAACAAAAACAGGACTTGACCTCCAAAATAAATTAAACTCTCAAGCGTCAAATGTCTTGTGATGCCTTTCTTACCAGTATTAGACGAATCGCTGTAAATGTATGAGCCACGTCATTTATCAGCTGCCTATTCGTGCATGCTGATTGCACATTGTGATATATGTCTTTAACCCATTTAAGCCGAATGGAATTTTCCACTCTGATGATCTCTGATGAATTGGATTAGTAAATATTTGTTTTCAGGATTGTTGTGTAGAATGTTTATTCACATGTTTAAGCAAACATTGGAGACCATGAACAATCGCCTCATTCTACTTCGTCTGATCTAGGTCTGAACTGTTTTCTACCACAAAAAAGGTTGATAGGCTTTATGGGTTAAAATATAAAAAATTGTGCTTTCCTGTTTCACCTTTTCAATTATTTTCTCCATTGCGTGGTTCGACTGTACGTGTACAAAATCATACTTTCTTTCAATGCAACATGAAGCGGGAGCACAGTGGCTCAATGGTAGAGTGCTAAAGTCGGGACCTAGGGGTCGCGGGTTCGAGCCTAAACGGCGTCACTGTGCTGTGTGCTTGTGCAAGACACATTTATCCTTCCTTAGTACTGGTTCAACCCAGGAGGACCCGCCCTGACATAACTGAAAACGTGTTGACTGTGATGTAAAGAAGCAATTCAAACAAAACAATATTTTCTTGTAAAGGGGTACTTTCATCTGTGCCCACGCATGGATTTTCTTTAAACTTTGCATATTAATGACTCATTATATACGAACTATGAAAATGTATTTATCGAATTAGATAGTTAAAATAAGGCTAAGGAAGCAACCCTGACGCATTCCACCTTTGAGGTGGTACCTGTCACTAAATTTCCATGTCCTAAATCTATAGTTTTGTTTATTTCTATGATTTGTCATCTAGATTGAATCCAAAATATCATAGGCATTATATTTATACCACGAAACTATTTCGATAAATTATGGTTTACTTTTTTTAGAAGTGATAATAAAATTTCAATATTTTTTTTTTCAAAAATTTACAAAAGATGCAACATTCAATTCAAAAGATAGATAAGTTCTAGTCTTTGTGAAGATATCATATTATCACAAACATGCCATATACATGTGTATCCTGCTGATCTGAGCCAAATAGCATGAAAATCCAAAACTGGTAACTTTGTTATTTCCTACCTCATATGGGTATAGGTCAGTTTTAGCAAATTAATTATTTAGTTGAAATGAAACAATAACTCGACATAAGGAGGTTGTTTTAAATCTACTTCCACTTGTTTTAAAGAAAGACATGTTTAGATAATATAAAATGATTAAATGGTCAGAAATGCCGAAGGTCATGGCCCTATGTCATGGCACTATGTGTATCACGTCCTCAAGTCCTGCATGATATTGTCTAAAACACATAATATCCTAACAATAAACATGCAAAAACAAGAAGACCAAATATTTCCTTTACACCACAACTGAACTAGAGGAACCACATTTTGGTGCCGTGACCAGGATAAAGTGTAACAGAGTCTTTGTTTGTTTGTTTGATTTGATTCTTTACGTCCACTCAACAATCTTTCAGTTATGTGGGACGGGTCTTCCTGGGTTGAACCAGTACTGAGCTAGGATAAATGTGTCTTGCTCAAGGACCACAATGCAGTGACGCCGGTGAGGCTCGAACAAATAACAGAGTCTTATGATAAGGTATCATAGAACAGTGTTCTACATGAATAAGTGAGGTCTAGAAACGAAACTATATGCCTATAATATACAGCCAGCTAAAGTATAAATGTTGCTATTTGATGGAAATCAGCATCAGTTTCACAAAACAGAATGAACAGAGAATATTTACGCATTAAATTAGCAATACCTTTGAAGCCAAGAGTTCTCTGTGACCAAAATGGTAGATTTTTACCAATAGGTTTGACAGGGGGTTATTTTGTAAACCAGGATTATTAATGAGGCCTACAATTATGAAATCATATATATATATAAAGTTCTTCTCCTGTATGAACTGACTTGTCATAAGGTTTCTCTTCTGTATGAATTAAAATTCCTAATAATGTTACGTATTGAGTGTAACATTGGTTAGATGCAGTTTTAACGTTAGAAACTACATGTGGTAAGTACAGGTGTCACCATATTGTATCATTTTGGTTAGTATTATTGTTTAAGCACTTCATTAAATACAATCGTGGCACTTAATATCAAAGATTTTTTTTTCTTTTTTTAATCCGTAATAGGGAAAACACTGAACATATCAACCTCTACCATTAAACGTACTAGCATGGTGATTCAAACTAAGCAAGTATTCAAGTATGTTTAACACTCAAACATAATTATTGTATTTTTTTACATTTTGATGAATTAAGGTCATGTGTTTTCATCAAGTTTGAAAAATATGTTACCGGTCCTTGAATTTTCATGAAAGGATCATTGACACTTGCTATGGGTAAATGCCTATGGTTTTCAGTAAAAATAAAAGTTTATCAATCGTCCCTTTCTTCACCTTGAAGCTACCCTGACCTGAGTACTTTATGGCTGTGAAATCCGTTTTCGATATTAAATGCTTCAAAGATGTAAAATTTGGGGTAGAACAATCAGTTTTACATTAAGATATATAGAAATCCAAAAACATTTTTTAAAATATTTAAAATATCATCCCCCCCCCCCCGTGTGCCAGCAAAAGCTTTTGCATGTATATGTGTAACCATATTTTACACATTGTATGGAAGTGGCTTGCTGGCACAAGGGGGGGAAAGATGTTCAGCAGCCCAAAAACCCAGGGCCTAAGCCCATAAAATGCCTTTTCTACCAAGTAGGAAATTAATGACAGTAATGAAGTTCTCTAGAACCAACCTCCTAAATTGCTTTGTATTCTGTGCTAGTTTAATATAAAGTACTTAAAGATTAAAAGTAGAATTAGCAAGGTTTTATGCATTTTTTCACAAGAAAAAATCTCACTGTTATTAAAGGACACATTATTTTGCAAACGTCCTGTACTTATCCATTTGCATGCTAGGGAATTGTTCATGTTTTTATTTTCCTCCGCTGACTTTTTTCAAAATTAAGCTTTTAAAAATAAACCAACCAGAACCACCATAAAAGTTTCAAACAGTTTGTATCCAATCAAGTCCAACATTCTGTTGGTCTTCATCTGGGTTCAGGCTATTGGCAGACGACAATATTATCCACTGGCATACAAAGAGTTATAACAGGTAAATACTTTAGTGTTCAATATATTGTCTCATATAGGGATATACATTCATATGTATACCATAAATATTCGGACACTTTAAATACATTCAACATGCTATGCCCTTTAAACAAAGCAAAAGTAATATTCAAAGGATCTAGTTAGAATCAGTTTTATTTTCCAATGCTAAATGGGACACTTTCATTCCTTCAAAAATATTTATTTCTTTTGTTGAGCTTTCAGTTTTGCATTATTTACGGTACATGTAGTCAAAATTATACAGGTAACTTCTAAATTATCTTCCCAAAAACATTTTATTACAAAACATACTTTGTTTTTAAAACAATTTCATCAATTACCGTGATCCGTTAATACTCTGCATATGGTATGTTTAGTAGATATCACCATGCCTACCAAATAAATCAAGAAAACGTGCAGAAATCACTTTTTAAACCACTTTTTATTTTCATGAAATTTCAGACCCCCTCCCCTTTCTACCAGCCATAACTCTCGAATGTGTAGAAATTTTGAAAATATTTTGCTAGCTGGCACTTGCCATTATATGCACCTATTGCACTGATACTACATGCACCACACTGGAAGCTCAACAGCAGCGTTCTGGGAGTCAGAAAAATAGGCGTATAAGGCCCAAACCGTCAATGATCCTTTGGTCTACACATTCTTAACATATTTGAATAGTTTATATGTAGAAATGGTATCTTAACAAAGGCTGCAACGTGTAAAAATGTTAATTCCAAATTTGACTGAATACAAAATATACAGTTAAATTGGGGTACCATGCCATAAAAATGAATGCCCACCCAATATCCTAATACATACAAAGCCATTTTAGTAACAACGAACTTATCAATTATATAGTTATTTGATAAAACATTTCTGCGCTAGTTACATGATATGTCAATTCATTTAGAAATGATTTTAACTGGGTACCCTAAGGTATTATAGTGATATCATTCAGTACGTCATAAATTAACAATGGATTGCATAAACACTCAAATGCACCATAAATATAAAGGTCATACCCCAGACTATTAAATAACATAATCTTATCAAATTCCAAGCGTGGGCAGACTCCCATGTTTATTTCCCATACCATGTAAGAGACCCTTTGATCAGAAAAAACATCGGCTGTATGATCATTCAAATAAAGCTTTTGCATACTAGTGACCCATAAATGCGTTATATAATTGCCATAGTGAATACCCAGATGAGATGCCGCATAATGTGGCATTTCATCAGGGTCAACTCTATTTGCATAAAGATTTTCAAAGGAAGAAAAGCAGATTTTATTTGGAAATCACAACTGTGCTCTATCTATAAATAGAGATGTCCGGGATACGCGGCATAAGCATACAAATACGGATAGGTAAACGTTAAAGCGATATCACAATAGTGGAAGTAGTACGGAGCTTATGAGGACGTTGAGCAGTGCAGTATATTTCATAAAATCATATAATACATATAATATTGTCGATATCAAAACTTTTTACAAGGAATACAGGAGAGCAAATCGTCCATGTTGAGAGAGAGAGAGAGAGACAGACAGAGAGAGACAGAGAGAGAGAGAGAGAGAGAGAGAATACTTATAATGTTATTTTGGTTTGTATTTCCTAGCAATTGTGGTCTTATTGGCGTCTAAAATTGTAGGTAGCGTGTTTGCTAAATACAATCTAGAATGGTAGCGTGTACATGTATGGACGACTCTTATCGCATACGATAGTAGAACTAGTTGAGGTCAGCGTTCATGGATGCTCGATCTTAGTAGGGCAGTGATAAACCAGGTCCAAATGATGGTATGCACATAAATGGGAAAACGGCGAATATCCCATTCAAATACATGCATATAACCAAGTATTAATGGGCCCTTCGAGATTTTATTGGCCCCTTGCAGGTTTTGATAAGCCTAAGAATCATTAGCATAAATGACGTGAAATTTGGATAGCTTATATATATAGGGCCAAACATTAAGTCAGTATCATTAAAAAAATGTGTGCGCAGTGGCTCGGTGGTATAATGCTCGACTCGAGACCGAGTTTGTCGTGGCTTTAATTTGGTACCAGGGTCGGTAGTCTAGGATGAGTTGCTGCTTAGATACTTATCATTTTGTAGGTACACCCACTTTCTTACGAATCATATTGTGGATTTTTACATTATGGGGGGGAGGGGTATAATGTTCTATGCAAGACTCCCTGAGCCATTGTTTACTTTACTATTTAGCGACCATTTTGTTTCGCCAGAAATTTACAGCTTGCTTTTCTTAAATAAGTTGAAGAAAATCCATGAAAGAATGTGCGGCACGAAAATGTCGATCTTGGGTCTGCTTGCAAACAACCCAGCTACAGTGGCCGATGGGATGCCATGGACACCATTCAACTTTAATGCAATCTAAACGGGTTTATTTTCGGAGACGATAAGAATTTTTGGTATTAAGTGGTCCCACTAAACAATTTCTCACCCATGAGTAATTGTCCTTGGGTGCAAGGTACGTCTTATAAGCTCCCTCCCCCTCCCGAGCTGTATGTTGGGGGAGGTGCAAATAGTTATTCCATGATCTTACCTCTATTTTTAGTTTCATAAATACTCATGAATATGCAAATGATATCATTTATATATGACTATTAGATGAAAGGACTTGTCAAATTGTATCAATGATGATATAATAACATGCAACAAGGACAGTTTAGGGCAGAATTCAGTTAATATTTGCGTTTTTATAATTTTCCCTTATTTTCTGAAATTTTCATCAGTATTGATGAATATGCAAATAAGATAATTAATCTGCGTATCAGGCCTTTCCATCGGACAAAAGCACTATATCTAAGCTTTAATTTGCTATCAAGTTGAATAGTGTAGGGTGAGTTGCTGATGAGATGCGAGTCATTTTGTAGGTACAGGCCCACTTTCTTTAAAATCGCATTAACTCCTTCCCCTAGCTGTTACTTAAAGAATGTTGTTTAAATTGCCATATTTTCCTGCAAACAATAAAGCTATCATTGTGATGCATTTCTTTTAAAGTTCTCATTTAAATGAAATAATTCCTGACACATTGCGGCCACATAAATATGCATGAACTATCATGGAAAACCTTAACTTAGTCAGAAGCAAGATTTATTGCTCAAGTTGCCCCCCCCCCCTGATTACCTCTTGGTCACATTTTTAGACTAATTGCATAAATTGATGTCAGTGAAGACATTGATTTGTACCGGTTTGGCATCCTTAACACGTTACTCTACAGATATTTATGGATCTTTCTTCAATTTTGCGGCCATCTTGGAAATATGCAAATTAGATAGTGGAGACGCCATTTTTCAGTTTGCCAACATTGGTTTTTAGATTCAGCATGCCAAAATACCTCTAATAGGTATCTCAAAACCTTTTCTTAACAAAATGCCTGTACCTTCTTAAATAAGCGTTTTTTTCTGATTTTTTTCCTGACTAGATTATGCGGCCATGTTTGAATTGTGATCTGAACAATTCGAACACGTTTAACTATCTTGAGGGGTCCCCTATTTAAGCCAGTTTCATCTTGTCCAGTACTTTCAGAGAATATATTTGAATAGGTCGACGGACAATACAAGCCAGAGTCATAAGTTTACTATTAGCTCACCTATGAGCCTTTTGCTTAGATGCCTTCGGCTCAAGTGAGCTAAAACACATCTTGAAAATGATGATACTGATTGCTGAAAAATAAGATTAAACTAGAAACTGTGTTTATGAAACACTAGGCCCCAAACCATTAGTTGTTAGTAATACATGTTTCCCTAGGTAGCAAAGTATTTACCAGGAGCCTGCTCAGAGATCATGTGACAGAAAAATGACCCACTTGTTATGAATGTACACAAAATCTAAATCAAGAAACCATAGGCTCAATGAGGAATGTCATGAGAACGCAAATAGCAGATACCAGAATCAAATGAGCCCTCTTATCTGAGTGATCGTTGTTCATTGTAAATAACGTTGATTTTTAACAAAGTATGAATAGAATCAAACGGCGATCGAGCGCAATGCTTATGCGAGTCATTCCTTTGAAAACCATGTAAACTGAAATACTTTAGAAATGCTCCACTTATATTTTATTGCAATTTCTATACTTGTACAATTAATTCAAATCGACAAATTTAATAAATTTTACTCGTCATTCAACAAATACTTGATATGAGATGTGTAATGGGCACATGCCCGGTGGAGGACATATGCCGTTTTGTGACTTTCTAAACTGAGGTTATGGTCTTTTAAGCATTGCGCACGTGCCCATTTGACATGTGATGTTATCCTTTTTTATCCATATGCACCGGATGCTACATATGCTACACTTACCAAAAAGGTGTTGGTTTGAATTAGCGGTGAGTTTCTAAAGTCTCTCAGGATATGTTCAGTCCAATTTATGCTGTAACAATGAACCGATTCTCGAAGTTGTGCTCGTTATGCCAGAGTCACTTAAACCAAAGACAGAGCTTTCAGCAGCAAGCAATGTATTTCGTCACGTCATGGAATGGATCAGACTTGTCTTGTTAACAGAGTATGACAATGTAATGGACATTTGCAGAATTGTTTAACCTTTAAACCCACATGCTATATTTAGAACATTGCGTCAGGATGTTTCACAATCACCACAGGAGCTTGAAGTTCGGTCCGTTTATCACCTATATAGACTCAAAACCAAAAGCTCAGTATCATTACCATGATTACGTTTGACATCGTGAGCGTTTGGTATGAGGACCGAGCTTCAAGCTCATGTGCAATCACAGACCTGCATGGAAGAGGCACAGAACACTGACGGCCTCGCAAAATTTATACGAAATAAAGTATAACAACCATCTCTATCTACCTCAGCGGTATATGAACAAAACTAAAAATGAATCTAAAAACTGCACTACAAAACAACAATTAAACACATATCCTACAAACATGGGGTGTAACAATTGACTGTAAATCAAACAATAAATAACCACCACCTAAGAATGGACAGCAACCGAACAACCCACTAGCTATTTAATGATATTTATGGCTCAGGGGATCGAAGACATTGCGGAGCGCAGCTAGTTAGTAGAAATGAAAATGGAGGCAGAACTGAGTTGAAATAGGGCATTTATTTTGATGCCATAAAATATCAACTATTTGAGTAAATTATGTTTAAAACAATCCCGAGATATTTGCATTTCTGCTATCTGGGCGATAAAAAAGCGCCAGATAGGCGGTAAAAAGTGTCAATACAAATATAGAAGATACCATTCAACATAGGTGTCGCCATTAAAATTAGCAAGTTATGTGAGACTGTACACCATAGTAGACTTAATCAAATTTAGCAAGTTCTAAAGTGAAAGCTGTGACGGGATTCACGATAGCTCCTGCTGAAAACTTAAATTACTATAGTCAAGTAACCGTGGATTAGGCAGTAGAAAATACAACTCAACCTCTTGGAACACATATCTATGTAACTTATTAGATAGATAAAGGGCTATCTTTAGCAAGACTAGACTGATCATTAGAAACCTGTTGGCTGGGATAATCTATCCATGATGAAAATAACCATGTAATTGACCAGTTTGGTGATTAATATAGGATATTAAACATGATCATGAGCTCTGAGAGGTGGAGTTGTGCATATGTTATCACCAGTCACAGGTAGACAAAAATGCAGAATTACGGATAGACTGCTTCAGCTCAGTAAGTAGAACATCAGAGTCGTGAGCAACAGCTGCCAGGTTCAAAACCCATCGCCATCGTCGTGAAAGACACTGTCCTTATGACCTAGCACTTTCACAACTCACAAAAGAGTCTCGACCTGACTGAAAAAAACTGATGACCGCTTAGTAGAGAGAGAGAGAACTTCATGACACTTATACTGAATATATTAACCAGGTGTGGTTATTCTCATATAGTTCTGTCAGGGTTACTAAGTAACAACGGAGTCATTGCCCTTATATTGCTAAAATTTGAATTAATTATTCTGTCCTCAGCCATAACTAATACCTGGGTTACATTAAGACCGACAGACGGCTGACTTGATTTTTTCATGTTGATCGGCGGAAAGATGAGGTTTTAGTCGGCTGACTCCAGCAAGCACAATGATAACAAACCTTGCTTGATTGATTTTATCAACCACAATTTTTTTTCTCCAACGCCCGATTATCCTCCTATCGTCAGCTGACAATCGGCCGACTGTCCGCCGACTGATCAAACTATAATATGACTTTGGCTTCAGTATCCATGCACGTTTTGCATATAGTAGCGAAATTGACAGTTTGTATTTAGTCGCTTTTCGCCTAAAGAAGAAGACATTAAGAGAAAGCAGATTTAGCTGACAGTCAGCAAGGCTTGAATGACTCATTTTAAAAATAGAAATTGGAAGAGTGTGAGCCGACCGTCGACCGATGATCGGTCGATAGTCGACAGACGGTAGGTCGACTCCAAACCTTATGCCAAGTCCCAAAGACAGTTGGCCGATTGAAAACAAATAAAACTGGTCAGTTATATTTTTTGCCACAGGCTGACCCTAAAAGCAGCTAAATTGCACACAAAATCAGCCGACTGTCGGTCGACCATCGGCCGATTCGCATCACTGACATTCCGCGGACTGTCGGTGTGACCAATGTAACCGCGGTTTAAGTAAACAATTGATCATATTTCATGGATTTTATTCTGAGTATATGTGACGTTACTATAATGCACATGAAGTTTTGTCATGATTTCCTGGGCAACATATGAGTTATTAACAGCCACCAGTTTTTTTTTGCCGCACCAGAATTTGGCAAAATCACATCACCTTTCTAGTGGTACAAAATACTCAAAACCACTTTAATACATAAATACAGTCTTGAATTAGTAAAACATATGCATTTAGACCCCAAAAAAAAATTCTGTCATAGTGAAAAAAAGGTTAAAGTTGAAAACCCCGCGGGGTTTTTCGAAAACCCCGCGGGGTTTTCAAAACCCCGCGGGGTTTTTAAAACCCTGCGCGGGGTTTTTCCCCCACATTTTCAAATGGGGGGAAAAACCCCGCAGGGTTTTTTCAAAAAAATTAATATCAAAATAAGTTCAAGAAATAAGTTTGTTTGATTGTAATTATTTCAGAAAATGATTGGTATGGCTTAATTCCAACCTTAAATTTCCCCCGCGGGGTTTTTCTCCCATTTCAGATTGTGGGGGAAAAACCCCGCAGGGTTTTTTAAAAAAATAAAAAGGTTTGTTTTTAATTGTATTGCTTTACAAAACAATATAGAAGCTGAATTGAAGTTTTTCTCATCATTTGAAGCCTTTCAAGCAAAATATAAAAAAACCCGCGGGGGAAAACCCCCGCGGGGTTTTTCCCCCACAAAATGAAATGGGAGAAAAACCCTGCGGGGTTTTCACCAAAGAGTAATTATCAGTTTTATTAATGATTGAGATCAGTTATACAGTTAGAGCTCATATAATTTAAGTTTTTACAGTAATTAAAGGCCATAAAACAATTCCCTCGATGCCCCCCCCCCCTCGTCCGCCCCCCCCTCCCCCTCGTCCGCCATGATCACTACCAAGTTTGCACCACTGAACTGCCCAAAAAATATTGTTCAGGTAGCACTGATATTATTTGTTTAGCATGATTCATTACATCCCAGTCAACCATTTATCCGTCATGTTAGGATGCGTCTTATGGGTTGAAACAGTTCTAACAGCAGATAAAGGCAATAAAATTAATAACGGCCATTGCAGTACGGGTCATACATAACTGCAATCTTATAAACTAGTTAATATGTAGTACATTGACAGACAGTGCAGACCAGGATCAGATGCAGCAGAATGTAGCATCTGATCACGGTCTACATTGATTGTTTAGGAATCATAGAATGGGTTGGGCATCTTGTCTTGTGCGGAAGACAAGATACCCAACCCATTCTATGATTCAAGAAATTTGGGTCTTTTCTACAATCCTGTGAGTATCCTATAGAAAGATCCTGGTCTAAAGCACGCCAATTTCACAGATCTTGTGCAGTGTCTTCCATGCATCCAACGGTCCATGACGTTAGTCGCGCCTATAGCAATGCACCAGACTCCTGGGGAGTACGGATTGGGAATAAAAAAAACTAAGATGGCAGACACGATTACTAAATCTGCATGGCAATCAATTTTCTACTTGTTACAAAAGTATGGAGATTTACAAGAAAAGTATTACCGGAATGTGTTCACTTTGACAACTAGCTGATGAAAGGTAAATTGATTTTGCCTTGTTAATTAGTTTTTAGCTTCTTTCATTTTGCATAAAAGCTGACAAGTTCCCCACCCCCTGGCCCTGCCTCTGTACACAGAAAATAACCCGTGATTAACTATGATTTGCAAATAAATTTGTGTTGAGTTGAGTTGAGTGAAAGAGTTGACTACTTGCGAGACAATACAGTCAAAGGGCTGTTAATAACTTTTGAGCACCCAGGACAAGTATTAAATTGGATGGAATTGTGGTAGATTGGAGAATAGCTAAGGAGAATGGTCTCACTGTTTGAGTAATTGAAATTTAGCTTTAATATTTGTGATTGAAAACATGTTGTGGATGCTCAGGGGGATCACCTCATTGAGATGGTTCTTTTGAGCACCCAAAACAGGTGTTAAAATTGAAATTGATGGATGGGATCATAGTTTCTCCAGTTTGCCTAGTTGGAGGGCGGTTTTCTTGTTTACAGTGGAAAAAAATGTCATGGATGCTCACAAGGGCCATCTCCTTGGAGACGGTACTTTTGAGCATCCAGGACAAATGTTATGTCCAGGTCACACATTCACGGATTTGACGCAGGATTAGCCAAGGATACGATCCTGCATCATCCGTGGCAATTCGTATTAGTCTGTATATTTCCATATTGCATCCGTAATCATACGTAGTAGTACTTGCGTTGTGCATCCATATCGGACTACGAGGTGATCCGTGAATGTGTGACCTGGGCATTAAATAGATGGATTTGAGAGTTTCTTCATGGTCATGGTCAAGAATGCATCAACATGGTCCCAAATATTTTGACTGCAGTCCCCCTCCCATGACTCTGGGGATGGGATCAATAGGTCAAAGTTCAAGCTTTTTCAGAACTTGGTCATTGTTACATATCAAATAAAGGGAATCACGAAATGCAGCAACACGGTAGCAAATATTTTGGCTGCAGACCCCCTCCCCCCCTTCCCCTGGGGATTGGGTCAGTAGGTCAAATTCAACTTTTCCAGAACATATCAAATTAAGAAAGAGAATCGCAAATGCAGCAACTCGGTAGTAAATATTTTGCTCTCCGACCCCAGCCCTCCGACCCTAGGGGTCAAAAGGTCAAACTTTAACTCTTTCAGATCAATGTCATGTTGCATATCAAATTAGAGGGAATCTCTAATGCAGCAACATGGTCGCATATATTTTGTCTGCAGACCTCCCCCTACACTCCCATCTCCACCCTGGGGGTGGGGTCAATAGGTCTAAATTCAACTTTTTTAGAACATGGTCATGTTGCATAACAAATTACAGGGAATGGAGCATAGAGCACCATGCAAGCACATATTCTCTCCTTACACACAGACCCTCAACCTGCGGTTTGGATTAAAGGGTAAAAATTCTGAATGTGGTCATGTTGCATATCAAATTTAGGGTAAAGCAGTATAGACTAACATAGAAGCAAACACTTTGACCTTACACACAACCCTGACCTCTGGGTCAGGTTGAAGTCAGATATTAAAATTATACAGATTAGTTTATTTTTTATTGAACTAACCGCTGAAAACTAGTTGATAGGCTTATAACTTTGATCTGTATGATACCCAAGGTGAACTTAGGGGTTGGAGAAATGGGATTTATATTTTGTCATTTATAAGTTTCTCTAAAGTAACCCTTCGCCCGGGATATAAATTCGACAAATTTGCCTTGATTGACATCTGTTTGGCAAGGCGACACATCCGATTCTCGGAATTCAAGTGCTCATATCCTTATCTTATTGTTTCAAGCTGTATATACCATGTACAAATTAATTTGACTAAAATATGATATTTAATCCAATTGAAACTGCCGAATCATTTAAGATTCATAGCTGGATGTTGGGCCTAATAATACTTTTCCAGTCTTCAATCTTGGAAATCTGGGTGATATTCATTCGATTTCACGTGATAATATAACTCAATATTTCCCCATTCACATATATTTGTTAAAGATGGCCCACCTTAGCTTTTCAGCAGGGGGTCAATGGATTAGATTAAACACTGTTTAGCCTGACCTAATATAGAGCCTTGTATATTTTCAGTCAGACTGAAAAACAGTAAGGATTCTGCTCAGATAGCTCCACAGACACCAGCTGATCTTAATTGACAGTACATGTATTTGAAAAAAAGGATAAATCCAGACTCAGCAGGACTTGGTTTATATTTAAATGTTCTTCAGAGCATCAACATGCAGCAGCTGCCATCCAGCAGTCTATGTCAGAAATGCAGGATTAACATAGTTTTCAGTAGCCAGGAGGCTGTAGAGGCTTCTATGGTGAACACATACTTCACTGACAAGAGGGACATCAGGCAGGCAGTTTGGTCCCTCAGCTGAACATGCTGAATGGTGATAAATGAGGTAAGATTTTGACCTTAGTACTGTAGTAAATATTTTTGAGCTGATTGGATTACTGCAATACATTAAGAGACTGACCCAGAATCTAGGTAGCTGTACAATTATCTAAATAAGTAAAACAGATGTGATTAGCACAAATCCCCCACCCACATTCTTCCAGAGCACTGCAAGTCACCAATGGTTATGTACTAAGTACTACTAGTCAATTGTATAGGCTCAAGATGAGCTATTGTGATCATAAGATGTCCTTCGTCCGTCAACAATTTCCTTTAAATAATGTCTCCTATACCAATTGGTGGTATTTCACCAAACTTCACAGAAATCCCGCTTCAAAGCACTTAATGAGCTATTGTGATCGTTAGAAGTCTGTCGTCGTCTCTGGTCAACATTTGCATCAAAGGACATCTCCTAAACTACTTTCTGGAATTTGGCCAAACTTGGCAGGAATGATCTTTATATAGCCCTCTTTGATAATTGTTCAAATGATTTTGGTCAACACAGGCTAAAAATAGATTTTCAAGATGTAAAATTTAAAAAATGTTTTTGTCTGAAACCACAAGACATACAGATTTGATATTTGGTTTGTAGCATCATCTAGTCAACCTCTACCAAACTTGTTCAAATTATGCCCATTATGCCCACGGGCCATAAATGGACCTGTCCCTGGGGTTACATGTGATACATAGGCTTCTATAGGGAAAACATAAAAAAATCTTCTTGTCTAAAACCACAAGGCATAGAGCTTTGATATTTGGTATGTAGCATCACCAAGACTAGTGGACCTCTACCAAGTTTGTTCAAATTATGATCCTGGGGCCGAAAATGGTCCTGTCCCAAGGGGCCACATGTTTTACACAGGCTTATTGAAAACATGAAAAAATCTTCTTGTATGAAACCACAAATCATAGAGCCTCGATACATCTAGGGATGACAGGATATGCAGGGCTGTGGAAATACCATGCCCAACTTGTCCGACCTGGTCCCATTTCATTCAGGACAAGTTGAAAATTTCAATTTACTTGTCCTTGGACAAGTGCAAAATTTGTCATCAAGTTAATAAAATTTTGTATTTCATATTTAGATTAATTATTATGAGTTCACATGTTGCATTGAAAACAGTGTGGATCCTGAACAGCTGGCTTCTTCAGAAGCCAGCTGATCTGGATCTACACATTTTACAAGAGAGTTGATATCTGCATGGTTTCATACTGTTTTCGAAAGTGTAAATTGTTTAAGCACAGATAGGAATAAGGCTTAAATGAAATATATGTGTGGTTCCTGTTGCCTACCTACCCTATTTTTTTCAACCCCCTAAACATTAAAATGGTCTTCTGAGAAAAATACCTAAAATGAGCACTTTTTCAGATTTTGTCACTATTTTCTTTGTTAAATGTTACAACAAAATTTAATAATTTCCCTACCTACCTACCCTAAATTTTGTTGGTATGCAACAGGAACCACACATATATTTCATTTAGGCCTAAGCTAATCTGACACTATCGGACAAGTAAAATTTTCTTTGGACAAGTACATTATGGCCATTTACTTGTCCCTGGACAAGTAGAAAATTTTACTATTTCCACACCCCTGCAGGATATGTGAATTATGTTTTCATAACCAAATTGGTGATGAATATCATTATTTAATTGAGTGTTCTTACTTTAGTGGTGCTAGAAGGGTTTATCTGCCAAGGAACTTGCTTGCTAGACCAAATACTTTTAGGCGCCTTATGTGTTCAGGTGATACTCAGGAACTATTCAAGATAGCAAAATACTGTAAAATAGTGCTAAAGACATTTCAAGAAATTTTCAGGAATATATAGGTGTTTGTTACACCATTTTGTATAGATCTCATTGACATATTATGGATCTCACAGCCATTATAATACATGTTAATGAATTTTTTTGCGTCTAGTCATCATGGAACTAGTCAAGATACTCTGATGAGTATTGAAACCATATACATTCTGCATGATCTCTCAGGGTTTCTTCCGGAGCGCAGTGGCTCAGTGGTAGAGTGCTTGATTCGAGACCGAAGGGCCGCGGGTTCGAGCCTCACCGGCGTCACTGCGTTGTGTCCTTGAGCAAGACACATTTATCCTAGCTTAGTACTGGTTCAACCCAGGAAGACCCGTCACGCATAACTGAAAGATTGTTGAGTGGACGTAAAAGAATAAAATCAAACTCAGGGTTTCTTCATGTTTTGCACTGAAGTATTGCTATTCATAGATCCAGATAAGGAAATTTTATTTGCGTAAACTTTTAATTATTCTCTTACCTATTGATTTGAACATGTGTTTTGGGTGCTCGAGGGGAACTCTCATTGAGACGGTTCTTTTGAGTACCCACACCATATGTTTTGGATGAGAAATGAAGAGGATAATATTCCAATATGCACTCTTATCTGGAGGCCTGGCTGTTTAATTTGCGTAAACTTTTAATTAATTTCTTACCCATTAATTTAAACATGTGTTTTGGGTACTCAAGGGGACCGTCTCATTGAGACGGTTCTTTTGAGTACCCACACCATATGTTTTGGATGAGAAATAAAGAGGATAATATTCTAATACGCACTCTTATCTGGAGGCCTGGCTGTTTTATTTGCGTAAACTTTTAATTAATTTCTTACCCATTAATTTAAACATGTGTTTTGGGTGCTGAAGGGGACCGTCTCATTGAGAAAGTTCTTTTGAGTACCCACACCATATGTTTTGTATTGCTTTTCATAGATCCAGATACGGAAATTTTATTTGCGTAAACTTTTAATTGTTTTCTTACCCATTAATTTGAACATGTGTTTTGGGTGCTGGAGGGACCGTCTCATTGAGACTGTTCTTTTGAGTACCCACACCATATGTTTTGGATGAGAAATAAAGAAAATAATATTCCAATACACACTTTTATCTGGAGGCCTGGCCGTTTTATTTGCATAAACTTTTAATTAATTTCTTACCCATTAATTTAAACATGTGTTTTGGGTGCTAAAGGGGACCATCTCATTGAGACGGTTCTTTTGAGTACCCACACCATATGTTTTGTATTGCTATTCATAGATCCAGATAAGGAAATTTTATTTGCGCAAACTTTTAATTTTCTTACCCATTAATTTGAATATGTGTTTTGGGTGCTCAAGGGGGCCGTCTCATTGAGACGGTTCTTTTGAGTACCCACACCATATGTTTTGGATAAGAAATAAAGAAAATATTCCAATACGCACTCTTATCTGGAGGCCTGGCTATTCTCATCTAAAGTGGTGTTTAATTGCTTGGAGGTCTCACTGTGTTTGCTTCAAGTACACATGAATACCCACTGAGGAGAAAATGCTGATTCTCGTAATCATATTTTAAACTTTCCTCAAATGTTTATTTGTTAGTATGTTTTGACTTGCACCCCGGTTAGGGGTTTTGGTCAATGAATAAAACTCTCAAAACTCTCAAACTCTCGATATTTGATATGAAGTATAACCTAGTAGACCTCTACCAACTTTGTTTAAGTTATACCCCTGGGGCCAAAAATGTTCCCGCCTCAGTGGTCACATGATTTACATAGGCTTTAAAAAGGAAAACTTGAAAAAATCTTCTTGTCTGAAACCACAAGGCTTAGATATTTGGTATGTAGCATCACCTCTAAGGGGACCGGGAACTAATTATATCAACATATCCCAGGAGTCAAAAGCTGAGAGGAACTCCGAGGCTATCATCTGGCAAATGGATGCATCTGATTGGATGATGAGGCTAAAGTAAAAATATATTTTATTCTCTAGCAGATGCAAAAATTAATTTTCTTCAAATTGGTACATAGTTTACTACCAGATGCATTTATATTTTGTTTTTTTAGAGCAAAAAGTAAAAATAGTGATTTCTAATAGGAACTGGGACGGGGTTTTCCAAAAATATGGCAGCCATTAATCAACATGCAACAGTTGAAAAAAAGCAGGTGAATGTATGTTTTCTCAATTCTTATTCCCCTTGTTCATGGTTTGGCTTGAATTTAAGGCATACGGTGGTGCCCCACATGTATTGTGAGATGCAGAATAAACTGTCGAATACTAGGGGTTCACCATTGGGGTCTATGGGAGAAATAATTAGTTCACGGTGCCCTATACTATTTCTTCAAGTGGATGAATTTTGTTGCTTTTGAGATAAATTGTCCATTTCTAGGAATGCTTTGAGCATGCTGCTGATAAATTAATGCCTAAACATGGAACACATGTACATATTTTGGGAAAAAATTGAAAGGAGCCTTCAAAAGTACTCTGTAAAGGGGGGTGGGGGCTGCATATTGTGGTCGGGTAGCTCTGACCGCCACGGATATGGTCGAAAGACTGTAACCTGGTGCACAACAGGCAAGCAAAAAGTTGAACTGGCTCACAGAGTGGCCTATATGCTACATAAAAAGGTAACAGAGCTTCCCCGTACCAATGATGCTGGTGATTTAATGGACGTCAGCCACCTGTGCCATGAGAAACTGTGCATAAACCCAGATCACCTGGTTTTCAAACGTCATTCAGAGAATATGTCACGTGATGCCTGTTTTAGACTTGGAAGCTGCACGATGGAGCATTCTCCATCTTGCATTTTGGGATAGGATGATTGCTTTTTGTTGTTATACTGTAAGTGTGATCCTGTTTAGTTGTTTTTTAGTTGTTTGTCTCAATGTGAAGCTCTTCAAAGTGTAACAATGGTCCTTGCTTACTTTGGCTCTCAATTGCCTTGTTTTGGCCTTTTTAAGAAGCAATTGGGCTTTTCTATAAGATATTTTCTCTTGGTGCTTTTCATATAACTTGTAAAGATTATTTCTCCTAAATTTACGCTTGATTTTTCTTTTTACGGACCCACAACGCACTTGGTTGTTTTCAAAACATTTCTGTTCGGCCAAAAGTCCAGCCGACACTTTACTATTTGAAGGGATAGAACAGCCAATTGCTTCACAAAGCTTCAATATTGCCCCTCCGGGACCATTGTTGCATTTGAAGACTGCACAATGAGCCCTTCCTGAAAAATTCCTGGCAAATGTCACATTTTTAGGCAATGCATGTCTAATGACATTATTCACAGATTCAACTTTTTGTGAGTTTGAATTAAGTTTGGTCTTTTCCACAATGCTCGCCCCAAGACAATAGTCAATACAGTCTCGTAATACTTTTTCCGAACCTATTTTCACCTTCAATTTGAAAAAGTAAGGTAAATATTCACTTTTAACAAGCCAATTGTTGTCACTGTCTCCCATACAGACAGTAGACTGTGACAGACATAGCCTGTGGTCACCCTGATAGCATGCTATGTTGGCGTCAGAAGTCATATTAATGTGTTTTTGAAGCATAAGCGCGTCACCGTTTACTTTTCTATGAATGTTTTGAAACTCCGATTGGCAGCGCATGCTTAGATCAACAGCAAAGCTGTTTAATTTCTTCTCTCTACATCTTTTTGTCACCCCAGGTATCATGTTAAGAAGAGACCTTCTACTCTTTATATGCTTTCGATGATTCTGTGAAAGATGTTGTGTATCAATTTGGTGCACTGAGGCAACAGACGACATATTTGCAAGATGGAGGTCTTCTGCGGCTTTAAACGCACTGGTGTCTGGATCCGTAGTGATGTATTGTACTTGTAGCTGATCCTCTTTTAGCTGGAGTAAACAGGATTTCGCCCACTGTCTCTCATCCCCAATACTCTGCTCCATTGGGATGGTTGCACTACATTTTTCTGACTTGATGTCACACTGTATCTCATCTGTTGAAGAGTGGTAACCATGTTTACTGCACAATTTGCTTACATTCTCCATGGCGATAACTTGCTTCTTTCTCATCACATTTTCAACAACCGAGTAGCTGCACTGTGTTGCAGGCTGGAATGGAGTCTTCCCTATCCCTGAATATAGAGGGTTGTTAAACATTCCATCAGACTGAATGGCTATATCTGTTTCTGGCTGTCATCTTAATAAATTTATGGTCTTCAGAGACTTTCTCCTTGCTTTAATGTCACTCTTGTTGACATTTTCAATAATTTTGCATACTGCATTTGCACATTTTTGCAGACCTCTTCTAGAAGGAGCAGGAATATTTGTACTTAGAAATATCTTTCTGACATTGCTGGGACCAATGGGTGTATTACTAAGCCCAATATTTAGTCCGACATTGGCCGTGGCAGGTTTTCTTCCGGGCTTTCCGGTTTTTATCTCTTCATACAAGTTATACATCTGCGATTCGTACTGACAGCGATCACAGATACTTTTTTCTCTCCAACATAGCATTCTCTGTTGTTCACTTGCATAATCGAAATCTAACCGTCCACCACAGGAAGGGCTTGTTTGCTGGTGTTGGTGAAAAACCTCATTCAACATGTCCCATAGCCTTCTAGTATGAAGGAGTCTGTAGCAATCAGAGTCTCCACTGAAACCGTAAGAAAAGACATGCTCATTTTTAGGTGCAAAAACCCGAACACACGATCTGACATGTGCCATTATAGCAGCCAGCAGCGTGAAATTGCAATTTTTTTTTATCTATCAGTAAAAGTGTGTGTTTTGGGGTCACTCAAAAGAACCGTCTCATTGACCGTCTCATTGAGGCGGTCTTTTTGAGTACCCACAGTATATGTTGTGGTTCAGAAATAAGATAAATAATCTTCAGCTGCTACAGGCTCTTATCTGGGGGCCTGCAGCAGTGTGTTTTGGTTGCTCAAAAGAACCGTCTCATTGAGACGGCTCTGAAAAAGTATTAAAAGACTGTTTGACTACCCACAACATATGGTTTGATTGAGAGAGAAGATAAATAATTTTCAGTTACCCGCTCATATCAGTGGTTCTCAAAAGAACTGTCTCATTGAGACCGTTCTTTTGAGTACCCACAATATATGTTTTGGTTGAGATATAAGATAAATAATTTTCAGCTACAAGCTCCTACCTGGGGTGCTCAAAAGAACCGTCTCATTGAGACGGTTCTTTTGCGTACCCACAACATATGTTTGGGTCGCGAAATAAGATAAATAATTTTCAGTTCGGGGGCCTGCAGCCCATATTGTATAATGATAGTGTGATGCATTTTAGCAATGAGTTGTTTCCCTTGCATTGTAGTAATTTTGGCTGACAGTAAATTTTTACTGAAATTTAATGATTTTTAACCCCTCCCCGGGCCCCAGGGACCAGGGCTTTTTTTTTCGCTGTTGCACGCCCCATTCATGTGAATGAAAAGTTAAAATCATATGAAGTATACGCATGTCACTACATTCAATGGGGTCCACTGGGTTTGGGACCCAAAATACTGCCTTTGGGTCCAAAATAATGCATTTAAAGCTTATTTTAGGACATTTTGGCTATTTTAATGTTTAGTTCATCGATTGCTATGAGCAGCGTTCACCAATTGAAAATGAATTTTTGAAAAGGTGTTTTCGATTGCCATTTTGATTCACCTCTCCGTTTTTAAATCATATGTAGCTCAATTAAAATTGCACATTGCATGGTGAAATTTGTCTGGTATTTAGGGAAGACATTCAAATGTTTCACCGACCAGCCACTTGTGTATTATCCCTTTTCAAAAAGAGAAAAAACATCACTAAACTGAATTTTCATCTTGAAAACATTGTAAAAAATGATCAGTTAATATCACGACATTTATAATTGGAAATCAGAAACAACACCTGCATAGAACAAATCACGATTCATTTCAGAATAGATAGGCGAAACCAATTTTATTAAAATTCTGCTATAAATTATAAAAAAAACAAAAAACAGATAAACTGACTTATTTATAACAGCGACTGTACATATTGATCGCAGTTCCTCGATTGTGTTCAGCATTCGATGTTGCCGCCTACCCAGTGTGAATTAGTTGTGTTGCATATCAAATTAAAGGGAATGAAACAGGGTAGATAATCCTTATGTCTACCAAAGTTGAAGTCAATAACTGTTTTGTTGTATGGCGTTTCAACTAAGAATGAAACTTTTCTATTTTTTGTTTTGTTGTTTTAGTTATGTTCAACCTTCAGCCTAAGGACTTTCTCACAAGTTTTATCAACTGTTATTAAATTTTTAAACATATAGTATTTTGCATGTTGAAAAGTATACTAATTCTCTGAGTGTGGAATGTAAAATTTAATTGCTATAAAACTTTTTTTTTTATACTTTTTGTTTTTTCAAAACAAAGATATAAATTAACAAACAAGATAATACAAAACTGTTTTTAAAAAAATCATGAAAGTCTTTAATTTACCTGTTGGGATGTGAAACAGCAAATCATGTCAATTTCATGCAGCACATGTTAATTCTATATTAATCATGCTATTTTTAGCTCTACAAAAAGTGTCAAAATATTAACTTCTGGAAACTAGTTTGAGCTGGTTTTCATGCAATATTAACTTGTAGGCCAGTTTAGACCGGTTTTCAGGTAGACATAGAGATTTATGAAGACAAATTGAGTCAATCAGGAGGGTCCGAGGATTAACCGAAATCAGCAGAAATCACCAAAAAATCACCAGATAAAAATAAGAAAAACTACCATTTTATTGTTAGTTTAATGTCATAATATAATAAGAATTAGTATGATAAGCTTATTTCTACTTTGATTTTAAAAAGAAATGAAAAAATGTTATGATTTCAAATTCAGTGCACAGCGAATTCACGGAAATCACCAGATAAAAATAGGAAATCACAATTTTATTATTAATTTAATGCCATAATAGGATAACAATTTGTATAATAAGCTTATTTTCTACTTTGATTAAAATATGAAAAAAAATGTACATTTCAATTTCCAATTCAAGGCATGGCAAAATCACCAAAATCACCAAAAAAAAAGGAAATATCCATTTTAATGTTAATTTTATACCTTTATATGATATAAATAATAGTAGAATAATTGATAAGTTTACAAAAGGCTTATATTTTAATGTGCCAGCAAATAAATATTTCAATACAAAATATAGCATCACATTATAGCAATTTGAAAGTGATTTTTTTTATCAACATATTTTTAAAAACGGACTAGAAATAAACATATTAAACTAATTCTTATCATATTATTGCATTAAGTTAACAATAAAAAGGTGATTTCTTACTTTTATCTGGTGATTTCGGTGATTTTCTGGTGATTTTGGTGATTTCTGTTGATTTTGGTTAATGATAGCACTGAATCAGGAGACGGGATTCTCTCTAGTCATATAACAATATGTCATATTGGTTTGTGCAATAATTTTTTCAGGGTGAACAGCATCTCGCAGATAAGATAGTTTGGTCTCAGAGAAAGTCCAGTTCTTAGGAGTCCATTGACCATAGTTATCAACATACAGCAATATCTGATGTGATATCAAGGGAATTATAACTCTTTCATTTTAATGTTTGATAACAGTACAGATTTGTTACTCACTGAGCCAAAGAGAACATTAGTTTCCATCATTCACCCCTTAAGATTCTAATTTCTTAAATGGAATCTTCCAATTGGGGAATTGGTCTTATATTATTGAGCTATTCAGTCACTGTAAAGGGGGCAACTTTAATATTCATATCTGGGTGTGGTTTGGCTATTTCATCTGTTCAAGAAGGGAAATCATGTTCTATCTATTTGGTTAAGAGTTTATTAACCCCTAGAGTGCCAATACAAAAATATTGTTGAAGCGACGTTGACAAACAGTGTAGACCCAAATTAGATGGCTCCTTTGGAAGCTGTCTATACTAAGTCCACACTGTTTGTCTCTATACTTACGTTAACCAATAATGAGACATTTTCGGATGAAGTCACTAAGCTGGATTAAATAATGTTTTGCGTCTCAACTGAGGTAATGGTGCAAGATGATAGTCACTTTTGAAGAAAACCACGTCTCATTTTCAGCTTTTACTTATGTCTAAGGTAGACAAGGCCTGATTTAGCATTCATGAGGTGCCGCCTTTACAGAGATCAAAAAGTTCTATAATACATATTAGCTATCAATAGATAAAATACAAAAAGAAAGAATACTTGTCCCTGAATAGATTGCTTCTTTAAAAAAAGTGATCTCAGTGAGAGGGTTCTTTTGAGTACCCACAACATGTGCTGTAGTTTGGTAAACTTGACCTTTGACCTGGTTTTTAGAATAATAATATATGGAGCATATCTGTTTTATCATTGGAGGTAGGTATCCCAAATTTGATGTGTGAATGCATCTTAGAATGGCGGATTGTCCCGTCCTATTTTCCAGTCACTGTGACCTTGAACTCTGACCTAGTTTCTAGAATTGGCATAACTTCTTTATTGAGGTAGGAATTCCAAATTTAGTGTGTGGATGCATTTTGGGATGGCCAAGTCTTGTATACACTTTTCGGGTCACTGTGACTTTTTCCTTTGGCCTTGTTTTAGAATAACCGTGTTCTGAGCATTTTTTCCATATTGTATGAGCTAGGAATCCTAAATTTGGTATGTGGTTGCATCTTGGGCTGGCAGAATGTCATGTTTCAGTTTTGTGACCTTGACCTTATATCTAAAATAATCCTGTCAGGAGCATATCTCGTATATTATTTGAGGGAGGAATCCCAAATTTGCTGTATGGATATATCTTTGGATGCTGATGTGTGGCATACCATTTTTAGGTCACTGCGATCTTGAACTATGACCTAGTTTCTAGAATAATCGTGTCTGGATCTTATCTCCTATATTATTTGATGTATGAATCCCAAATTTGGTGTTTTGATTCCTCTTGGGATGGCGGAGTGGTGAATATCATTTTGGGTCACTTTGATAAGGATATATATTGTATATGACTTGGATAAGGATTAGTTTAGATATTTACATTTAACCAAAACAAATACTTAATTGTCATGTTAAAATATAAACTATTATTTTTCACGTCCCTCTATCTATATTTTAGTATTATACACACAAGGAATATTGAAAAAGTTGATATATATAACATCTGTAAAAAGGTCTTGACAATCAGTAATAAATTAATTCCTATGATTTAAGCACCAAAACCTAGAGATTTATAGGAAACTATGTGAAAAATATTCATTTCGCCCTGAAATATCATCTCTTACACCAAGTCTATGTCCTTGCTTATTTATAATGTTATGTAACATCAGTAACAACCTGTAACAAGTTCTCCTATCTTGTTGTTGAACTTGCAAAATTTATCATTCTTTATTATATTAGCACGACTATCAAATAATGGAAGATTTCATATATTTTTACTTGAATAATACCTACCGAATTGGGCTCCTTAAAACTTAGGGTAGTGTTGTTTATTGCTCATATAATGCACCATATTTAAGATAGATTAACACATTTTGTTTTTTCTATGAGCCAAATGAGTGTGTAAGTACAACTAGATCGAAAGCATTTTAAAAAAGCACAAATCAGCTGTAAAAGCAAATAATATTGGTCACAACTACCATTTTTAAGGGTAGTTTAATTTAAGTAACGCACATAACACATTAGGATGCCGTTATTTTGCTTTAAAACTTTTATATGTATTCTAGGTATCCAGTAGGCAAACTATATGCGTAATTTAAATAGTGAGTTTAATCGAGAGTTTAATGCCTTCTTATTGCACAGACTTTTACTTTTCATTTTCTGAATTTTATATGGTAACATATGTAACAGACTAACAGAGGCAAACACCCAATCGTACACATGCAAACATCTCTTGTTCTACGCAGCTTGAAATGCTCTTTTAAGATACGATGTGTCTGCAAAATTCTTTAACGGGGAGCAAAACATTCTCAGCCATCAGTCTAACAATGATACATTGCCATTTTGGTAACGTATATTTAAGGATTTCTCGCCAAGGTAGAAATTGAAATCTCTCTGTTTTGATATAAAACTCTCACAACTTTGAACACAAAGTGTAAAATGCTTCTTTGAGCTAAAAACTGAAACTATTATTTTTGGATAAAAAACCCCGCAGGGTTTTTCTCCCATTTTATTTTGTGGGGGAAAAACCCCGCGGGGGAAAAACCCTGCGGGGGAATTTTCTTTTTCCTCTAGAGGCACAATATAATGCTGAAAGTGTTTGATATACCTTTTATTATGCATTGTGATGAATAATAATTCAAAAAAGTCAATTTGAATTTTTCAAAAAAACCTGCGGGGTTTTTCCCCCACAATCTGAAATGGGAGAAAAACCCCGCGGGGGAAAACAAAGTTTGGAATTAAGCCATATCAATCATTTTCTGCAATAATTACAATCAAACAAACTTGTTTCTTGAACAAAATAACTGCATCTGAAAATGTCTATTTTATATAAAACAGGGAGGCAAACATTGTGGACCCAGCCAGATCAGACTGCTCCTACAGGAGCAGTCTGATCTGGATTCACACTGTTTATCTATGAGGCTTCAAATAGTTAAGTGGACGACACAAATCATACAGTTTGTGATTACTCGCTTTAAGGGTTAATACTGATCAGTAAATGTGAGTTCAGTGTGTATACGGTTAGGATTTTCATGAAATGCACCCACGTTTGCGCGGCCCAAAAAATTATTAATTCTTCACCAAATAATAAATAGAACCTGATTTCCCTTGTTTAGCAAATGAAATAGCCGAACCACGCCCAGATATGAATATTAAAGTTGCTGCCTTTACAGTAAGCGAAAAGTCAAGTAATATAAATATGCAACCAAAACTATTCGGATAGGTACATGTACTCATGTATTCCCGGCAAGTAAATCTAAATGTACCTCGACATATAAGATGCAGATTCATAGTCTACACTGTTCACAACTTCCCGGACTGTAATTTGAACATTTTAGCATGTGATCCTATCAAATATAAGTGAACAGCATTTGAATATAGTGTCGGAGTTCGACGTCGAAGTTCGAAACCGCGTTTCTGTATATTTCACGAAATAACAAGGAACATTGAAGTGAAGCAATGTGAGAGATCTTACACCATTTTTGAACAGATGAGACACGGCTAATCTACTAATTAATCGGTGCCCGACTTTTACGAATTGAATTTCCCGTGATGGGTTCCGGGATCAGCTCTTGACTTGGTGACTTCTGCATACGACACAAACTGACCTTAGTATTTTATAACTACTACTACTGGCAGCACTGCTGCTGATGCTACGTTCCCTCCTGTTTCTACAAATGAATTAGCGAAGGTTATATTGAAAAAGAAAAAGAGAAAAACGAGTAGATAGATTAAACCATGATATGCGGAATCTCATGGGCGGATCCAGAGGGTGGGGGCTGGGGGTCCGGACCCCCTTTGAAAATCACAAGTTATATAGGTTACTATAGGGAAAAAGCAATTGGACACCCCTGGAAAAAGTTGGACCCCCTGGAAAATGTTCCACCCCCATTGGAACCTTGGAAATTGATAGTTTTCTTTGAAAGTAACCACTTGACTTCTGTAAAATAAGTTGAGGACTAAAAAAATAAATAAAAAAACGTTGTCAGAGCTTTATTATGCCAGATGGACTGGACGTACCCCTCCCCACACACACACACCTGACGAAAATATCTGGATCCGCGCATGAATCATATCTGATCGCTATTTTCAAACGAGCCAATGATCAACTTTCTGATTTGCATAAATACAAGTTATCTATCAATTCACGTTGACGTCGCAAACACTTTATATACAATTCCGTGACGTAGGATTGCCTTTTTCTTAGAAACCGCTTAAGATATCGAACTGAAATTTCACATGTATACTCCAGGGATAAACAGGTATCAGAAAATATCAATATCTCAATTCGACCTGGTACCTCATTTGGACCCAAAATCTCATGGCTGGTCACATTTTTAGAAGACACGCTGCACGTGGGGCGAATTGAAGTGGCTCAGTTTATTCAGTATAAGGCAGGGTACCGAAGGGTTGCTAGCTCGAGATTCACCGGAGTCGCTGTTTTATGTTTTACTTTATTTGCTTCTTTGAACTGTTCAGATATAGGAAGAGAGAAAATCGTCCCCACATGACTGAAAAATTGTTAACTGGAACGTAAAGCGTATACACAAACAAATTGAATACACGCTGAATTAGTCGAGTCTGCATTACCTTTGTTTATCAAAGCTTGAGCCGCTATACAGTATTAGCTTTGGACAGGTCAAAATTCTTCTGCAACCCATCTACACCTATCGCGTACATGTTTCAATACGGTGTTGTTATACCTTTCCTTATACGTATACTTATTCGTATGCGGCGAACCCGGACAACTCTAATAGAAGGGAACACCCCATGTTTAATAAATAATACCATCAGTGAGTCACGACATGTGATCCCATGCAGCCACCTTTTAAGCTTAGAAACTCCAAATGATGTTCAGTCGGTAGGTTAACACTCCTAGAATATGCAAGCGACTCACTAAGTCTCAGATCATCCTGCGCGTATGCGCAGGCTGATCTAAGGCTTTGTTGGTCGCACATACCTTATTGTTGGAAATTCCATACCACGGCTCATTAAATTATTACTTTGATATATAAATAACACCAACAGAAACAAAAAGTCATTTGCATTGTTGTTAGATGAAACTGACTGAATCCTTTGCCAGAAACAGTGTAGTCAAAGACCAGACTACACACCTCTATACTTGCATCAGGCAAAGATGTTTCAAATAAACAGAAGACACTATACGCAGGCGACATTTTCAGATCATTATCTGACCATAGTATGAATAAACAGTGCAGACACTGATTGGCTACATTTTGTGTCATCTCATCAAGGTCGTCTCTGTTTGTGAATGGCCCATTTGTACATATGCTCACATATAACATCAGTCTGCGCGATTATGATTATTGAAATAAAAATGTATCTTATCTTTTTTCATGTCTTTTCTTCATACAACGTAACCGCGGCCATTCAGCCGTTGCATGACAAAACCAACAAAATGATACGGCAAACCAGGCATGAGTCTTAGAGAATTTTAAGATTAAATAGATGAAGCGCTGGCCATTTTATTGGTTTTGCCGTATACTGCTACCGGATTATTGGAGTTTAGTCCCAGCGAGCTTAGGGAAACAACCCAAAATAGAAGCAATTGGCGTTTATCCAGGTAATTGTCCGATGTCGTCCCTTTGCCATCCGATATGAACGAAAAATATGAGTAAAGAGAAAAAACAATACAGAAATAAAACAACAAAACACATTTTTGCGGCTCATAAACATCGTCTTAGTGATTATGGGCTTAAACTAATAAAACATTGTTTTTGGTCGGCAAACTTTAAATGCAAATCGCTGCACTTTTATCCATCATTAACTATGGGTATTATTATGACCTGTAGGGTATTATTATGACCCTTTAACACTTTCGCTGCCAAACGCGACTGTAGTCGAATTTACCGTTCACTGCCAAATGCGACTACAGGCGAAATTTAATGACACACTTGATAGATGTCGATTTTTAACCGTTATAAGGGACGCAAATCTTTGTTCTTTATCTCAAAATGTTCATGGGACATTATAATATCATATATGGAAGTATACACAATTTTCTGTACAAGAATTGACTTTACAAAAATATTTGTAATGTCATTAGATTTCGCAGACGTCAAAAACAACGAAAACATGTCCAAGGGAATGACATACAGGACGCATTAGGTCCTTCAACTGCTATATTTTGATTTATTTCTGATGAGGTTAGGTTGAGGTTAATTGATAAAATTACATATTTTGACCCATTTTAAGGTGAACGTGTAATATATGTTCCCACACATTAACATTCTTTCATTAGTAGTTTAACTCTTTGACAGCTGGATATTTTTTATGGCTGACTTCTTTCAAATTCAATATTTTAAGCACCAAAAAAAAATCATCTGAAAATGTCGTCTGCTGAAGTCGTCTGTTACAAATAGTTGCCTAATATTACTGACGAATTAAGTATAGAAGCAAACAGCGTGGACCCATAACAGACTGCACCTATAGGATCAGTCTGATCTGGGTCTACACTGTTTGTCATAGAGGCTACTTAAACATTTCAGCAGACGAGAATAGCAGACGACTTTTGTTGCTATTGGCGCTTTTAGGGAAAAAGTTCTCACACACTAATCAAGGTAAGACTTCCTTTGTTCATTAAGAATTACTTTTCTTTCTGTCGCAAATCTTTGACAGACCCTCTCTGAAAAATAATTCAACCCCATCTTCACTAATTAACCTTAAAATTTACCATTATTTTATAGATTACACATCAAGGTCATACTATATCTATAGAAAATACACTGAGATCTACCTAGCAGTTTGGAGAGTTTGTACCTCATCAGCTTATTTTTGTAATCTACTACACCAGCTGGAAGCACTGCTGGACAAGCCCTACACCGTAAGCCTTATCCTTTGTAATAAGTTTCCTGTCCCATCGGTTTGTTTTCACAGAAAGTATTAAACTTTGCAATGTTTTATCGTCCTCAACATAGCTGTAGCAATGTCATTCAAGTTTAGAGCTTTTGGAACCAAATTTGTGGCAACAAATCGCACATATTCCTCTGCGTAACTGTGCTTTGGAGTATCTTTTACATGATGTCTCGAGAAATCCTTAACATTTCTAACTGTCAGCATTTTTTGGCCCACAATTGACTGATTAGAGATTTCAGAGGTACCCCATTGAGACCCTCTGTTATTCGTTGCAGCTGAGCTGCCAACCCCTTTGGTATAAACTTACGCTTATTTTCGTACTAAAACAATTTGAGGTAAACATTTTCAGGCGATACATCCTTAACATTTCTACCTGTTAGTTGGTGGCAGCTCAACTGCCATTCCTTTTGGTATAAGCTTACACTTATTTTCGTACTAAAGCAATGAGATCCTTAACATTTCTACCTATTATTGTTGTTGCTGTAATCTAGATCGTGACAATCAAATAAAATATAGCTTTTAAACAAATTGCAATGTTACACAAGGATCAGCTGCAGTTATTCTGAAATTTATGCTATTTACAGTAAAAATATGGTTTTCCAACAGTCCCCATAATGATCTTAGCTGTTGGTGTGACATTAAAAACGAATTATGTTGCGATGTAAAAATGACTGAGGGCCTAGATGGAGGGTTATGAAAAATTGCTAATCATTAACCCATTTTAGCCGAATGAGATTTCCCACTATTTCCCACTATTATCAATTGGACCAGTCTATTTCCGTTTGAAAGGTTGTTGGTTGGTATCGTTCATTTTTATTCAAATTCTAATAGAACATTCTGGAGCAAACAGTAGAGACCCTGATCAGACGCCGCATTTTGTGGTGTCTGATCTGGGTCTACACTGTTTGTCTTTGTCCCACAAAAAGGACACTAGGCTTATATGGGTTAAAATTGTACCACTATATCACTTACATTAAATTTATTTGCCTAGGTAATAGAAAATTTGTTAACCAGTAAAATTCGGACAGCAAAAATACTTCTACACCCTAAATTGGTTTATGATGCCTATCAGCCATGACATTAGATTCTGTAACATAAATAAGCACTGCAATAAAATGTTCAGTTCTGGCTAAACTGTCAGCAGGGAGTGATTAATTACCAACCAGAAAGTTGGTAGGTAAAGTACTAGTTGAACCAGTCCTTAAACAGGGCCATCAGAGTTAGACTGGCTACAAGTTTATTATATGACACATTGATGAAAAATTGTTTTAAGGACTGGAGCCAGTCTAGCCAGCTAAGAACAATGCTTGGCAGCGGTGCTTCGTTCTGGTGTTATATTAATATTAATGAGCTGTAATATTAAAAAGCGTCTATACTGCTCGTCGACCTGTAAAAGGGCTCCTCTGCTGTACCACAAACAAAAAAGCCTTGTATTACTCCTTTAAAAGCTGTATATTGGCTATTCAGTAGTTATATTATACAGTCATATTTTTGAGCTGGTGCTCTCCAACCTGTAACAGAGCTCCTTAGTAGTCATATTATCCTTATACTGGAGAGCCAGTGCATGAGATTTTCATTAAATTAATAAATGTGGTATGTGCAACCAACAAAGCCTCAGATCAGCCTGCGCATACGCGCAGTCTGATCAGAGCCTTTGCAAGTCGCTTTAGTATTCTATGATTGTTAAGCTACTGACCGAACACCATTTGGAATCTCTAAGCTTCAAAGGAGGCTGCACAGGCTCATCTGAGTCTACACTTGTCAAAATGCCACATTGTTGGAAATAACATGCGGCGGCGCATGTCTTGTTTACAAATAGGCATGTCATCTGTCATAAATATTCATAAATTCTTTGTTCGTTTTACTTTTACCCTACATTAGTCACAAGGTTAGAGTATAGTGATCACTTTGTCATGTTGTGCTGCATTATTCAGTTGATTCGAGAAAAGCAGGTATGTATTTCATATTACTAACGGTAAATCTGTTTCGTAACTATAATCTTACTGAGTGTAGAGTATAAAGAAACGAAAATTACCCCCACGTGGAAGTGGAAAACGAACAAACAAAATGGCGATGTGAATAAAGTTAAGTTGTGGTGTAGAGAATATGAACCTGTTTAAAAGCTATCACTGAACTTATTAGTTAAAATGCTATAACTGAAAGATGTAGCAAAGTGTGATTAGAGGGGGTGGACAGGCGGGGGATACGTGGAGTAGGGGGGTAGAGGGGGGGGTGTAGAGGGAGCGGGGATAGAGGAGGCGGGATAGGGGTTGAGGAGCCTGGAAAATATGGGGTGGGAAATTGATTTGATTGGGATTCCTATGGGCACTAATTGTGCTCCCCTGGTTGCAGATTTATTCCTGTTTTGTTATGAAAGGGACTTTATGATGTCTCTTTCTGATGATAAGCAGGCTGATGTTATTGATGCGTTTAACACTACTTCCGGATATTTGGACGATATTTTAAATATTAATAATGTTTATTTTTAAAATATGGTTAGTCAAATATACCCTTCAGAGCTCCAACTTAATAAAGCCAATGCCTCTGATACCGAAGCCGCATTTTTAGACTTGCATTTGTCAATTTCTAATGATATTGTTTCTACCAAAATTTATGATAAACGTGACGACTTTGATTTTGAAATTGTCAATTTCCCATTTTTAGATGGTGATGTTCCTCGTTCTACATCCTATGGAGTCTATATCTCTCAACTCATTCGTTTTGCTAGAGCATCTAGCTATGTTACTGACTTCAACACTCGCAATAAATTGTTAACTCAGAAACTTCTTAAACAGGGCTATCTGTATCATAAACTTCGCAAAACATTTTCAAAATTTTATAGACGATACTATGATTTGATTTCTAAATTCCAAGTTGGACTTAAATCTCTCTTGCGCCAAGGACTTTCGGAACCTGATTTCTATGGTGACTTGGTGTATAAGTTGAAGAAGATTGTTGGCTCTAATAATTTTTCAGCGCAGTTCATTAAAATAATTTCCCATTATAAAAAGATCTGCTATAACATTAATGTATTGCAACAGACTGCATGCTTGGTAGTCAACCCAATCACGGTTGGCAACTTTGCTTTCCTCTTTAATTGCACGCCGGTGGGTCGGACTTCAGACTCTATGATGGTTCCGACTTAAAGACTTATCTATTGATGAGATGGTAGGGGCCTGATGCTTTGGCTGTTTGTCGGGCCCACCGGGGTTTACCTGTTGGATTTCTTTTGCTCCGGTATTCAGTTTAATTTACTGTTGAGTCCTTATCCTTGCTTTATCTCCTTGTTATATCTTGATTTATATGTTTTAGGAGATGATGCATTGATAAGTTAGGGGTCTTTCATGCAAACCAAATATTTAATATGTGTCTTGATCCACATCTGAATTAAGGGTGAGGTTGGCGCCGTTAAACCGGTTTAAGCCCTCCAGTAAAATATTTTACTGACCGTTCCAAGGCGGTACTTCTTTTGTGGATCTTTTATGTTTTTGTTCTGTCTTGTGTTTGCTATGTTTTGTGTGCGTCTGTTTATATGTACTTTGTGGTCACCTGCTGGGAAAGGGCTGACCTCTTGGCTTTCGTTTGTGGTGTCTTCTGTGAGTTTGTCACTTTCCCATTGGTATCCTGGGTCAGGTGTGGTACTTGATTGTATCGATTCCTGATCTTTGCAACCTTATTACTTTGATATAGGAAATTCATAGAAAATGGCCACAAACGAAAACGGTTTAGGCCTCTTAGTCATAAGGGATACCTGCATCTATGTGTGGACTATTTTGTCACACTTCTCATGGCGCCTGTCGATTTCAGCTTGAATTTTTGACTGTCCTTCAAAGAACGGTGTCTATCTATCTTCCTGTACACCAAAACTTCTGAGGAGGACGTAAGGTGGTGTTCCAGTATATACCAGGAGCTGAAGGGTGTAAGTCGAAATAAAAACATAGAAAAAGTCAGTGAAATGAGTTTGTACAGTGCGATGGATAGTACTAGATTCCAAGTTCCCCAAGGTCCTTCCTCATTTAAGTATCGGATCGAGAAACTCAAAAGCTTTTTAAGGTTTGAGAAAGGGAAGGGGACAGTTATTCTTTCTCATTCATGATACAGATTCTTCTTCAGATCACCAAACATACTTCGTACAATTTATCTGCATGACTGCATTATATCTTAAGTCTTAAAAAATGGGGCCATATATAGTGCCCCCATTACAAGTCCTGTACATGTCAATCATATTCGGATCAGACATGGCTACTTTGTACACGTTTTCCAGTAAAGTAACAACGAGACCAAAACATTATCCCCTGAATATACTGGGGCACTGATATGAATTAATTGCTTTATAACAAAACATTCCACTTGACGGCGATTCAGCTACGATTCGAAATGTTGGTCAAAATGACAAGATCGCAGCAGAAACAACAAGAGCTTGGTAGAAGCGCAGTAGATGCGCCAAGGTCGTAGTAGAAGCGTATTGGAATCTTCATGATCACCACCTCACATCGATTGTTTTGACCTGCTCAAAATTTACGTAGCGACATCGCCGTGGGCTCGAAGCGCAACGGAAGCGTAGTCACATCGTAGTAAGATATTCATGAGCGTAGCCGTATCGCGACAGCATCATGAGCATCGTAGCACGATCGCCGTCACATCATGGCGAAATCGCCGAGTTATTCATCATCGATGCAGCTACGCTTCTGCTACGCTCTTCACGATCTGGTTCCGCTCTGTGCGCTCTCGCTACGACCTTGCTACACCAACTCGCTTCCGCGGCAACTGTGCCATTTAGGCATCTTCTGCCATGCTTCCGCTACGCTCTGGGCGTTCTGGCCAACTCCAGGCCTGGTTCAAGTGCCCTCCTAAGGTTGGTGTCGCTCTATTGGATTCTAGGACCAACTCTGAGCGGTTCCATTCTCGTGTGATTGAAAAATGAAGAGATACCTTCCATCTTCATTGCTTTCATTAGTTGGCTCATAAACACCGTCTTAGTGATTATGGGCTTAAACTAATAAAAACATTGTTTTTGATTGGCAAACTTTAAATGCAAATCGCTGCACTTTTATCCATCATTAACTATGGGTATTATTATGACCTGTAGGGTATTATTATGACCCTTTAACACTTTCGCTGCCAAACGCGACTGTAGTCGAATTTACCGTTCACTGCCAAACGCGATTATAGCCGAAATTTAATGACACAGTTGATAGAAAGAATTATATTTTCAATGTTTTTCTATAAATCGAAATTTTAGAAAAGCAGGGCAGTGCTATTAATCATTTAGAAGAGAATAAAGAAATAACTTAATAACAATTTATTATTTCTGCCTATGGTATAAATCATTTAGAAGCAAAATACATATAAAAAAGATAGGTTATTATTTTTATTTCACTCTCTTAAATGTTTTATTATAAATTTTAACTAAAATATAAATAAAATTCTGATAAAATCTCATTTATTTTACATTTTTCTTAGTTATTATACTGATCCAAAATAGATAATCACATACATGTAATGATACTTTATAAATAATTTATTATAAGTATTAGTGCCATTGAAAACAAATGGGGCGATTCCTTTTTTTTTGGTGTCCACATGTTCATAATTACTCTGTAATTACTCAAAGATAATCAGCATTTCTACACAGTCCAAAGATCAGACAACAAACTTTTAATAATGGTATATTTTCATTTTTAAGTTCCTTGCCTATCTCAGGTTTACATAATTTAGAGTTAGAGCCTAATAAACTTTAGGATAGAGGAAACAAATTATATAAAGCAGCACTTCTTACAAGGTGTTATGTTCAACATTTCCTTAGTCCTTATATGGATTCTGAGGTCAACCTTAACGACATTTTATAAAAATTCCATTCATTAACAAAGGTATTGAGTGTATTGATTTAGATAGTTCTTCAAGGATAATTTAGTGATTTCATCTATTCCAAATTACTTTAATAATTCTAAAACTCTTATCATTTGTTATACATATAACAAACCAATCAGGTCTACTATATTTAACTTTAATAAAATTGTAACTGATATAGATATAGATTCCACTACTCCTGGCCCCTGAGGTTGTCAAAATTCTAATTATTTATGTCCCTCTGTGGGGCATGTTATTAAAAGGTAATCTAAATGCCGTTCCGGATGCTAGAGATCGCAATATATTTCTAAAGGTCCTAAATATAGATTTCCCTCTTATATTGATTTCCCTAAATGTCGTACAGAGATCATTGCTTTTTTAAATGAGTTAAGTAATCGTTGGTGCAAATGGAAAAATGTTGAACCTGATGTCTTGAAGGAATGGAAGATTAACATTTTTAAAATCATTGATACTCGTATTTCTTTTTACTCTCGTAATACACATCTTTTACCCCCTAAAACTAAATTTTCTTTTCGTCATCTTAAACGTGATATCCAGCAGATAAAGCTGCTAACAATGTTGTAGTTGTTTGACGATTATTATATTAATACTCTTAAGTGTGAGCTTGTTGACACTAATGCCTATAAACTGCAGCCTTCTTTGAGTGAGAGGGTGATTGTCGATGGGCATGGTTGTCATACAGCCCTACACCTCGGTGTCAAAGCTAAAGAAAATCAAGACAAAGTTCCTACGTTGTACTGGCTACCTAAACTCCATAAAACCCTATAAAGCAAAATTTGTTACTAATTCTAGTTCTTGTACAACAGAACTTTCTAAATTGTTAACCTCGTATATTACATCTGTTAAAAACATGTTATCAAGTATTGTGAAAAGGTATATGAGAGATCCAGTAAAAACCTATTTTGGTCTATTAAAAATTCAGGTGCAATTTTAGATAATTTTAAAGCTAGAGATTTCAATGCAACCAGTTTGACTACTTATGAGTTTTCTACTCTTTACACTACTTGGCCTCTTAAGTTAATTAAAGATAAACTTATTGATCTTATTGAAAGAACCTTCCAGAGAGAAGGCTCTCCTTACCTTGCATGAATGACAGAAATGCATTGTTTACTTCAGAAAACCCTAAAAAATATCATTCATGGTCATGTCAAAATGTATGTGATTCGCTGACCTTTTTGTTGGACAACATTTTTATTCGATTTGGCACCAAGTTGTTTAGACAAGTAGTTGTAATTCCTATGTGCATTAATTGTGCTCCCCTGGTTGAAGATTTACTCCTGTTTTGTTATGAGAGGGACTTTATGATTTCTCATTCTGATGATAAGCAGGCTGATGTTATTGATGCGTTTAACACTACATCCAGATATTTGGACGATATTTTAAACATAAACATAAATAATGTTTATTTTGACAATATGGTGAGTCAAATATACCCTTCAGAGCTCCACATGAATAAAGTTGATACATCTGATACCAAAGCAGCATGTTTAGACTTGCATTTGTCAATTTCTAATGATATTGTTTCTACCAAAATTTATGATAAACGTGACGACTTTTATTTTGAAATTGTCAATTTCCCATTTTTAGATGATGATGTTCCTCGCTCTACATCCTATGGAGTCTATATCTCTCAACTCATTCGTTTTGCTAGAGCATCTTACTATGTTGCTAACTTCAAAACTCGCAATAAATTGTTAACTCAGAATCTTCTTAAACAAGGCTATTGGTATCATAAACTTCTCAAATCTTTTTCTAAATTTTATGGACGATACTATGATTTGATTTCTAAATTCCAAGTTGGACTTAAATCTCTCTTGCGCCAAGGACTTGCAATACCTGATTTCTATAGTGGCTTGGTGTATAAATTGAAGAAGATTGTTTGCTCTAATAATTTTTCAGCGCAGTTCATTGAAATAATTTTCTATTATAAAAAGATTGGCTATAACATTAATGTATTGCAACACACTGCATGCTTGGTGGTCAACCCAATCACGGTTGGCAACTTTGCTTTCCTCTTAAATTGCACGCCGGTGGGTCGGACTTCAGACTCTATGATGGTTCCAACTTAAAGACTTATCTATTGATGAGATGGTAGGGGGCTGATGCTTTGGCTGTTTGTCGGGCCCTGAGGGGTTTACCTGTTGGATTTCTTTTGCTCCGGTATTCAGTTTTATTTACTGTTGAGTCCTTATCTCTGCTTTATCTCCTTGTTATATCTTGATTTATATGTTTAGGAGATGATGCATTGATATGTTAGGGGTCTTTCATGCTAACCAAATAACTATGTGTCTTGATCCACATCTGAATTAAAGGTGAGGTTGGCGCCGCTAAACCAGTTTAAGCCCTCTAGTAAAATATTTTAGTGACCGTTCCAAGGCGGTACTTCTTTTGTGGATCTTTTATGGGTTTTTTCTGTGTTGTGTTTGCTATGTCTTTGTGCGTGTCTGTTTATAAGTGCTTTGTAGTCACCTGCTGGGAAAGGGCTGACCTCTTGGCTCTCGTTTGTGGTGTCTGCTGTGATATTGTCACCTTCTCATTGATATACTGTGTCAGGTGTGGTACTTGATTGTATCGATTCCTGATCTTTGCACCCTTACTTACTTTTATATAGCACTTATCATCAATTCCATGAGTGCATAGTCACCTTTTGTTTTCATATTTTAGATTTATATTCGCTAAACTATATTTGCAAATTAATAAAAGAAAGTTTGGGATAATTCATACAAAGTTTTATTTCGAAAACGGTGAAGGCCCAGATCATCTGTGCTGATCGGAACTCAAACTGCATCTTACTAATAGGTAAAATGCTGCAAAATATTTCAAAGTTTTCAAACTCTGCAGGGATGAGGTGCATACAATATCCAGCATGATAATTTTTGATAACTTTTTTGACAAAAATAAAATAATTGTATGAATATTAATATCAAAAATTTTCGAATATTATCTGTTATCTGCTTGACCATATTAGGAAAGGTCTTATCTGGTCAAAAGCTAAGCTCCGCCCACTGACCATCTCATACAGCTAATAATTCCTCTGCCGGGGGTGGGGGGTATTGAATCCCTGCCTATAAGCATTATTCTAATGTCACAGTGTATTTAGTGTACAGTTATACACTATCAGAAAAAATTCAAGAAATGAGGAGTACTCTGTGAGACTGTACACTTTATCCACTAACTAAATGCTCATTTAGCCATAAAGTATATGAGTATATAATAATAACGCAAATACGAAACATTTATCCAGCTCATCCTTAAAACGGTATCTTCCGAACTACGTAATAGTCATATTTACAGCTCGCATTTTTTATACCTATCACATGATATGTTGTTGATACGAATCTACATATGGACCTCATGATGATCAACCTTGTCCTCGTGGTATGAGGCAAGATAATACTTAAAGACATATGCGGTTAATTTCGTTGCGCACTTTTCCTGCGTCGAGAAACAAGGAAACTTGTCTGAGTCCTGTCTTTCGATCATTTACGATTTCGGATCAATACAGCTTTCGTAACTCTTATGTCAGATGGATATTTTCACATTTTCTTGACAAAATAAATTTAAGTAAATAAATGAGTCCGAAATATGTATTGACCCGTTATCAGAACCGATCGTCGAAGATTCAAATACAGGTAAAAAGATCAGGCGAAATCTAATGATGTAAAAAAAACACTATTTTTTACCCTGTATGGCCGAAACTCGGATTATCTGTCCGATATGTACGATTATTTCGAGGCGCGCACGACCTGGCCTCATAGCCTACTGGTTAGCGTGTCCGAGACAAGGGTCGATTCCCAGGAGGGCACCTATTATACATTGTTTTGTTTTTTCTTATTGTTTTAGAGTTATAATGCTGAATTACTTCAAACAAGTTATATGTATAAATATAAATGACAAAAAAGTCACTCCTTAACGTTTTATATTCATTTATTCTCGAAATCTGCGGGATGATGTTAAATTTTGCCCTCCTGAAAAATAATTAGTACGATGACCCCCGATTTTTTTTTCGTTTTTCTAAGAAGGTAAAATGATAGTCCATGAAATAAAAATAAAATTTAAGAGTTTTTAATATATAATTTACTCTAACAATCTTAATTTTTGAGGAAGTAACAAATTATACCATGCAGTATCTTGTTACGGCTTTGGAAAACAAATAATTTTTCAGGTTTTCTAAAAAAAACTTGAGGTCATGAGCAATAATTAAAATTAAAATAAAGAAGCTGGATGACGATTACAACTATTTTAGCTGACCGTTAAAGACTTAGGTTATGTCCAGGAAATTGGTCAAATGCAGAAAACTTCCATATGAGATTATGAAAAAATGAGCCTGGTGACATATCCTTTTTATTTCATAAATTGACAGTCCATGCATAAAACAAACTGCATGTAAAGTATTGAAAATATTTAAATGTTGGAAGTATTTAGAAGCATATGTCCTTAAACCAGCCTACTCAGCTACAGAGGCGATACTTTGCATGTAGTAATTGTAAATATTACCAGACAGCAATATACAATGAGGTTAACATCAGTATTTGTCAACATGAGAAAAGTCATGTTCACCAAGGCGAAGAAAATGTGAACACCACTTTCGAGGGTTGACACAATATGTCTCTCTTTTCATAATTTTATATTAAGTCTTTTCATATTAGTCAGATGTTCCTAGTGTACTGAAAACAAGATTATTTCAACAATTGCTTTTCAAGTTTCATAAACTTTAATGAGATGTGCAAAATAATTGCATTTTTAAATTACTGTTCTCATCAGTGAAAAAACTTGATGTCTACCTACCCTGGGCTAAATTTGTTCAATCTATACTAGAGGGCTTTGAAAACGCATCACCATATGTTTGCACATTTTCTTGACGTACATGCGATTGAAAAGTTACGCGCAGGTTTTAATATGCAACCAACAATTGGTATGAATCAGTCGTTAATTTGACTGCACTATCACGCGACGCTGCTGATGACGTCATATGGGTACATACAGCATCCAGCACCTTTCTGCACAGTTAAATGAAGCTTTTTGATTATTTTCATGTTTAAACTGTGAAGTGTTTGATACCGTGTCACCAAAATAATTTTTAGACTTTTTCTAATTAAAAGAAATTGATAACTTCAATTTTTCGAAAATAAACGTCAAATTTGAACATCAATTTATAGCTCCTTTTTAGAAAAATCTCAATAAGTTATCTTTATGCACGCTTTCATTCCTGATGTTGACTATACATACTAGCAGGCATGTGGGGAAGACGTTTTGATGTAAATCACGACAGCAGATCTGCTGTCATGTGATCGAGAACGTCTTTTAAAATTACGTTAACGTCACTTGCACAATACAAAAGGCACGTGATACAAGCGTAATTTATGTATACTCTGTCATTTGTGTATGCCCGTAGCCTTTTCCAATAAAACCGGATGTAAAAAAATCGAAACTTTGAAAGGCCGAAGACGTTGAATTTTGTTACTACACTATAGTAATCAGTATGGGTGGGGTATGTCGATAATTTGAAAGGGTTGTAATTTTGAACATACTAAACTGTCAATTCATTTCAAATCGTTAGTGAAATAAGCTAAGGACGCAAAATTATAGAGTCAGGAATCAAAACTAACGCATGTTAACTTGCAGCTGAATTTGTGTCCTTCAAAATCGACCACCCCTGTCTTAAAACGGATACTTTTTCAATACCTTGAAGTAAATTTACAACCATGAATTTTCTAGGACACACTACAAGGTGGTCAGACTATGATATGAAATATTAATTATCTCGCTGACATTCTCAGGGTTTGTTAAATAAAGGATTTAATCTGGGTGATGCGTTTTCAAAGTCCTTTAGTATATTTTTAGCTGTCTGTCAGCACTGACAAATTTTGATGTCGACCTGTCCTGAGCTAAATTTAGCTCATCACTGGTAGACATCAAGATCTGTTACAAACAATTGTTATATGACTCCTATAAAATACCTCCTCTGATTGGCTGAACTATCTTGCACTGGTTGTGACAGATCATGATGTCAAACATTGATGAGCTAAAGACAGGTTATTAATAGTTTTGTCAGTGCAGACAGAGAGCTAAAAACAGATTGAACTAAATATAGCCCAGGTGACATGGCTTTTGTCACTGTTGCCTGACAGCTAAAAATAGACATTGAAACACTGACTGGTTTCTTATGTATATTTAACAGGCAAAATGTATTGAAATCAGAATTTGTTCAGTGTATTAGAACAGCATTTAACCCATTTATGCGGAATGGAATTTCCCACGTTATCAATTGGAACAGTCCATTTCTGTTTTAAGGGATGTTAGGTGGTATTTTTCCTTTTTATTTACATTTTAATAGAAGATTATGCAAGCAAACATTGGAGACCCTGATCAGGCACCGTGTTAGACTGCGACGTCTGATCTGGGTCTGCGTTATTTGCCTATGTCCCAGAAAAAGGACGCTGGGCATATATGGGTTAAAAATGCAATTATTTTGCTTATCTCATTAGAGTTGCAGAAATTTGGTTAAGTATATTGTTGAAATAATCTTCCTAGAGAAAGTGCACTAGGAACATCGGACTTGAGTAAAGGGGCTCTTGCATGGTATGGGAAATTAACATGAGAGTCTGCCCACGCTTGGATTTTGAAAATATTATGTTATTTAATTTTCTGGGGTATAACTTAAATATTTATGGTGCGTTTGAGTTTTTATGCAATTCCATTGCTAATTTATGACGTCATGAATGATATCACAATAATTCCTTAGGGTACCCAGTTATAGTCATTTCTAAAGTAATTGACATATCATGTAACGGGCGGAGAAATGCTTTATTAAATAGCTATATTATTGATAAGTTCGCTGTTACTTAAAATGGCTTTGTATGTATTAGGATATTGGGTGGGCATTCATTTTTATGCATGATACCCCAATTTTCGACTGTATATTTTGTATTCAGTCAAATTTGGAATTAACATTTTTACAGGTTGCAGTATTTGTCAAGATACCATTTCAACATATAAACTATTCATATATGTAAAGAATATGTAGACCAAATTTCATGAAATTCAAGGACCGGTAACATATTTTTTTAACGTGATGTAAACACATGGCCCTAATTCATCGAAATGTAAAAAATACAATAATTATGTTTCAGTGTAAAACATACTTGAATACTTGCTTAGTTTGAATCATCATGCTAGTTCGTTTATTGGTAGAAGTTGTTTTGTTCAGTGTTTTCCCCTATTATGGATTGGAAAAAGAAAAAAAAACAATATTCTTTGCTATTAAGTGCCACGATTCTTATTTAATGAAGTGCTTACACAATAATATAAGCCAAAAAGATACAATATGTTGACACCTGTACTTAACGCATCTAGTTTCAAACATTAAAACTACATCTAGCCAATGTTACACTTAATATGTAACATTATTAAGAATTTTAATTCATACAAAAGAGAAACCTTATGACAAGTCAGTTCATACGGGAGAAGAACCTTATATCTATGATTTTACAATTGTAAGACTCATTAATAAACCTGCTTCACAAAAACTACCCCCTGTCAAACCTATTGGTTACAATTAACCATTTTGGTCATAGATAACTCTTGGCTTCAAAGGTATTGCTAATTTAATGCTTAAATCTTCTCTGTTCATTCTCTTTTGTGAAACTGATGCTGATTTCCATCAAATAGCAACATTTATACTTTAGCTGGCTGTATAATCTAGGCATACAGTTTTGTTTCTGGACCTCACTTATTCATGTAGAACACTGTTTTATGATACCTTTGATAAGACTCTGTTACACGTCATCCTGGTCACGGCACCAAAATGTGGTTCCTCTAGTTCAGTTGGGATGTAAAGGAAATATTTAGTCTTCTTGTTTTCACATGTTTATAGTTAGGATATTATGTTTCTTAAACAATATCATGCAGGACTGGAGGAAGTGATACACATTGTCTTGGCCCCATAGTGCCATGACACAGGGCTATGACCTTCGGTATTTCTGACCATTGAATCATTTAAAATTGTCTAAACATGTATTTATTTAAGAAAAGTGGAAGTAGATTAAAAACAACCTCCTTATGTCGAGTAATTGATTCATTTGAACTAAATAATTAATTTTGCTAAAACTGACCTTTACCCATAAGAGGTAGGAAATGACAAAGTTACCGGTTTTGGATTTTCATGATATTTGAGTCAGATCAGCAGTATATATATGGCATGTTTTTGTGTTAATATGATATCTTGACAAAGACTTGAACATATCCATCTTTTGAATTGAATGTTGAATGTTTTTTTAAATTTTTGAAAAAGAATATTGAAATTTTACAATCACTTCTTCTGAAAACGTAAACCATAATTTATCCAAATGGTTTCATGGTATTAAGATAATGTCTATGGTATTTTGGATTCAATCTAGATGACAAATCATAGAAATAAAGAAACCAATAGATTTAGGACATGGAAATTTAGAGACAGGTACCACCTAAAAGGTGGAGTACGTCAGGGTTGCTTCCTAAGCCTTATTCTTAACTATCTAATTTGATAAATACATTTTCATAGTTCGAATATAATGAGTTATTAATATGCAAAGTTTGAAGAAAATCCATGCGTGGGCACAGATGAAAGTACCCCTTTATAAATATGAAAATACTTTAAATAAAACTAGGAAAAGAGAGACAGTGTCATATAACAAAACAATTGGTGCATTCTTTTTCGGTTAACATCAGGATTAGTCAACTTCAGCTTTGCCTCGGGGAACATCACTGTTCTCAGGTTGACAAATCCTCAATTGTATATTGAAAGCTAGTTTCAACCAGTCAGAGGAGGTCGCTTATAGGAGTCATATAACAATTGACAGGTTGGTCTGTGCCTTTGGTATTCGCATGCAGCAATAACAGGTTTTCTCGCGACGAGGCCCATTTATTATACGTCATAGTTTAACCTGGTTTCAGTCCAGTGGGTTTTGTTGTACACATCAAATAAACCACAAAACTGACACTGACAGATACAATTACTTTATTCACATTTACACTATTACAACATTATACAGACACGCAGGTATTTTACATATGCAAACAGTAATACATACTTAAGCGCAAAAGAAACGCAACTCTTTCTAAAATGGTAGTTCCTTCTTTCTTATCAGAAAATTCAGCCAGCGATAATAAAATCGTTAAGACACGTTATTTGCCTTTCATACAACACCAAAATCAGACCGCTGTGACTTATGGTTGGCGAGCTGCAACGAATAATGTAAGACAAACCCCATTTTTAAAGTCACAAAGTTCAAAAATTGTGCCTATTTAGCGTAAAAAAAAGTTTTAAACCAATATCGGTTTTTGAAAGCAAAAGGGTTAGACAAAAACAAATCATGTACTTTTATGTTTCTGTGAACGTTCATTTTGTCAAAATGACGTCCTTATTTTTTTGCGTAATTGACCATTTTTATCCAGCCCTCAATACATTGCATAGAAGACATAAGAATCGCGACATGATCGAACAAAATGCGACTGTTATTACTGTTTTAAAACAAGTAGGGTGACGTCAATAATGAAACGCAGCAACGCAGCGACTGGTAGCGTTGGTAATCAATGACTTCAAAACCGTTTTAGTGTTTTCCTTTGGTAAAGATATCTGGCTATCAGATCAAGTGGTTTGTTTTCAAATCGAATGAGAAATCACTTTTTAGACTCCATTTGTTGAAATTTACTGACGTCATTATAACGTCAGAATGGAAATCGTGATCAAAACCATTTTACCGCAAATCTTTACTCAATGCGTAGGCACAAAGGATATGATAAAGAAATTAGCCTCATTTAATCCATGTAGAAGAAAAAGTGGATTGAAAACGGTTGCGTTTCTTTTGCGTTTAAGTATAATATTCACATGGCCATATTAAATATTTTTTTGACTTCGGTAAGCATTGTATAAGTATAAGTCAAATGTGGTCAATTTCAATCTGAAACAAACACTCAAATGAGCAAATTATCAAATGAACATTTGTTATCACTTTTCGTATTTTAGAACATTGATTATACAAGAAGAAAATTTGTTTCGTGCTGAAAATAATCGATATTTAGTTGTATTTAGTTAACAACCTACAAATAGTTTTAATGATTGGTCTAATTTTTTTCTGTGCCTTCAATATTACACTTTATGCTCATATTTATATTAATGATATCAAATGCGGGTATAATGATGTGAAATTAGGGTGAAAAGAAGAGAATCTTGTACATTCAAAATTTAATTAGCGAAAAGTCTAAATAATTAATCTTCTTTTATGAATTTACAAGCAATAACATATGTCCCAATACTTGTATACCTCTCGCTCTCTGCCATGAACTCGAACCGTAGCCAGACAGCCTGCTACGAAATGGATATTCTTGTTATCCTGGACATGCGTGATATGTGGAAATTCTATTTAGTCATATTTCATCCGTTTAGCGAATCCTGGTGAGAAACCAAAGACTTAAAATGATCCTGTTATGGTCGGCCGTTTAATAAGATTAGATTCTTTGACATGAAAGCTTGCTTAAGTGTGATATATATGAAAAAGTAAGTGATTATGGTCAGGAAATACCTTAATCACACACTGTAGACCAAGCCATAGCACCGTGAGGAAGATCAGGAAGACAATTTAAGTAAAGCAACCAGCTCTTTCTTCCTCATCATGATGACGGCAAAACTAGAAACGACACAAAGCATTGAATATCAAAAACAAGGGACAAACTGAAACACTGCATTGCGAGCAACAATACAACGACAGAACCACCGCCTTAGAACGGACAGTAGCCTAAGACACGGGATGTGAGGGCTTAAATGCATTTTACTGGTACCAATTCTTCGCCCTAGATACTGCCAGTCAACCAAATGTTTTGCTATGAGCCTTGCGGTCTGAGTCTACGATAGCAAACAGTCACAAAATCCTAAGTTACATGTACAAAATTTTACAGTCCATTTCGAACACGATGATTTCTATCAGCTCCCCCTGCTGTTTTACCATAGGTCATGCTCAGATAGGGACAGTGGCTCACTACAATATAAAACTGTTTTGGCACAGCTGCTGTGATATTTTGGAAAATTCGCATTCAATTCGCAGAATTGTTATTCGAATTCTCTAGAAACCTATTCGCAAAAAGATGCGAAAATGCGACAGATGGACACCCCTGTTATAATAAGATAGTCCTGAAATTTATGTCGCATATTATTTTATAACCAACAGCACATGCTGGTGTTTGCATGCCGTACACCCACACCAAAGGGAGCGCAGTGGCTCAGTGATAAAATGCTTGACTCGAGATCGAAGGGCCGCGGGTTCGAGCCTCACCGGCGTCACTACGTTGTGTCTTTGAGCAAGACACATTAATCCTAGCTTAGTACTGGTTCAACCCAGGAAGATCCGTCCTGACGTAACTGAAAGATTGTTGACTGGGACGTAAATAATCAAACCAAACAAACAAACACCCACACCACCCACCGAGCACCACAGTCACAAAAAGCTTTCTCGTGTAGCGGCTCCCTTTATAGATCCGTCGTTAAGAAAAGGTGAACCTCTGAGATCCGAACAACTTTTTTATGCTTGCTTTCGCGATCTTCATATATCTTCCGATATAGATATTAAAATTGTTTTATTTTTCATGCAAACCCATGAAAAAGGGAATAGCGCGGCAGATATACATGTATGTTTTGTATGGTTCGTCGCTTACCTGTGTCAAAGCACCTATATATATAATGATATATATATAGGTTATAACAGCGGGTATTTTGTTGCGGGCTTTTTGTGCTTTTGTGAGACTTTGTTGTCCGCCGATAACATTAACAGACAGTTGTGGTTTCAGGTCTGTTTTATGGCATAGTTATACCATGGGTAATCCGCCTGTACTTGGAGATAATACACGGGCTTTGGCAAGTGGATTTTCTTACGTACAGGTGGACAAACATGGTATAACTATTTTAAACCACCTACATCAGTGGAGACCTTGCACATCATGATATATGTTATGCTATTATACAATACAATACAATACAAATCTCTTTATTTCACTCAGATCATACAAACATGACATATGAGGAATACAATACAATATTGAAAGGCGGTACATATCTAATAGACAAATAAAAGAGAGAGAGAGAGATAAAGGGGGGAGAGGAGGTCAAGTATAAGGATATAAATATATAGCAGTCTGCAGCCTGTAATTTCTAAGACCCCTAGAAAATGGTTTTGATGGCATTTTTTGTTAATGCTCGGCATCCATGCTAGAAATACTCTTTGGGGTATGACAAAGTGCCCTAGGGTGGATGCCACGTCTGAAACTTCGAATTAAGGTCACAGCAAGGTCAAAGGTCAAATAGGTGCATTTTCTTATTAGAATCGTCATTAGGTCTTTTTGACATTGCTATAGATGGTATGTAAATCATTCTAATTAAGTTTAATATGCTGAAAACTAAAAGTCAGATATAGAAATGTTAAAAAGAATAGTTTTGGGAATGTTATAGCTATTATGGGATAGAAAAATATACTTTCCGCACAAAATCAGTGTTTTTGGAGTAGATTTTTCATATTTACAGTCTTTTTTTCAACAACATTTTCAATCATGCCTTAGTTATAGACCACTCACAAGCAATGCTTGTAAATTGTATTATTTGATTGGTTATAGGGTCTGCAATATATTTGAATGTTGTTTTATTTTGCCCAAAACACAATAAATGGGGGGATAGCGTTTCACAATTCTGGACACAGATTGGCTTTTGGTCATGTGAATGATATGAGGTGTCTGAAAAAAGTACATGCTTTTTTTGTTTGTTTGATTTGATTCTTTACATCCCATCAACAATCTTTTAGATATAAAGCGACGGGTCTACCTGGGTTGAACCAGTGCTATTAGCTAGGATTAATGTGTCTTGCTCAAGGACACAACGCAGTGAGCCTCAAATCCTCGGTCTCGAGTCAAGCACTCTAACATTGAGCCACTGCACCAGCAAATTACAGAAGAAGACCCCAATTTGAACTTATGAAATACCATAGATATATTTATCAAGATGTCAATCATTCATTTATGATGTCTTGATAGCTTATTTTGTGTGCTATTTAGATATAAAGGCCCCACTATTCATGTATCCAGTTGATTAATCTGACCATGCCATTCCAAATTTTGAAAAGGCCCCAAAAAGGTTATTCTTCAGAAAGTTCCTCGGAAGATTACGTGATGACAGGACACTCATTTTAAGCCTATTACTAGAACTGCTTTATGCTGTCACAAAATTTCAAACTTAAGGCTGATCTGATGAAGACACCTGGTCACGCTGATCCGTTGCTAGGCAAAAACCATGAGCACGTTGAAAAGATCATTCCTGAGAGAGTGTTCTTGTTTCTTAGTCTCCTTTTTGAGGGCATGGATAATTTAGCGGGTTTGATGAAAAACCTGTTGGAACCCTGATGCCATAATGACTATAAAGACGTAATATATGGTGTGTCAAACCACAAAACGTTTGACACCAAAGCATATAGGTTAGGAGAGAGCTGGTTCATTTACTTTAATTGCCTTAATGATGTATTTTGACTGTTAGTGTTATGTTATCTCTTTCTTCCTCGCGGTGCCTTTGTTTGGCCTGCAATGTGTGATTGTGGTATTTCCTGATCATACTTCCTTACTTTTGTTATGTTTTGTCAAGCTTTACGCCAGGCAAACAGATTGGAAAACCTGGTGCAGCTGTTCGATGCAGAAAGTCACTCTATTGGAATAAAGCCAGTCCATGGAATTGATGATGCGATTGCAAAATTCGTTTTTGACAAATGTGTCGAAAAAATTGGATATGTATATTTCCCTGATAATATTGACATAGAGTGACTCAATTTTCATGCTGCTAAAAGCAACATTGGATAGCAAATTATTCACATTACAATGTACAGAGATCATGTCTTGGTAGCGCAGTTCTGACAACAGTTTGACAGAAAGCTTTGTACAACAGAACAACATAACCTGCAAAGCTTGGCCAAGCGTTAACCCGTTTTCACAAGCTTGATAAAAGCAAAACTACCATCAAATGAAAGACTCAATCGCCGTTTTTATAAATAGGGTATGAAATAGAAAAGATAGTTACAAATGTACGTAAGAATACACTTACATGTTTGTTCGCTTATACTGACTTGGCATTGGTGTTTTTAGCAGTTTTGTTCAGGTGACCAGAAAGTTCCAATCTGAGGTATAATGAATAAGAAGTTCTGGGGAATTCTTACAATAGATCGAGATTGTCCTTTATACATTTTTGTATCTTGGTGTTTTCAACACTGTTCATTAAATTCACATGTACAAAATACATGTTGGAAGTAGTACCTGGAAGCTCAAACACTGGTACAGTCATAAGATAGAGGCTTTCAACTTTGGGAAGTTATAGAGTTTGTTTTTCCCTGTATCATGCTGTATGGGTGCTGCGTTGGAAAAAATGTAGATATTGATTTGGTACAATTAAATCTTTTCTTCTATGTGAGAAAAGGGTTGTACCACCTATAAAGATACCTTTGAATTGCACTGTTTGAACGTTGATTATTAGGCAAAATCATGAATTGTGTCACAAATTGATAAAATACCCCCAAAGACAATAGATTTTCATAAATGAGACACAGTGATCTATATACATTGTGTGACACTCAACAACCCCAAGATGTATCCACACACTAAATTTGGGATTCCTACCGCCAATAATATAGATGTGCCAGAGGTCAAGTTCAAAGTGACCCCAACCAGTACGGGACACTCTGGCACCCTAACATGTACCCACAATCTAAATTTGGGATTCCTAACTTAAAACAATACATGAAATATGCTCTAGACACTTGGTCCTGGAACTTGGGTCAGAGGACTAGGTCAAAGTCATAGTAACCCCAGAAACAGTATGTGACACTCTGCGACCCCAAGGTGTATCCACACACTAAGTTTGGGATTCCTGTCTCAAGTTATATAACAGATATGCTCCTGACACAATTCAGGTTCAGACTGACAGGTTGCCAGCTGTGTGTCTGGCTTGATATGGAGCTCATCACCACTTGTGGCTGCAAAAATGTGCAGAACCGATGTTGAAGGCCAATCAGATCTGCATGATAGAATGTGCATACGATGCAGTGGGATGTGCCTATCTTATAGGACTACAAGTTGCCCTGGAGGCTTGCAACTTTGGGAAGTTAAAGAGTTTAAATAATGCTTGTATCATGCTGTATGGGTGCTGAATATGCTGAATCACAATCCTGTCTGTAGATACTTTTTTAAGGTTACCTGCGAATATGAGTCTAAAATTATATATAGGCACGATATTTGAGGCTATGTGTATGGTAAGTGAAGTCGTACACCAAATTGATACAATGTAGATGTGAATTAGAAGTACCTTGGATAACGTAAAATTCTATATCAAATCTATAGGGTCATATTTCATACAATTTACATATATAGTACTAGTCGGGGACAATTTTTCATGGGTGCCAAATTGTTCATTAGAATCCCCAAACACCCCCATTCTTCTGAATTGCATGATAGGTTGCCATGGAAATCTTTGTAATTTCATATATTCCAAATGGGTTTATTTTTATGACAATATTTTTGTCATTAAGGCAACTCCCACTAAACAAATTGACATACATGGGAAAATGTCCCAGGGTGCAAGGAAGGTCTTATTACCAGCTCTCCTTCATCTCTTGCACGGATTATAGTTTTTATATGACTTTCCTTCATTTTTTAAGTTTACACATATAAATTTATGGATATGCAATTTAGACAGTTTACAAATAGGACCATTGGATGCATGAAATTGTCCAATTTTATCACTGATGACATAGCAATATGCATCAATGATGATATGCAGATGAAATCTGCTTATTTATGTTTTTAATGGTTGTCCTTATTTTTAACGTTTTTACTAATATTCATGAAAACGCAAATTATGTAGATTAGATAATTTGCATATGCCACAAATTGATAAAAGGCCAATGTCTAAGCTTTAATTTGGTACCAATTTTAGTAGGTTGTGATAAGAAGAAACTGAGATATTATTGATTTTGTAGGTACACCCCTATTCTTGAATCACATTTTAATATTTTCATAAATAGTTAGGCAAATTAGATAAATTAGATAATTTGCATAAGCGACAATGGATGACAGGCCTTTGTCTAAGTTTTAATTTGACACCATGTCTAGGACAAGCAGTTGCTAAGATATGAGTTATTTAGTAGGCACATCACCATTTTTGCATAGCATTATGGGTTGCCATGGAAACCATGCATTTTCACATAGCCAAGACAGGTTCATTTTTAGAACTTTATTTTGCATTTAGGGGGTCTTAATGAACATTTTGGCACTCAAGAAAAAATACCCTGGGGGTGCAAGGTAAGCTTAATTGGCCTGGACTATATTGTTCTTTAATTTGTATTGAGCCTGAATGTTTATTATCATAAATACAGTATTGTTTTTGCAAATGTCAATTTGGAGGCTGTGGCAAGCCTCTGTGCCATTCTTTTCTCACGTGCAAGTGTTTTTGTTCATATTGGTAGCATTTTGTGATTGAAAAAAATATTTACCATATTCAAATGCCATTTTTTCTGAATAATTGCACTAACTTGACCTTTGACCTCACCGTGACCTTAAATTGAAAAATCACGCTTGGCATCCACCCCTATATTGTTTGTAATAGTCCAAGGAATAATTCTAGCCTGGATGCCGAGCATTAACAAAAAATGCCATCAGGAGTCCTCGTAGAAATTAAAGGCGGCAGACAGTATAGATGGCTCTAACTGTGACTATATTCCTGATCTTCTTATATACATTTCCTGGAAACAAAGATGCGGGCGCGCAGGCTGACCTGTGCCTTTGTTGTTCGCATGTTACAAAGTTGGGTTTCTCGCGGCTTTAAAAAGTGTGTTTAAAGCAAATTTAACGTTCTTTACTGTGTACAAATACACAGCCACATGAGTGGGCTGTACAACCGTAAATTTAGACATGCACCTTCATCTACATTCATTGTGTGTGTGTGTGTGTGTGTGTGTGTGTGTGTGTGTGTGTGTGTGTGGGAGCTCTACCTTTTGGATTTCGTTTGCTCCGATATTTAGTTTTATGTAACTGTTGAGTCCTTATCTTTGCTTTGTCTCCTTTTATATCTTGACAAACCAGTAAACAAACAAGTGAACGTTATTGGATGGCGTTGGCGTTGGTCCGCCCAAACAGCCCGTGTGTTGGCGTGGCTTAAATAGATCCGTTCATGAAGCTATGAACAGCAGTATCTGAAATGTAAAGGTTCATTTTAAGACTCGCAGTTAAAATGTAAATATTATTTTGTGAGACAATGCCATAAAAACGAGCAACACCGTTACGAAACAATTACTGCATGAGCAATTTGCGCACAGCGAAAAGTCAGGTAAGCTGAGGTATCCGCTCAGTTTAATCAGAGTTTTTCGCTGTTCGCATAGAGAAAGCTTAGATATTTAGCTATCATAACAGAGCGCATGAAAGACTGGTCTAACTATCCAGATGCCCAGGATGCTACTCTGAATGCCATTGCTGATGTACTAAAGCTATTTGTTACGACAAAGTCGGAGGGATATAGTTTTGGCATCGTCCGTATGTCTGTTCATTATTCCACCCATCTGCCCATACATCTGGAACCATAATAAGTAATGAGGCTTTAAAGCAGCACGATAATGGCACACATTGGAATTAAACAACAGGCTGACAGCGAGTCGTCGTTCCTTGCAATATGTCGAGCCGATCAGATGCCGAGTTGCATATCTGCTGGGAGTCGCTGACAGCTTTTGTGTAAAACATGTCTGGCCAACGACAGTAATGGTTTGCACCATCAAGTGCAAGCTGAAATTCTGAATTTCAAAGAGCTTTTTGGAGACATTAAAAGCCTCATGTTTTACATCATCCATCTGAATCTAAAACTACAGTCACTGTCGGCCCGCTGTCTATTTCTAATGTGTGTCATCATCATGATGCTTTAAAGCCTCTTTTACTCTTTACAATTCATTAGAAGTATTAGTAGTACCCACCCCCCCCCCTCGCTACAGTCCCTTATAAAAGAGACTGGTGGCTGTCACATGGTTAAATTATGTTTTCAAAAATAAAACACATAAAATTGGTTGGTCTCTCAAAATGTTAATGAAATAAATTAGACAGAATTATAACGTATTTTGTTATATGACTGGAGAGAATCCTGTCTCCTGATTGGCCCAATTTGTCTTCATGAATCTCTATGTCTACCTGAAAACTGGTCTAAACTGGCCCAGAAGATGATATAGGATAAAAACCAGCTCGAACTAGTTTCCAGAAGTTAATATTTTTGACACTTCTGCAATATTACCCTCTAGAGAGCTAAAAATAGCATGATGAGTGTGAAACTAGCATGTGCTGCATGGAATTGACATGATTTGCTGTTTCACCTCCCAACAGGTAAATTAAAGACTTTCATGAATTTTTACAACAGTTTTGTTTTGTTTTGTTTGCTTATTTATCTTTGTTTGTATAAACAAACTGTAAAAGCAGTTTTATGATACCATTTTATATTCCCCATTAAGAGAATTAATATACATTTGAAAATGCAAAATACTGCATTAAAATATTTTAATAACACTTGCTAAAACTTGTGAGACAGTCCTTAGAATGTAGGTTGAACATGTCTTTAACAACAAAAGTGAAGGTAGCAAAATTTCCATTCTTAAAAGAAAAGTCATATAAAAAAACAGTTATTGACTTCAATTTTGGTAAACATAAGGATTCATCTACCCTTAAAAGTGATATTCACCTCGGCCTAGCGGCCTCGGTGAATTAACACTTTTTCGAGTAGATAAATTCTTATGTCTACCTCATTGAAGTCAATAATTGTATAATATTGTCAGGGGCGACGTCTGTCGTCTGTTGATAACCTTTGCAATATAGTTTGGACCCAGATCAGGACCAACAAAACGGGGGTCCTTTATCTGGATCAAAATAGTTTGACATTCTCATAGTATTGCTGATGTTACCTTTTTTTGAAAAGGAAAAAAATAATAAAAAACAAAAAGACAACAACAAACGCATGAAAATCACCCAGCATGCAAAGAGTTAGTTGCTGATGGAATGAACTAGGTATCATTTTTTTTATCACTAGGCTAAATGTCTAATTTATGGCTGTCTTGCTGCTTTTTTCTAAATTTCTTGAACCAGTAGAGTAATTGATAGCATGGCCATGATGATAAGGACTATAAAATCTAACAACCTCCTTCATCAGGATTGATCAAAATTCTGGCGAAAAAGTTCACAGTGTGTACCAAATTATCATGGATCCAGAAAACTTCCAGGTACAGGAAAGCCGAATTGCAACACACATCATATCTGGCTCGTCCTCACAGTACGAGTACTCACTAGGTACAAGTAAACTATATTGCAACAAGCCATAACTGAACTCGTCTAAAAATAAACTCATCCACTCAGTAGCTTATCTTATGACAGGGAGAATTTCAAATACTGACCTATCTGATTTGAGGATTGTGCGTGCATGCGACACACTTGCTTACCGAATGCGTCACCAAATCATGTGATCCACCCGATTGGTTGATTCAAACTTGCTATCAATCTGCGTCATCACGCGTCACTGAAAACGCTTCATGTGGGAAAGGTTTCTAAAAATGTTTTAGTGTAGACATCTTATCATTATATCGCTTAATACTGTAATACCAATCATTTTAATTGTTTAGCTACCAAAGTTACTTGATGTCTCCATAAACAGATTATCTATAGCCATTTAGTGCCTGCTACTTTTTAACGTAGTGTTATGGGTAAAGCATACCGCGTATTGACACAAGCCTGACTTTTCAGTAGTGATGTGCCTTAGCAACGAAGTGGATTCTTTGAGTAGCGCGCCTGCGCAAGACAATGAAATATACTTATCACTCGGTACCTTATCTTATGATAGGGAGCATTTTCAAATACTGACCTATCTGATTTGAGGATTGTGGGAACATGCAACATACTTGTTTACCAAACGCGCGTCACCAAATCATGTGATCCGCCCGATTAGTTGATTGAAACTTGTTATCAATCTGCGTCATCACGCGTCACTGAAACTGCTTTTTGACTTGGCCATGTGGGAAATGTTACAAAAAAGGTTTTAGTGTAGAAAATCTTATCATTGTATCGCTAAATACTGTAATACCAATCATTGTTATTGTTTAGCTACCAAAGGTCATGAGAGGTTACTTGATGTCTTTACTAACGGACAATCACGTGATACACATGTGGTAATCTCACACGTTTTGTTAACCTTTTTTGGCGCTCGATTCAAGTTATGTTATTCAATTTTTTCTTGCTTTTTGATGGATTTCAGAATTGACACCTAGTGCAGAGTACCTGGACAAGGAAGATCTTTCTTATGACCGTGTACTTTTATACTAGAGTGGTATAGTTCTCTTGAAATTCGTTGCACGGCTGTGCTTTTTGAGTTGGTAGGAATCACACTGAAGATTTTCATCAAAATGGATAGGCCTCACACTTACAAATTGTTATATGAAAACCACATGGATTTTTTACAACACGGCTGTTGTGCATGAATAATGTTAGCCATACAGCCAACAATCGCCATTAGTGGAACTGCATGTTCGCCCACCAAGGCTGATTAAATAATTATATATGCTACCTTTACTCCTATATCATGTTGTAAAAGTTGAAGGTGCATAGTACATATATACATCATATGCGTTAAAATGTATTATACAGGTGACACTTTATAGTCACATAACTTTCCCTTCTGAAAAGTCTTGACCCGCGACTGGGCCTTGGAAACAACTCTGGCCTGGTAGACATTATTTCAAGTTTTCCATCAAATAAAGTAGCTTGAGTCCTCTAGCAAACAAATTCCATCAGTGAAAAATATACTCACCCATTATGAATGGTTTATTTCTTATTTAGGCGACCATATGCTCGATTCACGTACATGTAGTAATGTTTGTAATTTCCACAGTACATATAATAAGTTACACAAACCTATTATACACATGACACTACATGGGCACACTATAATTAGTGTAAAGCTAATATGTATTTTGTTTCAATTTAGAACTAACACTGAACAAAATAGTCACCAGAGCTAAAATTAGAATAAAACGTTGAAACGACTTCTCCTTATCAACCACTGGTCCAACAGGAAAAAAACAAGGTACATAAGCGCTGCTATACCTGCCCTCTCCCAGGTCTGGGGTTGGGGTTACACATGTTTTATGCATTAGTAGTTGCCAACAGTGTGGTCATTGATCAAACGCTACTGATGCGGCATGTGATCAGGGTCTACATTGTTTGTTTATATTTACAAAAACATGTCAGTGCTGGTGATAAACATATTATTGAGTGTACAATCTTGATTGTTTTTACTTATTCATCAGTTTGAAAATACGAGCTGGGAGCTCAAAAGAACTGTCTTATTTACACATTTCTTTGAGAACCCACAACAGATGTTAAGATCATTGAATTGGGGCCTGGCATATGTATCAGGAATGTTAAATTTAAACATGTTATAGATCATAATTAATCTGTAAGCATTGAGGATTTCGGAGCATGAAAAGGGTAATGTTACTTTTGTTGGCAAGTCTGAGAGTTCTAATGTCAATCAACATTGAATAATATTGACTAAGCAAGCATATTTTCTGTCCCGCTAAAAGCTAATGTCATATGAAGACAGGGCCATGGCTTTCAGTCTCATACTACAAAGGAGATGGATCGAATTTTGGGACACCTTGGCACAAGTGGTTTATCCACTTCTTACACTAGGGTGATACTTGTCGATTGAGCTAGCAAGAACTCAAACATACATACAAAGCTGTGAGTAGAGCCTAATTTTGAAATCTGAAGGATCAAAAATTATATGAGATGTGACTTGTTATTCAGATTGTAGCAATTATGCTTAGAAATACATACTGGCAATGCTATCATAGCAATGGATATTTCTGGTGCATTTATCCCAATTAACTTATCAAGTGCTACACCATTGACTCCACTAATCTTTGATCCTTAAGAAGAAACTAGAAACTAGGCCATACAATGATGATAATACAGTAGAACTTCAATGGCTCACCATGGTGTCATTTACGTTACATTTTCAGCTAAGATTAAAAAACTTTGATATGTTCTTAAATGGTTTCATTTTATATATTTTATGTTAAAAAGCACGTCTGAAAGACAATTTATTGAAGATTTAAAAAAAAGACAAGCAGTTTGATTCTATCACAAAGCTCTAAGAGTTTTGTAAACTCTTGTATATAACACCCCAGAAGAACACGTTATTTATTATGCAGGGTGAGAATGTCTTCATTTTAAAATAAAGCATGCAATCCTGTCTGTATGCTTTACAATAGTATATATATGCGCATTTTATTTATAAACAAGAGTGACAGGGGATACTTAACATTGTTTCCAGTAAAATATCAATTTTGTGTTTGATTGGAAATACGCAATGTGTGTTAAAAACTTCAAAGTATTCTATATATTGCTTAATAACGTACATGATACATCCTAGGGTTAATATTTCATTTCAAATCTAATTATTGTGTAAAAATCGAAATAAAAATAATAGGCTGTATGAAATAGAATTGATTAGTTCATATACAGGGTTTACTCAAATTGTCAAAGCACATTTGCTTTTTTGGGGGTTTTTTTAATTTTGAAAACAACAAAATATTTTTACAAATTTGGCAAATTAATAGATTTATCCTCACTAGCAAAACAAAATCAAAATAACTGATTAAGGACAAATTCCATTGATCTGACAAAACTGTTAACATACGCAAATTATCATAAGATACTATGTGTGTCCACAATGTTGTCAAAGACAGTATAAAATTAAGTCTAAAATGTTGATATAAAGTGAGTTTAGCTTTTCGTAATGCTTAATTGAAGACTGATAGTTTAAATATTTTTAAAATAATGTAACAGATGTAATAGTTATAAAAGGTAAATAAATGAATAAAATTATACTGCTAGTCATATACTTTCACGTACAAGATAAAATTGATATGTAAGAATAATAAACAATTTGATAGATACTATTATTTTCCAATTATTTTAGGGTAGCGTATCGAACTCTGCTATTGCATTATTATGTAGCTTATATTCTAAAAATCATAGTGCATGAAATCTCCCTCAAATACATTTTGACTACCCATGGTCTAGTGATAGCACAGCACTACTTAGTGGTGTATTGTTCAGAAAGTAATGTATATAACTGCAATATCATATACTAATGTTGTTTTAACTTATACTTTCTATTTATAGCACTAAGTTGAGTGTTTTAGGCAATTACCATGATGATAGATAAAATTAAGTTATAGCTTTGTACATGCACAAAATTGTAGCTGTTATTGGGTATTAAATGTAGTTAACATGGCTGTTACATGGTTAAGCACCCCACCCCATCGTGCCAGAGGGCTAACATGTGCTATTTTGCGTGTGATAAAGTGTAATTTAAGAAAATCCTAATTAACGAAATTCCCCTTGAATGGATGAGGTCAATTAGCAACTCACGGTCTAGAAGTAATTTAAAGAACTTCAATATGGCTGCCTTGATGGCCATATATATTTTGCAAATCTTAAAATCCATATTGCCTAAACGTCTTCCACAAAAGAACTGTTAAATGCAACATGTTTTTAAATGGAATTGGAAGAATTTCAAAATGGTTGCCTTATAAAAGATACCAGAACAGAGCCATAATGTCAAATCTACGACGCCATGTTGTCCATAGCCTTATAACAAGGTTTGGCTCAACCAATTGCATGGTTCAGGAGGAAATGCTGTTTCAAGAATTTCAAGATGGCTGTCATGGCCATCATGTTGCCATGGTGTCTAAATCTTAATTTATCCCTGAAGTCTCCTACCAAACCGAGTTTCATTAAAATCATACGTATGGTTTGTTACATCGCTTTTGAAGAATTTCAATATGGCCCCCATGATGATAATTTTGCAAATAACAATGCGAGTGTTTCAGCAAATCCGTATCTGCATGTTGGCCTGATGTTTCGCATGATTACAGTTAAATTTAACTGATGCCTCTAGGGGAGATGTAAACTATATTAAGTTAATGATAGAGACAGACGGATGAATAGATCATGAATAACGGACAACATGCAATAGCATAAACAGACTTCGATCAACGCTAGATGAGCTAACAAAAAAAGGAATGTGATTCCTATCCATTTTGCTTACGCAAATTCAAGTGTGATTCCTACCCCACCTTCTGATTCCTATCATCGTCTTCCTTTGCCATTTTCGTCTCCAAGGAGTAGCAATCTTTGACTCAATTTGTGGAAAACTGATTTCTATTCACTGAAGACTATGACCTTACTGCATAAATAAGCCTTAAATATTCCTGATCTTTGCACCATTACTTACTTTTAGATTGAATAAATCAGCAGATTAGCTTTCGTCATGAACATGTACTGAAAAAAAGTGTGACTCCTGCCATTTCATTTCGACAGACTTTGCATGGCTTTTCACAAGAACTGCATGATTTAGCTGAAAATGGTAAACGATAGAATGGTCCCCTGTATAGCACGAGTACACCGCACTTAGTGTCTTATCTGAAATCATTCTAAAAACCCACGAAAAAAAGCTTGACTTACCTTGAACCGATCAGAAAACCGTCATAAAAATGTGAGATTACCAATTGCGTATCACGTGATTGGCCACCCTGCATTCAGTGCTTGCTAATTTTTTAACGTATAGTCAGGGGCAATCGGGACTCCCGTGCGAATTTGATGCCGATTTATGGTGACCTATACCAAATCAAACTTTAGGGAATAACTAATGAAAATCACCTGGTCACCCATCTGGGTTTCACGTCTGGACGTCATTATGACGTCATCAAAATAGCGTATATTGTATCAGTGCAATTTAAACGGTATGTCCATTGTAGTATATGGGGATCAGGACTTTCTTGCATTTTGTGTGCCAATTTCAGTCGAAATGCACCAAATTTAATCTTAGGGGGTAAATAATTAAAATTAACATGTCGCCCATATTGTCTTCGCATCAAAACAAAGAGAAGACGCCATTGAAATGACGCCTAATATGTAAATGCCACATATATATGCATTTTGTCCATTTCCAAGGCTTGGAAATATTCCCTTTATGAACTGGTAGCCTTATCATGACTTAATACAAACTCTTTTCAATCGTAACATACAAAATATATTCAGATAGGGTGAAGTCAATTCAAGGGTGGGACGTAAATGCCGTCACGATTTAGTAATAGAAAGACAGTGGAGTGAATAAAAAACAAACAGTGTTTTTGATAAGAAACGGAGTAGATATAATCTCTTATGCTTATATTCAGGGAGCGCAGTGGCTCAGTGGTAGAGTGCTTGACTCGAGATCGAAGGGCCACGGGTTCGAGCCTCACCCGCGTCACTGCGTTGTGGTCCTTGAGCAACACATTTATCCTAGCTTAGTACTCGTTCAACCCAGGAATACCCGTCCTTATATAACTGAAAGATTGTTGATGGGACGTAAAAGAATCAAATCAAACAAACAAACTTATGCTTATAAGCATATATATATAGATGTACTACGACCTCTGACCAATGACCTTTGGGTCTTTCTATTTCAAACGATTGATTCAGAATACGTAAAATGAGCCAGTCCGGCTAGAACATATGTGCATGCCAAAGCTTTTATAGTAAATGTAAATAAATGCATGAAACCCTTTTTTCTAAAACAACATATCAATATTGTAAATAGAGTCACGCTTCAAAGCTTTTGGTTTATCTGTAGCTGCTTATCCTACACCCAAATAAAAGATAGTAGTAATAATCATTTGCACACACTATCAACCAAACTCATTATAGTCCGAGTTTGACCACTGAAGCATCAAAACCTAGAAGAGTCTACTTAGTAGTTCATGATATGGAAATAAGGATAAATCCCTCTACAAGTTACCCATTGTACTTCGATAGCACGGCCAATAGAAAACTGTTACATTCTGATTTATCTTTCGCATGCTACCAGGTAGAATCGTCTTCAAAGGTCAAAATCGGACAATAAGGCATTCTTGTTGATACGGCTAAAGAAATATCCGAATCCACATGAAAATAGTTGTTCAAAAGTCATAAGCATATTGATCACTGGCAATAGTTTACATGAGTCCTCTTCTGCTCCACAGCAACACAAATAGGTACAATATAAATGGTTTGCTTTGTACTTTCACCGAGATGTTTCGCATACAGACATGCTGCAACCACATTTTATCTCCTGCAGAGGGGTTTCGGGGGCAGGGGGCAGCATGCGCGGATCCAGGAATTTTTGTCAGTTTTATTTAGTCCTCAGCTTATTTTACAGTTTAAAGAGGGGTTTCAATGGTTTTATTGCTGAGAAAATTTTACTTATACTTTACAAAGGATCCAGAGGCGGTCCATTATTTTCCGGGGGGGGGGGGTGTCCAACTTATTCCAGGGGGAGGGTCCAAATGCTAATTTCTATAAAAACCCATATACAGTGAGCCACTTTAGTTACGCACCATTTTTTCAGGGCCCACATTTTTTGACAAAAATGCTGGAATCGAACATTCTCTATGATAATTTATTTATTGACATTTTATCTGTTCGATGACATCGAAAAAAAATATTGGAATCACTCATGCGAATCATTCTGCTACGTCAAAGGCAATTTTGACAAAAATGCAAAAATGCACGTGCAAGCTGAACGTCCATATTTTCTATTTTTGTTTTGCGCTAGTCATTATCCATGGTGATCGTTGTGACAGAAAAACACCAAAAACAATTATTTTATTCAAGTAAAACCCCCTGTTTTGGTCGTTGAATTTAGTAACACCGTTACTTTTCGAAGAAATGCTCGTTTTGACGTCATATTAACGTCAGTTACAATAAGCAAACAGGGTTTTCTTCGCAAATTGTTTTGTTATGGGTCACTTGTTGACATAGAAGTATCAAAACACTAAACCATCTTATCATTGACACATCTTATAGCCTTGGTAGTAGTGACGTCATCACTAACGTCAACACCATGACGCCAATAAATCCATTATTTTTTTTACGAAAATAAAAGGTGGATACATGGTTGTTTAAAATGAAATTATTAAAGAAGTGTTTTGATAACTAGTTTACTCAGAATCATACGAAATTTTAACTAACTTTAAAAAAAGTACTAAAACCAACTTTTTTCAAACCTTGACCAGCTGGGAACCAAAATAGTAAAACATTAAAAAAAATAATGAAGTTAACAAACACATTCCAGTCTTAGATATTGCTAAGAATAAATTGGCTCTTATCTCTGGAATAGCAGAAATTCGACCCTGAAAAAAGTGCAATGTGATCAGAGTTTCATTCGAGATAATGCAATGTGAAATGGTGTTTTGAGGGTAGTGCACTTAAAGATCCATTTTCTCATTCGTTTCTGATCTGATCACAATAAAATTTCAATGGATAATTTAAATATAGATGCGCTTTACGTTGGTAGTCTCAGAATAAAATTATCAAATTTCTTTTCCGAGTAATTTTAGATTTTATAAGTGGTGCGTAACTAAAGTGGCTCACTGTACGTACTTGTTATTTTTCAGGGGGAGTGTCCGGACCCCCTATCCCCCTCTGGATCCGCACATGGGCAATGTCATCATAACAGGACATTATTTATCACAGTCCGGCCTCTAACCATAATTGTCAGGCATTGATTTGTCAGGATTAATGACAGGTGAGGTTTTTCAAATGATTCACTGATACTGCTCACGTTTGGCACCTTCGAGAAACACAGCTCTTGGAAGTGGTAGTTCTGGCAATTCAGCTTTTTTTTCTCCAAAACATCCACCACCTTAACGCAGTGAGTGGAACAATATCGGTGACTGGCTAATGCAAAGTAAGAAAGATGGCAAAGATCAGAAATCGATACAATCAAGTACCACACCTGACCCAGGATACCAATGAGAAAGTAACAAACTCACAGTTAGACATCACAAGCGAGAGCAAAGAGGTCAAGACAATTTACAAATATATTACTCTAGTGCATCCGCCACAGTGCTTTCTAAGGGCACTGAGCCGAGGTGAAAGAATGCTTCGTGGATAGAGTCTCCAGCATATCTCAATGCCAGCCAATATGATTTCTTGCTCTTTCCTGACATTGAACTAGTTAATACCAGCACCTGAAAGTGCATGGAATTCGATCAGAGCCCTGGTTGTGGCATCATGGCACATTGGCATCTTTAATAAGTGTCCTGATCTTAGAAACTTGATGATATAGGAGCAAGACTGTTTAAGAAAATGTAAAATATCAACACTCTGCAATTGTTTTTATATGTAGTTTATTTAAGCGGCGAAAGCAAAATTTGCTCCTCTGCAAAACTGGGGGTAGGGTTGTGCATTAGCTCATATAAGACAAAATATTTAAGATAGAAAAGCAAACTTTTGTTTTGTATTCGTCAATTGAGTATATACGAGGCTTGTTCAGAAACTATTGAGACACATGTATTTTAACATGCAATCTTTGGCGCTGGCATTTGAAATTCGCAAATAAGTATTTTTGTCCTCTTGCCAAGTTATTTTGGTATACAATGTAGGACTAACTGCCTCAACTTTCATTCATCTGTTGCCTTAGTAACCACAGGTAGCAATTACCGGAGCACGTCAAAAATGCTTAAAGTGTTTAGAATACCCAAATTTACAATCACCATAACGTATATGATCGAAGTAAAATATTTTGCAAACATTGTTCAACCAAAACTGCCATTCCATGTGCATCATTTGATAACAGACGTGTTATGTTTAAGGATAAATGAATGGCATATTTGACACATGCTCAAGGATACTCTTGAATTTCAAAAGTCAAAATTACGACATCAGTGGAAAACCCGGAGCACCAAAAACGAAATTACTGAGTGCAACGCCTAAATACAATGTTTAAATGAAATTAAAACAAAATGTTTAGTTATATTTCATTTTCAGCTGGCAAAAGTGTTTGATTGAAACTCATTTTAACAGACTATTCAGCAAATTTGCTTTGACTATCAAAAATAAATTTGACATGCCCACATAAGTGGGTTTTATTAATGAATCGTTCAGTTTTTTCACATATAACAAGTAATGCCGTATATCTCCAAAGTCCATACAGATCATAAGTTGATTCTACAAATACAGACATACATATCAAAAGCGTATGCACCAAGAATCCCTAAATTGTCAATTTACCATTGTAGCATAATTACCTGAATGCTATTATTATAGACACTGCACAATAAATGCAAACGTTATATGGCGTGCTCCGATGTGGTGGGGGTATCTGTCATCTAAATGCTATTGCACTATAGTCATTAAAGATAACTTTAGGATAATCCAGCACACGTTCCCTTAGATGCTGCTCTTAACGTATATGTACTTTGTTTAAAATACTGTTTGGTCAGTTTGACGAATTGGCGATTGTCTCAATAGTTTCTGAACAAGCCTCGTATTTGTTAAACCTTATCTAAAACGGTTTGAAACAAACTCAGAGCAGTCGTTAAACTAAATGACGATAGCCAAAATTACCACTTTTAAATTATAATTACGTTCATGTAACGCACATAATACAACATGTAGCCGCATTAATGTTAAACAGCTGTCATATGTAGTAAAGACATCCAGTAATTTGCAGACTATTAGAATGTTCATTGATTAGCTAGTTTTAATGTCTTCTTTCTGTACCTAAACTTTCATTTTTTTTATTCTCAAATTGATAAAATAACATATGTAACAAGCTTATACAGGCTACCACCCATGCTTACAGTGTGCAAACATCTCCTATTCGATGCACCTTGACTCGGTACATACGATAGAATATGTCCAAAAGGGTTTGGGATGGTACAGGTCATTACTCAGCTTGCAGTAAAGATCTTGTTTGATGATTATTCTGTTTTTTATGATATGAGGAGGACAACTATTTTACCAGAGAAGCAGAAATAATAATCGATATTGTACATGAATATGACTTGGCTAAGGATTGGTTTAAAATATTTACGTTAGAAAGGGACATTTACTAAATAGTACTGTTTAAATGTGAAAAGATTATTTCATATGTTCCTCTAGGATGTATCTTTATTTTAGAATTATTCATATTAAGAAATATTAAAAATAAATATTCATTACATCTGTAACAAAGGTAAATGGGCTTAATAATCATCAATACCTATGATTTATGCACCAGAGGCTAGAGACTTTAGCTAGGAAAACATGCGAAATATATTCAGTTTTCCTGAATTATCATTTTTTACATCAAGTCAATGTCCTTGCTCATTTATTATGTCATGTAACATATGTTACAGCTTTTAAAAAGTGCTTCAATCTTGTTGTTTAACCTGCAAAATTTATAATTCTTTATATTATGAGCAAGACAATCCCAAAAATGCAAGATATTTAAGAGCAGCAAATGTTTTCATATATTTTTACTTAAATGATGCCTACCAAATTCGGCTCCTTAAAATTGGGTGTAGCCTTTGGGTTATTTTTATAATTGCTCATATAAGACACTTTATTTAAAGTATAAAAGCAAATTTTGGATTTTCTCTAACCCAAATGAGTTTGTTAGTATAAAATAATCAAAACATTTTGGAAAATGCACATATCAGCTAAAAAGTAAATGATATTGGTCACAATTTTCATTTTTAAAGGGTAATCTAATTAAAGTAACGCACATAACACCACAGGAAGCTGTAATTTTGCTCCAAAAGAATTTATATATAGCTTAAGTAGTCAATATGCTGACCATATGAGTAATTTAAATAATTAGCCTTCTTTCTGTAGCTCAAACTTTTAATTTTCTTTTTTTCTAAATTCAATATGGTAACATATGTAACAGGCTGTCAGAGACTAACGCCCCGGCGAACATAGTGCAAACATCTATTAAAAGATGTAGCTTGAAATCTTCTTTTAGATAGGATGAGTTTGCGAAATTCCAGAGGGGGGGGGGGGCAATTACATTTTCAGCCATCAGTCTAAATGTTGCCTGATAAGCTGGGTATTTATAGGAAATCTACGGTATTTTGCATGCAAAATATAGTTATCGAGAAATAATTCATTGTCAAAGTCAGGTAAAGCATTGATGTAACCATCATATGACTAAAATAATTGATATTATGTTAAAAAAAACGTTCGTGTTGGATAAATATGACCATACCAACACAAACCATAGCTTTTATTAACGAGCAGTTTCTCATTATGGTCGCCATATTTATGACGCCATAACTAGCCTCAGACGCGGATTTGAGATGGGTGACCACCTTTAAATCAAAGGTAAGACTCCATTGAAGGTTTTGATATAGGTCACCATAAATCGGCACACAAATCGCACGGGACCTATTTTTTGTCCGTAAGGGCCCTGACTAGTAGTGTTTTGGGTAATGCATACCGCGTATTGACACAAACCCGACTTTTCAGTTGTAATGTGCCTTAGCAGACAGGTCGATTCTTTGAGTATCGCACCTGCGCAAGACATTGCCAATGAGTACAGAAAAAACAAATTCAAAGCTGTCTCGTTTTAAAGAAACACGTACCCATTAATTTTTTGTTTGATTTGATATGTCCCATTAACAATCTTTCAGTTAAACAGGGACGGGTATTCCTGGGTTGAACCAGTACTAAGCTATGATAAATGTGTCTTGCTTAAGGATCACAACGCAGTGACGCCGGTGAGGCTCGAACCCGCGGCCTTTCGGTCTTGAGCCAAGCACTCTACCACTGAGCCACTGCACTCCCAATACACGTACCCATTAAGTACAGAAAACAAATTTCAAGCACGTCATAGCTGTATCGACTAAAAATATACGCACCCACTTGGTACAGAAAACCAATTTGCAAACACATCATATCTGACTCATCCTTACACCAGGCTTTCCCATTAGGTACAGAAGAACCAAATTGCTGACTCGTCTTAAAGAATACACGTACCCACTGGGTACAGAAAACAAACCTGCAGGCACGTTATAGCTCATTAGACAACAAGTTGGCTTCCTTCAAAAAGGAATCCAATACATGGGGCGGCATTTTCTTTGCAATTTTACAGTAATAAGTAGCAATACATATTTATTGAAAGTAGAATATTTTAGTGACATATTTTCAAATAAAATATTTAATTATTTTTGCAAATGTAAGACTTAGTTAAAATAAAGATTCGTGTGATTTTTTATGATAAGGTCTCAAAAAGTGTCCCCAAGTGTCTGAACCGAATTGTCTTTAAATTGCCAGTAAGCACATATATATGCGGGCACAAGACAACTCAACGACAAAAAAATCGGCAATTTGGAGACAATGAATGGATATCTTACTTTCTTAGTACCAAAAAATGGCATGGAGTTAAACTTCGAGATTTCCAATATAAGATAAATAATAATATTTTAGTTACAAATTCCTTCTTGGCTAAAATTAATAAAATTGATACTTATCCATGAATGGGGTATTTTGTTTAAAATCTATTGATAATCTAAAAAATGTACCATTGATATTGAACATTGTTTTTAATTGTTCAAACGTGTAAAATTCGCCATTTTGACCAATAATAACAAAAACTTCTCTGATGCCTTTTTCATGCCAATTTTTAAAAAAAATATTTTTCTACGTCCTATGTTTTCGCTATGCAAAAAAGGGGAGTCAAGGATTTGGCCAATATTTTCAACTGGTAAAATTTTTCAGAATTCCGCCCAGATATACATTAAATCTTTCCAAAAGGGGTTGTTTCTTTAAACATTTCGACAATGCTTTAGTTATAACGTCCCCTGCTTTACCACTTAGCGTCGTAAGACAAAAATGCGCCAAATCCAACTGCCCTTGTTGAACTTTAGCCTGCCTTGCTAACTCTTCAAACAGCTCGGCATCTACATGGCCTTGTCGCCGAGACACTCTGGCTAACTCCTCAAGAGTTAACAAAATCAAAGGTTCACTGGGGTCATTCTGCAGGCAAAGCGATCTCACCTTGTCCTTCAGCTGGGTGATCGCATCGTCGGATTTCTTTTCTAACATGGAAATCCTCTGTGCCAGCGAATCATCAGCCTTCTGTCGTTTTGCAGCGGGCTGTACAGCTTCTTCCTGGCCCGTCTCCTAAAACGAGAACAGAACACAAAAAATGCAAGACAGCCTCTTTAAAATGAACCTGGTGCCCTCAATAAAACAAAAAACAGCTGTTGAATATGTACTTGGATAATGACAGACACAAGCTGGTTGACGTTGTACGTTAAAAGAAAACTTTACTTTAAGTTACGCTCTGCCTATTTCACAAAAGTGAAAGTTTGTGCACGAAGTACTGTTAAGCTTGCCAAGGAAAAAGAAATGAAGTTAAGTGAACTGACAGTCCCGACATGACCATAGCTGTTGAATGGGACGTTAAGCAACAAAACAAACAAAATTCATAACCTGCGAAAAACGAGCCTTTCATAAGTTATAGCAACCTTTTCTGGCGACTATACAGAGCGTACCTACCTGTACGTAAATACGCATGTGCGTACAACTATGTGCTGCAACTGTGCGGGCTTAAGCTGTTCCATTTTATTTTAGAAGAAAATGCAACTACAATGTAATAGTGTTTACTGGCATGTCATTCCCTACGAAATGTTCAACACCATTTCATAACAGGACTTCACCCCTGGTCCTATAAAAGGGGTGTATCCCCAGTTTAGAACTTTTTTAAAACATGTCTCAAGTGCCCACCTGCTATCCCAAGAAATAATATGTACAGTATGCAAACGACATACACGTTGACTTTTAAAAGAGTACTCCAAAACCGCATATCACAATACAATAATCGTGTGTAATTCGTCTTTTTCCCTTGTCTCAGCCTAGTAATGTCGCAACAGAAATATTTACATGCCCTCGTTAAAATTCCCAGTTTTGCTAAATATATGAATCACTTCCAGATGACCCGGATTAAATATGCATGGCGTATTTCACCAAGCACACGCCTACAAAAGTATCACGTGAGAAACTAAGCACCAAAATGAACGTTATGATTGGAATGCTCACCACTAACGTCATGAATATGAATACGAGTATACCTCATTTGCATGAAGCTAAATAAAATGTATGCATTTTGATTGGATCCGGCACTGCTATCAGAATATATCCAGGGAGAAAATGCGTCACAATGCTAATACGTAATATGTCGACACCCTTGCAGCGCTTTTGTTTTCCGCAAATCTGCAGATCCATGCATTATTTGCAACAAAAGGGACATGAAGCAGATTAACACCTCATCGTATAGGCCGATGCAAAAATGCAAAACTTCAAAAATAAAGTAATAAACTCGATAAACCTTTAAAATTCAGCATGCAGACTTGCAATGAAAAAACAACAAAAAACTTACCAAGCGTAATTCTTGGCCCTTTGGCGGTCCAAATTCATTTGCAAACATAATTGAACAGGGGCGTAGCTTGGCTTGAATGTGTATGCCTAATGCTTAAGTTCCCCCAGAAAAATGTTCGGCCCTAGACTGTCCAAATTTGGATTTTGCGATTATTTCGCACTTATAAATGCGTTCATGCGATTGTTAGAAATTACAGGTAGTTATCAACATCATCGCCCATATGGCCTAATATGCTTATCAAGTTTGATCAACTTACGGTGCTGAAATGCAAAAACAAAATCATCGACCTGGGAGTCAGGGACATCATACTCTTTTAACCCTTAAATGGCCAATCACTACAAAGTAGTCCGCTTTCTCATCTGCTGAATTGTTTTACAAGCGTCTTCGACAAACAGTGAGAGATCCAGATCTGGGTCTACACTGTTTGCCTCAATACTGACATTAGTCAATAATATTAGCAAATATATGCAACAGAGGACTTATGCAGACGCGTCTTTCATTTGCAGTTTTTTGCTGGTGCTTTAAGGGTTAGAAGGCTTATAGGAGCCTACATGGTTATATAGCAAGTAGACATGTGACATTGTAATGATCATCCCAAATAAAAGATACAATGTACTGTACATGTATGTTGAAAAACAAGCGACATCAAGTTTCAATATCTAAATGCAGGTCGCAACAAAACTATTAATCACAAGCCAACTTAGAAAAAACTAATTTTCTGCATAAAATTTGTCTGACACAAACACGTTTATCACCCTGTCAACATCAAGTGTCCTTAGATCATCGCTACGAAGGACAGCCTGGCAGACATCATTGTTGATCGCAAGTAGTTTTTAATTATTTTCATGCTACCTTTCGCATGTTGCGGACGTCGGTGGCATGGTCAAATGGACTCCGATTATGGTGAAAATACTGGTTGCAAAGCTTCGTGCGATGGTTCATTTCCTATTGGGTAGGCTAGCAACATCACGCGACAGCTCGTCCTGGAACGCAAACAACCGTTCTTCTACAGTGGGTAATGGGTGACGTCTGATATCAGGATAATTTGGAATGTCTTTCTGATTTACTCACCCCCTACCCCCTACCCCCTCCATTTTATTGCATTTTTGGCGTTTATATTTTTTTTATTTACTTTCTGAAAAAGTGTAGGCCGCGGCCTACATGGCCAATAGGTTGAATGATGCACCAAACATCGCATATTCTCTGCCAAGTACTCCAAGTCACATAATTTTAATATCTCTCTTGAATCCTCTCCCATAAGGCCATCAAAGTGCCCCTTTAACTCCTCTAACGGCATCTCCTCCGTCCGTTTTGACACCTGCCAGCGGGCGTACTCAGGTACCCGCTGCCCAGCCTCAGCCCTGACTTTTTTGATGAGTTATAAAATGTTAATGTCTTTCAAAGAATGTTTTCTCTTAAGGGTTGTAGGCAGTCCCATCTGAAATTTATAGACGGATGGCTGAGAATGGGTTTGCTCCCCCCCCCTAGGGAATTTTGCAGACATATCCTATCTTGTAGAGAATTGAAAGCCAAGTCTTTTAAGAGATGTTTGCACTCTGTGCTCCGGGGCGTTAGTCTGTAAGAGCCTGTAACATACGTTACTTTATCAAATTAAGAAAAAGTAAATTGAAAGTTTGGGCTGCAAATTGAAGACATTAAAATATTTATTTTTAAAAATCATTCATATAGTCTGCATACTGGATATCTTAACTACGTATGACAGCCATTTGAACAAAATTGCAGCTTCCTAAGGTGTCATATACGTTACATAAATCAGATAACCCATTAAAATTTGCAAGTGTGGCTATTATCATTTACATTCACAATCTCTCTGTGTGTTTTGCAAGATCTTTTTAACCATGGCTGACTAGCTTATGCAATTGGCTAATAGAAAAATTAAAGTTTGCTTCCCTAGCTTAAATATTTTTTCTGAAATAAGCAATTAAACAACCCAACCCCTACCCAGTTTTAAGGTGAAATGTTTGGTATTAAAACTAAAGTAAAAATAGTTAAAAAATATTTGCAGTTGATGAATGTGTTTCATTGTTTGGGATTTATTTGCTTATATGAAAAGACTCATAAATCTGCAAGTTTGTTGCAAAATTTTTTATATCAGAGGGTGTAACATGTGTTACCTGATGTAATAAATGGGCAAGCTCATTGTCTTTACGTAAGATATGCCTAAAAATGTTTTAATCTCCGTGAGGGAATTTTGCAGACATATTCCTTCTTATTATACAACTCAAGCTGCATTGAATAAGGGATGTTTGCACTCTCTATGTTGGGGCGTTAGTCTGAAACAGCGTGTTACATGCGTTACTATATCAAATAAAGGAAATGTAGTTTGAAAGTTTGAGCTAAAATTGTGAAAAAACTCGCAGCTGTTGGGTATCTTACATTGTTTAGGGATTTTAAACTGGCTCCTATGATAAAGACTTATAGATCTGCTAGTTGTCATCAAGTTTTAAAGGTCAGAGAGCGTTACATATGTTAGCGTGATAAGTAAAATCATCAAACAGTATTTTGACATCAAGCTGAGTAAGGGCCTGCTCCATCCTAATCCCCTTTGGAATTCTGTAGACAAATTACATCTTATGTAACCATTCAAGGTGCATTTAATAAGAAATGTTTGCACTCTGTAAGTCGGGGCGTTAGCCTGTAACAGCTTGTTACATATGTTACTATATCAATTGGAGAATAAGAAATTTGAATGTTTGAGCCACCAAAAGAAGACATTAAAATTATCTAACAAATTGACACTCTTATAGTCTTTATACTGGATGTCTTTACTACATATGGAAGCTGTTTAACATTAATACGGCTAACTGTGGTGTTATGTGCGTTATATGAACCTAATTATAATTTGAAAGCTATAATTGTGGCTATCGTCATGTAGTTAAACAACTACTATGACTTGGTTTCGAACTGTTTTATTAGACTTTACAAACATATACTCAATCGATGAATAGGAAAAACCAAGTTTGCTTTTCTATCTTAAATATATTGTCTTATAGGAGCTAATACACAGCCCTACTCCCAGTTTTACAGAGAAGCGAATTTTGTTATTACAGTTTAAGTAAAACACATGAAAGCGATTACAGCGTGTGGATATTTTTCATTTTCTTAGTCTGTCTTGCTCATATATCTACAAGATGTCATTAAGTTAAAGATCAGGACACTTAATGTGTACTTATAAGTCTTTGGTGCCAAAACACTAGGTATTATATTCATTTCTGATTATCAAGCCCAAGGACTGGTGTGACAGATGTTATCAATGACCTTTTGGACACATTTCCTAATACTGTGCATATAATGCTAAATATACAGCCACAAATAGAAAAGATAGTTTTACATTTTTACAAGAAAATACAATAAATGAAATGGTCCAAACTATTTCTCATCGATTTAACACTCATGTTAAACGTTTGAAGTTGTCTGCTTCTGTGGTAATCATTATTACCAGATATCACACGCCTCCTTGCAACTAGTAGAATCATCACACAATATTTCAATCATTTACTGTTATTCAATTTTACCACCAGTCCACTCAAAATTGATGAGCCATTATCAACTTTCCAATTTTGCCATTTATGGCTTGGAACATTCGGAAACTGATATGAATTCCTAATAGTTTGCCTCTTTCAGTATGTGTTTCAAGTGATACTCTGCAAGTAGGACTAAGACTAAAGCTTTACAAGGAGGAAAACTATGCCATTAAGAGCAATGAGAACCTGGACTGATGTACCTTGATATTTCTGTGATAAAGAATCATATCTTAGCTGGTTAACTTTTATAAATGTAGCCTTTCCATACATGCAACCCACATATTTTCATCTAATAATGTCTCTGCTCTTATTATCTTTCCCCATGCATTCAAAAACTTATTTGAAGTCTTAGAACTTCTGAAGTGCTGAGACAGAGGTAACTCTTTCCCTTCAGATAAACAAACTAGATGTATCACAGCAGGTAAAGCAATGAAATGCAGGATGAAAAGAGCGCAAATTAGACCCTTTCAATTCAATGATTCACTAGGTTTCTAAGATAAGAGCTCTTATTAAAGGATGTAACATATATAACTCGTCATAATAAATGAGCAAGGGCATTGTCGTGACATCCTTTTTGATTACACAGTCAGAGGCAAGTGTTTTCAATTTCAGTGTTTTCAATGGATCATGAAATGAGGCACCTTATCAACTTGTTTACTCTGTATAAATCTTCTATAGAGCATAATATAGAACTACTGGTTATCCCGTTCTACCTATAGTCCACTTTCCTTCTTTTGAATGCAACAGCTAATGATATGGCTGCAAAAACTGAGAAATCATAGGTTTTACATTATTTTAAGACATGCTTCAATGTACTGACATCAAAAAACAACCAACTGCAAACATAATTGATGGCAATGTCCAGCTTCATATTCTTTCTCTTATACCAGATAACTTTCAAGGTGTAACAGAAATTGTTTCAGACGGTCTGCCAAAACCATCAAGAGTCAACATTGTAACTAAAGAAAACTTATAAAGTTCTTTGGGCGCAGCAAAACACTATTGATCTAAGACCTGAGGACTTAAGCACCAAAAGACTAGATAGGTTCCATGGCAAATGATGCAAAAAAGCAAATTTCTGTTTGACCAATGTCAGAAATCTTAAAGTATTCTTAGAGGTACACGGTAGAGACATACATTTTGCAAAATCAGAGCAAAGTTATCATTTGACTAGCACGGATGCAGAGGCAGCTGCAGTTTGATTGCTCTTGCCACTTCACAGGAAGAGATATATACCAGAGTCATACTCCATTGTATGCATATATGTGAAATGGCATTAAACCCATATTTAATCAGGTGTTTGATCCCATGACACTGACATGCTGTTTCTGCTTTTGAAGAATGCTAAGGATTCAAGTTTGGCTGAGTCAAGTTGTTTGACGCTGGCACTGGCCACACATACAAAGAAAATTAAGTCTTTTGATGGCTAAAGAGGAGACTCACATGAAATGCTTATAAGTGATGTTTGTCACAATTACCAATTTTAAAAAGTAATCTTAATTAATGTAACACATATAACACCATGGGAAGCTGTATATTTGTTAAAAATCTTTTCTTATGTATCAAAGGTATTCAGCATGCAAACTACATGAATAATTCAAATAAATAGATAGTTTATGTCTTCTTTCTGTTTCTCAGACTTTCAATTCATTTATTTTTAAATTGATATGGAAACATACGTATCATACCATTACAGGCTAACTCCCTAGTTAATAGAGTGCAAACATCTCTTATTTGATGCAGCTTGAATTGTTCTTTAAGGTAGGATATGTCTGCACAATTCCCAAAGGGGTGGAGAGGAACAGGGTTGTACTCAGTTTGCAGTCCTAATACAATGCCATGATTCTACTGGTTGTGATGAAATGGGTGATTATTTTGCAATAGAAGCAGACACAATGATAGACATTGTGAGGGTGACTTGAATAAAGATTGTTTTTGAATAATTTTATTTAATAGGAATATTTATTAAATTGTGTCATTTAAATGAGAACTATTATTTTCTATCTATATGTCTATATATTTTAATATTATAGGCATTAGGAAATATGTGATTACAAAGGTTATATATAACATAGGTAACACAATTCCAAGGGCTTGTTATCAGCAATGACTGTAATTACTAAGACTAAGGCACCAGAGGCTGGAGATTAATAGGAAAACATGTGAAAAATGGTATTTTTCTGAAATATCATCTCTTACTTCCAAGAAAATTTCCTAGCTCATTCATTATGCCATGTAACATACGTTACATACTTGACTAAGTGCTCTGATCCTGATGTCAAACTTGCAAATGTATGATTCTTTATTGTTTTTGCAAGACAGTGCCAAAAATGTAAGGTATCCACCAGCGTCAAATATTTTCATAAATTTTTTTTCAATAATAGATACCAAAATTGGATACTTAAAATTGGGGGTAGGGTTGTTTAATAGCTCATATAAAACAATGTATTTGAGATAGAAAAGCAAACTTTGTTTTTTCTATTAGTCAAATGAGTACTTTAGTAAACTAAGATTAAAAACAATTGTAAAAATGCACAAATCGTCTGTAAAATGAATGACGTTTGTCACGATTTCAACTTTCAAAGGGAAATTTAATCTATGTAACGCATATAACACCATTGAAGGCTGTAATTTTGTTTAAAATGCTACTTTTATGTAGCTTAGGCATCCAGCTTGCAAACTACATAAGAAATTTGAATAATTAGATTGTTTAATGTCTTCTTTCTGTAGCTCAAACTTTCATTTTGATTTTTTCCTTAGTTTGTTACAGTAACATATGTAACAGGCTGTCAGAGACTAACGCCCCGGAGCACAGAGTGCAAACATCTCTTAAAAGATGCAGCTTGAAATTTTCTTCAAGATAGGATATGTCTGCAAAATTCCCTAGGGGGGGGAGCAGGACCTTTTTTGGCTCGAAGTCTATTAATAAAAAATCTATGAAACATTAATTATCAAGATGGCGGCACGTTCACGCAAATCATTCAAAAATCATCTGCCATTGAAATCGCAAGAACTGTATATTTTAAAATATACATAAAAACAAACACTATAATGAACATATTTCAAAATCGCTAACGGTATATTTGAGAAACCATAGTGTCCCCGACACTAAATGACCACCAAGGTCTAAATGACCACCAAGGTCCAAATGACCACCAAGGTCTAATGACCACCAAGGTCTAACATGACCACCAAGGCCGATCAGCTACCAAAGCTGAAAAAATGACCACCTAGGTCAGCAGCCCCCTGGGCTGTATATAAGAAAAAATGTATACCTTTCTCAGTTTAGCAAACACGTCCGCCGCTTACAAATGTTCGTATCGAAAAGAGGTAGATGCTTTATTACGCTGCTAGATGTCACTGGGGATAATGATTTTATGAGTGTGTTCCCGTTGTAATGGAAAATATCGACTTCCTGAACAACTCTGATAAATCGAAATAGAATAGAGAGGAAAACTTACAAGTAAGGCTTCTGGGTTTAATTCAAAACTAAGAAACTCAAGAAGACCCTGCCCTTTCTGCTATAATTATTGCAGTTCTACCAATAAGGCGGCGATCACAAACGCTTTGATTGCCCAAAACAACAGGGCTTCGGTCATAAAATCATCATCTTAAACGCATTTATTTGGTTTGGGCAATGGAAAATGCAATTTTATTTAAGCAAAACAAAAACCGTTCATGAATCATCAGTTTAACTGATGTGTTTACCAAAGTAGAAGAATGTTGACAGAAGTACGGCTCTACTGAGTGTGACAAGCCAGCACACAACTCGACTATCACGTTTACTTTTTCTCTAGGGTGGCGACAGATCGGAAAAAAAGTTTCATTTATGAAATGCCATACATAATGATTGCATAGTAAATATTTAAAAGTTAGATATATTGGCGGAATTTAATACAATAAACGATGGCCAATAAGTGTATATATTGAGGGGCCACAAGTTATATTTCGAAAAAAAAAATGTATTCTTTCACTGACGATCGTTTTTGTCTTAGCAAACAGTTTAGACTCTGATCAAATGCTGCATCTGGATCTGCACTGCTTGCCAAATTACGGGTTTAGGAGCCAATAGTAGATAAAGGGTTAACAATGTATGAGACTAAGGAGTTCTAGCGATAAGGCGTCTATTTTCCCTAGTTGGCATGATCACAAACACCAAATTTTCAAATTGCCCTAATGTTTTAAAAATTGGTGTGGTATGGCAGTAAAATATGCATAGTAAGCATCAAAATACGTTTCAAAGCGACTCATCATTTACAAAGGCGTAAAAACTTGCGCTTTTTACTCCCACCCCTCATTTTACGTCTTTATACTGGTTGCCGTTTCGACCAGACTTTGAGTTAATGCATTGCTAGTTTTCAAAAAAGTAAAATTGCTAAAATATTAAGGATAGAAGTACTCTCCATTTCCTAAACTTTATAGTATTCCTTCTGCGCATGCGTACGCAATATGCATAAAGTTGTGACGCTTGTCATTGGAAAGATGAAACGGGCGTCTTTCAGTTTGTTTTATATGCTTCCACCTCCTCCCCTAGACCCAAAATGCCCTTTTGGACAATGAAATGTCGCCATATACAATGTACATATACAACATTATGTAAAGGGCGTCTTGGGTCTAAGTTGGGGGAAAGGGGTTGTACAGAGTAAGACTGCATTTTAATGAAAGGTTTCGGGAAATCTTTTTGTAAAGAGTAAGACTGCATTTTAATGAAAGGTTTAGGGAAATCTTTCCAGAGGTAGCTGACCTCGCATCGGTTTGTGTGTGTGTGTGTGTGTGTGTGTGTGTGTGTCGTCAACAGCTTAGGCAATATGCAGCCAGTGCCATGGCTTAAAGTCACAACCGTAGTTGAAAGGAAGGCAAAGATTCAACTTCTCTAACCAATATTTCGATAAATCTAAGCAATTGCTTAGGTCAGTCTACGTCTGGGTTCTCCATCCCACCCACTCCCCCTACCAACAAACACACGCACGCACGTGTTTGTGTGCATCTCCATACCCAATATATCAACGAAAATCATTTACAACCATATCACTCCGTAAGTCATATAAATAGTATCGGCGTGCGTGTTTGTGCGCGCACAGGGTTTCCTTCGTTTAAGCTTGACTTTTCCAATGGAGACCAGGGCTGTTGCATACAAGGCACTCTGTGTGCCCAGGTTGTGGGTGTGCAGAGACTGTTTTGACTCCCTGTCTGACAGGCGCAGTTATGAAAGGTCTGAAGGTGCAGGGAAGACTTGTGAGTTGGACATGTGAGCTCTTTACAGCCAGAATTGTTGTTTTGGGATCTCAGCTGTTCAGTGCTGCAGGAAATACAGAAATAGGCTTTTCTGACATTTTTTCTATTGCATTTATAATAGCCTGGCAATCATTTATCAAAGAGCGTGCATGTCAGGGTTAGTGGGGTCCCGTCCATATCAGTGTCGCCGTCCAAGTGCTTATTTGGACAGTTCCAGCTAGATTTGGGGTCTAGGCTGAAGATGTAATTGTGGAGACGTTTGCTGGTTGAAGCGAAAATACACTACCCTCTGTGTTTTGGCCGAGTCAGGTGGTGGTATATATTTCCCTATGGACTTCTCGTAGCTTAAATAGTTTTACTGCAGATCGCCGATAAAACCAAGAGCAGCCTATTATCTGAAGGGCCACTTGTTCGAGACTCACTGGGCCAATGTGTTGAGTCCTTAAGGAAGACATCTTCTGCTTAGAACTGTTCCAACCCTGCAATTCAGGAAACGTCCCGATATGACTGAAAGAGTGTTGACTGATGCGTAAACCATCAGCGCAGACATAAAAGACATTTTGACATTATTTGAACACGGTCAGTTAGCCGAAATAATGCCTAGCACCCATATAAAGTAATTTTACAAACAGTGCAGATACAACGTAGACACAAGGCAGATGATGAATAAAATAATATCTGATAAGGGTCTACATTGTTTGCTTAAATGATACAGCTACAACGATTTCTGTAAAAGTTAAATATCACTGCAGTTACACCCTATAATTACAGATCGATCCGTCAGTTTAAATGGATAGAAGACTCCAGTAGGCATAAATTGGTTTACATAACCGCCTAAGTAGTTATCAAGAAATATCTTTGAAAAAAGATATACGACGAAGTGAAAGAAAACATGTTTGATATGGGAAACATGAGAAATTAAACGCAAATGACGCACATTTAATACAATTTAGTGAGTATGATCAGGAAATACCACGACCACAAACTGCAGACAAACCCATGGCGCCGCGAGGAAGAGCAACACAACAACCACGAGGCACATAAGGACAAACTAACCAAAGCTCTTCCCTCCCAAACAAGATGATTGCAAAACCAGAATGGACACAAAGTAACGCACAACAAAACACAGAACAACTACAGAACCCCACACCGGGAGCAACCCGTTTTTCGCTGTTTGTTGCGACTAGTGTAAAAATCAATGGTTTTGTACTACCTTAATAATTTATCATGTGATCTATAAAAATCGACAAATCTTCTAAAAGGAAGAATTTTCGTGCCGTAAAGTCAATTACGTTTGCAGATATTATTGACATTGGGACTACATCGGCACATTCTACAGTCCAAGTGAAAAAAGAAAGAAATATATATAAAAAAGCCACTTAAGTGTTAGACTGGGGATGGAAGGGATGCTAGTTCGAGACTTGCCGCTCAATATTGTGTCCACCAGCAAGACTCGTTATCTACTGCTCACTACTGGTTCAACCTATGAAAACAGAAAATCGTCCCCACATTACTGATGTCCACTATGTGGACGTAAATCTCCAAAAACAAACGGAAAAAATAAACTTGAGAAAAAAATATATGTTAGGTAGGAATCGAACCATCGACCACAGAAATATGAGTCAGTTGTTCTAACCACTAAAACACATAGTCTGTTGTAGTGATTGTGTCTTACTTTGTTGTTCTATTTTGGACGTGTTTGTAACTTTAGACGAGTACAACTATCCATAACAGTGAATATACGTCATTGTATGCGCATGAATAATTTTCTAAGCAAGGCGGATCTAGTTTCCATTAATATGTTTTTCTTTCAAAATTACAAATAAACACGAAAATTATTCAAGAAATACACTGGAACTAATGATACTGATGTTTGGGAACTTATTTACATGAGCAGAAGCTGGAGATGTTGCAAATTTGTTGTGTTGTTAAGCCTGATAAATTCAATATACGAATACCAACCGATTTAATTTTTGATGTAAGGTAAAAACGTATGAACTGTAGAAACGTTTGCTTTTGTTGAATGAAGCAAGTGCACGCTTGCCAACCTTTAAAGTTAGTTACCTCGTTTAAAGTCAAGCTTTCTGCTAATGACGTCGTACCTCAACAAGATCCAAAGTCGCAGAGAACGTCACATATATGGTCACATGTAAAAGATTCTTCTTATCACATCACATGACTTGTAGTGGCAACTGTTGTTAAATATAAGTTTATTCCGCCCCCATTCCTTAGTGATAAACTTTAGTCTTAGTCGTTAGTCAATCCTTATTTGTACTAGTCCAATATTTACCTACAGGTTTGTACACAATAAGTTCCTAATAAGTTTTTATTGTACTTTGTTTTTGACCTTTTTGACAGCGTTCCACCCCGTGACCAATCATGCCATTTTTATATGATGTCTGATGTGTAAAACTACAACTGTATGCAAAAGGATTAGTTCGGTCATGGGGGTGGGACGCACTTCAGTAAAACTTTTTTTCTTTTTTCTATGTGTTAAATAGCAAAAACAGAGTTTTCAACCCATATTTCTTTAATTGGTACCTGTCCTATGAGAAAAACACTTATGCTGATAATTTGAGGGTACAACCTACTGTCCTTTGCGCGGAAAAAATATTGTTTTCTTACTCTAGCCATTTTTATGGGCATTCGTTCATTAAGACTGTCCAAGTTCATTTGCATATTCATGAATATTAATGAAAACATTACAAAAAAGAGAAAAAATTGTAAAAACTTAATGGGGTGTACATACAAAATTATCTACATCCCAGCTGCTTACTATCATTGGTGCCAATTTAATGTTAATACGTATCATGTTTACTTAATGGTCCAATATGCAAATTATCTAAACAAATGTATTCATGAAAATTAATTGAAATATTAGGCATGAGAAAAAATAGAGAACAATTAATAGAACGTACATACAAAATTACTCACATCACAGCTGCTATTTATCCTAGAACTCATACTCACTTTCTAAACTTGTTCCAAAATTAAATTCCAAGAAAAATTCTATTATAGTTTTGTTTGATACACAACGTATTTAATTTGTTTATTAACGAATAATTTTTAAAGATACAACCATGTTGATTTGTTTTCATTTTTTCTTTAGTTTTCAATAGTTTTCATCAATATTCATGAATAGGTTAGTTAAATAATTTGTATATCTGACCATTTCAATTTTTCTTTAGTTTTATAGTTTTCATCAATATCCATGAATATGTTAGTTAAAATATTTGTATATCTGACCATTGGGATAAAATGCTATGTCTCAGCCTTAGTTTGATACTAAGATTAATTGTCTAGAACAATATAAAGATGAGATACGAGTTATTTTAGAACTAGATCCCCAGTAATGTTTCTACATTTTTCTCTCTTTTCTAATGTGTACATTGATATTCATAGATTTAAAAATTGGGTAATTTCACATAATGACTATCACACTGGTAAATGTATACGTCGATTTGCTGGTATTTACGCGTTTTGTCGGCACTTCATAGACCGGAAGTGGTAGATATTGTTGTTAATACTGTATAGAAAAGCATGCCATATGCCTAGAGGACTATAGACTTCAATCATATTTAAGTATTCAGTATGTGCACGGCGATTTATGTAAGCACTCAGGAATAGATTCGAGTACTGATCATCAAGATTGGTACTCGAATCTATTCCTAAATGTTTACATAAATCGCCATGTGCATGCCAAATACTTAAAAATGATCTAATTATATAGTCCTTTAGGCATATGGCATGTTTTATATATAGTATTAACACCAATATCTACCACTTCCAGTCTATGAAGTACTGGCAATACGCATAAATACCAGCAAATCGACGTATACATTTACGAGTATGACTATTGAGTAAAGTAAAATGTCTTAGCTTTACGTCAGCACCGGATATATTAGTCTAGGGATATTAGCAGCTACGGTATGAGTAATTTTGTATGTATACCCCTTTAATTTTATTACCATTTTACTCTCATTTCCAACATATAAATTAATATTCAAGAATATAATCATAAAATGATTTGCACATCTAATCAAGGCATAAAATTTGCTATGTCTTAGCATTTAATCGGTGCAAATTTTGTTGGTCTAGGACAATTAGAAGATGAGAAATAGGTAATTTTGTAGATATACCCATATTACTTTTTCTGCAAATTTTCTTTTTTTTTTTCTTATTTTTTCATTCATATTCACAACTAAGCAAATTGGATTTGTATATCAGAATATTGTGCTAAAGTACTATGACTCAACTTTCATTTGGTACCAATTTTGGAAGTCTAGAATAGTTAGCAAGTGACATATGGGTTATGTTGTTCGTACACCCCCTTAAATTTTCTACAATTTTTCTCTTATTTCTAATATTTTCATTAATATTCATGAATATGCAAATTAAATAATTTCTATATCACGCTATTGGGTAAAAGTGTTATGTCTCAACTCTGAATTGGTAACAAGTTTGGTAGTCTAGACTAGTTAGCAGCTGACATTTAGGTAGTGCTGTACATACCCCACACACACTTTTTCAACCATTTTTTTCTCACGTTTTAATAACTTTGCATGTATATTCAAATTAGATTATTTGCGTATCATATTGTTGGGTAAAAGTACTTTGCTTAGGCTTTGATTTGGTACCAAGTTTGTTAGTCTATGATAACTAGCAACTTACATATGGGTAATGTGTAAAGGTGCACCCCCTTATTTTTTCTACAAATTTTCTTTTATTTCTATTTTTATTACTTCTCATAAATATGCATAAACAAAAGTTTGCATATCAGCACATTGAATAAAAGAAGTATGTCTGGGCTTAAATTTGGTACCAAATTCGGTAGTCTAGGATGAGTTGGTGCTTATATACGAATCATGTTGTAGGTACACCCCCTTCCGTTAGAATCGTATTACGGATTTTCACATTATAAGGGAGGAGTGATTTGTTCTAGGCAAGCCTCCCTGAGCCACTTTGTTTCTTTGCTATTCAGCAATTGTTTTGTTTCGCCATTAACTGACAACTTGCTTTTCTTGAATAAGTGGAAGAGGGAAAATCCACGAAAGAATGTGCGGCTCGCAAGTGTCGATCTCAAGTCTGCTTGCAAATGAAGGGGACATTCTTCAGACCCAGCTACAGTGTCCAATGAGATGCCATGGACACCATGCAATTTTATGTAATCCAAACAGGTTTATTTTTGGATACAATATCTTTTTGGCATTTACTGCTTAAGCCAGTGCTTGGGGGGGGGGGTTGTGAGAATTGTTGCACTTTCCATTAGTTCTCATGAACAGACTCAATAAAACCAAGTCTGCTGTTTTCTTATATATAGTAGGTTCTCTCTATTTCTGAAGGATCCATTTTTCCAGATTATTTAGATAATTAATCTGCATATCAGACCATCCCATCGGATAACAGTACTATATCTAAGCTTTAATTTGCTAGCAAGTTTAAAAGTGTAGGGTGAGTTGCTGATGAGATACAAGTCGACCCATCTTCTTTAAAATCGCATTAACCCCCTCTCCTAGCTGAAACTTATAAAATTTGTTTAAATTGCCATATTTTCCTGCAAACAATAGTGGTATCATTGCGATGCATGTTTTAAAGTTCCCATTTTAATGAAAATCATTCCTGACACATTTGGGCCAGATTAAGTGCACGCACTAACATAAAAAAAATGAAATAAGTCGGAAGCAAGATTATTTGCTCAAGTTGTCCCCCTGATTTCCTCTTGATTACATTTTTGTCAGTGAAGACACCCAGTCATGCGAAGATGTTTTTTGATTGATTTGTACCAGTTTGGCATCTTTAACACGTAACTCTACTTATTTTTTTATTGATATTTCTTCATTTTGGCGGCCGCCTTGAAAATATGCAAATTATATAGTGAAGACGTCATTTGTAAGCTTGCCAACATTGGTTTTTGGATTCAGCATACCTAAATACCCCATATAGGTATCTCAAAACCTTTTCTTCACAAAATGCCTGTACCTTCTTAAATAAGTGCTTTTTTCTTATTTTTCCCTGACTATTTTAAATAATATCGGGCGGCTTAGATATAATTTATGCAGATGCTGTGCTTTTTCTGAATCTAGAACATCACATTTGATTAACGATGCGTTGTCATAAATAAAGCGTGTTGTTGTAACTCTTGTTTACAATGCCCAACAAAGCCTGATAAATTCAATATACGAATACCAACCGATTTAATTTTTGATGTAAGGTAAAAACGTATGAAATGTAGAAACGTTTGCTTTTGTTGAATGAAGCAAGTGCACGCTTGCCAACCTTTAAAGTTAGTTACCTCGTTTAAAGTCAAGCTTTCTGCTAATGACGTCGTACCTCAACAAGATCCAAAGTCGCAGAGAACGTCACATATATGGTCACATGTAAAAGATTCTTCTTATCACATCACATGACTTGTAGTGGCAAGCGACTGGATGCATACATCTCTCTCTCTCTCTCTCTCTCTCTCTCTCTCTCTCTCTCTCTCTCTCTCTCTCTCACGCGTGTGTAGATAGCGAGAGAGAGAGAGAGAGAGAGAGTTCTGAAAAAATATAATAGATTTAAATACATCTACGAAATCGTGTCTTACGTAGACAAAGGAACATAACTCAAAATTGTAAATGCTAGAGTTATGGCTGTTGCCCTGTGCATGTCCTTAAATGTGGGTTTATTTGTATGAAATTTCATGTATGTACCTTGAGTTGTTGCTTTGTGTACGCCATCTCAAATACGTAGCTATGTGTGACTTGAAATAATGAATTTGAGCAAGTAGCTGACATGATATTAGATTAGGTGACACAGGTAAAATCATTGCCTCCCAGGAAAACGGTTGTTTATATAGAAACAAGAGGACCTTTTGGCCAGGGGTCACTCGCCTGAGAATGACTGTTAACAAGGATAATATGAAAACATAACTACTCCCAAATCCGAGCAATGATGTTATATAGATCGATCAGCAGTTTCATTATAAAGCTTTACATGGAAAAGTTTCAATTAATTATATTGACAAAATTAACAGGATGTTGACACTTTGGGTGGGAGCATTAATTGTCCCATGGTCATATTGTGAACAAACATGGTACCCAGTCAGCATTGCTATATCGGCCCGCTGGCAGCATTTTGGCAATACTAACCTTTAGTGACTCGCCATTGGCCCGTTGTCAATCAAATTTTGAAAAAATGTGATTATAAGTATTATTTTCTTTCTAGTTCGCTTTTTGATTGCTAATATTTTGTTCATATGTTTTATTGCTGTCATTTAAAACTATTACTTTCGTTTTCACAAAACCGTTAGCGGACTCTAAATTTGAAATAAGGGAGACAACTGTATAAATCAAACTATTATTTAACAATGCGCAAATGAAACATGTTTTTATATAAAAAAAAAACAACAGTGAACTAATATTTATGTGAAGTGATATTTTTCATTAGAAATATTCCAGAATATAGTCAATGATTTGCATTTTGTTTCATATTTACTAATTTGTAACTAAAAATCTCCACTTTTTAAAAATGATGTATGTATATAAGATCGTAATAGTACCCTTCTTGTTATGTTAACTGGTACTGTTTGTATCGCCGTACATGTGCTAGGGAAGCCGCCGTGGGGCAGGGGATAAACCTATGACTTGTAAACCAAGGGTCACAGGTTCGATTCCCGGCTTCTCCACAAAACACTTTCGGTTGAGCCTTCTGGAGTTCCCGTCATAAAATAAACACACAAATCATAAACCCTCCCGGCCCAGTACTGGTTTCTACCCATGGAAAAGCCACAAAAAGTTTTTTCTTTTTCACTTACGTTTGCTTGTGCTCCATGCCATATTTCGACACGCAGCGCCAGACGCTACACTGAAAGGGATTTTAAACAAGAAATATCTTAAAAAAAGATATTCAGCGGCATTCAAAGGATAACATACATTTAAAGTCCTGTTGTAATTGGAAGATGTTTTATGTACAATAGATTGGTGTTAGATGTTGATTGATTGGATGAGGTGAAAATTGAAGGTTGCCAACGTGAAAGTTTTACTCAGAGTATGTAAACGATGTCTTTTGCAGATCAAAGGGATAAAGTGTATTGTAAGCCTGTTGTAGGGTCACGGTGAAAATTTGTAATTAGTCTTGAAAGTCAGTTAGTGGAGGAGTTGCATTGTAAAAGAGAAGTGTAAGTTTAAGCATTGATCTGGCTGCGTAGGTTTCAAAGCCCCTGTTACACTAGTGCAGTATTATAAGTAGTTCATAACTTAGAATGTTTGGAGTTATGGTATATTTTGTATATTTCATGTTTAATATTAAATATAAGGATTAAAAGTATAAGAGAAAGTGAAGTGGGAAAAACTTTTAATACAAATGGTAACTGGAAATCACTAACTATGAAAGCACCTGGTATGTTTAACAAATACAACATCACTTGAGATCATTGTCTAAATAAGTGAATTGTACACACTTGAAAATAATAAAGTTTTAGTCTAATTAAATCACCATCGCGTCAGCGATGGTGATATACGTTAGTAATCTTCCATGGGCGCGTGTTCGATTCGGGACTGATCCATAAGCAAGTTGCTAATCCCCCCAGCAGCAGTGTCTTTTACTGTTCTTTCTCAAACTCCCCTTCGATCAAGCTACTTCCAAAATTCCACCATTGTGTGAGCGATGCTGATAAACTTTGGAATCCGGATTGCTTCTAAAATCGAAAAGGCCAATTAGAGACCTTACCACTGAGCTTGAATCCAGATCAAACGTGGAGTCTTCGGATATTCTAGGCTTGAAATGGTGAAATTACTAAATCTAGATGGGTAAGTTACAATATGCCCCCTAGGCATTATGTGCATTGAATTCGATTGAGGAATATGGTTGGGGAGGAGGTTACCACTATTCAGTGTTTTCATGAGCAGAGTCTTACTGGAATATGCATATTTCCTGAGTTTAATTTGCTTCCAATGGATCACCTATGTACATATTGTTAACTAAAAGAAAAATACTCAGAGCTTGAAACACATGAAACACTGAAAATGGTGGCTTCGGCAAATGCAATACAAAAACACAAGGGGAGACCGGGGCTAGTTCGGCCCCATTTTAGGAAATGATTTTCTAAAATGGGGCCGAACTAGCCCCGGTTTTAAATGTACAATTTTCGAAAGACTATTAAATCTAGGTATATGAAACCTATATACACTGACCCAAAATGAAAACTTTACATAGTATTCAAACGTATCTATTTTGAAGAAAAAATAAGTTTCGGGGTTAATTTTTTCGGTCATCGAATCTTCAATGCCTTATCGATGTCTCTGAAAAAATTATTGGATGAAAATCATAAATTGCATAACTTTTTGAATAATTCAATTTAGAGGGGTCAAAATGAAATTTTCTAAAAACAATTAAAGCAGTCACACAGATTTTGGAAACAAGAAATTACTGACTGCGTGCTTTAAGTGATGTTAAAAAGATCATCAGTAACCAGTGTGACCTCCATTTTTACGAATGCTTAGCAGAGTACGTCGCCTCATTGAATTAACGTTACGTTGTATGAGTACGTTAGTGATACGTATGTAATGCTAACAAAGGTTCATATTGGAGTCATTTAACGTATCCATTTGATGATTGGACCTGACCCTCCGACTCAATTCATCCTATACGTGTTCTATGGGGTTCATGACCCGGGATGAAGCAGGCCAAGGCAAGAGGTTGACGTTATTTTTAGCATGTAATTATGTGTTTATTTACGGGTTGTGTGAGATCTTGCATTGTCATGCTGGAAAATGCCAGGTCCGTTATTTTGAACGAAATGACTAATTATCTTCTGTGCATGAACCCCGTAAAGACGAGCAGTAATGGTTGCCGTTTAAAATGATTACGTGGGTGAGTTAACGTGTTAACGCGATAAGGACGTAACGTCGTCGAACGTGCGCGACCAGGTCTTGCACGAACTCTGGCATACCCAGTTTTGTTGTACCGGTTCATAAGATAAGGAATAGTCTGTTAAGAGCAGCCAAAATGATGCGCGATATCATTTACCCCGCCTTGAGCACGCCAATAACTTGGGTTCTTTGATCTTTTGAAAGACGTGCCGTCACTAAATGGAAACGTTTTGTAAAAATAAATTATTTTTTATTGCCAGTACTTAGCTGCAAATGTTGTCTTGTCGGTTTTAAAGCTGTTAATGAACCGCCTGTTCCTCAGCACGTGCAACGTAAGGAACACGTTTTTCAGGCGTTGACACTTGAATAGACCTGGGATTTGAATAAAAATTGCAGAATCGTTATCTGCGACGAAGTCTCGATAAGCATGCGTAAATCTAACGACGACATGTATACTAACAAAATAGTTATTCAAAAAAATAAAGTGTAAAGTTTTCATTTTGGGTCAGTGTATTTAAGTAAGGCACAATAGGACGGTACTAGTCCCGGTAACCCCGAACATGTGTCTCTATGCGATAAAGGGTAATCTTCATTCAAGGAGAACGGGTCACGATGGCCGAATTCGCCCCGCAATGGGGTAAGTTCGACCACCTCTCGGGGCAAGTTCGGCAAAGGCCAATATTATACAGTCAAACTTCTGTAGTTGGAAATGCAAAGGGCCAAGAATATGTAACGACATTAACCTAGCATATGGACTATCCAATTTGGTTCTTAGGAATAGAAATTAAACAAAAATTTGGCTTAAAATGTCGTATTAAATTGTCCGAGTTATCGTCTTGCTTTTTGGGCCAATTTATTCGTTGAATTGCTCTTGGGCCTGCCTAACCCATGAATTCCCAATAAAATGTCCCACCTTTATCAATCGGACGAATCAGTTTGGAATCAAAGGGCTATTAGGTAGTAACTTTCATCAAATTTTATAATCTGTAAACAATCAGTGGAGAACATGATCAGACTCCGCACTCTGTGGCGTCTGATCTGGGTATTTACTGTGTACCAATGGCCCAGAGGAAGGCGCTAGGTTTGTATGGGTTTAGAGTTTTTTAACTTATTTCTTATCAATCTTTGAATACATCTAGTTTTAGTGTAAAAAAATAAAATAATAATAATAATAATAATAATAATAATAATAATAATAATAATGATAATAATAAACCGAAAAGGAAACGTTTGCATTACGTGTCTTAGACAGGTATTTTAACTTTTGACTTCAATGTAAAATGGCGATGAAATAAACGTAATCATTGTGCAGCCAATCGTTGTGCTAAATATGAACACGGAGGTATTTAGGATCCATGATATGAACACCCTTCACAAAATAGGTGACCTAAAATAAAATGACATGTATTTTATGTAAGTGTGGAGCAAGTTTGGCTATGGGCTGAATTTGCCCCGACTTAAGTGGCCGAACTTGCCCCTGACAGACTATTTCCAAATATCACGTGAGAGCTCCTTTTAAGATGTAGGAGAAATTGTTTTATATCAAATCACATAATCCTTTCGTAATAAAAATATAGAATTTAAATCAGAATCTCAACAATTCTTTAGATAAATAAAAACATAAATTACTATGAAAAAATTACTTATCATGCAAGAAAACGAGTTTTCTGGTACGAGTACAATATCAAATTACCCTTCAACGATGCAGCCATTGTGTACTCATGTAGATAAACTCGTCACTAGTAATTTTCAAGTATGTTTCCCAGCCCCATATCTTAGTTTACATGTTAATATAGCCACATGCCGAACATGCCCCGAGGCCAACTAGCCCCGGTCTCCCCTATAAACGTTTTTCTTTAATATCTGTAAAACGCCATGCGATGGTTCTAAGCTTTTTTAAAAGCTAAGCTTGTAATGATATTAATCTGGCATAGATCATTGTATCTATCTACATGCGTAGGCTCAAAGAAACTTGGTGGCAGAACATACCGAAATATACCGGAATGTCGCCAGCGGCAACACGTTTTTTTTTGAGACAACTCGTTGACAGATTTTGAGACAATACGGCAACACTTTATGAGACAACTCGGCGACACCTTTATTCTTAGTGAGGCACTGGAAGGGTTTTTTAAGGATACAGAGATATTGGCCAAAAACTTAACGGGATATAAAGAAAATCACATACCTATAATCAATAGGTTAAAACAGTGAATATTCTGTAAGTATGGTAGGTTCGGCCGAATTCGGTTCGGTTTCAGCTTTTAGACACAACCCGGTGCAATGGGCAACCCGGGCTGAGTCGGGTACTACGAAACAAATAGCCCCAACATCTTTCAAACAAAAGGTGATAATGTTGAAAAAGTTTTGCGTTTTGTTATATAAACAGGCAATTTCAGACAGAATTGAATTCTTTTAAACAGGACCCGAAGAAAACTGCTGTGATTTTCTTGAAATTTTAGTCTGTTTCAATGAGCATAGATAGCAGACTTGCAGATGTAAGATTGTTTCTGATTGGTGGATAATTAAGATAGTCCGTTTCAATGAGCATAGATAGCAGACTTGCAGATGTAAGATTGTGCTGCTTGGTGGATAATTTAATGTAAAGTCGATTATAGACAGCTGCCGCTGAAAAAAATGATTAATATATATAAGAAATCCTAATGGACTTACAGTGAAAGCAAAAACTTGATATCTGCCCGATAGCACATATATGTGGGGCCGCTAAGTTGCCGCATTGCACATCCGACGGCAGCCGCTGAAAAATTATGCTGGCGGATCGCTATCCATAGAAAAGATGGCCGCCTGCGACCCGCTGTTGGAATGCTGACTTGGTAGAGGTCCTCTAGCTTACGCTACATACAGAATATCAAGGCTCTAGTTCAAGTGATTTAAGTCAAGAAGTGTTGTCTCCTTTATTAGGCCTTGTGGTTTCAGATATAAAAAATAAGCTTTTCGAATATTCACATTAGAAAAACGGGCCATGCCAGCTGGCTGTCGTAATTTTAAACCAGTTTAATAATAGAAGAATTTTGGTAGAGGGTTTCCCAAAGACCATTTGTACCAAATTATTTTGAAATCTGACCAGAAGTTTTTAATAAGATTTTAGAGTGCTTCATTTTGGTTGCCATGGCAATTAGATTTCTTTATAAAGTGGACATTTTAATAATTCTGAAAAGGGACCGATCAAACCTGTGTGATTGGTGAAATTCCAAAAAATAGTTTAGGAGGAAGAGCTTCGGACGGACGGACAGGTGGCTGCCAGGACGGACGGACGTACGACGGACATCCTATGTCCACAATGTGAGCTAAAAAAAGGGGTCCACCATCCAAAGATATGTGAAATAGAGGGAAAGCTGAGTCAAGTTTTCCCATAGGGGACTAGAAAATAATTATATCAACATATCCCATGAGTCAAAAAACTGAGAGGAGCTCCGAGGCTCTTATTTGGCAATGGGTGTGTCTGATTGGATGATAATGCTGAAGTAAAAATATTGTTTTTCTCAAGCAGATGCAAAAATTAATTTTCTTCAAATTGGTCACATATTTGTAGTTTACTTATTATCCCCACACTTTTTTAAAAAAAGCAAAAAGGATATTGTAATCGTCTCCGTCCGTCCGTCCATTTGTCCGTATGCTATCTCCTCCTAAACCATTGGTCGAAATTCAACCAAAGGACGTGTAACGGTTTGGCCGTTTTTTGGCCCACGATGTATTTGGCTGAATTTTGAATATATGGTGGTTTGATCTTTGCCCTTTCACATGAGCAAGTTTTTGAATTAACGACGGCATATGCAGGCACATGAATTAAAGTTTCTCACTAGTGTGTATAAACAAAGGTTTGTTCATGATTATGGATGTTTTTAAAGATGCAACAAGCAAACTGACCTCAAACATAATACCAAACATGCGTATGTTTATACTCGTCATGTCTATGTCGTAATTTGAGCTAACACTACCATCATTAATTAAAAATTATGCTACAACTTGGCTAAATACTGTGTTTACGATTACCTTGATGATATGTTGTTTTTAGGTGTAATATATATTGAACATTTAGTGCTTTTTCGCCTTTTCCAGTTAATCAATAGCTCAAACAAGCCTATTTCGGTTTATTCATATCAATATAATCAGTACGACATGTACACAAGCGTGCATGTAACATGTTAAACGCGGCATTACATGCGCAACCTTTTTTTGCTGGATTAGCATGAAACATGAAGATAGATATTTAAAAAGCAACAAAAATGATAATGGAAGCTTTGAACACATTTTTTGCTCACAGCCACAATTATTAAATAGATACATGTGAGTGTTGTATATCTGTCTGTTCATCTGTCAGTTCGTCTGTATGTCACACATTTGTGTCTGTGACGTATCTTCCAAACACCTGATTCGATTATAATATTAATTCACAAAACTGTGCACCTTTGTGGTTGAACATGCAGAATAAATGAATACTTTAAGGCCATGTCAAAGCAGGCGGTCATAGGTTACATGTACAGAATGCATATCTGCTCCATAGTTTACGCATGTCCCAGCTCAGATATCCAACAGTCCTGATAGCGCTGTGGTCTATATTACTAACCTATTATCTTACGTGTAACTAAGGGTTCGCAGTTCACAATCCTGTAGAAACTTATGTTTTGTGTCATTGTGCAAGACCCTTCATCTTTATTGCGTAATACATGTTTAACCGAGGAAACGTCTTGACTGAAATATGGTTCACTGTAACGTAGAGCAGTGACGTAGAGCATTAAACCACTTAGTCAGGTTTCATGCATTTGTGGTGCAGACATCTATTTCAAGGGAGACAACTTCCGTCAATGCAGGGATTTCGGAACCGCTTGAACAAAATACATTGTGTTTTGATAAAGGTGAATAAACTCTAAAATAGAGTATTTCGATCCTTGAATATTAAATATATGTGTTTGTTGGTACCAGTGACTATTTACCATCTGCAGATAAGTGGTTGTTGTATATTTACTGCATTATTTTAGCAAACACTTTACGAGAGCGATATTCGTTGAGGAAACAAACAGTTAAGCACAGATATTGTGCACATGTAAGAATGAAAAGCGCATTACACTTATTATGAATAAAATGCTTGTGGCGTTCGCATTCAGGCCATTGACTGTTTTTATACACGCTTTCTTGCATAAATAACAATGAATTGAAAAGAACAAAACTAAATCAAAGAATTACATTGGTTTATTTGCGACAAAATCTGCGCCACATATATATATACATCATATATGTACATAAGAAGTTACGAACTTCAAAAAATATAGATAGGTGTTAGTTTTGAGGGTCAGTTACAATATATGTTGAGAGTATGCATTTGTATACATCACACCAGCTCCTTTTTGTTCAAATAACCTCACTGTTATAATATTACCATTAAACTGACACAGTTCTATCAAAATTTTGGAATCATATCAAATGATTCCGATATCTGTGCTGTGAAGTAGCTTTTTGCTCTACCTTATGAACCGCTAGATGTATTTCATCGAAACTTGCACAGATACTTACCTGAGACAGCCAAAACGAATTATAAGATTTTGGTGACTTCAACCTTATTTACAAGGTCACCAGGGACATATATAAAAAAGGCTTGTCTGTACACTATCTTCCTAACCAATGACCAGATTTTTACCAAACTGACACAGATAACTCATTCGGAAGACCTTAATGAATGACTAGAATTCGGTGAAATTGACCTTAATTCCAAGATCACCAGCGTCACATAACTCCTTTAAGTGGGTGGGGGACAACTCTATCTAATGTTATATACTTTCCATTCCTAACTACTCTAGTATGGCCATATTAAACAGTGTCTGCCCTGTAATTTGAGAATACCAATAATTGATTATTTTTTCCTCATGCTCCAAAGAATGATCACATAAGTTGTCATATTTGACAATCTTAATTCAAAGCAATGGGCCATGCCAAAACAAAGTGGCGGTGAGCTGTCTTTTTAAAAGCAGATTGTACCAAAGAACTGTCTCCAGAAATCTATGTATCAGTTAAAGAAGGGGGCACATCAAACTCTCTCCTTGCACCTTCTCTCTCCACTGGTCTCTCTCTCTCTCTCTCTCTCTCTCTCTCTCTCTCTCTCTCTCAAATAAGACTCACACTTACTGAAATGTTGTTGTATTTGCTTTTCAAACGCAATATATCCGAGGACTGTTTGTAAGAAATAATATTGATACCAGCTTGCTAATATGCACATTGTATTCCATTTTTGTACGGGAATCTTACGTCTCTCTAGTGATTTTAGTACTCTCAGTGCTTTGATAAGTATGAATTGAATAGTACATTTCAGGATAAAATTTGCAGAAAAAGTCTTTTTACAGTATTTGCCACATGCGGAACCGGCTCAGAGTTACCATTTTATGATGTAATATTATATGCACAATAAAATGAGAAATAGTTTTATCCGGTTCCGCATGTGGACATGTATGTAATTGAGTCACGAAGTACACAAGGGTGTTTAGTTTTACCATAGACTTAGTGTTACGTGTGGTTGATAGGGCATGCATTTAGCCCCAAAATTTATCATATAGATACATTTTAATGACGAAAATAAATTGTGGACATTAAACTAGAGACTCTTAGGTATCATTTGGTAATATTTTGGAGGTATTTCTTAACAATCGATTTTTTACTGTAAAAGTGTGCCATTTGTAATAGAAAACCGTTACACGTCCTTTGGTGTGTGAGTTACTCATATAAATGGGGCGTGCAACGGCAAACTTTTTTGGCCCCGCCCCCCTGGGGCCCTGGGGAGGGGTCAAAAGGTCAAATATTATTTAATTTCAATTACAAAGTCAATTTCAAAGATTTTATACCAAACTTTGTGTGTGTTCTCACAAATGAAAAATACAAAACATATCAGACGGAATTTTCATTCTGGGGTGGGACTTTGGGGCGCTGGGGGTGCCCAGGGTGTCATTTTCTTTTAAACATGGTCATGTGGCACATCGAATCGACGGAGAGACGAGCAGAACAGAATGCAAGTATAATTACCATCCTAACCTTGGGGTAAGGTCAAATATCATTAAATTTCGGCTACACTGTCAAATTCTAAGATTTTTATACCAAACTTTGTGTGCGTTCTTACAAATAAAAGATAGAAAACATATTGAAAAGAATTTTCATTCTGTAGCTAGGGTCATGCCCCATTGGTGGGACTGGGGGTGCTGGGTTGGTCACAAAACTTTAGCGTGGGGATTTGCAATGGAGCCCACTTGATGGCACATTCTAGTTTTTTATTTTTTATATGCATTATTTAATGAGGGTAAAACACATTTAGCTTATATTAAACTACTCTACCATGTGGCCTTCAGTAACAAACGCAACAAATATACATAAACAAGATATGTCACAATAACGTGACAGATGCATTTATATTGTGTTTTCTGGACCAAAAAGTAAAACATAGCAATTTCTAATAACTATTTTTTGTTCTTAAAATATAGCAGCCATTAAACAACATGAGAGCGGATGAAGGTATTGTTTTGTTTTTTCCCCTTATTCATGTTTTGGCTTGAGTTTTAGGAACATGGTGATACCCCACATGTGTTGTTAGATGCAGAATAAACTTTCAAATACTAGTGTTACACCATTGCGGTCTATGGGATAAATAATGAGTTCACGGTGCCCCATTTAGCTATCTACCGAGCTATATTCAAGCCGCACCATGAAAAAATCTTATTTTTGTATATGCCAAAAGGCGCAGATACACAGGTGGATCAGAGACTATGTTTCTCTGCTACAGTGATAGAAAATCTTCCTGCACTGATTGAAAATATCCGAAGATTTTCATTCCAAAATTAAAAGATTAGTGTTTGTTTCTGTATATAAAATTAAGCTGGCAAATCTGGAGCATGTACTTCAAAGAAACGTTTTTTTTCCAGACGCGTCTTATATAAGTGATTTGCATTTGAATGTTATTCCTTAAATTTCCCATGAAAATGAAATAATTTGGTCTCACTGAGATCAAATTATTTCATTTTCATAGGATATTTAAAAACGGGTGGCATGGAGGGGGCTCGAACGAACCCCCTGAGCCCCCTCTTGATCCGCCATTGCTTATAGAGACATCCATGTACATGTATGCTAATGCACAGATGTTCTGGTTGAATCATACATGAGCATCCAAGTCGTATGTACCACAAAAAATGTGGGCCAAGTTGTCTTATCAACATGGGCCGTGTTGTCTTTGGCCGAGTTTATGTCCGAGTTGGTTTTGGGCTGAGTTGTCCGTAATTCTCCCAGATGACTTATAAAAGGGGTACGTGCATTAAGGGGCTTATTTGGCCCCCTTTGGAGCCAAAAACTGAAAATTGCTTTTCACAAATTTCTTTTGGTTGGTTTATTAGAAGAATGACTGAAGTGTAACATTTCGGCATTTATTTAAATTTTACCGTTGCTATTGTAACAAGAATGGCCGACAAAATAGTCACAAAATAGAAAAATTGCCATTTTTGACCACATTTAAGGCTTTAAGAGACCGAATTTTTAAAAATTAGAAAATAGCACAGCTAATTCCAAAAAATCTTTTTAATATGTTGTGTCTTATGATAATTCTCATCATCTGTTAAAATATTTGGTATTTGCTTGTGCTCTATGTTAACTGCTCTGTCAAACGTCTCAAATTTGCTCCAAAATGGTCAATTTCCTATTTTCAGCCTTTTTTGGCGGCCAGTTTTGTTACCATAGCAACGGTAAAAGTCAAACTAATATCAGACTTATACACTTGGGCCATTTTCTAATAAACTAATTAGAAGAATTTGGTGAAAAGCGAATGAGGGGGGGGGCAAAATAGCCTCTTAATGCACTTAGCTCTTTACCTGTAACCTGTTAGAACCGCGCCAGTTATAAAATAATGCCCTACATGTGAAGAATTGGAATCGAATGCAAAATACAGCAAATTTGGGGGGTTTATCAATTTGAAGTCTACGCACGTATGCTACATATGCACATTTTTCACAAAATGTGAAATATTGGTATGAAATACGTAACGTTTTGGTACCAATTTTTACATGCTAAGAGGAATTGGTACCAGTTTTTCACGGTGTGAATTTTGCAAAGTGTGAAATATGCGGTTCAACACTGCTGTTCGTTCTAAGGCGGTGATTCTGTTGTTGTTGATTTGTTGCTTACTGTTACTTCCATTGTGGGAGTCTGAATGTTGTTCTATGTTTTGTTGTACATTACTTTATGTCCATTCTAGTTTTGCAATCATCTTGATGGGGATAGCTGGTTGCTTTACTTAGTTTGTCTTCTTAGCGTCTCGTGATTGTTGTGTGGCTCTTCCTCGCGATGCCATGGGTTTGTCTGAAGTTTGTGACTGTGGTATTTCCTGATCATACTCACTTACTATTTCCCATTATCTTTTCTCTTCAGCAGAACAGGTAGAAATGAGCATTTCATTGTCGCAAATCACTAAGACATGTGTCTCGGTTAAAAAGAGTTCAGTATCTAACTTTTATCTTTGTATGCTGGGCAATTTTTCATGCTGCTTTATCGTCTGCTGACTCTCTTTTATTTCAATATAAACTGGCCAAAATAAGTTAAGCCCCCAGGTCACTTTTTTCATGGCCATGATGTTAAATTCCCATAGTTTAGTTGTTTATTTAAAAAAATGTCGAAAGTACTGCACCCAAGTTAGACAACAACATCTTAGGTGTAATTACACTAAGTTTCAAATGGAAATAGATCTACTGATTTTCTTTCATATGTGCTAAAATTTCCAATATATCCAAATTTTTGCCAACATTTCTATAGGAATGATAAGGATCAGAGCGGGACAATTACTGGAATGTGTGAAACTCCATGGAATATCTAGCAATAAATTTGAAATCTAGGACATGTTGAGAGGAAACATTGCTGCTACTTCGCTGAATAATTTATGGAGAAAAAAACTTCTTTCAGTAAATGTAATGATAAATCAAAAGTGAATGTATTAACATTAAGCTTATGGTTAAATTTCTGGTGGGGCTTAAATTATTTTGGCCAGTTTACATATTATTGGTTTTAAAAATATCTTTATTGAAAACTATCAGAGTGCCGAACATTTAAGCTCCAGATCAGGGTCTATGTTATAACATATACGATTTTCACTCTTGCACAGGCTCTTAGAACCCTTCATTGTACTTCTGCGAACAGCCACGGTTCAGAGGGTCTACGTGTGCCAGCTGTGCTTTTTCGCATAACAAAACAGAATTACAGTATATGAAAAGAGGATATTAACAGCGCTGATGGTAGTGTTGAGATTATGCAAGGCTCTTAGAACCTTCACTGTACTGGTCCGAAAAGGGTCAGGCCAGAAGGCCTGTGTACACATTTCCGCATAACAGAATCGAACAGAAAATAAGAACCGTGACCGCTGATAAGCAGGCATTTCCGTACGAATCATACTAATGCGCTTCATTTTACTGCTTCAAACGGGTCCGTGGAAACACCGCAAACCACCTCTAAACCACCCCAAACCACATTCTTAACACCCAGAATTTGTTTTTGTGATAGTATCAATAATTGAAGAGCAAATTTAAAAGCTATTTATTACGTCGACCTGCCATATTAGCCTCAAAACACCCCAAACAATTACCAAACCACATCTAAACCACCCCAAACCACATCTTAAACACCCAGAATTTGCATCTGTGAAATTTGTGTTGGGGGCTCAAAAGAACCGTCTAATTGAGACGATTCTTTTTGAATTCCCTCAAAATATGTTTTCTCCCATGGAATTTCACATATTGGACACTTCGCATTGTTCCATATTACCTTTCATGTACAGAACCACCGAATGGCCATTTAGGTGGCTAAGAGCTATGTGTCTAACAAGCATTATGCGTCTAAGAATTTTAAGTGGCTAAATTCTGTCGATTTGATTTAAGTGACTATTTTTTTGGGATGAATTTTTTTATGAGTCTACATATTTATCTGGCTCATCACAAATTGATCCACCAGAGGCTCAAACTGCAAGAAATTTTTATTTTCATTATAACAGGGCTACCCCTCCCCTTAGAACAGCCTTTTGACAGTATCAATTGGCAATGCAAAAAAAAATTCTATTTCAGTAGGCACATAAGATCAAGGCACATAGTGTATGGACTAGACACCTGGTACATGGACATATTTTACCAAGCCACATTATGTAGATGGACGGTGATGAAGGTCCATACAGATGGATAATTTGATATCCAAATTTTAGTGTGCTTTTTTTCCCCAACTTACAGGGGTTACCCCCTTAGCTGATGTATGTAGTTTTAAACAACTTCTTAGGTGACTAGACACTCAAGAGGTTTTAGCCACTAAAGTGTCAAAAATACCAGTCATTAGCCACATAAGTGGTCATTTGTAAACACGAACGCGGGCAAGATATGAAACTTTTTTCTCGAAGGTAGGATCTGACTTGTAAATTGAATAATAACGACTGACTGTTACCACATTTTCATCCACTAGCTGTGGCTGTAATGGAACCCAATGAACTTTTCCTTGGCGGCGCACTTTTGTTGAATAAAAGTTATTCTTCAGCTCAACGTGACAAAGAGAACCGTCACTCACTATTTAGAATGTCGTTTGGGGTGGTTCAGAGGTGTTTTGGGGTGTTTTTGGGTGGTTTGGAGTGTTTCCACACACCGGCTTCAGTTAATCAAAAATGATCTACAGTCGGAACCAACGTTCTTTTTGGTGTAAACAACGGTAAAACGTGAAAAGTCACAGGCCAGTTTAGAAGTGTTTCAAATAGAACGCAGTAATGGGTCCCCAAGATGTTTGGGGGATCTGGGGAGAATGGCTATTTATTTTCAGGGAGCTGGGGAGCACAGGTAGTTATTTTCAGGGAATTGGGGGAGCAAGCTCATAGTTTTGGGGATTTAGGGAGCCCTGCAAAAAATAAAAAAAATATCTCAGTTTAAAGGAAAAGTCTTCGTTTTTTTTTAATCTTCGGCATCTGGGAGCCCCCCCCCAGACCCCCTTGGAGAACCTAAATGTCTTTACTCTCGTGCTACCATGCTAATCTGGATTGGTTTTTGTAACTGATATGGCGAATACTTTTTATTATGGAAAATTATCCTTAATTTTGTTGATTTTTAAGTTGATAATGATGTATTTTAGAACACTCAGAATGCGCCATTTTAATAAAAGATTTTCAGGGGAGCATGTCCCGGACCCCCCTAGCACGTATCTAAATGCACATCATTACAGGACCGGGCCGCGTAGCGCAGTGGGTAACGTGTCTGGCTACAGATGCGTGTCTGGCTGCAGATCCAGGGGTCGCGAGTTCGATCCCGGCCCGGTACCATACTTTCGTGGAGATTGATCATGAAATAATTTCTACGGCCATTCTCCTCCCTTCCGCTGATTTATTCAAGAAGGGTTGTTGTCAGTTACAAGCGAAAGTATGTGCACAAATTACTGGTTAACCGCTTGCTCAAGCCTGCCCAGGAAAAAGCGTGGTTAAGTGAACTGACCGTCCCGCAATGGCCATAGCTGTTGACATGGGACGTAAAGCAACAAAAAACATCATTACAGGGTTATCTACGCGCCTGGCCTGGTATGTAATATTTGATGTCAAAAAGGAAAAGCCTCCATTTTTTTCATATTTCTTTGGCTTTGGCGTGCTTTTGCCCCCAGACCCCCTTGTAAAATGTGAATGTATTTTTTTTCATACTAACGTGCGCATCTGGATTGATCTTGGAGAAAATATGGCACAAAATTTGTGTTGTTGTTTTATTATCCAAAAAATTGTTGATTTTTATGTTGATAATAACATACTTTGGAACACTCAAAATGCACCAGATAGCACCATTTTTATCATTTTTTTCTGGGGGAGCATGCCCACGGACCCCGCCCCTAGCACAAGTGTGAATCAACATCATAAACAGGCTAACTACCATCCTGGTATGTAATTACCCATCTTGGTAATTAGATGGTTTTTATTAAAACTTAAAGGAAAACATCCACGGCCTAATAGCAAATATAAAAATACTTTCTAAATTTACAAAAATAGTTGCTTTCGCTTTGCCTAAGAAAATCTAGTTTCATCTATTAGAAAAACAGCCCCTCCCTAACCAGAAATCAAAATGGTCTAGCTGTTCTTAATAGAAATCAAATCTAGAGAGCTTTCTTCCACACCTACCTTACCAGGTACAGCAACAGCATTTTAAGGATGACCTCATACTTTGAGCTATATATCATGCATTTCATTAAAATAATTATATGTCATGTATTCCGTGACTGAGCCCTATCTTTAAATGTATAGCGTAAACTATTAAGTGAATATTAAGTCATCCGCTCGTGTAAAGCTTCATAGTTTTTAAGTATGTGAATTTAATCCATTTTAGGGAGATTCCGCTTATATTTTTCAGGATTTGGGGAGAAGCTGAATTAATTTTAAGGATTAGGGGAGCAAAGGAAAATACTTTCAGGGAGCTGAGGAATTTTCTTTCAGGTATTTGGGAGATCAATGCATTATTTTTAGGGATCAAGGGAGCACAGACCCCCCCCCCCCCCCCCCGGGGGCCTCAGTTTTGTACAGCCTTAGTACAGGTCTTGAGTGCAGACATTCCTATGAAATACACCGAGTGTTCATTTAATGGTATACAGAGGGAATATTCGACAATTGGAGACAGGCTGGACAGTCTGATTATGCTAGATTGTGATTATGCAATCAATTAGGCAAGCTCTCCTTTAACAAGGCAAAATTTATTACGTCTTCTGGTTTCCCACATTCATATGAATGTCAAGGATATGTGACGTCATGGATTTTTTTGTAGCCAATCAGGTCTCAAGTTTATTCTCGGTCATCGCATGATTTTCTTTTTTATCAGGTGTACAATAAAACTAGCCAAAACCGACCTTGGTGATGGAAATTTAACATAGGAAGCTTTTTGTTCTGAAAAGGCGGATATCAGATTTTCGGTTTGTATTTTTATAAAGAAATCGTTTAAGGATGGCAATATATTTTTTATTAATAAATTTGTTTGTTCTCTTATTAAGAATGCACATGATTATACACTTACCGTCAAAAAAAAAACATGGCCCCAAACCCTTAAAAATGATAATTGGTATCCGCGTTTTTTGAACTTGTAATTTTTTCATCTTTTTGAAAAATGATATGCTAACATAAGTTTTAGGATGGAAATATATCTTTCAATTTATAATCATGTTATTTTCCTACATGAAAAGTGTAAGTTTTGTATACGTTCATAGAAAATAAAGCCTCCATACCCTTTACAATAATTATCCGGAACTCTTAGAAAAAAACAGCAATGAGCTACCAGTATCTTCGGACAGTGGGATATCTTCGGATACTTCTTTATTTTTCTTTCCTGACACAAAATTAATGCGCTTCAGTTACATCAATCAGCGGCTAATTATCCAAAGTAATTAATAAAATACATGTTTGCAACTAGCTGTTTACCTTACGTAGCATGTATATAAGACCTTATTTAATTCCATTGTTTGGCGCGAAAATAAACCAAACCAATTCCGAGAGGCACCATGAGGGTGCAAAGTTAAACATTGCTTAAACCACAATCAAATAACTGCACACCGATTATTTTTGTATCCGTTGAGTCTAAGATACATTTATGTTAACTTAAGTCAAATTGAATTATGAGATGCAAAATAGCTGTCCGAAGATAACAGACTATTGATAAATCGCATACCGCTACAATCCGACATATATTTTTGTCCCCTCAAGAGTGCAAGACATAGATTTGAGTGCTGCACCAGTGTATAAAGATGACCGGATGTTATTTTCCATGCGCAGCCTAGCCTAAATGTATGCTGGAGCTGTATACCAAATTCGTTATGTGTCTTAATAACAAAAAAACATTAATAATGCTCATCACCTATGCATATGATTTCTAGGGTCATCATGAGGATCGGCTGATATTATACGATTGCCATAATTAAACTTTGCAGTGTGTAGCCCTCTCCCCCTTTCCCACCCAGCAGCAGCTTAAGTTTTTATAAGCCAAAGAACGACATTTCATGTATGCAAAGTGATGACTCAGGTAACAGGTCAGCGGCGCATCCGCGCACTCGAAGCCCACAATCATTTAATAGGTATATCACAGAATATATTGAACGGTGGTTATATGCAGGCATGCCGAGTGCAAAGCAAAGACTGACCTGCTCAGTTTCCCTAAGTGAGCTGCATATTCGTTGACGCTCTGACCCAGTCGGGTGCGGGGTTGATGTGAAAATTGTGCGAATATACTCATAATTTGGGCCAGCACACGAGATTTTTGTTAGCCTACCCATCGTATATGCGCAAACGTCTTTTTTAAATGTCCATACGGGACTAGAGGTCTAAATTTTAATGTGAGTTGTTTTCCATCTTCACCAATATGCCTTGTTTATACGAGCCGAAACTGACCATGAGTCTCTGGCGAGTCTGCGTATTTGCTCGAACCCAGTATAATTGGGTCCAAGGTATTAGCCATCTTGTCCTACCAAGGGTTGCGATTGTCTAAGGTAGATACGACGAAACCTTCGCTGGTGAAGATGGGTATTAGCTAGCGCATGCCTGTCTGAGCCTTCGCTGGTCGATGGTCATGCGATAAGTAACTAAATTTTGTGTACTGGCTTTGGGTTGGGGTTTTTTTGTGTGTGTTTTTTAGCAATTCAGCATAATTTTGTGACCTTCTTACTGTCACTTTTAGAGGTCTACAAAGGCTGTATATAAGGTAGGAATGCATATAACAGTCTCTGTAACCTTTCTTTAGTTAAAATACAGTTTATAATGATTTTAAAGAAGTCATTGTTAACAGCATTTAGAGAAAAAAAAAAGATTCTCAGAAAGGCAATAATTGTTTTGGGGTAGGGCCTGCTTTGGGTGGGTAGGCAGGAGCACGGCAAACCAACATTTTTAAGGTCGGCCTAATATAAACCTTGTATATTAGCACTTGCAGGGCTGAGTTTGTGATCTGATTGTGTCAGTCCTTGGCGTTGATTTTATCGCTGTGGATCTGTCGTTAAATGCGAATTGCTTGTATTTCTTTTTGTTAAAAAAAGAGTATATATGTTGTTTAAAATGATCATGATAAGGATTATCTTATAAGTACCTCGGGCTCGGACCAGGTCCCATTAAATGTTGAAGACAAACACTGTAACCATGTGACGTCTTTCATATCTAGCTTAGAGGGAGATAACGTATCGTAGATTACCGTGGCAAACCACTGTAGCCGTCAGTGCTCTTTATAAGTTCATTGGTACAGGCCATTAAGATTTGTTTTGGAACAGAATATCAGAAATAGATCTCAGGTCACACATCACCCTTATAAATGTTCATACATGTATATGACTGCAGCAAATTAGCAAGGGTATTCGCCTAGCAAAGTATGGCATAAGAATGTAAAACCAGTAGAAAATTGTTTTCAAATATCATAAAGGCTCGAGAAAGGCTTTCAAAATTGTTAAAAATGATTAGAATATTCTAATAAAATGTGGCATTTGAGTAGTTAAAAGGTGTGTGTTACATTTAATATTAAATTTTGTCTGATTTAAAACCTGTGATGGGCGTATTTTGGAAATGTAGGACTTTCAATAGTGGTCATTTTTACAACCCAAAATCAGTGATGGTAATGAATTTCTACAGCTGGTCATTCAAGCATTGGTATTAAATTGACCAACATAGATTAACAAGCACCCAACCCGCTTAAAATTCCAGAAGCATATCACGTGCGGCATTATCCCCGGAAACACGAGTACAGATACAGGCCAGGAATTAACTATACATGAAGAAAATAATGTTTTGCATATACAAACACTTTATCTCTCGTTCTCATACTGTCAAGAGAGGAGACCCAATATAATGCTAAGCCACAGATGACGGTACCAGCTGATGTTGGGGGATCGGGCGAGTCGCTGTAAACTAGACGTAAAATGTGTTTATTGCAATATTACAGATTGTTTTCTCAAGCATACAAAGGCTTAATGTAAGTGCAGCACTCGATGTAATCATAATAACTAATGTTTTGGGCAGGTAACGTACCATCATGGGTGTACAAAGGTACCAGACCCTGTCCGAAAATACCATACACCTGACGAAACAATACTATTGGCCTGTATTTATAGTAAATGATTATATTCTGGACCCCAGCTTAGTGTAAACTGTTACATAAGACATTTGTCTATTCAGCCAAGCTGTTTTCCATAGTGTCAGGTTAACCAAGAAACGCTATAAGCTGGGAACCGTTCAGGTGTCCGAAGTTACCTGTTATATGCTCTAACAATGTAGTGTCATAGTGTAAAACGGGCACATACGATGAGAAAATTCCGACTATTCCACGTGTGTATTAGAAATTTTCAAAATAGACATTTAAAAGATAAAATCAACAACTTTTCATACCTATCGAACTCCAAATGGTAATATTTTTGAAAGTTAAATCAGTTTCAAGGAGACTCAATACTTTTTTTTAAAAAAAAAAAAATCATTGAAGTTGTTTTGGCGTTAAATGTTATGATCCTGTAATTAATTTTCCATAGATCTCAATACAGAGAAAAGATCCTTTTTCTAGCCCTTAGAATGATTCAGCTGGTCCTACTCACCATTAGATATAAAAAAAACACCCTGTTATCTTTCAAATTTTAAAAAGAAGCTGATACCTCACGTTGTTCTCCGGTTGGCCAGAGCTGGTCAAAGGGAGGTAACCATTATTTTCAGTAAGGAAATGGTCATAACTGGGTGACATGCATATCAGTTGAAAAATGCAAACATCTCATTTGAATGCTAGAGTTAGGAAATTCTGATTCTATTATTCCATGTGCCACCACCACAGGCTATATTAATTTATTAAAGAAATAGAACTCAACTTACCAGTTTCATCAATTTATCCAATCACATTGGTGTATAGTTGTAACTGTAAGCTCAGTCTACAGGCCTCCGATTGGTCAATATTACAGGAACATAACCTTAAGGCGTCGCGTCATGTAATTTAGCCCTCCAAAATCGTTAAATTAACATTTTCATATTAATTCCTGTAATACCAGTGGATAAACTTGTAGTCAGGAACCGAAGTCACTTATCGTGCAAAAACTCAGATTTTTTGCACCCGAGAGGTTTACGGCTGAATTTTTGTATACTGATAGTCTAAATAGTGCTGGATATGAAACCACTGTATAGCAATGCGACCAGAATTGCATTTCGCGGAAAAATGCATTTTATGTATGTCGCATAGGTCAAGTTAAGCAAACTTTCATAGCATAGAGATTGTGATCTTTACCTTATCAATAAGTTTAAGAGTGTGCTTTTGGTCTTCAAAGAACCGCCTCATTAAATATGTCCATTTAATTACCCACAACATATGCTTTGGATGAGAAATAACAAAAATAATTTTATATTACGTACCCTCATCAGGAGGACAGGTATGAGAAGTCGTTTGACTATCAGATGATACATTTATACACTTTCAAAGGCATTTAAAAGTATGGGAAGCCATATGTGCACCAAAATAGTCTTCCTAGAGATATTGTTTTCTTTAAATATACTATGTGATAACGTTTTTGTATCTTAAACGGGGACAAACAGGTTTTTCATGGTGATATGATAATAGTTATACGAGTTTTCCCATCTTTATTTTAATACTGTTTAATGGAATTGGTGTTTTAAGTAGAAAAATTCCCCATCGTCTCCACAATGACCCTATGTATCAAAACTGTTGTAAATATGGAAGATAAACATCCCTTAAACCTAAATAAATTTCACTTATTTGTTAATTTGTTCTTAAGTTGTCCATAGTATTTAACTACGAACCAGCCATCATGGACTAAATCACTAAGTATACAATTAACGAGATTCCAGATTTTACGTTTCAGCTACCGTTTTTTTAATTTGTCATAGAAAATAAAATAAATTGCATAAAAGTATGTCCCAAACGTCTGTCTAAATGTATGCAGTGTTTAAACGCATACAACTTTAAATTTATTTATTTATGTAAAAAATATGCAATGCAGGTCACGCCAGTGTGAGGATAAAAGTGAAAAAGTAAGCATGCAATTTTTAACAAGATGTGCTTTAAAGCAATATATAAATAATTATCAAATACATTACATTTCAGGGCAATAAATGCAGTTTAGTCACATTTGAAGCAAAGAAAGCTGTAAATTTAATTTCAAAATCGGGGTGCCCTAATCTAAATGCTTCAAAAAAATCAGTAAGCAATTTTCTTAGATGACCACCACTGCTTCTGGGGTCTACGCCGATGTTGTTTTTATTATATAAACTCAATATTATTTCACTCCCGATCTGTTTTGATAAAAATATATGACATTTTGAAAAATGATATTTTCACATGTTCTTGCTGGGCTTCCGTAGAAATTGACTGCTCTGACGTTATGCAAGTCGATCGAGTCTGCTATACAGTGGTTTCAGATACACCATAGAATTACCTTTTCAAACATACCAAATTCAGCTGTATACCAGGGTTAGCTATTTTCAACCTTGGTTCCCCGACAATTGCTATTTATCTATTTAAACAAGGAGTGTAGAATTTAGGTATCTCACGACCACAAGTGTTCTTTCATCTATAAAAATTCTTGCTGTGAACATTTAATTATTTCATTGGATAAAAGCCTCAAACTGAAATTGTTCTAAGTAGATCTAATGAAAACTGCAATATTCAGGACCATTTATTGCAGCCTGCGGCTTTTGGAAGCTAAGCATTGAAGAACAGAGAATAATTTCTGTATTTCTGTGTCTGGCTATCACGCCTTACGATCCCATGCGAATCTTCTTATCACTGGTATTTACACTTGTATTGACTTGTAACTCGCGATAGAGGTAGTGAAATAAATGTTTAAATATGCTCATTAGCACGTTACTTCTACTGGCGTACAGATTTTCTATCCGACCTGATTTACATTGCATTGAAATTTACAATGTCTTCTTTCATCTTTGTCACAGTGAAATAGAATAATAATTATATATACATAGAGTCAACGACGATGAATAGTCTGTTGCTGTTAACATATAAATAAGGCAACGTAGTTAACAAAATTGTCCCTTGCGTAAATAGATAAAATACTAAAGTGTGGAAAGTAGACTCAAATTTTTCCTTAGCCTGAAAACATACTAGTAACAAAGGTCATATTTGAGTCTACTCTCTAGTCCTTTTTTATACCATCAATTATAGACAAATTATTCTAAATAAACATAAAATAATAGAGATTTGTAATTTTGATTGATTCTGTTAATTTGATATGACAGTTTGCAGATTTTTTGCCAGTTGTTCATAACAACAAACATAATATCTACTTCATGATTCAAACATTGGACTGAATGTTTTATTGTGTTTCCTGTTGATTTTGTTTTGGTTGCTTTGATTTGATTATTTACGTCCCATCAACAATCTCTCAGTAAAACAGTGCCGGGTCTTCCTTGGGTTTAACTAGTATTAAGCTAGGATAAATGTGGCTTGCTCAAGGACCACAAGGCAGTGAAGCTGGTGAGGCTCGAACCAGCGGGCCCTCGTTCTCGAGTCAAGTACTCTACCACTGAGACACTGCGCTTCCACTTCCTGTTGTGTAAAACTCATAATAGGCCTGTAAATTACGTTACCGCATAAAATCAGGATAGAAAATTAGTAAGCCAGTACAAGTTGCATGATAATAAGCGTATTTAAATATTTATTTCACCACAGTTGCAAGTTATAAATCGTTTCAATATGTGAAATGGAAATTTACCATTAGAATAGAGATCTACATTTAGGTTAGGAAACATGTTTTATTCTTATGCAATTAAAAAGTCTTTATCTGCAATTTTGTATTAACGTAACGTAAGTAACGCTGGCGAATAGAAACATGTCTCACAGATATCTGCAATTGATAATTATATCTAGGTCAAACATTCAAAGCTCAAATTAGTTCATTGAAATTATTGGAAAAATCCTATTTGGGAAGTGTGTATCGGTTGGTCTTCTGGTGACAAAGGCTCTTAGCAAGGTTATTCAACGATGTATGCATGCTACGCACGCAGCTTTTATTCACCACATTAGAGCAGCTGATAGCTTGAGTGTACACCCAGTCTTTCATTAGTTAATTAGAGGTCATGCCTCATGTTTGGAGAAATTACATCACGGAAGATTTATCTAATAGAAATTTACAAGCATTATTTATGATTAGCTTGATAAAAAGAAAATCCCTTAGGTGGGAAGCTCGCCATCCTAACATATAATCAATCTGTTTTTAACCATATCAGTTCGCTGAAACAGTGATTCGTTGCAAATAAGGTTGGTCTTTACATTACAGTTATCTATTACATCTATAAACCAGTGCAATAATCAAGATAGGCTAGCACTAACAGTAAGTTGTCAATATTTTTTACTGAAATTTCGCATGCAGACAGAGGTACAATAAATATGAACCATATCAAGCGTGATTTACGATCCGAGGCATGTGTTTCATTCTCTGGGTGGACTTATGGGGTGTGGACAAAAGGTAAAAATTCAACTTTTTCAGAACAATGTCATGTGGCATCAAATTAAAGGGAATCACGAACTCAGTAGCATGGTAGCAAATATTTTGCTCCCAGACCCCTACCAACTCCCTACCCCCACCACCTGACCCGGGGGTTGGGGTCAAAGGCCAAAATGCTTTTTTTCAGAGCATGATCATGTTGCATATCATATTAAAGAGAATCACTAATGCAGCAACATGGAAGAAAATATTTTGCCAGCAGACCCCCATGGGGTCAATATGTCAAAATTCCACTGTTTCAGAATATGGTCATGTTGCATATTAAATTTAAAAGAGTCACGATTGCAGCAACATGGTACTAAATATTATGCCTGCAGACACCCCGGACCCTTGGGATGGGGTTAATAGGTCAAAATTTAATTTTTTAAGAACATGGTGATGTTGCATATCAAATTAAAGCGAATCACTTATGCACTAACATGGTAGCAAATATTTTGCCCGCAGATCCTCATACCCCCCACCCTGAGGTCAAAATTCAACTTCAGAACATGGTCATGATGCATATCAAATTAAATGGAATCACAAAATATAGCAACATGATAGCAAATATTTTGCCCGCGGAGCCCCCCCCCCCCCCCCCCCCCCCGCACCTGACCTTAGGGTCAAAAGGTCAAATTTATCTTTTTAGAACATGGAAATATCAAATTAAAAGGAATCACGAAATATAGCAACATGGTATCAAATATTTTGCCAACAGACCTCCCCCCTACCCACTTGACCTTTCGGTCAAAAGGTCAAAATTCCACTTTTTCAGAACATGGCTATGTTACATCTGAAATTTATTGAAATCACAAAATGTAGCAAGAAGGTACCAAATATTTGGACCGCAGACCCCCCCTCTGAACCTAGGGGTCAAAGGGTTAACAGTCAACTTTTTCAGAACAAAGTCATGTAGCAGCTTGCATATCAAATTAAAGGTAATCACGAATGAAGCAACATGATAGCAAATGTTTTTCCTGCAAACCTCCCGACCATTTTGGATGGGGTCAATAGGTCAAAAATCACTTTTTTTTCATTTCATAGTCATGTTGAATATCAAATTAGAAGGACCCTGGGGGTTAGGTCAAAAGGTTAAAATTCCACTTTCAGAATATGGTCATGTTGCATAATATCAAATTTAAGGGAATCACCAAATGCAGCAGCATGTTGGCAAATATTTTGCCTGCAGGCCCCTTCCCCCAAAGACCATAGGGAATGAGTTCAATAGGTCAAAATTCAACCTTTTCAGCACATGGTCATGTTCCGTATCAAATCAAATGGAATCAGGAAATGTAGTTGTAACATGTTTGCAAATTTTTGCTTGCGGAACCCCTCCCCCTGACACTAGGAGTCAAAAGGTCAAAATTCAACTTTTTAACAACATGGTCATGTTGCATATCAAATGAAAGTGAATCACGAATGCAGCAACTTTGTAGCAAATATTTTGCCCTCACACATCCCCCGTGGAATGGGGTCAGTAGGTCAAAAGTAAACGTTTTCAGAACATGGTCAAATTGCCTATCAAATAAAAGGAATCACAAAATGCAGCAACATGGTCGCAACATGGTTGAAATTGTACAGGTAAGTTTATTTTTATAGAGCTATTCACTGAAAAATAGTTGATAGCTTTGATCTGTGTTATACCCAAGGTGAACCTAGGCGTTGGAGAAATGTGTTTTGTTTTGTGATTGATAGGTTTCTCCAAAATAACCCTTCCCCGGATATATAGATTTGACAAAATTGCCTTGTTTGACTTCTGTTTTGCCAGGCGACCCATCCAATTCTCGAAATTTTAGTTTATATATTGACAGAAATTAAATTGCCATGGTAGTTAAATATGTTTGTTTAGTCGCTATTTAATTTCATCGTGACAGAGATGAAAGAAGAAAGTGCCTATTCCAATGCAATGTAAATGGCTTGAAAAGAAAATATTTGCGTCAGTAGAAGCGTCACGTCTATAAGCATCTTGAAATATTTATTTTACATAGAGGATCTTACATGAGTGCTCATGTGATATTGAATTGATTAAACGAGTTGGGAAAAAGAGATAAACTGCGAGGCTTTCCGAGCATTTTATCTCTTTTTGACAACGAGTTTAATAAATTCAATAATACAAGAGCACGAATGTTAGATTCTATCTATCATATGACATTAAGTCATTTCTGCCGTAAAAACGTTATAATTTTGTCATTATGTACGCAACGTTGTTATGGACGTCATAACGTTTCCCGAAAATCGATAAACCACTTGTGCGTTACAAATTTTATTGCATGGCGTTATTTCACTCCCAGACGCGACGTCATGTGATAATACACTTTATCGCCAGTTGCACTTTATAATTAGCTTCAAATATGTGAAAATGAAAATTCAACTTTAGAATGGAAATATTTATTACACATTTAAGGTTGTGGAACATGGTTTAATCTAATATGCAATACTTTAAGTCATTATCTGCAATTTCTTAATAAATTCAACATAAGTAACACCGGCGAGCAGAACTACATCTCATAGATGTTTTCAGTTGATGTTTATGTTTAGCTGAAACATGTAAAACTCAAATAATTTCATTAATTATATTGGAAAATATCCTACACTGAAGGACTTTAAAAACGCAAAAATCGAAATTCATAATATTTACTAATTTTTGATGTCAAAAACAGATTACCCGTGTAGCCCTACTACTCGTCTGGGACTGACTGTAGCTGGCCAGAACGGATATCGTCGATATAAATATCGTCGATACACAATCGACGTCGCCATTCTTGGCTGACCAGACCTGCGTTGATCTTTAACTGTCCCAGTAGCCTGGTAACTTCTCTGAGCGCTGTATAGTTGACGGATGGCAATTGTGATATCTGGCGACGTTAGAAACACGCATCCCAGCTTTTAACATTCAAACTGCACCAGATCGTTCATTTTCAGACAAACTGGGCAGAAATGATAAATATATAAAACTAAAGCTGCCGTGTTTAAAAAACATGTATACAGTGAGCCACTTTAGTTACGCACCATTTTTTAAGGGCCCACCTTTTTCACAAAAATGCTGGAATCGAACATTCTCTATGATAATTTACTTATTGCCTTTTTAGCTGTTTGATGACATCAAAAATAAATATCGGAATCACTCATGTGAATCATTCTGCTACGCCAAAGGCAATTTTGACAAAAGTGCACGACTGCACGTGCAATCTGAACGTCTATATTTTCTATTTGCGTTTTGCGCTAGGCATTATCCATGGTGATCGTTGTGACAGAAAAAAAAACCAAAAAACAATTATTCTATTCAAGTAAACCCCCTTTTTTCGGTCATTGAAATCAGTAACACTGTTACTGTTTGAAAAAATGCTCGTTTTGACGTCATGTGAACGTCAGTTACAATAATCAAACATATTTTTCTTCGTAAATTGTCTTGTTATTAGTCACTTGTTGTCATAGAAGTATCAAAACATCTTATCATTGACACGTCTTATAACCTTGGTAGTAGTGACGTCATCACTAACGTCAACACCGTGACGCCAATAAATCCATTATTTTTTTTACGAAAATAAATGGCGGATAAATGGTTGTTTAAAATGAAAATATTTAAGAAGTGTTTTGATAACAGGTTTACTAAGAATCGTACGAAATTTTATCTAACTTTAAAAAAAAGTACTAAAATCAACTTTTTTCAAACCTTGGCCAGCTGGGAACCAAACTAGTAAAACGTTAATTTTTTTTTTATAAAGTTAACAAACACATTCCAGTCTTAAATATTGCCAAGAATAAGTCGGTTCTTATCTCTGGCATAGCATAATTTCGACCCTGAAAAAAGTGCAATGAGATCTGAGTTTCATTCGAAATAATGCAATGTGAAATGGTATTTTGAGGGTAGTGCCCTTCAAGATCCATTTTCTCATTTGTTTCTGATCTGATCACAATAAAATTTCAATGGCTAATGCAACTATAAATGCGCTTTACGTTGGTAGTCTCAGATTAAAAAAAATATCCTATTTCTTTTTTGAATAATTTTACATTTTATAAGTGGTGCGTAACTAAAGTGGCTCACTGTACTTATAAGCTACATGTGAAATGATAAAATATTTTGCTTCATTGATTCGTGAAAATTGCTTTTCACCAATTACTTTTGATTGTTTTATTAGAAGAATTACTGAAGTGTAAAATTTTGGCATTTATTTAAATTTTACCATTTGCTATGGTAACAAAAATGACTCACAAAATAGGATGATTTTAATTTTGAAATAGTAAATTTCCCATTTCATGATGGAGATGTACCTTGCTCTCCTTCCTATGGTGTATATATTTCTCAGCTTATTCGTTTTGCTAGAATATGTTCTAATGTTGATGACTTCAACAACAGAAACTTATTTTTAACTGCTAAATTATCAAAACAAGGTTATAGATATCATAAAATTCGAAAAGCATTTTCTAAATTCTACCATAGACACTCAGAGTTAATTGTTAAATGCAACATTTGGTTAAAAACTATTCTGCAACAAGGCATATCAGAACCTATATTTTATGGTGATTTAGTCTATAAATTCAAACGAATTGCTGGAAAACCTAATTTTAGTGATCAATTCAAAAAGATAGTTAAACGTTATATTAGGGTTGGATATAACTTGGATATCATGCGACAATCTGCATGCCTAATTTTAAACCCAATCACGGTTTATAGCTATGGTTTCCTCTTTAATTGCACGACGGTGGGTCAGGCCTCAGACTCTATGACGGCTCTGACGTAAAGCTTTAATCGGTGGGTTGGTGCCTGATGCTTATCTGTAGCTGGACCCACCGTGGCTCAACTTGAGGTTTTCTTTAGCTCTGAATATCTGTGAGTCATGAGCCCTTTTCTTTGTTTCATCATGGTGTAGTTATTTGATAAGAGTGTTTTTCCATGATGATACATTGCATTGGTTAGATGGCCTCCATGCGAGCTGAACCTTTTTTGGACTTCAACAACAGCAGAATCTAGGGCGAAGATTTGGTACCAGTAAAATGCATTTAAGCCCCCGGGTGGCTTAGGCTGCTGTCCGTTCTAAGATGGTAGTTCTGTTGTTGTTGACTTTTTGTTCATTGTTACTCCCATTGTGGGAGTCTGTAATTGTTCTATGTTTTGTTGTACGTTTCTTTATGTCCACTTTAGTATTGCAATCATCTTGATGGGGAAGAGAGAGCTGATTGCTTTGCTTAATTTGTCTTCCTGGTGTCTTGTGATGGTTGAGCGGCTCTTCCTCGCTGTGCCACGGGTTGTCTGCAGTTTGTGATTGTGACAAAACATAGAACAATTTATAGACTAAATCACCATAAAATATAGGTTCTGATATGCCTTGTTGCAGAAGAGTTTTTATCCCAATGTTATATTTAACAATTAACTCTGAGTGTCTGTAGTAGAATTTAGAAAATGCTTTTCGAATTTTATGATATCTATAACTTTGTTTTAATAATTTAGCAGTTAAAAATAAGTTTCTGTTGTTGAAGTCATCAACATTAGAGCACACTCTACCAAAACGAATAAGCTGAGAAATATATACACCATAGGAAGGAGAGCGAGGAACATCTCCATCAATAAATGGGAAATTTACTATTTCAAAATTAAAATCATCCCGTTTATCATAAATTTTAGAAGAAACTATGCCATTTGTTATTGACAAGTTCAAGTCCAAAAACGGAGCTTCAGTATCAGAAGAATTCGCCTTATTTAACTGAAGTTCAGTGGGATATATTTGACCTACCATTTGTTCAACATAAGGATTATCAATATTAAGTTAGTCATCTAAATATCTGGAGGTAGAGTTAAAAGCTTCAATAATATCAGCTTGATTATTGTCTGACAGAGACAACATAAAGTCTCTCTCATAACAAAACAAAAACAAATCTGCAACAAAAGGAGCATAAATAGTACCCATTGAAATACCGACAATTTGTCTATATAATTTTGAGACAAATCTTATAAATATATTGTCCAAAAGATAATGGAGCGCATCACACATTTTCTGACATGACCACAATTAATATCGTTTAGGTTGTTCAGAAGTAAAAAAGGCATTTTTATCATTACAAGCCAAATAAAGTGAGCCCTCTCTGTTTAATGTTTGTTCAATTAATTTTGTTAGTTTTTCCTTTATTAGATTTATTAAGAATTTCACCTGAATTTTTAACAGACCAAAATAAATTTTTACCATTTCTTTCATAAACTGTTGTGCAATATTTAATAACATGGTTTTTAATTGCAGTGAGGCAAGAAGTCAAAAGAATAGACAACTCAGTAGTTGTACATGCACTAGAATTAGCAATAAAACGCGACTTATAGGGCCGTTTATGAAGTTTAGGTAACCAGTATAACGTAGGAAGCTTGCTATGGTCCTCATCAACAAACAACCCAAACTTAGCTGCCATATGGCATTGATGCCTATCAACGATAGATGTCTCATCAAGCCTGTTATGCTCATATGTTTTGGCAGTGCTAAGTTCTTGCTTTAGGGTGTTAATATAGTATCTTTTTTAAACGACCACAACATTGTTAGCAGCCTTATCTGCGGGGGCCAAAACAAAATTCCTATGGAATTCCTTGATCCCTTTCTTCAAGTGTCTAAAAGTGAATTTAGGTTTAGGTGGTAGAAGATCTTAATTGTTGCAATAAAATGAAACTCTACTATCAATAATTTTAAAAATATTTAGTTTCCAACTATTTAAGGCATTAGACTCAACATGCTCTCGTTTACACCAGCGATACAAAATTCTTGTAAGGCTCCTGCAATTTCCTCACGACATGATTTGAAGTCTATTGGCACAGGAAACCTATATTTAGGTCCCTTACATATAATAGACCGATTCTTGAATCAGTTATGATTTTTAAGTCCCCTGTGACTATATGACCAGCAGATCTGAATTTACCTCCTGGTCTGTAATCTTATGAGATTTCGCTTCCCATCAAAGTGGCAGTTGTCAAACAACACTCTGACTGTCTAAAAAGATATGGACCTTTGTTACGTTGATTTATACATGAAAAGGTATTGAACAGCCATTTTAATTGCTACTACCCTCCAAGTAGAACAAATCCGCTGCTGTTTATTGGCTGCTTTGGCAAGATCGATTCACTCACTCTCAGAAAAAAAGATACAAGCACCAGCACCACAGGGTCTATAATTTCCAAAACAGGAACCATCTGTAAAAACAACTGCTGTTCCATCATCTCAACTGTTAAAAATATCACTTATTATATATCTAGACAATTCCACTTGCTCACCTGTCCTGGACTAGGAAGAACCTTACCTAGGAAATTACAATATTCTAGATTCTGTTTCCTCCATTATAGTGAGTCTAAGATGTTACAAAGGAAAACTAGTGGCAGAGATAAGGAATCGATACTATCTAGTACAACACCTGCCCCAGGATACCACATTGTAAAGTGACAAAAACACAATAAATCACCACAAATAGGAGCCAAGAGGTCAGCCCTTACCCAGCACGTGACCACAAGGCATCAACAAACAGATACGGAAGCATGACAAACACAAGACATAAATAAAACAATTGAACCACAAAAGAAGTACCTCTTTGGAACAGTCAATAAAAATATTTTACTGTATGGCTTAAACCTGTTTCAGGGCGCAAACCTCACCCTTAGTTCGGATGTGGATCAAGACACATAGATGTTTGGTTTGCATGAAATACCTCTAACTTATCCATGCTTTATCTCCTAGAACATATAAATCAAGATATAAAAAGGAGATAAGCAAAGATAATGACTCAACAATACATAAAACTGAATTCCGGAGCAAAAGAAATCCAACATGTAAGGTAAACCGTCTAAGCTGTTTATGAAACGCAAATGATTTTGTAATAATATCCACCACTTGCATACTCATTTTCCCAAATGGGGAAATCTTCTGCTTTGTCTCATTTTTGTCCTAAATATTATCCCACATGACTTTTATGCTGTCTTTATATCATTTTCATCAATTTTCGGAGGGCTTGTCTGACAGACAGTTCTTCTCTTCTTATCTCTATTGGATTTATTTCAGCTTCCACCTCTAGTGCTTCCATGTCAGCATAACGATATAATTTCTTGTATTCTTGCAGCTGTGTATCCGTGTCTGACAAAACAAACTCAACTCATTGACTCCTTTCAATCTGCAAGATTTTGGGTATTGACGTTCATTCTTTACGTAAGAATTACATTTGGGCTTTCTGCCCATACTAAGTATAGGCTGGCAAGACCCTTGTGTAAGATCATTATGAGCTTGGAAGAAAATGTTAATAGGGCGCCAAGTTTTGAATGTGTAGAAAGTCTATTCATGAATTGATTTCTCTTCGCTTCATTTATCCCTTCTTTTATCAATTTCATAAAGCCTAAGTGTTCTATCCTGTTGCAAAAATGTCCATTCTTTATCCATCTGGATAGATCAGATATAATCCATAAATTGGAATCACAAATATGAAGTGCATAGATGTCAACCATTGTTAATTAATTATACATTTATGTCAGTGTATTCATGTATTGATTGGCTGATAGAACTATCTACAATTGATTGGCTGGCTGAATTTGGGCTGACGTTATAAATAGGAGTGATTCGAAAAACAACTCAAATGCAAGAAAAAAAACTTTCACTTTTGTGCATCAAGGGAAGCAACTCTCCGGATGCTTGGAATTGACTCAATTGCATAGTTTCTCTTGGATGGATAAAACCTATTCAACTACTGAAATATACCAAGTCATTTAGAAACCTGGTTAGACACTAACTAGATCTATCTGCTGTACTAGAAACATTAAACCTGGATCTTTTTCACAACCTAAACTAAATCAAGATCTATAAATCTATAAATTTAAAACAGCTTAAATCTATTCTTTTATATTATGAGAAGCTGTTCGACTTGATGTGAACTAGGTATATTGATAGAAAGCTTAGACTTCTAAAAGAGATACTGAATGAGATCTACTGTTAATAATCTACATTTAAGCGAATAATCGAAATATAAGTCTACTGCAATCATTGCTATTATTTATGGATAACACATAGAGACTAGCGAGACATTCCTTTCTTATGGAAAGCTCACACTGGTGTTAGAGAAGTGGGTGGTTTCAGCTAAATATAACTGCAGGGGATGTTTGTAAGTTGTCACATTGCATAAAACTAAATGAAAACAAACTAGAAGGAAATTTATTAATAACATAAGCTGTACAGATAAGGTCTGAGTATATTGAGATAGTGTTGCTTATTTTTACCAGACTGTTTTATTTTTTTCTATTCGAAAGCCAACAATATTACTCCCTGCGAATCCTGATGATGACATGGCAACCCTATAACTGCACCCACTAAGTACTCCAAAAAGCCAAACAAAAACATTAGAATATAAAAATAGAAAATCAAAACTAAACAATAAAAAATCACACAACCCCTCCCCCTCCAGAAAATTGAAGCAGAAAATAAATCTTACGCAAAAGGAACTAAGTTGTATAAATATCTTATTCTAACTGTTAAATATACTTCAGGAATAAAGAAACGCAACAAACACTTCGAGTCATTGTAAGCGTACAATATGATGCAAGTTTCTAGTACAAATGATATTTATTGATAGGAGCAATATGTGTCCGTCAAATTACAGCAGGTTCAACGTAATTATCGATTATGTAATCATTTTGGTATGCGAGTTACCAGCCTGACCCCCGGTAGTGAACTGCTGAAACAGGGTCAAAAAAAGCAAAGTTTGAATCAATCATCGGTTTATTGTTTTAAAAAGTCTTGGCATAGATTGCAGATCAAGGAAATGATCAAATGTCGACGTTTCTGTAGGATTCTGAATCGGCTTAACGTCATTAACGTCAACTCTGAATACTGCGTGAAACGCGTAAACTTTCTTTTCTGCTCAGGATTTATTCATTACAAGGACGTTTTGTTCAAGAATTATGACTTGAGATCTTCAGACGTAAAAAAGACTCAATTCTGACGTCAAAATTCGATATCCTATGTTTAAATGGTTTCCATGATGATTATGTGTTTTTCTAATGATAAAATGGTCCAGTGACAAAGTTTAGGCTACTGTTATCAAGTTTGGTGTTCACTCTCGGCATGTGATCAAATGTTTTCTCTTGCATTATGCCGTGTTTTGTTTGGCTAACCTCAATATAAACACCTTACCAGCGTATTTCTACGGTATCTGAAAAGTCAGTTTTCCCAGGAAAGCATGTTCTGATGTCTCTAGATTTATCTTATCCCATATATTTACCAGCGACCCAAACCTGACGGCTCTAAGTGACGTTTATCGTTTATTCACTACCATTGTGTATCTTGCCATTCAAGTAGCGTGTTTGACGCAATATTTGAATGCATTACGAATATGATTGGACGTTTGTATAATTTGCACATTGTCAAGTCGACGTCAAATAACCAAACATGGAAAAGACGGGGTTTCTGGATCTTTATTCTGACGGTAACGTCACATTTTACGTTGTCATATGTTTTCATCTTGTAGCGTAAAATGTAGCGTAAAAATGACGTTTTGGTATTTCATCACATGCTATTAATACTCAAAAAGAAGTTTTCAAACGAGATTTCACCAAACCGTCATTTAAACACGCAAAAAATATATTTTTGTATGTTGCGTTTCTTTATTCCTTAAGTATATGTAGGAGGGTCTGGATGGGGGGTCTGGTATTCACTGTTCATTAAAAATTTAGCCCATTATTCATCTCATTAAAATTTTGGGCTATTCATTAAAAATAAGACCAATTATTAATTAAAAGTAAGAAAGGTGGCAAAGAAATCTGATTATTCACTATTCATTAATTTTTCTTCAATTCATTAAAAAATAGGATTATTTTTTAGGCTCTCATTATTACTATTCATTATGTTTTGGCTCATTATTAACTATTCATTATAAAAAAGGTCCATTATTCATTAATCATTATACCCCATCCAGACCCTCATGTAGCAGAGGAAGATTTTCATTGTTTATAGTTTCATTCATTAGGTAGCATTTTATATCTTAGTAGCAGTGAAATAATTAACTTAATTAGTTCATTTCTCTGTTTCGTTGTTATAATGAAGTTTAGATGTGATAGTTTTAAATACATGGGAGAATTAAAGTTGCTCAGGTGAGCGACGTTAGGTTGTATTTATATTTTGTACTTCTAGTTGCTCAGGTGAGCGCCATTAGGTTAAATTAATCTTTTGTGCTGCTAGTATTTGTTAAGATCAGTCAGGCTCTCTCAAGGCCCAGAATCACGTGACTTCAAAACAACAACAATGGCGGATACCATATAAAAACCGTTGATTCAGGTAATCTTTCTATAATATTTCCTTTAATACGAATCATGTTTGCATAGGGTTTGAAGCAGATACCCCCCAAAAAAATGACAGCAACAAGGCCATTTCATGCGACTTTCGGAAAAAAGTTCTGGTTAAAAAGTTATTGACGAGCAACCGAAAATTCGGTTGTTTGTTTCATTTTTCCAGGTATTTGCTTCAAACCCAATACCAATCTGATCGGTTGTAACAGAAATATCATTGAAAGTCTTACCTTAATCGAGGAGTAATGACAAGTAATCGCCATTCAAACCCTCTAAATTCACGTGATTCTTCACTGTGACACATGTAGGCAGAGATTTCATTGGTAGAAAGGGTGAGCGCATTTTACAAAATAATAGTAATAACTGTAGCAAGAAAGAAAGTCATATTCTTGTCTTAGTTTGAGAGAGCAAGAAGAAAACGTTATATTTGGAAGTTTACTGTATTTCATTTATTAATAAGTAGGTAAATTTAGACAAAATATCTTTAGACAAAATGTTGGGTCCTGACCTGGCTGCTTTAATGTTGATGGTAAATTTAATACAACAAAAGCTCTGAAGATATTGTTCCTTTGTGTTTAAGTAAATTCATGATAAAAGCTGAATATTTACTTAATTTTATCAAATGTTTAGTAAATGCTAAAAGTTGCGCAGAAAAGAGCCTGACTGAGAGCTAACTTGATATTCATAGTCCCCATGTACTATTCTTGACCTAGTACAGTATCTGAGTTTTCATAATTCAATCTATATTATGTGGTCATCGCTTTCCATTCAGCTTGTCTACTAATATTGTCTTTCAGTATTTAACACTCACTGAGGATGGAAGAAATCACATAGCAGATAGAAAGAGAAGTCAAGAACCCATAGTAAAGGTAAGCTTGAGAGATCTCCCCTTATATTTTAACGTTGGTTTTACATTAAGAAAGGAAGGTCACATCTGTATATATTTCAGATGGAATCTTTCAGTGCATTAGACGAGCCTAATAGTCAGTACACATATATGCATGCTAATTAGAATTAGCCCAAGTCTGCTGATCATAACTTGCATATATTTTATCCCCACGCTGTTTTTTAAAAAAGCAATTGGGATATTGCAATCACCTCCATCCGTCCATCCATCCGTCTGTTTGTCTGCCCCCTATCTCCTCCTAAACCATTGGACAAAATCCAAACAAATTTTAACATGTCTGACTACAAATGCGTGTCTGACTGCAGATCCAGGGGTTGCAAGTTGGATCCTGGCCCTGTCCCATACTTTCGTGAAGAATGATCATGAAATAATATCTACTGTCATTCTCTTCCTTTCCACTACTTCATTCAAGAAGGGTTGTTGTCAGTTAAAAGCGAAAGTGTTTGCATGAAGTACTGGTTAACCGCTTGTTCGAGCTTGCCCAGGAAAAAAATGTTGCTAGGTGAACTGACCGGCTGACATGACCATAGCTGTTGACCGGGAAGTAAAGCACCAAAACAAACAAACAAACCAACACAATTTGGTTTGTGAGTTCCTCACATGAATGAGGCGTGCAACGGCAAAATTATTTTGGCCCTGCCCTCTGGGGCCTTGGGGAGGTGCCAAGGAGCTAAAGAATTCAAAAGGCCCAAAAATTGATTTTACCGAAATTCAACCAAAGAACTTTGGTGTGTGAGTAACTGACGTAAATGTCATGTGCAAAAGTACAATTTTTGGGTCCCCATCCACTGAGGCCATGGGGAGGGGTCAAAAGGTCAAATATCATAACAAAGTCAATTTCAAAGATATTCTAAAAAAAACTTTTTGTGTCTTCTCACAAATGAAAGATATAAACATTATTAGACGAGATTTTCATTCAGTCGCCTGGGTCATGCCCCAGCGGTAGGGTCAAAAATGGAATTTTCTGAACATGATCATGTGGCCTATCAAATAAAAGGGGATGATCAGTAGAATCATTTTGAAGTATGCTCTGAGCTTGGAAGATTGGCGTACAATGACTTTAAAGGGAAAATACACAAGTCTACTGCTTTTTTTTGATTGCAGAAGAAAGGTAAGCGTATCAGAACACTGACAGTAAAGAATGTCTACGTTTTGGTAACAATCGTCACTAGCCTAAATGGCTATCAAAGTTTGAAGCTGGGGTATGCAGACAAAATGAATCTATAGCTGAGTTAGGGGATGATCTACACCGTATGGCCCATCTTGCTTACAGTAATATGAACCATGAAACCTATAGGTCGGTGTCACCTGATTTAAAATACAAATGCCTTTCTGAGGAATGTACTTTTGTAACCAAAGCTATGAAGATCATATAAATATGAGAAGACATTCAGGGAGAAGACTTATGCAAGAAGCTGGTTCGTCAAGCTATTGCAGAGCCTGACAGGTATACGCAGGATACAGAAAGCTTCAGTTACAACAGAAATGACAATGGTTTACAAGTCATTCTCATACAATTTCAAAACTGCGTAGAACTGTTAAACAGACTTGTAACACCCAAACACGAGTCGATCAGGGCCTTATGCAATGGCCAGGGACTTTGCTTCTTTTGTTTCTATCCACGTCGCAAACAAAGGGATTACCCACATAAGGAGCAGAACAGAAGAGACCAGCGACCGTTTTAGCGCCTTATCCCCTGCCACATAAACAACCCTTGAGGGAGTACTATAATGGAAATCAACAGGAAACGGTTATCCATCAACTCAATAGGCTCAAGGCCCATGGAAGAGGACATGTCAACAAGAAAAGAGTTACAGTTAGAATTATAGGCCTTATTGGTAAAATTGAAGTAACCAGCCCTTGTGCTACAGAAACTAGATGATGATCTCATTTATCTTATAAAATGAAAGTAAGTAAGTGTGCAAAGATTTGGAATCGATGTAAACAAGTACCACATCTGACCGAGGATACCAATGGGAAAGTAACAAACTCACAGTTAGACACCACAAACGAGACCCAAGAGGTCAGCCCTTTCCCAGAAGTCAAATTCTCCAGCTAAGGTTTATCTCATTGATATACTTAGGGCATACCAAGGGTAATACCCCACCAAAGTGGCTTGCAAAAGCATTAAAAGAGCCATCGGAGTCATTAAGAGATATAAGTTATATCCATTATGTGCTGAATTTAGAAGTTTGAAAACAATATGAAACCTGCGAGTCTAACCTGTAAGCTGAAGAGAAAATAATCTTTATTCTGTGAGATGTGAAAAATTTGGGTCCAGTAGAGTTGGTTCTCTTGTATGTGATGTTTTCTTGTGTTTTTGTGGCTATTCAATATGGTGTCCTTGTATATGATTGTATCGATTACTGATTTTTGCCTTCTTTACTTTGTACAGAGAGGCATATAGGTTACATTAAGAAATGAATCATATTTGCTTTTCACTAAATATGTTGTCAGCTCACTTGAACTTTCTGTGTGAATTGGAGACCTTATCAAAAATGGTTTTCAAGCGGATCAAAATTTCAAAGCACAGTTCAAAATTATTGCATGTATGGGAAACATATACACAAGTGACAAGGGAAAAGATATACTTAACAGCAAAAACGCATGTTTTGATTATTTTGTGTTTTGTATAAAATGGACTTTAAAACTAATCTAATGATATAAAAGGTAACAATGATGCGTGGTACATGTGTATAAACCAATGCATCGTAAACGGTTGGCTTTTCAGAGCAAAGCTAGTAAAGGGAGATAACTCTACGCGTTATAAAATAATTAATTAAAATTAAAGTGAACTTCGAGATGTTGTATACCCAAACCACAGAGCGCATTTTAATGAAAGTCACTCTGCGTGTTTATCAGGCCATACAAGCAACTTCTGAAGATTAAATTGTCCAGAATTATTCAAGGCAAACCAATGTGTACGAATTGCATTGTCAAACAATAAACCAGAAGTGTGTATTAGGCAGGCACGTTAGCGTCAAAACTGTTGTTTTAAATGATTCTGTTGGGCAATGCCTCTCTTGATCCCATGCATAATGTACCAATCTGCCTTGCATCTCGGGGTTTTTGGACTTTTTCAAGATCAATGTAAAAAATGTAAAATCTTAACATTTTGACCTGCAGTAAATCCCCTATAGCAATGATTTTAAGAGTTGTAAACCGTTTTCTAATTTGTTACATTGTTCTGTGGCAATATGAAGTAAATTCGGATTCAAAGTATGGCTCTTTCAACGCGCAGCACTTTTTTGGCATTTTTTACATTAATCTAAAATTTACTGTGTTTTATGAAAAAAGTGGCCTGAAACTAGCGTATGAGTCCTGTCAATTATATTAATGTTAGTATGGGTAAATTTTATTATGGTTTCAAATACTAGATAAGTAATGAAAAGTATGCGTTTCTTTTGCTGTCAAGTATAACAATAAATGAACAATGTAAACAATTTATTGATATACAATGACAAATATTTCAGGCATTCAAATACATTGACATATAAAAATTTAAACACAGGTACATTTCATTAGTAATAATTGATATATATTATCATCTAAATTTTGATTATATAACCCTTTGTATTTGGGAAAACCCAAAACGAGTATTTTTGCAAACAGTTAAGACCCAGACAAAATGCAGCATAAATCTGCATCTCATCAGGGTCTGCACTGTATGTTAAGATAAAAAAGATCTACAACAAAATAATACATTTTTATTAAAAGCATAACCTTACACCCCTAGATATGTACAACGGACAATTCCAAGCGTATTTATCAAACCAGAAGGAAGAATCCATAAGTATACTTAAGGCAAACTCTTTTTTTTCTGATGATGGAGGACAGTGAGGTCCCAGATGGGTTCAGCATTTCATCAGGTTCTGCACTGTTTGCTAGATGGAAACACTCTACAGGTACTGAGATGCATAATTATGTAGAAAATTCGACCAGCAATCCTTTGAAGTGCTGAATTGACTAGTCCGTGCTTATATTGGTGTGTGTGTGTGTGTGTGTGTGTGTGTGTGTGTGTGTGTGTGTGTGTGTGTGTGTGTGTGTGTGTGTGTGTGTGTGTGTGTGTGTGTTTGCGATCTTTCAAAAATGTAAGGGATTAAGGCTATAATTGCTCAAGTAGCTAATTAAACTGTACTGTCAGCCTGTCTAGAACAACCATTCTTGGGAAATGTCAAAATTGCCAGTTTGCAAGAATGCTCGTTTCAATCAAGCAAATTTGAAATAAAAGAAAATAAATAAATGTATTAAACTGAAGGTTATGAAAGTTGGATCTCTGGATAAAATCATTTCTTAAAAAAGCGGTCTTTAGTACAGGTTCTGCTGAAATGTTCAACATCATACACAGTATATGCCCTGAAAACTGTGACAGAAGTTTATTTTAAAATACTGCATGATAGGACATTTTCGCAAAATATTTTAAGAGTCTGCCCTAAGTATTTTATTATCAGGTTCATTTAATTGCCTGAAATCAACTATCTTGTCCTGTCTTTGTCTTAATCATTTTATGTAGTGACTACAGAAAATGGTTGTGAAATGCTCATAACAATAATAAACAGCAAACAAAATTATTGCTTTATCTAACAGACAATTACGATTAAATGAAATGCTGTTTAAATTCATCTTAATTAACCAAATGTGCTTTTTGTTATTATTTAATGTTAAATAATGGTAAAATTCAAATTTAAAGTTTCCAAGTTTTTTTTTTTTGACACAAATAATTGGGGGTAAGATTGTGCTTGTTAAGAAGTTGTTGTTATGTATGTCTCCATTGGACTTTAAATGGCAGTCAGTAATTGCTTGATTCTTTGATCTCTGTACTATTGGGGTCAGCACGTAAATTTTCTGTATTTAGCAGCATATAACTAAGGTAATCCTACAAATTGTGGATTACAATGTTGTGATAGTCAACATCTGGGACTGTTAACTGTGACTGGTTAAGTGGAGTGGTCAGTGTTTAGGATCATCAGTATACTTGATGATGCGTCCGTTGACAGGCCAACCATGTTTAACTGATGGATTTATTTTGCTCTGGTATTCAGTTGTATGGTCTTTTGAGTCCTTATCTTTGTTTCATTTCCTTTTCTACCTTGATTTATATGTACTAGGAGATTATTCATGGATAAGTAAGTGATCATGCAAACCAAACATTTATGTGTCTTGATCCACATCAGAACTAAGGTTTGGGTTGGTACCATAATACTTGTTTTAGCCCACCAGTTATTTTTGACTGACCGTTTCTGTTTGTGTTTATTTGTATATCTTTTTAGTTATTTGTGTTTTTTTACAAGACTGTAATGTCTGTTTCTGGCAGCCTTGTGGCCACCTGTGGAAAAATGGCTGACCTCTTGGCTTTCTTGTATGTGATGTTTTCTTGTGTTTCTCACTTCCCCATTAAGTGTCCTGGGTCAGGTGTGGTACTTGATTGTATCGATTTCTGATCTAAGCCTTCTTTCGTTAACTACACAAGAGAAATTCCATGTATGGTTAAAAAAACTGTTGTAGTGTGATCTGGCCTGATTAAAAGAAGGCGTCACTATTAGGTATATAAATTGCTTTAAGATACACGATCACTTGATGGTTAAACCCCCAGCTAGGACAAGTGTGAAGAATGTATTAATTTGGTTGTGAATGAATCGTACATGTACCTGAAACATAAAAGGAACAATGTTCGATATACGTAATGTCTGATAGAGACAGCAGTTGAGAGAATTTTGAAAACAACAATTTTAACAGTGAGTATAAACTTAAATAAAACTGACAGAAGCAGACTATAGCATAGAGTAAAGTTTCCTCTAAAATGAAGAACTTTACAAGCCTTAAATTGCAAAGCAAATTTTATCCAAATCATATCTAAAGTAAGTAAGCTATGGAAACCTGGCTTTGATCGTTAGTAAAAACGGCACTGCTTTTTTACCTGCGTCGCATTGGCAAAACACAGGCCTGGTAGTGGGTTCACTCTGTCCATCCATCTTCAACTGTCTGCACCACTTTTAGGGTGCCTAGTTTTTGTGTAATCTGTAACTCAGAAGTTTTCAAATATGACTTACTATTTTCGTATAATGATTGTTAAAGGTATAAATTTTTGCACATTTCATTAATATTTTCTCAATTTTACAGGTATTGAACTTTGACATTTTCCTTCTGTCCATCCATCCGACCACAACTCTTTTGGTGTGCCAAGTTTGTGTAATTTGTCACTCCAAAAGTGTCATTCCTTTATATTTAATTTTAACATCACGATTGATAACACGTTCAAAGATAATATGCAACTCTTATTTTGCGCACATTATCATGTATATTGTCTCTTTTGAGGGAGAGTGATAGAGGCGTTGAATTTTGACAATTTTATCCATCCAAAATACTTAGATGGTACCTGGTTTATGTGATCGGTAACTCCAGCAGTTTTATTTCTTTTTTATTCAAACTTTGCCTGATGATTGTTCACATATTAAAATGTGCACCTTCTATTTTGTGCACATCTGCTAATATCTTTCCATTGTTTGAGGTGTGATGAAATTAGATATTTTTCCATCCAAAAAACTTATGGGTGTCTGGTTTGTGCATTATGTAAAATCAACAGTTTTCGTTCCTTTGTATTTAAACTTTGCTATTAATTGTTCACACATTGGCGATATGCACCTCCTTTTTGGGAGTGTTGAACTTAGACAGTATTATGTCTACACAACCTTTGTGTTACATGCACTTACAATGTGCAATCTGTTATCTTGCATACTGATATCTGATATATTTTTGAAGATGTGTACCTCCTATTTTGTGCAGTGTTGATATATATTTTCACATAGTCAGGGGCGTGGCTAGAACGCTGACATAGTTACGCATATCAAGGGGAGACTACTGCAACAGAAGTGTTTGTAATCAATGGGACTTCTCTTAAAGGGAGGAATGTGCTCCCAGAAGATCGAATTATTTCCTTTAAGGGCAGTTCCTTATGGCAAGAAAAACTCACTTGTACCGCATTTTGAGATTTCCCTTGAATGTGTACAAATTTCATCACACACATGGAACAGGCCACGTAGCGCATTCCACAACGTGTCTAGCTACAGACGCGTGTCTGACTGCAGATCCAGGGGTCGCGAGTTCGATCCCGGCATGGTCTTATACTTTTGTGGAGATTGATCATGAAATAATTTCTAGGGTCATTCTCCTCCCTTCCCCTGAATCATTCAAGAAGGGTTGTTGTCAGTTATAAGCAAAAGTTTGTGCACGAATTACTGATTAACCGCTGGTTCAAGCTTGCCCAGGAAAAAGTGTGCTTAGGTGAACTGACGGTCCCGCCATGACCATAGCTGTTGACTTTGGACGTAAAGCAACAAAACAAACAAATAAACAAATTACACACATGGGTTACTGCGTAATTGGAGGTAAGCTAATGATAGTTTTTCGTTGTTAAACTTAGACATTTCTACAACCACAACACATGGAACTAAGGCATTTTTAATATATTGTACCGCACAGCTTTCATTTCTTTTATACAAACCTTGCATTCATACAAATCTCATCAAAATTTTTGGCAGGTGTGTAATTTAAATAGTCTCCCCTAAAAGATATATCAATTATTATTTTGATGACGCAGGTCAAGAACAGAGTTTGGTCTTGTTTTATTGTCTGCACATGCGTTGATATTAAAAGGTCGACCTGTTTGCTATGGCCTTATCACCGCTGAAAAATGGGCTGTGTGTTAATACCAAGTGTGCATCACTCAAACACTTGCGTTAACTAGATCTACGAGAATTGGATGTGTCGCCTAACAAAACAGAAGACAAGCAAGGCAAATTTGTGGTATTCATATCCCCGGCAAAGGGTTATTTTAGAGTAACTTATAAATCAAAAAGCATGAATCCCATTTCAGATACAGATCAAAATTAAAAGCCTATCAACTTGTTTTCAGTGGTTAGTACAATTAAAAAATAAACTTATCTGTACACTTTCAATATCTGACTTCTACCAGACCCAGAGGACAGTGATGTGTGTAAGGTCAAAGTGTTTGCTTCTATGTTAATCTATACTTCTTGCCACTTATTTTGATATGTAGCATAACCACATTCAGATTCGTTTTACCTCATCACAGGTTAAGGGTGTGTGCTCTATGCTCCATTCCCTTTAATTTGATATGCAAAATGACCATAGCTGGGTTGATGCGGGTTATTTTTTTGCTATCATGTTGGTGCATTTGTGATTCCCTTAAATTTGATATGCAATATGACCATGTTCTGAAAAAGTTGAATTTTGGCCTTTAAAAATAATAAGCCTTCCCAGGATCGATTGGGGACAGCAGGCAAAAAAAATGCCAACGTGTTGCTGCATTTGTGATTCCTTTTAATTTGATATGCAAAATGACTATGTTTTGAAAAAGGTAAAGTTTTTACCTTTTGACCCCCAGTGTCGGGAGTGGGGTGTCTGCTGGCAAAAAATTTGCAACCATGTTGCAGCATTTCTGATTCCCTTTAATTAGATATGCAATATGACCATGTCCTAAAAAAGTTGAATATGTTCTTAAAAGGGTATCCTTTGGAAGCATTCGACCCACCCACATGGTCACTTTTAATAACCAACCCATAACAATGATTGGTATTACAGTATTTAGAGATGGAATTAAAATACTTTCTGCACTAAAACATTTTTGAAAACATCTTGCACATGGCCAGGTGATAGAAGCGGTTGTGAAATCAATGACACGTGAGGACACAGATTGTTATAAAAAATTATTCAACCATTATCGCGAATCACGTGATGACGCATTTGGCAAACAAGTACGCCACATGTACCCACGATGCTCAAATCAGATAGGCCATTATTTGATAAAATGCTCCCTATCGAAAGGTACTGGGTCTTGTTTAGATTTACAATGTGGCTTCAGAAATAAGGGCTGGTGCCATCACCTAGGTGAGGTGGTAAACACGTTTAAGAAATCTAGTATTGTTTACATGTAGAATCTCTGTCAACATGAGTATCCTGCAAGCTCAGCATTAGTTTTAAAAACTTATTAATATTCTTATGTGATATTGCGTTTCTGTTGTTGTTTATTTTTTGTTTTTTAAATAGATGAATCCAAATACTACTATAGCAGCATCAAAACTTTAATTATACTGTTAAAGGCTGTTTAGAAAAAGGATTTTATTTTGCAAAAAGATTTTGTGGATATTTTGTAGTGGTCATCAGAAATTTGGACTATTGTGGGGGTTATTTCTTTACATTTTATGGTGTTTTCTAAGGGTCAAGGTACATAATTGGAATACTTCTTATGCCCCAAAGGAACTTTGGGATTGCACTGTCCATCCATCCTTCAGTCTGTCTTTTTGGCTTCATGTCTGGTGTATATCTCCGATTTTCTTTGAGGTATAAATTCCAAAATTGGGGTGTAGATGCATCTTGTGATGGGGGAGTAGTTTGTACCATTTTCGGGTAACTTTGATCCTGACCTCTGACCTAGTTTTTAAAAGAATTATGTCCAGAGCATATCTCATATATTATTTGAGGTAGGAATTCCAAATTTTGTGTGTCGATGCATCTTCGGATGACAGAGTGTCACTTACCATCCTTGGGTCACTGTGACCTTGACATCTGACCTATTTTCTAGACTCCACATTGTTCTGGTGCATATCTATCATATCATTTAAGGTCATTGATTTTTGCGCATATGTCCTATATTCTTTGAGGTAGGAATCCAAAAGCTCGTGTGTGCATGTATCTAGAGATGGCGGGGTCTCGAGTACCATTTTTGGGGCACTATGACCTTGACCTTGACCCCTGACCTAGTTTTTAAAATAATCATGTCTAGAGCATACTTATATTATTTGAGGCAGGAATCCAAAATTTGGTGTGTGGGTGCATCTTGGGATGACAGAATGTCATGTACCATCCTTGGATCACTGTAACATTGCACTCTGACCTAGTTTCTAGGATCCCCATTGAGCCTGGTGCATAACTATTGTATTATTTGAGGTAGGGATCCAAAATTTGGTGCGTGTGTATGCATCTTGGAATGGCGGAGTCTCGCGAATCATTTTCGAATCACTGTGACCTTGACATTGACCTCTGGCCTGGTGTTTTAGAATAAATGTTTCCGGAGCGCATCTCTTATATTACTTGAGATAAAAATCCCAAATTCGGTGTGTGGATGCATCTTGGGATAATGGAGTGTCTTATAACATCCTTGGATCATTGTAACATTGACCATTGATTTTTTCCAGAATCTGCATCGAATCTGCATATCTCCTATATTCTTTGGATAAGGAAATTATCCCAAATTTGGTGTGAAGCTGCATCTTTGAATGGTGGAGTGTCGTATACAATTTTTTGCTCACTGTGACCTATACCTCCGACCTAGTTTCTGAAATAATCGTGGCCTGAGTATATCTCATATTATTTGAGGAATTAATCCAATGGTGTGTGTGGATGGGTCTTTGGATGACGGATTGTCACACACCATAATTAGGTTACTATGATCTTGACCTCTGGTCTAAGTTCTAGAATATGCATGGACTCGAGGGCATATCTACTATATTACTTGAGAAAGGAATCCCAAGTTTAGATTGTGGATGGATCCATGGATGGCGGAGTGTTACATAACATTATTGGGTCCCTGTGACCTTGACTTCCTACCTTCTTTCTAGAATAATAGTGTCCTGAGCATATCTCTTGCATTATTTGAGTTAGGAATCTAAAATGTGTTGTGTGGATGCATCCAGAAATGTTGAAGTGTCATGTACCAGGCTTGCTTGGGTTACTGTGACTTTAACCTTGACTTCGTTGCTATAGTAATTGTGTCTGGAGTATATCTCCTATATCATCTAAGGCTTTGATTTGATTTTATTATTTATGTCCTATCAACAATCGTTCAGTTATTTTGGGACGGGTCTTCCTGTGTTGAACCAGTACTAAGCTAGGATTAATGTGTCTTGCACAGAGACACAATGTAGTGACACCGGCGAGGCTGAAACCCGTGCCCCCTCGGTCTTGAGTCAAGCACTCTGCCACTGAACTCCTGCGCTCCCTTATTATCTGAGGTAGGATCCCAAATTTGGTGTGTTGTTGCAACTTGGGATGGCAGAGTGCCATGTATCAGTTTTTGGGTCACTGTGGCAATGACCTCGTTTCTAGAATAATAGTGTCAGGAGCGTATCTCCTATTTTATTTGTATTTGGAATCCCAAATTTGGTGTATGGGTGCATCCTTGAATGGTGGTAAGTCGCGTTCAATTTTGGGTCATTGTGACCTTGACCAATGACCTAGTTTCTAGAATAATCGTGTCTGGAGGATATGTCCATATTTTTATGAGTTAGGAATCCCATATATGGTGTGTGGATTTATCTTATGATGGCATGCATACCATTTTGGGATACTTTGACATTGACATAAAACCTAATTTTTAGGGTTTTCGTGTCTGGAGCATTATCTCCTATATTTTATATAACAAATAACTTTCCTCAAATGCGTCCTGTGCTAGACAAATTCCTTTGGGGGACATTCGTCATGTAACTGTGACATGTCTTGTTTGTATCAAAATTTCAAATAGTTTTGGGGTATGGTTGATAGTCTTGATATTATGGGAGAATAAACAGTAGATACTTGACCCTAGCATACATAACAAGAACTACTGAACCCCCCCCCCCCACACACACACACACACACAACTCATCCCACCCCACCCCTAAGTTATGGCATTACATTGAGTGCTGGCTAGGTAACTTTTGGTATTTTCTGGGTCTCCTGAGCAGTATTGCTAGAAATTTTATAGATTTTAGTCAGGGGCGATCGGGACTCTCGTGCGAATTTGATGCCCATTTATGGTGACCTATACCAAATCAAACTTTAGGGGATAACTAATGAAAATCACCTGGTCACCCATCTGGGTTTCACGTCTGGACGTCATTATGACGTCATCAAAATAGCGTATATTGTATCAGTGCAATTTAAACGGCATGTCCATTGTAGTATATGGGGATCAGGACTTTCTTGCATTGTGTGTGCCAATTTCAGTCGAAATACACCAAATTTAATCTTAGGGGGGGTAAATAATTAAAATTAACATGTCGCCCATATTGTCTTCGCATCAGAACAAAAAGATGACGTCATTGAAATGACGCTTATATGTAAATACCACATATATAGGCATTTTGTCCATTTCCAACGCTTGGAAATAATCCTATAATGAACTGGTAGCCTTATCACCCTTTTAAATCGTAAGATACAAAATATATTCAGATAGGGTGAAGTCAGTTCGAGGGTGGAACGCGAATGCCGTCACGATTGACGAATAAAAAGACAGTGGAGTGAATGAAAAACAAACTGTGTTTTTGATTATAAACGGAGTAAATATAATCTCTTATATATATATATATATATATATATATATATATATATATATATATATATATATATATATATATATATATATATATATATATATATATATATATATATATATATATATATATGTACTACGACCTCTGACCAATGACCTTTAGGTCTTTCTATTTCAAACGATTGATGCAGAATACGTAAAATGAGCCAGTCAGGCTAGAACATAATGTGCATGTCAAAGCTTTTATAGTAAATGTAAATAAATGCCTGAAACTCTTTTTTTCTAGAACAACATATCAATATTGTAAATAGAGTCACGTTTCAAAGCTTTTGATTTATCAGTAGCTCCTTATTCTACACCCAAATAAAAGATAGTGGTAATAATCATTTGCATACAGTATCAACCAAACTCATTATAGTCCGATTTTGACCACTGAATGATCAAAAGTTAGAAGAGTCTACTTAATAGTTCATGATATGGAAATAAGGATAAACCCCTCTACAAGTTACCCATTGTACTTCGATAGCACGGGCAATAGAAAACTGTTACAATTTGCTTTATCTTTCGCATGCTACTAGGTAGAATCGTCTCCAAAGGTCAAAATCGGACAATAAGGCATTCTTGTTGATACGGCTAAAGAAATATCTGAATCCACATTAAATTAGTTGTTCAAAAGTCATAAGCATATTGATCACTGGCAATAGTTTACATAAGTCCTCTTCTGCTCCACAGCAACACAAATCAGTACAATATAAATGGTTTGCTTTGTACTTACACCGAGATGTTTCGCATACAGAAATGCTGCAACAACATTTTATCAGCTGCAGAGGGGTTTCTGGGGCAGGAGGCAACATGAGCGGACCCAGGAATTTTTGTCAATTTTATTTAGTCCTCAGCTTATTTTACAGTTTAAAGAGGGGTTCCAATGGTTTTATTACTGAGAAAACTATACTTATACTTTACAAAGGATCCAGAGGCGGTCCATTACTTTCCGGGGGTGGGGGGGTGTCCAACTTTTTCCAGGGGGAGGGGGGGGGTCCAAATGCTAATTTCTATAGAAACCCATATACGTACTTGTTATTTTCCAGGGGGAGTGTCCGGACCCCTACCCCCCTCTGGATCCGCACATGGGAAATGTTATCATAACGGGACAATATTTAGCACAGTCCGGCCTCTAACCATAGTTGTCAGGCATTGATTTGTCAGGATTAATGACAGGTGAGGTTTTCCAAATGATTCACTGATACTGCGCACGTTTGACACCTTCGAGAAACACAGCTCTTGGAAACAGGTAGTTCTTGCAATTCAGCTTTTTTCTCCAAAACATCCACCACCTCAACGCAGTGAGTCGAACAATATCAGTGACTGGCTAATGCAAAGTAAGAAAGACGGCAAAGATCAGGAATCGATACAATCAAGTTTCATACCTGACACAGGATATCAATGGGAAAGTAAAAAAAAAACTCACAGTTAGACATCACAAACGAGAGCCAAGAGGTCATGACAATTTACAAATATATTACTCTAGTGCATCCGCCACAGTGCTTTCTAAGTGCACTGAGCCGAGGTGAAAGAATGCTTCGTGGATAGAGTCTCCAGCATAGCTAAATGCCTGCCAATATGATTTCTTGCTCTTTCCTGACATTGAACTAGTTAATACCAGCATCTGAAAGTGCATGGAATTCGATCAGAGCCCTGGTTGTGGCATCATGACACATTGACATCTTTAATAAGTGTCCTGATCTTAGAAACTTGATTATATATGCGCAAGACTGTTTAAGAAATGTAAAATATCAACACTCTGCAATTGTTTTATATGTGTTTTATTTAAGCGGCGAAAACAAAATTTGCTCCTCTGCAAAACTGGGGGTAGGGATGTGCATTAGCTCATATAAGACAAAATATTTAAGATAGGAAAGCAGACTTTGGTTTTGTATTCGTCAATTGAGTATATGTTTGTTAAACCTAATCTAAAACGGTTTGAAACCAACTCAGATCAGTTGTTAAACTAAATGACGATAGCCACAATTACCACTTTTGAATTATAATTAAGTTCATGTAACGCACATAATACAACATGTAGCCGTATTTATGTTAAACAGCTGTCATATGTAGTAAAGACATCCAGTAATTTGCAGACTATACGAATGTTCATTGATTAGCTAGTTTTAATGTCTTCTTTCTGTACCTCAAACTTTCAATTTTCTTATTCTCAAATTGATAAAATAACATATGCAACAAGCCGATACAGGCTAACACCCATGCTTACAGTGTGCAAACATCTCCTATTCGACGCACCTTGAATCGGTACATACGATAGAATATGTCTAAAAGGGTTTGGGATGGAGCAGGTCATTACTCAGCTTGCAGTCAAAATCTTGTTTGATGATTATTCTGGTTTTAATGATATGAGGAGGACAATTATTTTACTAGAGAAGCAGAAATAATAATCGATATTGTACATGTATATGACTTTGATAAGGCTTGGTTAAGAATATTTACATTAGAAAGGGACATTTACTAAATTGTACTGTTTAAATGTGAAAAGATTATTTCCTATTTCCTCTAGGATGTATCTTTATTTTAGAATTATTCATATTAAGAAATATTGAAAACAAATATTCATAACATCTGTAACAAAGGTACAGGGGCTTAATAATCACCAATACCTAAGATTTAGGCACCAGAGGCTAGAGACTTTAGCTAGGAAAACATGCGAATTATATTCAATTTTTCCTAAAATATCATTTCTTACATCAAGTCAATGTCCTTGCTCATTTATTATGTCATGTAACATATGTTACAGCCTTTAACAAGTGATTCATTCTTGTTGTCTAACCTGCAAAATCTATAATTCTTTACAATATGAGCAAGACAATCCCAAAAATGCAAGATATCCAACAGCAGCAAATGTTTTCATATATTTTTACTTAAATGATGCCTACGAAATCTGGCTCCTTAAAATTGGGTGTAGCCTTTGGGTTGTTTTTATCATTGCTCGTATAAGACACTTTATTTAAAGTATAAAAGCATACTTTGGATTTTCTCTAACCCAAATGAGTTTGTTAGTATAAAATGATCAAAACATTTTCGAAAATGCACATATCAGTTAAAAAGTAAAAATGATATTGGTCACAATTTCATGTTTAAAGGGTAATCTAATTAAAGTAACGCACATTACACCACAGGAAGCTGTATTTTTGCTCCAAAAGAATTTATAAGTAGCTAAAGTAGTCAATATGCAGACCATATGAGTGTAATTTAAATAATTAGCCTTCTTTCTGTAGCTCAAACTTTTAATTTTCTTTTTTTTCTAAATCTAATATGGTAACATATGTAACAGGCTGTCAGAGACTAACGCCTCGGCGAACATAGTGCAAACATCTATTAAAAGACGCAGCTTGAAATCCACCTTCAGATAGGATAAGTTTGCGAAATTCCCAAGTGGGGGCAATAACATTCTCAGCCATCAGTCTAAAGGTGCCCCAATAAGCTAGGTATTTATAGGAAATCTGCGGTATTTTGCATGCAACATATAGTTACCGAGAAATAATTCATTGTCAAAGTCAGGTAAAGCATTGATGTAACCATCATATGACTAAAATAATTGATATTATGTTAAAAAAGGCGTTCGTACAGGATAAATATGACCATACCAACACAAACCATAGCTTTTATTAACGAGCAGTTTCTCATTATGGTCGCCATGTTTATGACGTCATAACTAGCCTCAGACGCGGATTTGAGTTGGGTGACCACCTTTAAATCAAAGGTAAAACTCCATTGAAGGTTTTGATATAGGTCACCATAAATCGGCACACAATTCGCACGGGACCTATTTTTTGTCCCTAAGGGCCCTGACTGTTTGTGGGGGTTCCGCGAATGTGAATATTCAAGAGGAAACTTGATATATTTGGCATAACCTGCCATGGCTCATTGATTTCTTTGCTTTCTTCTAGGTCACATATATACGGAATGTCTTGAAATCTAACCAATCATGTCTGAAGGCATGACCTAGTTCTGGAATCGAAGAGATATCACAATGACGACTCTAGAAGGGCGACTTAGAGACCCAGAATACCGTAACTGGGTAAAATCAACACTCTGTCTACAGTACACAAGAGATGGACTCATGCCATTCACTGACCTGAAAAGCTTGGAACTTAACAAGACTGTCATCCAAAAGCTGCATCAAAGCGGAAACCGATCATTGTTTAATCTGTGTCCGACTATTGCATTTGACCATCGAAGGAAGTCAGTAACCTGTTGTGCAGACTGCAACGACATTTTGAAGGAGGTGATGAACTACCGAACTAGGAATCTCAGTCTCAACTTGTTGAATTCAGACCCAACCCAACTGTTACATCAGCCTTGGCAGGTTGCTAAGTTGTTTATGAATGCAGGACAAGATGTCTCTAGTACTGGTCCACACAACACGGACATAAGTGGGCTGCTAAACTTTATTGACCACTGCACTGTGCCAAAGAGATATATTACCAACCAGCACAACTTAAAGAAGGTAAACATAAATGCCATAGATCTTGAGAGCAATAATTCTTTTAACACATTCGGCTTAGCCATGATCAGATGCTCTTTTTGTACCAACAGCTTGTTATAAGTTCCTGTGATACAGAAAATAATGTAAAAACACTTTATTTTTGTTTCAGAGAAGTGCTAAGGGATTGTTTAAAGAGGACAAATAACATTGAACATCATTGACATAGCTGGTTTTTGGCATCAGAGCATACAATGGTCAAAAAATGCTTGAAAAATACTGTTATGCTGTTTAATTTGAAAAAGAAAAGTTTTTAACTAACAACTCCATACCAATTTCTTTAAATGTACAGAAAATGATATCAATTTTTATATAATAAAGACCGTCCTCATTCTTTGTTGGTTAAATTACCAAGCTATGTCAAATAGTGCCAAAATGGCATCTAAAAGACCAAATGCCTACTTTGTTATATATTTTTCAAATTTGGGAAGTATCAGATAGCACAGCACTCTTAATCGTAGCAGATATGTTTTAAATACCATTGGTTTAGTGAATCGTGAAGTATAAAATACCAGCTAATGAGTTTGTATAACATTAATTATCTAAGAAAACAAATAAATCTACAGTTTTCATTAGGATGGTATGTTGTAAAATGGTCCAAAAATATGTCCAGTCCGTAGACACCCTTGTTTTTATTGAAGACTTTGAAAGATTAAGGTCATAATTATGTGTGCGATACAAGTGGGTATCAGGACTAAGTTAACACTTAAATAGAAAGATTGTTTGCAATAGAAAGTATTCAGGAGTCATTGAATGCAAAAATGTGCTGTCCGTAGACGCGTCCTGTCCGTAGACACTAATATCTAAATTAATATCAAGAAGCAAAATTACTCTTGTTTTGATTTAATTTAAATCATATCTGATTTTACACCTGCCTTTTTCTTAAGAAAAAAAGTTTATAAATTTCTTACCAAAGACAGTCTGTCGTCCGTCGGTCATTCTGTCAGGTTTCTTGTGAATGCATCTCCTCCTAAACCGTTAAACATAGCAACTGCAAACTTTGCAGGTGAATAGATCACATGATGTAGAAGACAAAACATTATGTGTGACCTTGAACTTGGGGTTTGGGTCAACGTCAAAGGTCAAATTATGTATTTTCTTGTAATTGCATCTCCTCCTTAACCATTTGATGTAATTGCTTCAAACTTTAGAAGTGCATAGGTCACATAATGTAGAGGGTACTGGACAATTTTTCCTGTGACCTTGACCCTTAGGTCAAGGCCAATTATTGTATTTTCCTGTAAATGCATCTCCTCCTTAACACATTCAACCTCTGCATGTGTATACCTCACTTAATGTTGAGGGTACGAGGCAACACTTCATACTACCTTGAACCCAAGGTCAAGGTCAAGGCGAAATAATGTCCTTTCTTGTAAATGCATCTTCTCCTAAACTATTAGACGTAGCAACTTAAAATTTTGCAGGTACATAGGTCATATGATGGTAGAGTATTGGGCAACATCTTATGTATGCTTGACGTCAAGGTCATATTATAATGTTTTTTCTTGGAAATGCATCTCCTCCTTAACCGTTGGACATGGCAACTTCAAACTTTGCAGGTGCATAGGTGAACTGATGTAGGAGGTACTGGGCAACATTTTGTGTAACCTTGGCCCCAAGGTAAAGGTCAAAGGTAAAGAACCGCGTATTTGCAATGGGGTACCATCTACTGCTACTCTAGTTTTTTTACCTTATAATAAATACTTTGAAATACACTTAGATTTTGGAAAGAAAACTGTATAATTTCTCTCTAACTAATGAGAAATAGTCATTTCAGAAGTAATGATGTTGTCTTTACAAAATCTAGATGTAATTCAAAGTAATCACCAGAAAACAGAAAACATTCCTATCTGATGAAGATCGAATCAGTGGTAGTTTCTCTTCTTAATATTCATATAGCCTTTGTGTCCAAGGACAAGACATGCCTAGGGACAAGACATTTTTATATTCAAAGACAGTTAAAATCTTTCTGTTCTGAACAATCCTTGTAATTCATATCACCCACTTGTATCTCAAACATAAAGATCACCTCAATCCTTCAATAAAAAAAGGTGTCTAAAACTGGACAGTTTTTTACCATTTAACACCATAGGAACTGCAAGAAAAATGACAACTGTATTTATATCCTTCCTGACATACTTAATGCTATACAAACTCATTTACTGGTTCGTTTAACTTCACAATGCACTAAACCAATTGAGCCAGTGCATGAGATTTCCAACAATGTTGTATTTGCGACCAGCAAAGCCTCGGATCAGCCTGCGCATACGCGCGGTCTGACCAGAGCCTTTGCTAGTCGCTTGAGTATTCTATGATTGTTAAGCTACTGACTAAACACCATTTGGAGTTTCTAAGCTTAAAAGGAGGCTGCAGCGGCTTGTCTGAGTCTACACATGTCAAAATACCACATTGTTGGAAATCACATGCGCTGGCTCAACTGTAATCCAAAAACATATCTGCCTTGGTTAAAGGTGCTGTGCTATATAGCACTAGTACTGAATTTGGAAAATATATAAGACAGAAGACATTTGGTCTTTTGATGCCATTTATGTTCTAGTTGATATAGCTTGATAAATTAACAGGCAAAAGAAAGAAGACAATCAATTTCATATAGAAAATGATATCAAGTACTGATTATTTAAAAAAATGAGAAATGGATGTGTAACTATTTGTTGAAAACAGTACTTTTCAAATGGAACAGTTTAACAGCACTTTTCAAGCATTTTTTTTAACTATTTTATGCGCTGATTTTTGTTTGATTTGATTCTTTACGCCCAGTTAATAATTTTTCAGATATGTCGGGAAGGATCTGCCTGGGTTGAACCAGTACTTAGTAAGGAGGACACAGCGCAGTGACTCGGGTTAGGCTGGAACCCACAACCCCTCGGTCTTGAGTCAAACGTTCTACCACTGAGCCTCTGTGCTCCCTTTATGACGTTCAGTGCTGTTTGCCCTCTGAATATAGTCCCTTAGCATTCCGCTTAAGCAAAGTTAAAGTATTTACACACTTTTGTCTGCAACACAGAAGCGTATAACAAGCTCAGTGTAAAAAAAAAACTGCATACTGCTTCAAGTTGTGATTTAATATCACTCCAAAAACAAAATAAAAACTCACAAGTGATGCATATTCTATCCTCTGGAGATATTACTTATTTTGTTTATCATTTTGAGACATAAAAAGGTTATCATGTATGCTTACAGAGTTTAATTTGCAACAGGTAACTATAATGTCCTGTCCATAGACGTTTAGGCTAAATTTCAGAGACCATTTATGAAACCCTATATCTTTACAGCTAGACGACTTAGAATAGCAGCCAAAACCTCTCTGGATTTGTTGTATGCTCTTGTTTGTCATTATGTATCATGTGAATAGAACATTTCCTTTATAACAGATTTATAGCAACTGATAGGAGTCATCTCTTTGAGTTTTTATAGAATTTTGTAATTTCATTGGCAAAGAAAACATAAAAATGAACGTCACACCATTTATTTTGATGCCAAAATTTTCCATATGTTAGGCCTTTCAAAACATAAGAACATACGAGTATGGATTTATCTTGAGTGAAAAAAATTACTCATATTATGATAGTAATGTGTCTTCTTTTTTTCCTTACAACATCCTCTTTCAACCAAAAATTTGCGAGTCAGTACTTTCGTTAATCTATAATACCAACCCGGTTTAAGAAAATATAAAGTATATGAAATGTGAAAATGCATGCAAAAAGTGGATTGAAAGAGCTTTATTTTTGTCCTCCGATGAAACAAAAATTTGCTTCTGATTGTGGCTGAGCCGATTATCATTGTAGAAGCTTCTAAAATGTCCCTTATTCAATAACTAGAGTTGGCATGGTACACTGTACAGTCATACTTATTAAGCCAGCATGCTAAGCTGCATTCCATTTTGGCTACCATAGGCTGACCTCAATAATTTGGCCGAAACATCGTTAATAGCGCATTTTGGCAACTTTCATCAATAGCTGGACTCAATACATTAGAAATCAAATAAAAACAATACCTAGTGTGACATTTTGGAAACTTGCCATATCACGAAACAATCAACCGTCGGTGGGCGAAAATCTGCAAAACTCTGCATGTGCCAAAAAAATGAAAAAATATTCACTCCTATACTCACACTGCTAACAACAGGTGTAGAGATGCAATGAAACTTCAATGGTTTTACCACATCAAATGTTGATGATAAAAAGGTACATGAGACAGGATGCGTTAGTTATTTTCGATATGATAGTATCTACAGCCGTGTACCAAGGTGTTCTGAGAAATCAGCAAATAATGATATGTTTAAATTCATTTTCTACTATGGAATGCATTTGATTTGTTCAAGTCTTCGAGTTGTTGTGTCTCGAATACAAATGCCAAACTTTAAGAATTTTGTAAGTTCTTTCTCTGGCTTATTTTGCCATTGAAGAACAGGGCTGCCGAAGTGTATATTTGCGTGTGCGTGTTTTTGATAACTGTTACCCAGTGTGGGGAATCCAGGTGACCTTTTGGTCAGGAACGCGAAATTTTTTTGGGAAAAATCCTCGCTTCAAGGTAAGATTTTTCGATATATCTCTCGTTAAACCTAACGGATTTTATTCAAACGTAGTGCAGAGAAGAACCCAGATCGAGTTCTGTAAGCGGTGTTATTGATAATCTTAAGTCTGATCTGGTTCTTGAGATCATTCAAAAACAATTTTTCCTCGTCATTTCGGCTTCAGAGATCATATCCACGAATTGGGACAAAATTCTCTCTTCCACTAGTTTTACTTGGATTTAAGTCATAGTCTTGATAGCAACATGTCCTAACAAACACAGAAACACTTATCTGACAAACATTTCGGTTATAGATGGCTCGTTCTAATAAGCGCTTTTAGAATTGATCAAGAACACAATTTAAAATACGATGATTATATCCATGGAATGAAAATGATCATGAACACAAAATAAAACGACGAATATAGCACTCCATGGTCCGTTTTATATGGTGCTGTGCCCTGATGTGAGGCTTCATGGTTGTGCAGACCTGAGATACTGTGATACCCCTTACCACAGTATCTGCACACACATGGTGCACTGGAACTCATTCTGAAATTAAAGACATTCTGGTTTAATGAGTTTGAACAACTATAATTATTATAGTAAAAGGTGCACATTATGTCAGTCGGTAGATGGGTGGCATTGTTTCATAACAGTAATTTGCTACAATTTCATCTCAATTTATAACTTAAAGAATGGGATGGACACTTTGCAGAGTAGCCAGAAATAGGCAATGTGATAGATATGGAATTGCTCCCCCAAGGGGACTTGATTCATATAGCTCAATGTCTTTAAAGTGTTTTTGAAGCATGTTAGCCCCCTGACAAGTGTAACCTAAGCCTGTAACATCCTGTTACGTACGTTACCCACTAAAATTCGTTCAAATTACTTTGAAAGTTTTACATTTCTATAAAGCCTAATCATAAAGCAACTAAACCATATTATTTAAAAACAAAATTATGCCATCTACGATGTTATTTACGTGACATTTTGCATTTCTACCCTATTTTAGGAAAGTATTATGCCGGTTGTTTCTTCTGAAATGTTTTTTACTGATTATTCGGTCTAGTTTTTAATGCTGCCCCAAAGACAATTAACTCACCTTCCAAAAACTGCAAAGATCAGCTCCCTTTCTTTTAAGACTATATTTTGTGGACATTTAAAAATAGCTACCACTTTATTATTTTTCAATACTAACAAACACATTTTCGCTAAAAAGCATGGAATAGAGCCATGTCATTTAAAAATATATATTTAGCTGGCATGTTATGACAGTGCTTACCAGCAGTAAATTGTACTTGATAGTATCGATTCCTGATCTTTGCACCCCTACTTACTTTGAGTAGCATACTAATCTTGAAACCATAAAGCAGATAGTAACATATTTAACATCTATAAATCTGCTTATGGAACTGGAGGGAATTCCATAAGCAGATCTTTTGGACATTACGTATGTTACTATTTGGTATTGAGGAGTAATTTTGAACACTATGATTTTCTAAAGCTACATTAGATGTGTTTAAGAGTACAATATGCAAAATGGCTCATAATAGCTTCCAGCAGTTGGGGCTTCAATATATTACAGCCATGTATACTCTGTTACCCTATAATTGTCTCAAGTTCTATTGTGCAAAAACAAAATTAAATCTAATTCTTAGTCATGGACATTCTCATTGCATTGAAAGCGCTTAAATAAATACAGCCAAGTAGGAAAGACATCAAAGATTAGGAATTAATACAATCAAGTACCAAACCTGTCCCAAGATACCAAATAGGAAGTAACAAAATTACAATAAACATCAAAAACAAGAGCAAAACGTCAGCTCTTTTCCTTCAGGTGACCACAAGGCAGCAATGAACAGATGTGATAGCATGAAAAAACACAAGACATAAATTACACAAATTATCCACAAAAGAAGTACTACATTGGAACGTCAGTAAAGATAATATTTGCTAACTCATATGAAGTTAATGGATTACCCTGCAATATCAAAGTTTACTACGCTACCCTAAAAATCTTGCATGACAATATCATTTTTTATCCAAAGCAAATGACTGGCAGTATAATTGTAATTAAAAAAGGCATCTATTTAAACAGTATTATACCTTATTTTTTGTATTTACCGTTTAATTACAATAAAAGCACTACATGAGATTAAACTACTAATGGAACTACTTTGGTTTGATTTAATGTAAAGAATAAATCAAATAAGCAGCATATTTGATTTTGATACTTATTGCTGTGCGACACAATAAAGGCTCAGTCGAGCATGTGCAAATGTGTTGATTCGCCAGTCACCACAGTTGTATTCAATAAACAATGAAAGGTATGCTGAAGATATACTAAAATCATTTTTAAAGCTAAATATAAATTAATGTGTCATCATCTGTATATGCAAATGTGGGTATATAATTTGATATAGGGATAGTCTCTTTAAAATGTAACTGATTACAGACAATTATAATGCATAGTATTAAAAGTAACATGTATAAAAAAAATTATTCTACCAGCTTAAAGATGCTAAATTCTATATGAACTGTAAGCAAATATTTTTTTTGTAATTAGCAGGTTTGAGTCATAAATGAACTTAAATATGAAAGGAAATTAGCCTGTATTATGTTGCTTGCTATGTTTGTACAATGTGAGCAACAGTTAATGAGTACACAAAACTACTCAGTTGCTCTTACTGATTGAAGCAAACTTACAGTGAAACCAGAGAAACACTTTACACCCTTGTGCATATGGGTTGCACATGGGTTGCACTACAGGTGAACTAGCGTTGAGCGATGAGTTGCACACCAGTCTCAAACCCTAGTGCACCTGAAGTGCAAAGCTATCAGTGATGAACTACATCTTTAATAAGCTGTGTTTTTATAATTCTCAAACCGTATTGCACCTGTAGTGTACGCTTGGTGTTATCTGCTAGAAGTCTTGAAAAGAAAGAAGATACAAACTGCTTTTTTGCTACATATTCCAGCTAAACCTCCTTTTTATGGTTCAGTTAATTTTACTTAATTGATTATTATTATTCTGTTAAATTTCTGTTAAATTATGTTTTGCTATTGTTTCAATTTTAATGGCTAAACCGATATATATTTATTTAAATTGATTAACTAATTAATCATTCATTTATTTTCAATCTTTAATCTATTTGATTTATGTTCCATTTAAATGTAGATTTAAGCTTTTTATATCTATTTATTCAAACGGGTATAAGCCTAGCATCTATTATTTGGGACACATGAAAACAGTGGCGACCCAGATCGGATGCCTCAAAATGTAGCATTTGATCAGGGTCTCCACTGTTTGCTAACAGAAAGTTCAAATAGAATTTGATCAAAAATTGAAAAATACCACTGAATACCACCAAATGAACTGGTCCAAATGACAAAAGTGGGAAATTCCACTCTGCTTAAATGGATTAACCATAATTGTGCCTCACACCTGTTCATGTTATTAATCTTGACACCTAATAAAATGAGCCTTTTATCACCTAGTTGGTCAGTCTAGATTATTAAAATTTAAAGTGCTAACCCTTCGCTTGTATTAATGCTAGTTGGAATGATGCTGATTTTTTTTTAAAAAAAACTGTCAAAACATATTCAGGAATATTGTCAGAGTTTCACTAAGATCCCAGATCAGGCCCTTTGTTTTATCAATTTCACTTGTTTCTCTTTTAGATGTTGTATTCATATTTAGAATTTCAATCTTTATTTGTTTTGGTGTCTATTTCTTATCACTTTACGGCCTACATGCAAGGCCGTGGCGGCAGTATGGGCCAAACCACTTTTTTGGGCAAAAAAGGTTTAAGCCTGACCACTTTTTTGGCTAAAGTCGGGTCATTTTTTCAGTTTCCTCTAGCCTTATTTTCTAATATAATGACCAAAGCTTGATTATTAATTGATAACTGAAGCGTGAATAGATCTATATTTCGCCTGCCCCAGGGTGTGAAAGGCGGTCTTATAAAACAAGATTAAGAAACTGACACCTGTGTTAAAGAGGGTAACTATAATTAAAGGATTATCGTTTGGAGTGTGGGTGCACCAAAAGCCATAGATCCTAGGTCCGTGATAAGGCCGACCAGGAACCGAAAAAATAATATAATGCTGTATTCCACAATGTAACATTTCAATAAAATGTAATTTCATGTTTGTCTGTATTATTGTTGTAGAGTGCGTAGCCTGATCGGTATAGAATCATGGGTCTAGATATATCAGTAAGATATTTGAATATTTTCTTATCCATCGGTTTTAACATTAATTTTGTTTGGGTGCTCAAAAGAACCATCTCATTGAGATGTTTTTTTTAGTATCCACAACATATGCTTTGGTAGACATTTAAACATGTGTTTGGGTGCTCATAACAACCGTCTCATTGAGACAGTTCTTTGAGTACCCACAGCATGTTTTGGTTGAGAAATAGGAAAATTATTTTTAAATACACTCTCTTATCGAGATGCCTGGGAATGCTGTTCATGTGTATAGGCCTATGTATAGAACTGAGGAAAAAAAACACAACAACGACGAAAAACAACAACAGATATACGGTAAATGTTCTAAAATTTCGAACACTCTAAAATTACGAACACCTTAAATTATCATCGGAAATAATTTTTAAAACATCCTAAAAAATCGAACACTGCCCTTTTTCGGAAAAGTGAATTTCTAAAATTACGAACACACGTTATTTTCGGCAGAAATCGATGTCCGTTTATCTGTTTGTCCCATCTGTGTTCGGTATACTTCTACCGTACAGCACGTGAGCGGTATCGACATTTGGAAGGTTCCATTCTACTTAGATGGGTAATCTGGCACGTGACGTTCTATTTCGCATGCCAGCGCGCGCCGTTATACATTATTCAAGGTCACCAGCATTGACGAACTTGATGCACAGACAAGTTCCTGCAACGATTCTGAAACTGCTTTGACTAACCCTATTGAGTATATGTATCCACCCAAATGGCTGAGATTATTATTTATGACCAGAGGTCGCGATTCAGCTAATTGTACGTGAGATATGCACGTTGACACACGCATAGTGTGCTGTGACACGTACTCGTTTTTTTTTCTAAAGAGAGAGAGTTGCGGAAAATGAGACGATCACTTAGGAGAATGAAATAAGTTGATGTATAGTGATTGCCTTGGACGTTTGGAACACAAGGGGTCATTCGGTTTCGTGCAAAATGCAGAGAAAATCGTGCAAGTCGCATGTTTTTTTCTCACTGAGACATCCAATGCGGAAAATAAAGGCATCGTACAGTATATTTAATATATACCGACATGCCTGCAAGAACTCACACGTGGTCATCATCTCATTTTTATTCACGGTACATTACCGTTAACTTAAGGCTTAAATATGTGTGATTCTCAGGTTATCCGACGGACACGCCCTCCCCTCCCCTCCCTTTTAAGCATTTTCATATGGGACAATATCAGCTGTTATCAATTTTATCTGCCCGATTATCTCCCTTAAATATTGACCACTCTCGCAACTTACCTGTTGAAATCTGTGGCATCAATTACACAGAAAAGTATACAAACCTTTAAATAAATCATTAATAACTAACTTATTATTAAGTTGTCATTATTTTATAAGCTATCAAAAGAAAATTTAATGTTTTATCTTTACAATGATATAAACAAATATGAAATAACTTAATATTTAGTTTTGTCAAATTGTTCATCTTTTTAACTGGTAAAATCCCATTCATTTCAATGTAAATTGAATGAAAATGCTGAGGGTGAGCATTTTATGACCCAAAAATAATCATATTCTGATATTTTTCCAATTTTTTATAAGTTATAAATGGTATCTCTATCATCCAACAATATCAACAATATAAGTTTCATAGAAATAAATTACATTTTAGTTCTGTCATTTTTAGGTTGAAAATTGAGTTTAAGCGCCTTCTTGCCAAAGCGGAGAAAATGTCTAAGTTCAAATATTGTGGATCTGTAATGCTTCCGCGATATGCGATATGCTTGCTTAGATAATGTTGAGAAATCTTAACAGCATTTTAAAAGAAAGGGGAAACTTGGCTGATTGGGAGACATGATTATGAAAAAAAATCTTAATTTTAGTAAAATTAAGAAAATAAAAATAATCATATCTTATCGCGGAATTAAAAATGATTTTATTACAAGTTGCTTCAATTTATTTTTTAATTTTTATCTTAAGTATAACAATATTATTATTATTATTATTATTATTATTATTATTATTATTATTATTAACATTATTTAACCTTCTGTTATAATTCATTGTTGTGACTGACTCGAGACCGAGAGGCCATGGGTTCGAGCCTCACTGGCGCCACTGCATTGTGGTCCTTGAGCAAGACACATTTATCATAGCTTAGTACTAGTTCAACCCAGGAAGACCCGTCCCTGTTAAACTGAAAGATTGTTCATGGGACGTAAAGAATCAAATCAAACAAATTATTTAACATACTTGCCTATTTATAGCAAAAATTATTTGAAGAGAATATTCGGACTTCTGTCTCACATCAGATAGGCGGCAATCGAAACTACTTATCCTATCGACGAACGTAGATCAAAATAAAGCTAAAAACAGCGTTTTCGATTGCTATTTTTCGCCCGACTGGTGACAAATGGCAATCGAAAACACTGTTTCTTACCATTTTTGATCCACGGTCGTCGATTGTTAAGAGTGTTTTCGATTGCCACCTATCCGGTGCAATTCTGGTGACAAACGATTTTGAGAAGCTTAGAACGGGATATCCGATAATCCCAGGTGTCAGATATTCCCTGGGGCTATAGGTCTTATCTTGGTCCTAATAAAATACTGCTTTTACGGTTTTGGAAGAAATAAATAAAACACCCCGCATATCGCTGAAATAAAAATAAAAGTTTTATTTCAAGTTGTTTTTAAGTTAAAGGATTTCCCAGTGCAGCAATATGTCCAAGCAGGGCACTTCTATCATTATAATTCTATGCGTGTGCTCTTTTCTTGAACACAGCTTGGACCCGAGCATGAAATCAACTTGCGCGGAGCCCCATATGAGCTTGTAAAGACCCTGCTGGTACTTATGACAGATGTGATCAGCGAAGGCTCAGGAGAGCATGTGTGTATGCACAATTTTGTCAGGGTCTCGCGTACTAATAAAGTTTAAAGTGGATGAAGACTAGCCAAATAAGAATTCAAGACATCTACGTACATTATCTTTAAACTACTTGTCAGCGGTTTTAATCAAATTCCTCAACATGGAACGTTTTAACAAACTGTTGAGCCGATCGCGGCGTCTGTTTGTCCTCATGAAACTGCACATGGAAGGTCCTACGAGTGCATTATCGGTATAATGTACGCACAGACGCACATACATGTACCAAGAAATATATTGATTGTAGCATGATTCTGCATCTTGATGAATTGAATATTTACATATTTAATTTCATGAAATAAGCCAGCTATGCGAGCAGCGAAGGCTCAGACGAGCCTGCGCACCCACGGAAAATCGCCAGCGCCTTAACTGCCCACAAACACATAGAAGAAATGCATGCCGTGGCTGTGAAATTTAAAATCAGTAAAGCCCTTAAGATGATGGGGACATCTCGGAATTCGCTTTGTTTACCACACGTCTGTAGATGTATGTACCCCGACTTTGTTACATGCGAAGATCAGTCTGCGCACCGCACAGCCTTATCAGCACCTTTGTTTCTAGAACAAAACATTAAACATTTTGTCGGGCCAGATCTGGGCCCAACTGTCTGCTAAATTAGATTGTCACAGCCTCTTTGGGGGGGGGGGGGGGGTGTGGGCCCGGTACTGCTAATAGTATCAGCCGCGGGGGGGGGGGGGCTGGGCCCGGTACTGCTAATAGCATCAGCCGCAGACAAAGGGACAGGGTAATGGTTCACGGACATGGTTTCAGTTCAAAGAAGCCGACTATCAGACCACGTGTTGTTGTTGTTTTAAGACTCTGGTAGCATGCGGTGGGAATTGGCGCACGAAAACGGACTTAGCACACCAAACATAATTGCCTAGCTGTGTCTCCTTTTCATGGGTTTGCATGAAAAAAAACCCACAATTACAATGAACTCGAGCATGAACGGCGCACTGCTTGCATGAAAAACTAGATTTGTGGTACTTGTCTGAATTTTTCCTTTTCTTTGAGATATGAAAGTACCCAGCGTATCTTACGCATCGGCTCGAGGCCAATATATCATAAATTGAGCCGCGACACAGTGTGGCATTCTGACGAGTGTAGGCTCAGACGAGCCTGTGCAGCCTCCTTTTAAGCTCACAAACTCCAAACGATGTTCAGTCAGTAGCTTAACACTCATAGAATATTCAAGCGACTAGCAAAGGCTCTGATCAGACTGCGCATATGCGCAGGCTGATCTGGGGCTTTGCTGATTGTTGGAAATCTCATGTCACGGCTCAATTATATTATTTCGAGGCATCGGACGCAAAGTCGGACATTAATTCTTGCTCGGACCCAGTATGTTTATTGGGTCCGAGATTCTTGCCCCTGATTCGGTTTGGCAAGACCTCGGAGATCTTCTGGATCCAAACTATTTTCAAACTTTGAAAGCAGGTGGGAGAGAGAGAGACTAGCGCTTGCATACGAATCTCTTGTAATCTCGAAAAATATCATGAATGGGTGCTGAAAAGCTTCTCGTGCGCATCGGCTTTTGCACGACAAAGTCGGATATTCGACGGTATTGATGCTTTGTATGCTTTCTATCGATTCCCAAATGTTTAAATTGACAAAACATTCTTTCCTGAATTCCATTCGTATCTGATCTGGATCCGAACTCTGACAACGTTTTTTTTTCTTTTTTAAGGGAAAGAAGATCCAAATATCATCAAAAGCGGGCCATCATCGGCCCGCCAGCGAAGCGCCTTTTAATGGCGTTTCGCTGGCGTGCCAATGATGGCCCAACGTTGAATGCTGGCTTGGTTGTTCTGAGAATTTCAGGGGATTCGATCTAGTATTGCTAAGGGGTCCGGACCCCCTGTCCCCCCTCTGGATCCGCGCATGGGACCGGACAATGTATACACTTATTGAGATATACTGAAAATCCATTTTATCGTGCGCATCGGCTTTTGTACAACACTTTGCATACTTTCTATCGCATGCACAAGTTTTTTAAATTGACGAAACATTCTTTCTTGAATCATTTTGGGTCTGATCTGGATCCAAACCGTTTTTGCAAATGTAAATAGAGAGAGAAAGAGAGAGAGACTGGTACATGCACGTCATTTCGGGAAAACCAAAGTGCATCGACAGATCGACAAGTAGAGAGAGAGAGAGAGAGAGAGAGAGAGAGAGAGAGAGAGAGAGAGAGAGAGAGAGATGTGTTCTTTTTGAAGTTCGTCATTTTTTTAACTACGTATTTCAAAGCTTCGTGTATATCTTTGCAAAAGATTCTGATCGACGAGGTGTCCTTGAGTGACTGTATTACATTATAAACAACATTTGCGCAGATGGAGAGCAAGCGAAAGCGTTTTTGTTTTCTGAAGGAAGAACGAAAGTGTAGCGATTCATCGGTTGTTCGAGGTTAAATAAGTAGACTTTAACGACTTGTAAGTAAATTGAGTGACATAACATGCACGTGCCTGGCTCTCGACTTGGCAATTACCGCACGTGCTGGACATTTTACTGACTCAGTATTGTGGATTTAAAGATAGATGAGAATTGTTGTAAACAAATACTGGCAATTTTACCTTGATTTTGGGCGTGCAGGTAGTCTCAGTTTACAGTTATATTGAACCTACCACAGATTACTGCATATGCGCTAACAGTGAATAGTCATGTTTTACCTGTTTATAAGAAAAATAGGATTGCCTCATTACTATGCATCTTTGAAACTATAATACGCGGTTGAAAAGAAAAATGAGAAGATAGCGCAGAATCATATCGCCGTGTTTTCAACACGTAACCGTCGTTAAACAACACGTATACCACATTTTTAAATGCATATATACCGTTTTTGCTCATGCTAAAGACCACATTCTAAAATTACGAACACAAGCTCTTTTTCCGAAACGTAATTTCTAAAATTACGAACAGCGGAAAAAAAAAATATTTTTTAGTGTTCGAAATTTTAGAACATTTACCGTATGTATAATGAATACTAGCTGTTGCTTTTAGAAACGTTCAATGTAGATGCCACCGCCTGATGAGATGAAACCTACCAAGGGGTCGAAATATTTGTTAATACATTTATGGTGGGGGTTCAAAAAAAGCTGTCGTAAGCATTTGAAATACAGCTACTGCTTGTAAAATAAGCTTGTTTTCACAAGAAATCCGCGCACTTTGTTCAGCGCCTTTATTATTCGCTTATTGGAAAGTATCATATCTAGACTTGCTACTAGCGAGATTTCATATTTCTAGCTAGTCTCTGTAGCCTAGCAGGCTGGTTTGAATCATGTTTTTGGAAATCCCGAAGACAGATATTCTCGTGACGAGGCCCATTGGTGCAAAAATTCCAAATTTGAAATTCAGCACTTTTTTTGTCTGAGTCTGAGCTTATGTTCAGACGAAGCTTGCATTCATAAAGTAGGGATGTAGATGAGGGCTGACCGAAAATTAGACCATAAGCTCGGAGGGTCATAGCCAAATAACCTAGTATGAGCACAATAGTATAGGATCAGCCTGCTTATGAAAGAACAATCTGACCAGGGACTGTTTGTTTACTGTCTTCCACATTGATTGTTTGTCACTAGGATACAATCGTCTAGATCATCAATTGGAAGATTCCATTTTAAAATATCGGCACAAAACATACATAATTGACAGGATTTAATTGTATCACGTTTTATTGCTCAAAATTAATTGACACTGATTCACACTTAATCTCCAATCAAAAAATAATCGGCTCATTGAACAGAGGGAGACTTTCGGGTCTGTGTTTTATAATGTAAGATTAGAGAGTAAGAAAAAAATCCTATTTTGGAGTATCATCTAATCCGATTTTATAAGAGTATTTGTTTTCAATAAAATCTAGGGTCTTAATAAATTTCTCTCTGCCCTGGTGCACATGGGTTGCACTGTATGTCAAGTGTTTCTCTGGCTTCACTGTAGTTTCGTTCAGGTAAATCCTTTGGTTGGTAAGGAGGTGTGATCTCTGCTGCAGCTTTCAGAGAGATGGCCCTGTCATATTTGACTTGCTGACAGAATGAAATTTGAATCCAATTTGAGTTTGGGCTGGGTCCTTAAAATCAATTGTATTATTCTTTTCTTTCTCCATCCCTCTTGACTGAAATAATGTTGACTTGAATAGTTAACATTAACTCATTTCATCAATCAACCCAAATAAATATTACAACAATGTGATCCATCATATCTTAACATTTCAGGCATTTTTTTTATGTTTGACACCATTTTGGACAACAATATCATATACTTAATATTGTCATATATGTTACATTAATAGATTTGACAGCATATGGGAATCGTCTTTATTTAGCTGTCACTTGAATTCTATCATATTATCTTAAAGTTTGCTTGTGCTCTTTAAAACCTATCACTTTGGGCAAGTCAGTAAAATTATTCTGTTCTTTCAAAAAAATGTTATGTTTTGCAAAACTAAAGCGGATTGATAATTTCTTTTAATAATTACTATTAAGTTCTAGATTAGACAAACAGGTAGCTATATATCTATTTAATGCACAACAATATGTTTAAAATGAACTCAAACACTCGATCAATGATGTATAATTTATAGCAAAAACTAGGCAACAAACAGGTATCTATATATAGTTATTCAATGCACAACAATATGTTTAAAATGAACTCAAACACTCGATCAATGATGTATAATTTAAAGCAAAAACTAGGCATTAAATGGAATGTACTAAAGTTAGTAATATACGTACCATATAATAAAGCAAACAACAGAAATAATAATTTACACCAGAATTTATTTTAAATATCGCCTTACTCTATTCTTTATCAATGGAATGGTGTTTAAATGCCTACAGATAGGATTACATGCTAAATTTCAATGAAAATGTCTTTACCTTATAAAACGCTAATTTCAGTGTTATTCAGGGTCACCATACTCAGCAGATTATAACTTTTACAATTTCTGTGATATAAGTAAGCTATTTGCAGTTTTGAATATGCCAGCTAATTGCCTTTTAGGGTCATTGTATTGTGATCTAAAAACACATTAAAAGCTTATCAAATTAAAGTACCAAATGAAAGTAGTAAAAAATAAATGAATGACTTTATAACGTAAGTAGCACACTTCTGTTGGAGTGAAGCACTTAAAGAAGCCATTTCGCAATAAAATTGAGCACATACAAGCTTGAAAACAAGTATTTAACTATGTATTAGAGAACTTTAGCATTCGCATCAAAGTAGTATTTAACATTCAGGGTAACGTATGTAATTTTGATGATTCATGATAACACAACACAACACTTCTCAGAGGGCTAACATGTCTTATTCTGTGGCATATATATTGTAGGATTAGGAAATAATATCGGCCAAATTTCGCACTGGGGGGGAGTAGGGTCTATAGCCATCAAAAGATCTAAAGTGGGCCATTAAGTGTTATAGGCATTTTTTCGTGTTCATGATCATTTTCATCATGAATACGATTATAGACTTTCATATCGTGTGCATGATCATTTCTAACAGTAACTACAAATGATTAGAACAGGCCATCTATTACCAAAATCTATGACAGATATGTGTTTTGGCAGGGTGTTGGGACATGTAGCTACCAAGACTATGGCTTAAATCGCAGTAAAACTAGTGCAAGAGAGATTTTCATTCAAAAGCAAATATGATCTCGGAAGCCCAAATGCGGAGAAATCATTGTTTTTGACTGATCTCTAGAACTAGATCAGACTCAAGATTATCAATAACACCGCTTACAAAGCTTGATCTGGGTTCTTCTCTGCACTTTGTTTGAATATAATCTGTTTGGTTTGACGAGAGATATATCGAAAAGTCTTACCCTGAAGCGAGGATTTTTCCAAAACAAATTTCGCGTTCCTTTTCAAAAGGTCACGTGGATTCCCCACACTCTTACCATTTTATGGATCATTCATTAGTGCTCTTGCCGAAGCAGTTAACAGACGAAAGTACAGTGCAGCACTCTCTAGACGAAGATTATTATCGATTTTTGCATTTAGACATAGAGTAAATAAGGATAATTATAAAACAAAAAATATGAAGATTCAGTTATTCAACTATTTGACAGGATATGCTTGTACAATCACGAATGGATAAAGTGAGTTATACAATTTCATAATAATATGTGCAGTTGAAAGCAGTGGCATGACGGGTGATTATTTCTGACCGTATGATAAATCACAAAAGGTTAAGTAAAATACCAAGAGGGATACGTTGTTGTTTATTGACTTTCTTTTAACTTACATTTTAGGTTAGAGACACAAGAAACCGGGTATTGCACACGTCATCGATGAAGATCACGGAAGATGACTTTCAGAATGTTATATCTCCGCTGTTTGTTGACTTGCTGAGAGATCCTGGCTTTCTTCTGACTGATCCAGATGCGAATGCAGCTGTGAAGAAAATCAAAGAAGTAGGTTTTTTCAACTTATATATAGCGAATTAGCCATGCTTTATCTAGTCATAGAGCCCCAGACATGCATCTTTAACAATGGTTAACATTGAGTCGCACAGTCAAGCGCCATTTCTCTGAACACGTTTAGATATGTAAAATAATGATAGCAAAGCACCACAGCAGAGTTGTTAGCTTAATACTGGATTGGAAATTAACATCTGTATGGTCAAAATTTAAAGTTTTTAAGGTCCATAAGCACTTCGAGCTTCCATGCAACATGCAGAGATCCAGAGATGGGGACAGAGGGTGTGGACCCTTCTCTTCTGAAAAATCACAAAGCTATATGTTTTAGCAATACTGGTCTGTATCCCTTGAAAACCAAGCCATTATTCAATATTGGGCCATGATTAGCCCACTTTTAGTGACAATTGGATGCTCCCTCTCCCACACCAAAAACATAAACAAAATTAAGTTGGAACTCTCTGACAAAACGTTTTGCATTCGCACATGAGATAAAAGAGAAATTAGTATGTGATAAATAGAGAATAGTAAACTGTGTTTCCGTGATATGAAAATTATGTCACGAAGGAATTGTGGTGATTCGATAAACAACTCGTCCTGCGAACTCGTTGTTTACCAAAATCACCACCATTCCTGAGTGACATAATTTTCATATCACGGAAACACAGTTTACTATTCTGTATATTATATAACCTTCTGGTGATGTGTTTTCAATGAAAAACAGAAAGAGAAGACGAAAAAACACAAAAAAACTCATATTTAACGAACCGCCACCCCCCCCCCCCCCGCCCGGAACGTAGTAATCCAATGGCATGGAATTTGCTTGGCCCTGCCTACATGTCACACATAGCTGAAATATTTCGGCTGCCACTCAAGCTTTGTCTCAAATGTTTTTATAATGTCTCCCTTATATTAGTAGAAGCAAAAGAAAAGTACCTGTCTAGCGAAATCATTGTTTTATATATTTGGGTTGTTTCCCTTACAACATAATGCGCAACTTATAGCCAAGGGAAAACACTCTAAAAGCCTGTCCCTTGACAAAAACAGAAACATTTGGGGATTGAACATCGGGAGATCCATTTCAGTTGTTATTTTAGCCATTCGCTAGTCTGTTGCTTGCCAGATCAGACAGCAATAGCCCGAGAAATGAACTGAAATGTGTTTGTCACCCAAAATGAGGATGGTTTTGTGAGGAGTAAAGTGAGAGGAGCTCAGAGAATAGGAAAAGCCACAAGCGCCATGACAGGGAGAAAAAATAGGCTGTGACTAAATGTCTGTACTGTACTGTACTGTACTGCACCAGGTAAAATACAGCACCGTACCATCGGAAGCACATCGGAAAACTACCGATAATTGACGGATCACCAAAGTGAATAATTTATTGCATGAAAAACATAAATGCTGATCTCAAGTTTTAATGCAGTTGCAACACAAAACTACAACTTTATTAAGGAAAAAATATTATAGTAGGATAGCGGACAGATAATTAAAAATATTTTCTTTTCTCTTTGATTAACCTCGGACCCAGTACTCAATCAACACACATGATCATGAGTTTGGAGGTAAGATTGCAAATGCCAGTTTTCGTAACGGGAGTGGATTAATAGTCGCATCTGTCTATAGACATGTCCAACATCATGCTCTAATCAAAGATAATTCACAGATAAACAAAATTATTTTGATTCTTTATCATTCTTACTGTTATAATTTTACATGGTACAGAAAGGGAAATATGTACGTATTGGCTGCGTTTTTGAATGGATTTGATAGAAATAGAAAAGGTACAAAATATTGAACAACTTTGTTTAACTTTATTTCATACAAATAAAAAGTGTAAGAGAAGAATATTTAGGTTCACAGCACAAAAATATCAAACAGCGATACATTTCTCAAAGTATATCAGCGAGAAAGCATTTTGATTGCATTGTACTTGTCTGTTCTCCTATTAGAATAACTCTAATGATAATGATTTAATAATGTTGCTATTTCTTTTTGCGACCACCTTATAAATTGAAAACAGTACTTATTGCTTGCAATACGCTTTTGAAATAGTTTAAACCTAACATCGGTCCGTTGATTATCGGTACTTTCTGATGTACTACGGTACTGTATTTTACCTGGTACATTACAGTACCGTACAGTACAGACATTTAGTCACAGCCGAAAAAATACAGCTCAGATGTAAATATTTGGCTGGTGTCTGATCTGCGTATAATAACATCGGATCAGCATTTATCAATTTTTATGTAGAATGCTGTAAAATCTTCAAAACTCCCAAATTCCTCTAAACTAGACCAGGATGGATCAATATCTGATGTTGGGTCTGATTGTTTTGTGCATATGTGTATTGAATAAAGTAGTTCAGACAAAAAATATCGAAACTGAGCAGTGATGATATGAAAAAATCTGATATCATCACTAGTGAAATATTTCACTCCTCAAGATATGAAAACTATCTCACTGCAAAACAATAGGAAATATATGCAAGGTATATAATATAACGTAATATTCATGATGGCCTTACTGATATTTTGTCTTACAGGTGCAGAAAGCCGATTTCATCATAACACAAGACAATGAGAAGAAAGTACTAGAGACACTTGCAAATGAAATACGTCAATTTTATAATCTCACGAGTGATAAGATGAGGGAGCTTAATGACCAGATAGATACACTTAACAAAGCTGTGTCCACAATGGACTGTAGCAATAAGGCAGAGGTGAAACAATTACGAGATGAGATGTCGAAAATGGACAAAGAGTTATCAAAGGTAATGATATAATATGTATAACCAAAGATTAAATATTATATTTTACTCTGCAATAAATTATCAAAGTAAGTAAGTAATCAAAGATCAGGAATCGATACAATCAAGTTAGAGCGCAGTGGCTCAGTAGTTGAGTGATTGACTTGAGACTGAGGGGCAGTGGGTTCGAGCCTCACCAAAGTCACTGCGTTGTGGTCCTTGAGCAAGACACACTTATTCTAGCTAAGTACTGGTCTAACACAGGAAGACTCATTCCTGTTTAACTGAAAGATTGTTGATGGGGCGTAAAGAATCAAATCAAACGAACAAACGATACAATCAAGTACCAAACCTGACCCAAGACACCGCACAGTAAATTGACAAAAAGACAATAAAACATCACTCTCAAGAGGGCCAATAGGTTAGCCCTTTCCCATTAGGTGACCACAAGGCTGCAATGAACAGACAAGAAGCATGGCACACACGAAACTCAAGTAACAAAAAAGATCCACGAAAGAAGCACCGCCATAAAATGGTCAGTAAAAACATTTTTACTGGAGGGTTATAACTAGTTTTACAGCGCCAACCTCACCCTTAGTTCAAATTTGGATCAAGATACATAGATATTTGGTTTGCATGAAAGATCCCTAACGTATCCATGAATTATCTCCAAGAACATATAAATCAAGATATAAAAAGGAGATAGAGCAAAGATAAGGACTCAACAGTACATAAAACTTAATACTGTAGTAAAAGAAATCCAATAGTTTAACCCTGGTGGGCCGCCTGACAACAGCCAAAGAATCAGGTACCAACCATATCATATAACGACAAGTCTTTAAGTCAGGCCGTCATAGATTCTGAAGTCTGACCTGTTGGCATGCAAGTAAAGAGGAAAGAAAGTTGCCAATCATAATTGGGTTGACACCAAACATACAGCCTATTGCAATACATTAACGTTATAGCCAATCTTTTTATAATGAGAAACTATTTCAATAAACTGCGCTGATAAATTATTAGAGCCAACAATCTTCTTCAAGCATAATTGTGTGATGATTACAGCCCTGAATTTTTGTAGTATCTCGGTAAGCAACAAAAAGTGTTATGGAATTTTGAAATATGATATATTAAAACATTAATAACATGAGTATGAAGAACAGCATCCGTGCATTTTGGTCATGCTTTAATTTATTTAATGACGTTACCGAATTTACTGAAAATGGCGCCGATTATTGGCACCTAATTTTTTTACTTCCTTTATAATCTTATCTTTAATAACAACCAAAAAGCTTGATATCTTTAATTTATATATAAATGATGGCAAATTTATAAGCTGTCCTGAGCCAAAGTCTCAACTGAAGTATTAGTATGACAATGGTCTCGCGTCTAGCGTCCTCCTCGTCCATTGTCTGTCCAGACGTTCAAAGAAGTATATTTCTTAAGTCAGTCAACCAATTATGATAAAATTTCATATAAAGCATCATACAGCAGTAAACAAGGCTGCGAAAGGTTTAAGGTTGATTGGATTGGAACTTTAGTTGCCATGAAAACATATAGCTACCATAGACTAATAATTGGAAAAACTTTTAAGATATTCTTCTCTGAAACCATAATGCCCAAAGCTTATATATTTGATTTCTATCTATGTCTAGTGGTCTCCAACATTAATCCTGTCATTCAGGCCGATGGGGTTCAATGTAAATTGGTCTCAGGGATCAAGAGTTTCCATGGACATATAATGGGAAAAGTTTAAAAATCTCCTTTTCTGGGACCATGGGGCGCACAGCTTATATGTAGCAATGTCTGGTGCCTGGTGCATGATAAATCCTGCAAATCAAGCTCCTGGTTCTCAATCTGTCTTCTTTGAAGATTTTTCTTCATTTATGTTGCTGTTCTTTCTTTGCAATATATGATTTGAAATTGTTAAAAATGTGTTTGATTCTTTATGTTCATTGTAAAGCAGGGTGGCTTTTGCATAAAGTCGCTGTGTGTTTTTATTAAACTTAAATGGAGACCTATGAGTAAGTATATAGTAATTGAAGTCAGGCTTGGATTATCTACTTGACACAAGTTTTACATGTGTGTGGTTTGCTTGAAATAATATTTAGCATATGCGAAAGAATGGCCAAATGAAGTACAAAATGAATTTGATTCTGACATTGCATAAGAGCCAATGTCACATCCTATTTACTTTCACGAATCCAAAATCAATCTCTATCAAATATTGTTTAGTGGGAAAACAAGCCAAGCTTTATATTAGTAATTATTTTAGCAATACTTTCACATAATATGTGTGCTAAAAAAAAGGTTCTAATGTACATCGGAACCTTTAAAAAAAACATCTATGCTAAAAATTCGTTGAAAAATCATTCACACCTGAAAGATGGCAATCTTAAGCGTTTTTGAAAACTGGTGAACGCGGATAGCTACACTTTAAAAGTGCTCGCGTCTTCTGCTGGACAGTTTTAGCCCAGTCGGTAACATGCTTGACTATAGATGCATGTCTGACTGCAGATCCAGGGGTCGCAAATTCGATCCAGGTCCGATCCCATACTCTCATGGAGATGGATCATGAAATTATTTCTACGGTCATTCTCCTCCCTGCAGCTGATTCATTCAAGAAGGGTTGTTGTCAGTTAAAAGCAGAAGTATGCGTACGAAGTACTGGTTAACCGCTTGTTCAAAGTGAACATACCATCCTTTTGTGACCATAGCTGTTGTCTGGGACATAAAGCATCAAATCAAACCAAAAACACTAACCATATTTTCCTAGCCAAGCTTGACTAAGCAGTTAATCAGTACTTTGTACACATACTTTTGCTTGTATCTTACAAATTCCGCCATGAATCAGCAGAAGGAGGAGAATGGCAGTAGAAATTATTTCATGATCAATCTCCATGAAAGTAAGGTACCGGGCTGGGATTGAACTTGCAAGAGAGAGCTGGTTGCTTTTTTTATTGTCTTTTGGATGGCTTGTTACTGTAAATGTCCTGTAGCACTTCATCACCATGCCATGGGTTGGTCTGCAGTTTGTGATTGTGGTATTTCCTGATCATACTCACTTACTTTTTGCAACCCCTTGATCTGCAGTAACACTTGTTACCGACTGCGCTACAGGGCCTGTTATATTGGGTATAGCCACCCGAGCATTAAGATATATATTTTAAGCACACCAGTAATTAATTACTGACAGTTCCAAGTCTGGGATTCTGTTGTGGTTCCTTTTATATGTTAGAGATTTGATGACGTTTCACTTTATGTTTGTTTATATTAGTTTTAGTTCAGTTTAGGTTTCTAAGTTTAACTTTTTAGGAAGAGTTACCATAACGTCGCTTTAGTGCTATATTGTTCTAAGTGACATTTTGGTCAAAAATGAGTTATGCATACCGTTGGAAAGGGGATCAAATGTTCTATCTACTGGTGAAGGTTTCATTTGCCTATCTCCCCCCAGTAAGCTTAAAATCGTTGTGCTTTTCTGTTCTATCTACAAAAAGACAATTTCGTTCAGTGCTATAGTGTTCTAAGTGATTTTCATCCAATGGCCGATTATGATTATGTCACGTGACTTGGTGAGTTCAGTGTCATACTGTTCTATCTACATTTAGTCACTTCCCTTGGAGAAATTGCTAAAAAAATGTAATTACCTCCCTTACATAAATTCAAATTTCCTAAATTGAAGCGGTCTGTTGGTCTTATGGCGAACTATTGGCTATATCGGCTACTTTTAGGTCCAAATAATCCGCTCAGTCAAAACTATAACGCAAATTGATCCATGGACAGATTAATAAGCTGTAGAAACAAATTACCTCCTCTACACATATTTAAACTGCTTTAATTTAAGTAATGTGCCGTTGTATATACAAATCAATGGTTAAATCTGCTACTTTTAGGTCCAAGTAATCAGTTCAGTCTAAAATATTATACAAATTGACCCCATGGACAGAAAAATTAACTGTAGAAACAGATTACCTCCCTTGCGTAAATTTCAATGGCATATCCCGTACGGCTTCTTACTGTTATGCCAAATAAATGACTAAATCTGCTACTTTTAGGTACAAATAATAATTTCTGTTCAGACTCGTATATTAATTGACTCCATAAACAGAATAATAAGCTGTAGGAGAATATAGAACACTATAGCACTGAACGCAGAAGGCGATTTTTAAGGCATAATGTTCTATCTGCAAACTGTTAAATGCTCGTAAATTCCATATTACTGTAAAAATTTCTTCAAACCAAGGTCATTTACACTGTTTGTATATATTTTAACCCTCTGGTATGATTCAAAGGTCTGTGGTAAATAATGCATCAAAAATCAGGGTGCTAAAATTTTCAAACTAATTTTTCTCAAAACTTGTGCAATGGTAGATAGAACACTATAGCACTGAAGCGACGATATGTTCTTTATGTACTTTGAGTATTTGTGATTTTTGTTGTTTCCCATTTCGGTTTCGAAGACAGGATTGCTTCTGTTCCTGGTCATTGCATACTTGTGACTTTATATACTTAAAGCCAAAAGAAACTTTACACTTTGAACTACCAAATATATCTTTACTGTTTTTGAGTTTAACCAAATCAAATTTTGCAATGAGTTGCTGGTACCCGCCCTAACCTAATTCACGAAAAACAACTTAGGTAAACTTATCTTCTTTCGAGTTATCTGTGCTTTCAATAAAATCACAAAATCAGCAATTCCCAACAAAATCCAAAGTAAACCTAGGATTTGAACACGCTATTTTAAAGGCCATCGCTTGCACATTAAAAATACTGCAAGACACTTTGTCTCGTGCGTATAGTTTGTTTTTGGCAAAATCTTAAAGTTTGTGCACTTTAAAATTATCTCCCTTTGAATTAAAACAATAGTAAATTTTAGTCCCTGTTAAAAGCTTTATCTCAGATGGGATTTGGATTTTTTATCAGCGATTTGTTGGGACTTCTGCCCTGAGTATGTGACGAGATAATCTGATAAAAATTCCCATCGGTTTGAAAGAAAAAAGGCAAACAATTTCTTATGGGAAATTCCATTGAAAGCATTGTAAAGTTCACAAAAATGGGTATGTACGTAAAAACACAACTCTAATTTGTGTTACTCGAAGGGTGATCCAGGCTGATTTGAACTTTAAACACCAATTCAATAGCCTGTCTTTTAGGCTGGTTCTTTAAAATTAAAAAGTGTCCAATTGCAAAGCTACAGCAACACATCAAAAGTGATGCGTTTTGGAAAAGTTTATTTTGCCCCCTTGCTTCTTTCATTAGGGCATTGTGGTTGCATTTATGACAGCAAAAACATGAAATTTAAAAGGTCATATGAATAATTGATTGAACTTAAATATGAATTAAACACATTTAAAATACCACTCACCAATACCCAGAAAAGGTATATATAATAACAGTGTAAAGTTACTTTTGGTCTTAAGTATATGTTGTTTTTGTCATTCCCAGGGACAAAGGATTTTATTTTGCTTTAAATATTCAACGGAGTTGTTTGACACTCCAGTGACATCTACTTGTCACCAACACTGTGTATGTCAAGTCAAAGTATAAAGTCTTCATTTATTTGTGTACCATGTCGATAAATCGATGAGATGAGGGTTTTCGTGGTAGCACAGTAGGTATTGAGTCTTTTCAGAGATTGGAAGGTTAAACGTTTCAAACGTTTCCGTAGAATTCTAATTGCAAAGATAAAATCATTGCATTCTCTTTTTTATATTGATATTGTTAAAAGCAGAATTTCTGGAATAATTTGTTAATTATTCATTTTTACCAATTAAGGGCGTTTCGACTTGCAGACCTTTTACAGTTAATTTCTTACGCACAACCTTTATGCTAACAGTTTTTTTTTTCTACTTATGGTTAACTTGAGTTTTTCTTAACCTGAAATTGATGTGTGATTTGCATGAAGTTTATATAAGCAGCAGGCCGCAACAATATTGGCAGTTAACGACTACCTAAGGTATAACGGATTTGCTTCAGTATGCTTCGAGTTATAGGTAACACTACATATTCCCTCCAGTTTGCTTCTCTTAACAAGCAAACCTACAGAAAAGAAACATTTGAGAACCAGTATATGTTTTTGGTTCCCCACTCGTTGATCGGCAGCAAATAAAAATGGCTCTGTCAAGCCCGAATTCGATATGTGATTTGCATGAAGGTTTATAAGCGTCCGGCCATGGCCAACTACAATGAACACTAAATATTGGATAAAGGTATGATCCTATTTCATTTTCACACAAATACTGACATTTGAACTTATTTTTTCACAGTCGTGAAATACAACTTTTTTTTATATTTTTATCTACTTTGCTGAATCCAGACAAAATTATGGTTATTTTGTCAAACAAACAACCAACTATTCTTTCTTCATTGGAAAGGGTTAAAAAGTGATTCTTTGCCCATATAAACACTTGGAAAAAGTTAAGCATCGCCTTCGTTAATGCAAGGGTAAACTTTAGTCTAAAACTTTCCTACGTTTGAAAAATGTTTCAACAAACTTTCATTCAAATAATAAGAATTTTTATTATATATTAAGTAATGAAATACAGGGAAATACTGAATAAGCGTAAGGTATATTTGAAAAAGTTATAATTCACGGCTGTGTCAATATAAAAAAAGTTGTATTTCACGACTGTGAAAAAATAAGTTGTATTTCAGGGGTGAAATTGGACGTCCTCTGCTTTCTCCATTGACTTTCTAGAGCCCACTTCAGATTTGCAAACGCCTATAACTTTCTTAAGTGTGGACAAAAACACATATTGTGGGTATTTGTGTTCTTTATAAGATCGCAAGGAAAATTTTGGCTATAAAATTGTTTGGATTTGCTGAAATTTTCACTTTCTCTACTCCTGCTCCTTTGGTTTAAGTTTTGCTGACATGGCACATTATGCAATGTCATCATTAATAATGGCGTAATGTGTGAACGTGTATGACGTGATATAGTACCCAAAATCTGCCACGCTTAAAATTGTATATAATGAAAAGAAAATTCAGCTTTTTGTCATAAATATATCATTTTTTCATCTCTTGAAGAAAGAAAAAGTATATTTCATTTGTGGCTTTGCCACTCATGAAATATGAATGTTTCGCTTCACTCGATGATATAAATGGCATATTCATTCCAAAAATATGAATATCCTCTATGTATAGTTCAAGACTACTTCTGCGTTAAAATGACAAAGATTCAGCAACACTTGTAGTAGACAGCCCCCATCTTAGATACAGAAAATTCGTTTCTAATTTTCTGACCATCTTGATCTCTCTTGTGATTCGTTACTTTCACGAGGTCGTACCATCTAAACGTTTGGTCACCTTTGAGACTGAATGCCTATATGACAAACGCTGATCACCATTTTTTAGTTTTCTGACCTTCTGACTATCATCTATATATATCTGATGGCAGGTTCCATTGAAGCGATATTTCGTTGTTTGTCTATACATTTTAAAAGTCGTTAAATTTCGGCAAGAAATTGACCATGGCCTTTTAAGACATTCATAACACACAGTCTCGGCATTGAGGAATTATTCTTTAGGGGCTTTATTTGGATATTATCAATGGATTTCTGTTTCCATAGACATTAGTGCAAAATGCAGATAATTTATTGTAATGTGGTTTGGCGCTTATGCACAACTTTGCAATACCAAATAATTTAAATTCGTTGTGAATGCTCCATTGTTAGATTAAATGCTGTTTTTGCTTTCCAAAATTGTTTTATGTGGTGTGCTGAAACAAAGGGCAAACTAACTATCTGAGAAAATAACATTATTCAAGAGCATGGCATATGGTATCTTCCGTGCGCCAAAACATTATATGATGGACTTCAATAATTCAGGCTTCATTGTTAGTGTCCACCTGCTTTCATTTGTATGCCAAGATAAATTCATAACACTTGTAAATGAGTATGATCAGAAAATACTGCAATCACAAACTGCAGACAAACCTGTGGCATTGCGAGAAAGAGTCGCACAACAATCAAGAGACACCAGGAAGACAAACAAAGCATAGCAACCAGCTCTCTTTCCCGGCACGATGATAGCAAAACTAGAATGGACACAAGTAACGCACAACAAAACATAGACCAATTACAGAATCCCACGATGAGAACAAAGAATCAACAACAGCAGAACCTTACTCTCAGTTATTGCTGTAAAGTCATAGCCATATATTGAGATCAGCGTTGCAGCTCATTTACTTCTGGTTAAATTATCTATGAATATGTGTTGTTTCTTCACAAGGTCAGAGATATTAGCCAGATGTTCAGAACACAAGTAGAAAAGAGCACATATCTACATAACGAGATGCGCCAACAGCTGAAGGGTATAGAGGAACAAACTGAGAGTACAAAAGAGAGCTACAGAAAGTTACAAATAAGGGTAGTAGACATTGAACAAAAGATAAGTGTCATGCAGAAGCAAATTGATAGCATTTACGAAGAGCAGACCAAACTTAAAGAAGGGCAGACCGAACTTAAAGAAGAGCAGACCAGACTTAAAGAAGAGGTTAATGCAGTGAAGGATGAAAACAAACCACATAAACCATCAAAAGAAGGTAAATTATTTAATTGAAACTGCTAAATCATCACTATACTTCAGGGTATAAAATAATGTATGAGTAAAATTTACACTCAATGAGGATAATAAATTCTAATCTACTGATATGTAAAGATTTCATTATCATCAATTTACATTACCAAGGTTTTCCCTTTACCTTTTGAAAGTGGGTTGATTGGCCCTTTTTATATACAACAAATATTAACTTTATGAAAATGCTGGCGTTTGAATATCCCTATCATTGTATTTATTCTTACAAACTGTTTGATTTTATTTTGAACCTCTCGAGCTTGTCTATGTACATTTGTTCTAAGCTCTGATTATTAGCGTCCAAGCTGTGATTTAGCATGCGACACATTTGTGGAACGTTATTTGACAACACTGGACAGCCTATTTTTTACAATGTTTTTTCTTAGACTGAGTCCAGGAATCAAGGTCACAATGGCCCCCTAAACTGTATACAACACTCCATTACCCCAAGATGTGTCCACAAACCAAATTTGGGATTCTTATGTCACATATTATAAGATGTATGCTCGTGACACGACTTTTCTAGATCTAAGGACAGAGGTAAAAGTAAGGTATGCGGCGCTCTGCGACCACACGATGCATTAACACACGAAGGTTGGCATTCTTACCTCAAATAATATAGGAGATTTGCTCCTGATATGATGTGAAAACTAAAACACTAAGGACAGACGCTGTGATGACAATTTGCCTCCCTTTAGGCCATACAATCTGTTTGTCATGACCGTCACTAGACAATGCCTGAATTCATATTAATTCCATATGATGTGGACAAAATCACATAAATATGATAACTGATGTGAAGGTCGATGACACGTTTTACCAATTAAGGGCGTTTTGACTTGCAGACCTTTTACAGTTAATTTCTTACGCACAACCTTTATGCTAATAGTTTTTTTTCTACTTACGGTTAACTTGAGTTTTTCTTAACCTGAAATTGATGTGTGATTTGCATGAAGTTTATATAAGCAACAATATTGGCAGTTAACGACTACCTAAGGTATAACGGATTTGCTTCAGTATGCTTCGAGTTATAGGTAACTGTACATATTCCCTCCAGTTTGCTTCTCTTAACAAGCAAACCTACAGAAAAGAAACATTGGAGAACCAGTATATGTTTTTGGTTCCCCACTCGTTGTTCGGCAGCAAATAAAAATGGCTCTGTCAAGCCCGAATTTGATGTGTGATTTGCATGAAGGTTTATAAGCGTCCAGCCATGGCCAACTGCAATGAACACTAAATATTGGATAAAGGTACGATCCTATTTCATTTTCACACAAATACTGACATTTGAACGCCTCATTTCATAGGGGAAAACAAACGTAATGGTGCTTTTAACAGAAAAATACTGAAAAGCTGTTTGTTATGAAAGTGCAATTACAGTGTTCATTTCGCAGCTATTTTGGGCTAAAGCAGCAAATAGCTACTTAATGGATACCATACTATTCAAACATGCGTCAATAGAAAGACGTGTTATGCATATTTGTCTCAGCACTTTCGACATTCTGGTAAAATTTAACCTCATTGCAACACAGTATTGTACACTATACAGGCCATTTGAGTACATGTATTGCACAGTATCTTGTCAAAGACCCTTGTCCTATGAATGCAAACATTTAGACGCTCAAATGGTCCGTATGGACTCAATAAAACAGACAAAAGATTTTAGAGAATTTTCACACTGCATAAACAAGGTCACATATTCTATCAAGCTGACCCATCCTTATACTCATGCGACCAATAGGATAGCATATTTGTGACCGGTTAAAGTTTTTATTATGCACCCAAAGGAAATTTATTGTGTGGATGCATCATGGGATGGCGGAGTGTTGCGTACCATTTTCGGGTCACTTTGACCTTGACCATGACCTCTGACCTAGTTTTTAGAATAATCGTGTCCGGAGCATATCTCTTGTATTATTTGAGAAAAGAATCCCAAATGGGTGTGTGGGTGCATCCTGGTATGGCGGGATGTCGCATACCATTTTAGGGTCGATTTGACCTTCACCTTGACCTCTGACCTAGTTTTCTAGGATAATCGTGTCAGGCACATATCTCTCATAACAGGGGTAGGAAGCTAAATTTGGTGTGTGCATGCATCTTGAGACTGTAACCTTGACCTCTGACCTAATTTTTAGGAAAATTATATCAGGAGCATATCTCTTGTATTATTTGCGATAGGAATCCCAAAGTTGGTGTGTGGGTGCATCTTGGGTTGGTGGAGTGTCGTGTACTATTTATGGGTCACATGGACCTTAAACATGACCTCTGACTTAATTTTTAGAATAATCATATCTGTAGCATATCTCATATTATTTGTGGAAGAAATCCCAAAATTAGTGTGTAAATGCATCTTGGGACGGAGGAGTGTCCCATCCCATTTTGTGACCTTGACCTATGACCTAGTTTACAGAATGGGCATCGAGTCTGGTGCATATATTCTATATTCTTTGAAGTAGGAATCCCAAATTTGGTGTATGGATGCATCTTTTGATGGTGATATGTCATGTACCACTTTTGGGTCACTGTGACCTTGACCTCTGACCTAGTTCTTATAATAATTGTGTCCGAAGCATATCTCTTTTATTATTTGAGCTAGGAATCCCTAATTTGGTGTGTTGTTACATCTTGGAATGGCAGATTGTAATGTACTAAGTTTTGGGTCACTATAAACTTGACCTTTTTCTAGAATGATTATGTCCAGAGCATATCTCCTATATTATTTTAGGTAGGAATCCCAAATTTGGTCTGCGGATGCATCCTTGGGTGTTAATATGTCGCTGTCCATTTCAGTTCACTGCTCCTTTGCCCTCTTTCTTACTTTGACATATGACCTAGTTTCTAGGATGATCGTGTCTGGAGCATATATTCTATAATATGAAATAGGCACTCCTAATGGGCAACCATCCACATTTTAATCTGAGAGGATAGCACATTATACGTTATTTCGTGTGAGTCGGTACTCGTGTGAGTATAAAAAGTAAGGAAGAAGGCAAATGTCAGTAAACAATACAATTAGTATCACATCTGACACAGAACACATTATGGGAAAGTGACAAAAGAACAAGAAATCGTCACATACAGAACCACCTTGAGGTCAGCTCAGACTCAGGGCTGTAGCCGTGTATTTCAAAGTGGTCTGATTGAGGAAACCATCAAGTGCCAAAGGCACGAAATGGTGGAGAACACGAGAGGGGTATCATTTCACCCTATTGTTAGGGGGTCTCCCCGAGATTTTTTTTCCAATTTTGAGCGCTTCTATGCTTGTTTTTAATGGGATATATTGCGCTTGGGACTAGATTGCAGTCACTTTGGATCATGTTTTTTTCTAGACACGATATTCCTTGTATAGTGAGAAACCGAATGCTGGACAAAATCTATTTTAGACAATTACGATTTTCTCTATGTTACTTTGACATATGTCTCCGCAAGTTTTTGTCAGAGTAATTTTAGCACTGATCCTACACTATAGCGTCTTTTCAAGCAGGCTTCATCTAGAGTTCGGTTGTGCAACTTTCCTAAACGACTTCCCTTGTTGGTGACAAAACGTGAGGTCTTTAGCTTTATTACAGGACCTAATGCCGAACCACGACGGCAAAATACTTCTCTGTCCACATGGTCCAGGCTTCTTTACGGCAAATTAGCGTTGAGGGAACCAAAACCTCTTTGGCTAAATTGGAACAGGCAGGACTTGTATATCCGTAACGGAATATATATGGGCTCAGGATGCTATTATTTATATAAATTCGCAATGTTTTAAACATAATTTGTAGCCAGATACATGTATGTTGTTTGATTTAAAATAATTAGAAGAAAAAAAAGCAAATTGTCAATTTATGAGGGAAACAAAACTGAATCACAGAAATTATCATGACTTTGATAAATGAGTCTCAACATGAGAAAACCTGTCATCGGTGTTTTTGACTAACCTGTTCAGTTACAGAGATTAGCTAGAATGCTGAATTTTTGTGCAATTAAACTTTCACGATATACAACAACAAAGTGGCTGTTCAAACTGCGCGTCTGCGCAAGCGGGTCAGCACCTTTGTTGTTGAAATGCAACTATCTTAGGCTTTCTTGCGACACAACCCATACCCCATATCTCTGTGACTGCTTGTTTTAACATCTTGGCAATGTCTATTAATGACATGCGCAACGTTCGGCGTGTTTCAGTAAAGTGTCGCCTGATTGATTAAAATCAGAGGTGTGCTCAAAGAAAAAAGAGCCGAATAGAGAAAAAAAAAAGGAATGGCCGAAAGAAAACTCAGCATAAAAAGTGGGTCAAGCAAACGCTGGACCTGCCATATTGGCGACGACGGCCTTAGCCCCTTTCCCACTAGGTGACCACAGGGCTGCAAACATACAAGCAAATATGTCAAAGACGAACACAAATAAAGAAGTACCGCCTTGGAACGGTCAGTAAGAAAATTACTTGAGGGAAAAACTAGTAATACTAGCTTAAAAGCTTTGAGTATAAGGAATGTTAATAATCCTGCAAGCTATTTTAAAGGCGCTGGGGCGCTAGAACGGAAGTTTCTTTTGGATACCATGAGGATTTGTAATTTGAGCAGCGACATGTGATTTCCAACAATGTGGCATTTTGACGAGTGTAGACTCAGACGAGCCTGTGCAGCCTCCTTTTAAGCTTAGAAACTCCAAATGATGCTCAGTCAGTAGCATAACATGCATAGAAAATACAGGCGAGTAGCAAAGGCTCTGATCTGACTGCGTGTATGCGCAGGCTGATCTGAGTATTTGCTAGTCGCACATATCACATTGTTGGAATTCTCATGTCGCGGCTTGTGGCTGCCTCTTTCAAATCCGCGACGATGCACGTGCCAGTTTGCGTTTGGCTCAAGACGTTATCACGTCGTGACTTAACGTTATAAGAATTGTGATGCCACATCATGGGGATCACACAGCCGCTTGCTTGAAAGAGCTATCGTTAAAGGGTCAAAGCTTAAAGCTGCTGGCGATCGAAAAAATCCCTCAGTCTTACGGCTAAAATATAACTTAAATATCAACAAAACTGGCATCTTCGCGATTCACTTCTACTTTTTGTATTTTTTTGATGTTAATGATGACCCCGGCACATTTTTCAAAGGTAGAATAAGGTCTTTAGGTCGATAGAATCGACTCCGTATAGATACCGTAACTCTGTTGACAGAATGGAAATCAACCCTTCGTATTGCAGATGAATAGAACAGAACATAGCGTCTAATCGTAACAGCAACCAACCCTCGTAGTTGGTTGGTTGCTATTATTTAGGTAGGAATTCCAAATTGGGTGTATGGATTCCTCTTGAGATGGCGCAGTGGTACATAACATTTTGGGTCACTTTGACCTAAACAATGACTTCTGACCTCATTTCTAGGGTTTTGTATCCTTTATAACAATTAGTTACCTTAAATGTGTCTTTTCCTAGACCAATTCCTTTGGGGGCATTCGTCACGTTCATGTGACATTTCTTGTTGGATTGTTGTCGATGAAAATGCGAATAATCACACACTGAAAATGCTTTGACATCATGCGTCAAGTGCAAAAACCGTGTAGAAGAATACTTTCTTAATGCACAAGTGAACATTTTGATTGAATCAAACTTAGTTTTGCTCAGTTAATTGATACTTGCGACCAAAGACTTTTTCTATTCTTTTTTGGAGAATAAAATATGTTCTTTTGTTAAAACCGAGCTTATGACAAAAAACTCCAACAAGTATGTTTTTAATAGTAGAAGAGATAGAAAACACGTAATAATTGTCACTGAGAGCCACTTTTCTGCTATATACAGAGAGAGTCTTCATTTTACCGTGTGTCACATGATGGTTCTTTTTTATTAACTGATGAGGCCCCCCAGGGGGTATGTGCTCCCAAGATCCCTGAAAATAATACATTGATCTCCCCAAATCCCTGAAAAGAATTTCCTCTTCTCCCTTAAATTATTTGCCTTCGCTCTCCAAATCCCTAAAAATAGTTCAGCTTCTCCCCCAAATCCCCAAAAATATAAGCCAATTCTCCCTAAAATGTATTTTCTTTCCTGGGATTAAAATCACATACTTAAAACTTTTGAAGCTATATAATAGCGCATGACTTAATGATCACTTAATATTTTACCTTTTACATGTGAAGACAGGGCTTAACCATGGAATACATGACATATAATAGCCATGGAATACATGACATAGTTATTTCAATGAAATGCATGATATATGGCTCAAAGTATGAGGTCATCCTTGAAATGCTGTTGCTGTACCTGGTAGAGTAGACTTGGAGGAATGCTAATTCGATTAGATTTTTTTTTAAATTAGAGACAGGCCATTTGGTTTTCTTTTGGGGGGCAGGGGCTGGTTTTTTCCAACAGCTTAAACTTGATATTTTTAGAGACTTTAGTGAAAGCATTTATTTTTTAACCATAAAGTCATTTTTACAATTGCTAATAGCGCCTATATGCTTGAACACCGATTAAGTATATTATCCTATAAGCAATCTTCAAAAATTTCTATAAAAAGGTCTAATTGCCTTAAGAGATAATAGCATTTGGGTAGGTAGCCCTGTATTAATTGTAGCTACACTGTTGCTAGAGGTCCTGGGGCATGCTCCTCTGGATTCTTTTTTTGCAAAAATGGTGCTATCTGGGCTTCCCAAAGTATGTTGAAGATTAAAAAGGATTATAATTTTAAAGATTATAAACGAACAAAAACCTAATTGCCATAATTTTCTCTTAGATAAACCTAGATGAGCACGTTATTACGAAATGAAATAAAAACAGCATTTAGAAGGGGGGTCTGGGGGGGCTAGCCCGCCAGAAGCAGAAGAAAATTTAAAAAAATAAAACAAAATGGAGGCTTTTCCTTTATTTTTTTTGCTTTTTGGCAGGGTTCCCTAGATCCCCAAAACTATGAGCTTGCTCCCTAAATCCCTTGAAATAATTACCAGTCCTCCCCAGCTCCCTGAAAAAAAATAGCCATTCTTTCCAGATCCCCAAAACCCCTGGGGGGCCCACTGATTGCAGAGATATTATAATCAAAGCTGTATAACTGCCATTGTATATTGAAATCAACAGCTACATCTGCCCAGTGAAATTAGATTCTCCAGAGCGCACTTCATCTTAACGTTTTGTGTAATCATCATGAAATGACACTCATTTAATTTTGGAAACCTTGAGCCCTATTTTGGAATAGTAAAACTAGGATCTGCATGGGTTAAAATATGAGAATGCTACGTCACGGCTGGCAAATCTTATGCCATCGAGAGACAGTGTATAAAAGGTCAAGAAAAAAAGTTTAGGTCTATAGAAATATGACGAGTTGCTTTGTAAACAGTGACAAGTTTATCCATTTATGATTTTTCAACATCCTCGTCAAGATGATTGCAAAACTAGAACGTACACAAAGTAGTATACACCAAAACAAAGACAAACACAGCGTTCCAACAAAACAAAGGGAGGTACATAAAACAATAGATCAACGATAACAGAACAAACCAACTAAAAATGGACAGCAGCCTAAGTTACTAGGGGCTTGTACCAATAGGAGGGCGTTATTTTTCACTTCAACTGACCACGGAGGGTATTAACGTTGGTCTTGGCATAACGTACCCATAGGACAGAGACCAATTGCCTAACTAGATTCTAGTAAGTCAATTAACATCAAATCCATCTCCACAGCAGTAACTATTTATTTAATGTCAACTGCTCTTCAAAACTGCAATATTAATTGTTTATACAGTGTGCTCCCTGGGAAACTGGAAGTTATAATGCTCATCGCATTAATAAATTGGTATAAAAGCTATGTTTTATTTCATTGTCACAATATAGATCACAGCAACAACAATAACAGGTAGAGATGTCTCAGCTTAAGTACGAAAATAAGTGTTAGTTTATACCAAAAGGGATGGCAGTTCAGCTGCTACCTAATAACAGATATATTTGTACTAAAACAATACGAGGTTATATATTTACCGGTGATCAATCCTTCACATTTCACCTATTATTAGGTGGCAGCTGAACTGCCTATCTTATTGGTATAAACTTACCACTATTACCGTACTAAAACAATATGAGTTAAAACATTATGTGGCGATAAATCCTTAAAGTTTTTACCTATTATTAGGTGGCAGCTGAACTGCCATCCCATTTGGTATAAACTTCCACTTATTTCTATACTAAAACAATACGAGGTAAACATTTTCAGGTGATAAATCCTTAACATTTCTACAGGTTATTAGGTGGCAGCTGAACTGCCATCCCTTTTGTAATAAACTTACACTTATTTTCGTACTAAGGCCATATTAGATAAAAAAAAATACAAGTAATGAATCCTTAACATTCTACCTGTTATTGTTGTTGCTGTAATCTAGATCGTGACAATTGAATAAAACATACCTTTTAAAGAAATTGTAATGTTACACAAGGATCAGTTGCAGTTCTGCTGTCACCAAATTCTGAAATGTATGCTATTTAGCTGTAAGTTTATACCGTAAGGGGTGGCAATTCGGCTGCCACCTAGCTATAGGTATAAATGTTAAGGACTTATCATTGGAAAATGTTTTACCGCATATTGTTTATTGCACAAAAATAAGTGTAAGTTTATACTATGAGGGGTGGCAGTTCAGCTGCCACCTAACAACAGGTAGAAAAATTAAGGCCTTATCACTGGAAAATGTCTTACCGCAGATTATTTATTGCATAAAATAAGTGTAAGTTTATACCATAAGGAGTGGCAGTTCAGCTGCCACTTGACTACAAGTAGAAATGTTCAGGACTTATTACTGGAAAATGTTTACCGCAGAATGTTTATTGCACAAAAAAAGTGTAAGTTTATACCATATGGAATGGCAGTTCAGCTGCCACCATATTACAGGTAGAAATATTAAGGAATTATCATAGGAAAGTGTTTTATCCCAGATTGTTTATTGTGGAAAAATAAGTGTAAGTTTATACTATAAGGGTGGCAGTTCAGCTGCCACCTAACTATTGGTAGAAATGTTAAGGACTCATCACTGGAAAATGTTTTACCGCAGATTGTTTATTGCACAAAAATAAGTGTTAGTTCATATTATAAGAGGTGGCAGTTTTGCTGCCACCTAATTTGGTTTTAAGCTTACACATTTGTTTTACAAAACACACATAAATTAAGATTACTGTTATGTAATTTTTTTCTTCAAATGAAACTGTATTTAGCCACTTATCGTCTGCTTCCCTAGTCTGTTGATGTTCTTATGTAGCTCTTATGTAGCTTATATTGCAAACAATATTGAACCAGATCAGACTGCTCCCCCGTAACATTGTCTTACATGAAAACAAATCTCCATGAAAAATCTAGTCTGAAGTGCATTTAAATGTGTGCAGCAGACTAGAAATTCAGACAACATTTAAAGAAAAATGTTATTGCTGGTTAAACATTAATCAAGCTTTCTGGTGTAGATTTGTAAACATGCTTGCCACAATGCAGGATATAGATTGTTATTTTAACAACTGAGAGTCTTGCTAGCTAATTGATGTTGACAGATTTTCAACATTAAAACAAACACTGATTTTGAAGCTCCTCCCCACATTTTAAACTCTGGTCGTGTGTCTCCTGGGTAAATGTATGTGACGCCTTATTATATAGTCCATGGGCCCAGAGGGGTCACCATGCACCCCCTAAGGGCTATCTGGGAGTGGTATAATATTGTTTATTGGACATCCCTGATTAAGAATTAAGATGTTAGCACTCAATTTCTTGGGTCCCACCCGCCATTTAGGGTGGTTTCAAGATGGCCTTCATAAAAAGACAATATGCCTATTATAGTAGTGTAATATCAGCCTTCTACCATCTGTTTTGCTTACTTTTATGAGCGGAACAGCTATATTTAAGATCCTCAACTCCATTTCTGATATAAAAGGCTAAATATAATGTCTTAACATACTATATTTAATATGGTGGCCAATTTGAAATACAAATGTTGCATATTTTCGTAAATCTTAAAAAAGAGTTCATGAGTTTTTTGCAATACAAATTATATTTACATGTTTAAATCATTATTGATTTTGGAGATACAATTACTGTCAGCATTACTTAAGTCATGGAGTATTTTATTTATTTCAAAGTTATCATCTTCAAAATAATGGATAGTCTGCAAACAAGGTTACCCCACCCATTTAAATAAGTAGACATTTTTTCCTGTGAATAAACATAGCACTTATGCATCTTTCTCACTGATAGTAAAATTGAGTTTACTTGGTTATATTCAGAATCGTTCTTTTATTGCAGTATACATCTTTGAAAGTATATTTGGGCCATTAAGGGTGTAGCATACGTAACATTTTTCATCAAACGCAAAAAATGGACATCTGAGTCCAAAATAGCCTCTTCAGAATCTGTACAATGTATTATTTACAATGTATGTATCAAATAGGCAATCAATTTGTCATTCACAAACTGCGGTGATTATTTCACATTAATCACAAAATCCTCTTTATTACTAAATGGTGAAAAAAGAATTAATCAGAACATAAGATATAATGGTGGTTTTGATTATTTTAGGGTCATATCAATAGTTGCATTGGTCTTAGTTACAATTACTTAACTATTCTTTTCGAAGGAATAATAAGGAGAAAACATCTGATTGCTAATAAAAAGAGCACTCAAAATATGCCTAATCTTAAAATTCAGATACTTTCAGTGAAGTTACATGTATAAATAACTTTTGCATGTTCTGAGCTACTTCTATATGTTCTAGCTTCACCGGTCGCTTAACGAAAACATTTAGGAGGACATTCTCTATTCCTATTCATACTTTACCTAAATTTATCAACTTTTGATAATTGGTTTAAATATAGTCAATTTGGATTATGTGTACCAAAACTCTTTAAAGTAACATGTGCAACATGGCTATTTGGAGGAGGACAGATACTCCAATTATAGAAGTTTGGCATCCAACAAATGAACATGAAAGTTTGACAGATTATGATAGCAAAATGATGCCCCTTTGGTTTGATGGAGACTGTATGGCAAAGGTGTTGGTTGACAAGGATGACCTGTGCGATTCAGATAAGTCTTTCAATGATTATGAAGATGACTTTGTGGTTAATGCAAAATAATGTAGTGTATGCTACACCCTTAATGGCCTAAATAAACTTGCAAAAATGTATGCTGCAACATTAATCCTTTTTTTACCATTAATATTATGCTTAATTGTTGTTTAAATAGAGTGCAGAACAACATTTCACACCCTCATATTGGTGGCAGCAGATGGGTATTTTGGCATTTCACTGATATTTATATGCCCATAAGTGTGCATGTAACGTCCACAGCAGCTTTCCTACATACCCATACCCTGTCCATACATAGGCTGTGCGTAAGGTTAGGGTATAAGAATAGTAGGATTTGAGTAGATAACCAAACTCTACCATAGTCTCTTCCATACTAATACCCTACCTGTACCTTCCATACACTAATAAAACCCATATAGGGGCATAACATTTACCCATATGACATATTGGTAATGGGAGATATGCATGGAGGTAAGAGTAGGGTTTGCATTGGGGTAGGGTAGGTAGGGTAGTCCTGAGTATGTTAATGGGTAGGGTATGAGTATATGCTTTGGAAGGGTCACTCCAATGGCTGGGATATCCTCCCCCTGGCCCTATCCTAGTTTCTACAGTTTCCAACCAATCTTTTCTTATCCCTTATAGCACCATTCCCTTGGTAGATACAAATAACTGTCAGGCAGGTTTTGAGTAGGAGTAGATAAAGAAATAGTGTCTGGGTCAGGACTTTGGTAGGTTAGGACTAAGGATAGCGCAGCCTACTTTACCTGCATAATCATACTTTACCCTACATCTACTCTCACCCAACCAGTATCCAGATACACATCCTACACACAAATCTATTCATAGTATAATACCCATACAGATGTCTGACAAGTGGGTAGATAGTAGGAGGGGAAGGGCAGGGTATGAGTATGAGTGTGGAGGTGAATGTGAGAGTTGGGTATGTATGGTAGAATAAGCAGCACCTTACCCTACCATACCCAGGCAGGCCCTACTCGAAAAGTATCCATCTTTACTACTCAAAGTCAAGTAGTTGTACCCTATTCCAAATCATTCAATCCACCATAAAGCTACACAGTGCTTAACCCTACCTTTACCAAAACCACTCCTTACCCTACCCATAACCCCCTCCTAACTTGTCCTGTCAGGCCCTACCCAATTTTCCCTATCAATATCGGTGTAAGATGGGTTATAGTATGGTAGAGTGGGATGGGGTAGGGTAACATAATTATTATGAGTTGATTACTGGTATAATTAAGTGTATTGTACATTATAAGTTAAAGTGGGGTAAACATAGGAGAAGGTAAGCAGTTGGTTTGGTAATGTAGAGTTGGTGGTGACTATGGGTATGATATTGTAGCTGAGGGTAAGGTGGGGTCGCGCAAGATATATATTGTAGCGCAATTATGTGTAAGGAATGAAAAAGAGTAGGACATCCATAGGGTAGGGTAGTTTAGGGCAGGGAAATGCAGGATTGGTTAAGCTAGGAGAACGGAGGATAAAGTAGTGTAGAATTGAGAAGAGCAGTGAGCAATCAACCCGGAACAAAGACATTTTGAATCAAGTCAATAGCTTTCTGCCATTTGTTTGTACTTTTCAAAGAAGATAAAGTGGAGCTACAGTTTCTTTGGAATATCTGGTTATTACTAGCTACTAAAATCGGATACTTTTCATGTTACTTCTAGGTTTTGCCTAAATACTTATGTTAGGTCTAAACATTTAAAGTGTTGATATGACTCTTAAATAGTAGATATTCATTAAACATTAAAATGTAGCAAAGTTAGTTGTGAGGACAATAAATTTACAGTAATTTCAATCAGAAGTCAAATAATACTGTATGTTATGTACGTTATGCATTTTACAATTAGGAAACAAAATACATTCAAGTAAAAGTTTGAGTCATTTTCATTATTGCGTTTCTGTAACTATTAACATAAAGTTGAGCAAAAACAAATAATTCAAATTAAACATTCAGAATATATAAATATATTATAAATATATTACTTCCTTTTTTCCTAGGTTTTCCCTGTTCGATAAAGTACCCAATTAGGGGTCTCTGGTAAAGAAAGGGTAATATATTGTATTTTCTTCACCCATCCTTTGTCAGAGTTTAATATCACTTATGTTGTATGTTAAAAAAGACAATAATTATTGATTCTCTCATTTAATTAAGCCCTCAAATGGAAAATAGTTTATACCATCTAGCAGTTTAATCTCATATAATGCTAATATTGCACTAAAATAATGTATTTAAAAGAATGTAACGTATGTAACAGTAAAAAAATGGTGCCTAAATGAGTTGAAATTATACTGATAGTCATTTACTCTCAATTACAAGAAAAATTGATATGTAATAATAAGAAACAATTTATTTCATATGCTGTGCTATAGGATTTCCTATTATTTAAGGGTAACGTATTAAATACTGCTATTGCATAGAAACCCCTGGGGGAGGGGTCTATTAGCAGCTCACGGTCTAAAAAGGTTAATTGTAATGTTGAGATTAATTCCTTAATCATATCCTCTTGATTATCATCACAAAGAGACGTCAGGATATAACTTATCAGAATTAACACAAATCAGCTACGAATGGAGCACAATTAGTACCCATTGGACGCCAAAAATTTGTCTGTATAACTAAGTACTAAATCTAACGTAAATATAATCCAAAAGATATAGTCCATGGGTCGGGAGGGGTCACAATGCACCCCTAAGGGCTCTCTGGGAGTGGTATAATATTGTTCATTGGAAATCCCTGATTAAGAATCAAGATGTTAACACTCGATATCTTGGGTCCCACCCGCCATTTTGGATGGTTTCAAGATGGGCGTCATGAAAAAAGACAAAATGCCTATATAGTGTAATATCAGCCTCCTACCATCTGTAATGCTTACTTTTATGAGCGGACCAGCTATATTTAAGATCCTCAACTCCATTTCGGATATATAATTTAAACATAAAGTCTTCAGATACTTTATTTAGCATGGCGGCCAATTTAAAATTCAAGATTTTGATATTTTCTTTAATTTAAAAAAAAGTTTCCATGAGTTTTTACAGTTTAATTTATATATTGTACAAGGTTCGGTCAATTTAGGAGATATATTTACTGTCAACATTTCTTTAATCATAGATTATTCCATTTTTCACAAAGTCATCATCTTCATAATAATATATAGGCTGCAAACAAGGTTACCCCACCCATTTAGTTAATAGACACATTTTCCTGCAAGTAAACATAACTACACTTCTGTATGCATCTATCTCGATGATATTGAAGTGAAGTTTACTTGGTTATCTACAGAATCATCACATATTGCAGCATACATTTTGAAGGTATATTTTGGTCTATAAAGTGTAACATACGTTACTTTTTTACATCTAATTCCTCAAAATAGACATGGTGGGACTGAGTACAAAACAGTCTCTTCAAAATCGGTACGAAGTTTTATTTGCAATTGGGTCTTTACTTTGCATTTACTTAATAGAAAATTGATTTGTCCTTCACAAACTGCAAAGAGTATTTTTGTATTTTGTATAATATGCCAGTATTAGAATAATGGACCTAGTAGCGCACTATATAATGCACATCAGAAAGGCTACTTTAATATAGTAAAACATGAAATTCAGCTGCAAATTGTAACAAAAATGATAAATGTTTGTAACTTCTTCATGTCTGAGACATTCCTAAATGCTAAAAGCACAATCAGCTGAGACATTTCTCAATATTAGGAGTGTTCACATAACATTAGTGACATACTGATATATAACACCAACACTTTTTAATCAAATGGCTTTTGTTATCAGCATGGGACTCTTCATTAATCTTTAGAGTTTAAAAAATCTTACACAGAAGCCTCATTAAATTGCTGCTTAATCAAACTTTGATTGCATAAAATTTCCTCAGATATAAAAGTGTACCTGTACCTAGGAAAAAAGGAAGTAATATATTTATGATATATTAATATATTCTGAATGTTTAATTTGAATTATTTGTTTTTGCTCAACTTTATGTTAATAGTTACAGAAACGCAATAATGAAAATGACTCAAACTTTTACTTGAATGTATTTTGTTTCCTAATTGTAAAATGCATAACGTACATAACATACAGTATTATTTGACTTCTGATTGAAATTACTGTAAATTTATTGTCCTCACAACTAACTTTGCTACATTTTAATGTTTAATGAATATCTACTATTTAAGAGTCATATCAACACTTTAAATGTTTAGACCTAACATAAGTATTTAGGCAAAACCTAGAAGTAACATGAAAAGTAACCGATTTTAGTAGCTAGTAATAACCAGATATTCCAAAGAAACTGTAGCTCCACTTTATCTTCTTAAAAAAGTACAAACAAATGGCAGAAAGCTATTGACTTGAATCAAAATGTCTTTGTTCCGGGTTGATTGCTCACTGCTCTTCTCAATTCTACAGTCTACTTTATCCTCCGTTCTCCTAGCTTAACCAATCCTGCATTTCCCTGCCCTAAACTACCCTACCCTGTATGCATCTATCTCGCTGATATTGAAGTGAAGTTTACTTGGTTATCTACAGAATCATCACATATTGCAGCATACATTTTGAAGGTATATTTTGGTCTATAAAGTGTAACATATGTTACTTTTTAGATCTAACTCCTCAAAATAGACATGGTGGGACTGAGTACAAAACAGTCTCTTCAAAATCGGTACGAAGTTTTATTTGCAATTGGGTCTTCACTTTGCATTTACTTAATAGAAAATTGATTTGTCCTTCACAAACTGCAAAGAGTATTTTTGTATTTTGTATAATATGCCAGTATTAGAATAATGGACCTAGTAGCGCACTATATAATGCACATCAGAAAGGCCACTTTAATATAGTAAAACATGAAATTCAGCTGCAAATTGTAACAAAAATGATAAATGTTTGTAACTTCTTCATGTCTGAGACATTCCTAAATGCTAAAAGCACAATCAGCTGAGACATTTCTCAATATTAGGAGTGTTCACATAACATTAGTGACATACTGATATATAACACCAACACATTTTAATCAAATGGCTTTTGTTATCAGCATGGGACTCTTCATTAATCTTTAGAGTTTAAAAAATCTTACACAGAAGCCTCATTAAATTGCTGTTTAATCAAACTTTTATTACATAAAATTTCCTCAGATATAAAAGTGTATCTGTGTCATTTCATCCGGGTCTGCACTGTTTGCTATGATAAAATATATATTCAGAGAAAGGAAAGAAATTATTTTGGACAAATTATAACATACACTGCAAAAAATAAGTGAAACCTTACACCAATTTGATGGTAGCTTAACTTTCCACCGATATTGGTGTTACCCTTCAACGGCTTTAAAAATATATTCTGTTTGATTGTATTGATCCGGAGAATAACTACAACAATAACAAGTAGAAATGTTGGACTAAAGTTGTTTGTTAGGAAATTTAGTGTAAGTTTAGACCAAAAGGGATTGCAACTAAGCTGCCAACTCTTTTGACATTAACTTATTCGTATTTGTATAGTGTGTGAATATTATTCCGTGCACTCAAAATAAGATTCCGAGCTCACGGAATAATAATTCGTGCGCACGAATTATTAATCCGTTAAAACGAAATAGAAATCTAAGAGCTCTATTTAATAATCTATGAGCTCGAAATAATAATCTGTGAATAAGGGTTATTATTCTATGTGCACGAATAGAACAAAAGTTCTGCAAGTTGGATTTCAAATCTGTTATAGCTCATCTGAGCATAGTGCTCAAAGACATCTACTGGGATCAGTCAATGTCTGTAGTTCATCGAGTTTGTCGTCAGCAGCTTGAAATGACAACTCCTCAGTATTCACAGGAATGTTCCCTATACAAAAGTAAACCTAATCCGTCAAAATATGACACGTTTTCCCTAGTGAACATTTATAGGAAACTTTTAACATACCCACTGGAACCAATCGTCAGAATTGAATACAATTTGGCAGGGATATTTCCTCGGTGACCCACTATAAAACAGATAAAACAAACTTGTGCTTTGCTTAATTTGTCTTCCTGGTGTCTCGTGATGGTTGAGCGGCTCTTCCTCGCGGTGCTATGGGGTTGTCTGCTGTTTGTGATTGTGGTATTTCCTGATCATACTCACTTACCATTTTTGGTCCCTCAAAAACATGTCAGCCAGGGGCGTGACCTTTGGCAGATAAGGAAACTGTTAGAATCTTCTCTAAAACCGCTCATCATTTGACAAAAATGGTGATAACCTTCCACAATAAAAGCTATAATGAATTTGATCCGTTGTAAAACTTGGCAACTTTCTTACCCGAATATAAGAGATGCTAAGCCATTGTATAATAATAATATTCATTTATTTAAAAGGGATAGGTTAATACTTAGAAAAGCTCCCTTGGATTGTTAGTATTGTATTGTAGGCATGACAAATTGAATGTACTTCAATAATTCATTAGTAATTTTGCTTTGAATTATTTCTGTCAATTATACTTTAATAGTCTAAAAGTTAAATTTTGTTTAATATAAAGATTGGTATTTACATATAGCATGCCAAATGAAAGTATGATCATGGATTCGAAATTGCATTACATCCCAATTATCATTTGCATATTTCAAATCAAGCTAAATAGATAGCTAATAACGCAAAGAATAAATCAAATAAGCCAGCAAATTTAATTTCGTACTTCTCGCTGTTTTAAAAATGAAGGCTTAGGTAACCCTGTGTAAATGTGTAGACTCACCAGAGCCTTTGTTACCTGCATACACTTTATTAGTTTAGATGTAGACCAAAATTAAGACAGCTGGCTCCCTGCGACAGCATGGATAATTATTTCTGGCTTTTACCAATATGTGAAAAGTACCACAATCTCATGCGCTGGTCAAATCTTCTTTTGACCATTTTTTAAACTACATTATCTCATTTAAAATGAGATCAGCAATTAATTTTTCATCTGACGACAATGATATTCATGTTTTTGCTACTGTCAAAGATTAAAGCTGAGATATGGCTTCAATATTCGGCATACTAGTATATCATACACACACGTAACACAATGGACAATAGATATATTGCAGTATCAACATCTAATATTTATGATATCCTTTTCATAGTGAAACAATTACAATTTCTTTTGGAGATGTTTGAGTAAAAAGAACCATTGACATTAGAAATGCATAGATACTAATCAACAAAAGCATGTATACTTTGTTACCACTGCCTTTAAATCTATCATGGTAACACAGTTGATAGTAAGTCGGGTGACTTTTTAATACGTTTTTTTGTCAGAACAGTTGACCTTTTTTGTATGTGTCTTGAATCCATACACTGGTGTGTTTAAAACTCATTCTAATGTTTAATATTTATATAACGCTTTGCTATTGAGGATTCCTGCAATAATTGGCCATGCCACATTCTGTTTAGTGGAAACTAGCATAAGCTATTTTAGCATTAATTGCTAAAACTAAGTAAGATCTCATGACAGCACTGTTTTAAATATTTTACCTATCCATCCTACATTTTTAAAAGAACATTGTAAAATCGATTTTACGCTAACTTGAATGTCACCTGGTCAAATTTGGTCTGACCTCATTCTGGCCGATAAAGTCATATAAATTCAACGTGGTATCGTAAGTTACAACTGGCCTGTTCCTTTGGATATGATTCTGTCACATGCGATCATTGTCATGAAAACCCATCATTAACACTTTTTCTTTCCCATTTTTACGGAAATATTTGTCCTTAATAAATAGTTTACTTATAAAGTTTACATTGCTCAAGCAATTATTATGCTGATTTAATTAACAGTTTTATTCATTAAACAATTAAAGCTATGCTGAAGATAACATTAAAAATAGTAAGTGAGTATGATCCGGAAATACCACAATCACAAACTGCAGACAACCCCGTGGCACCGCGAGGAAGAGCCGCTCAACCATCACGAGACACCAGGAAGACAAATTAAGCAAAGCAATAAGTCTTTTTAAAAGCTAAAAGTACATAAAATAAAATGCCAGTATAAAATTTGATTTGGAGACAGATTCTTTAAAAAGTATCTGAATACATACACTTATACTGCATAGTATCTAATGTAACATATATCACATTTTATTGTACCAACTTATATATGCTTGATTTTATCTGGTCTGTTGGAACACATTTTTGTAAGCTACCACCTCCCACATAACATTAAGTAAAAAGGCATTTTTGTTTCTGTGGTTGAACCTAAATATACTAGGAATTAGTAAGTGAGTATTATCAGGAAATGCCACAATCACAAACAGCAGACAACCCCATGGCACCGCGAGGAAGAGCCACTTAACCATCACGAGACACCAGGAAGACAAATTCCACAAAGCAATCTCTTCCCCATCAAGATGATTGCAATACTAGAATGGACATAAAGTAACGTACAACAAAACATAGAACAATTACAGACACTCACGATGGTAGTAACAATAAACGAAAAGTCAACAACAACAAAACCACCGCCTTAGAACCGACAGCAGTCTAAGCCACGGGGGGGGGGGGGTAAATCTTTGCCCTAGATTCTGCTGGTGTTGAAGTACAAGAAAGGTTCAGCTCGCATGGAGGCCTTCTAACTAATGTGATGTATCATCATGGAGAAACACTCTAATCAAATTTACAAACCATGATGAAACAAAGAAAAGGGCTCATCACTCATAGATAGTCAGAGCTAAAGAAAACCTCCAGTTGAGCCACGGTGGGTCCAGCTACAGATAAGCATCAGGCACCAACCCACCGATTAATGCTTTACGTCAGAGCCGTCATCGAGTCTGAGGCCTAACCCACTGTCAATACTTGAAGAAATAAGACAGTCAACACAAAATTCTTTCATTTATATAGAGAATCTTCGAACTGAGTTGAATATGCTATCTTTGAGTCATTTATCATCTAGTTCAATTTCACCTAAGAATTTAAGAGCATAACTTTTGGATGTTAATGACAAATTACACTTAAATAATTTTGGTTAAATAAATTATTTGATTAAACTTATTTCATATAGTCTTCAGATCTGTATTACAAAAAATTATATCCACTTTATATTACCATTTCAGACCCAATTTATACTGCCTTTGACAACATTTTGGACACACATAGCTCCTTATGATAATATGATATGGTAATATACGTTACTTTAACAGTTTTGAAAGAACATGGGAATTTATCCGTATTCAGATATTACTTAAGAGCTTTATTCTATGCTAACTAGGTTTAAAGCCTATAAATTTTGCCAAATTGGTAAAAATATTGTGTCGTTTTAAAAGTTCAAAAATATATTATTTCACGAATTAAAGCAAAAATGCTTTGACAATTTGAGTTAGTCTCTTAATACGAACTGTTAAATTATTTTTCGTACAAACAATAATCTTTATATCTAGTTAACTAAAAAAAAAGTTTTGAAATGAAATGAAATACCCTATGATGTATCATTTTGTGTATTTAGCAATATATAGAACGCCTTAAATTTTGTAACATACATTACATATTGCCAATCAAACAACAAAAAGGATATTTTACACCAGAAACAATGTTTCATATCACCTTTTACTCTTGTTTATCAATAGAATGCTCATATAATGCATACAACTAGGATTGCATTCCTTATTTTATAATGAAAAGATTCTTACCTTACATAAGGTTTTCTTTAGGGCTGTCATATTTAACAGCTTATAACTCTTGGAGTTTTTTTGTGATAGAAGCAAGCTGTTTGCAGTTTTGAAATGGTCATTTAATTGTCTTTCAGAAACATGTTACTTGAATCTAAAATATTTATTAAAAAATTATCAAATGAAACTATTTAACAAAATACCAATGATTTTATAGGGTGTAGTTAAAAATGTAACGTAAATGATACCATAATGAGCCTAAATAACTTTGACAATCATCAATATCAATTTGAATTGTTCAAGTACTACCTTAACAGCCTTAATTACATATTTGTGTTTTTTTTAATTGAGGAGTAACGTAATTAACACGCTGTAACACCCAACGCCCCAACCGCCAAGGGGCTTACATGTTTCAAAAAGCTCCTTAGATGATACACTTTAAGAAAAACATGGTCTACAAATTTCCCCCTAGGGGAGCAGAACCCCTAGTAGCTCATACCCTATATCTCGAAGGAATGATCAACTAAATTTATCTTCCTGAACTGTGAGTGTATATTTTAAGCTAATTCCTCAGATACTGTGGTCCCTTTTTTTATTCACATCTATTTGTTTCTACCATATGTGTGTCCTCTAAACTGATAAAAATGGTTATGATAAGGCCAATGACATTGAGTATGAATTAGTGAATTTTCCCTTATTGGATGATGACTTTCTACATCGTCCCTCTTATAAATTTCAAGTTTCTCTATTCATAAACTTTGCTAGAAAGTGTAGTCAGGAAGATCACTTTAATGACCATAATATTTTTCTGATCAACTTTTCAAACAAGGTTATTGGTATCAAAAGCATAGAATAAGTTCATTTCCAAGTTCTATCGCAGAGACCATCAATTATTTCAAAAATCAATAACAAATTTAAATCTCATTTCATCAATGCCAATGGGGAGTGCAGTGGCTCAGTGGTAGAGTGCTCAACTCAAGACCGATAGGCTGCGGGTTCCAGCCTCACTCGCGTCACTGGGTTGTGTCTTTCAGCAAGAACATTAATCCTAGCTTGGTACTGGTACAACCCGGAAAGACCCGTCCCTTTATAATTGAGAGATTGTTGATGAGACGTAAAGAATCAAATCAAACAAATAAAAATCATCAATGCCAATCAGAACTGGAACTTTATGGCGACTTAGTATACAAAACTAAGTGTAAAGAAAATTTGCTGATGCTTTCCCTGTTTGTTTATCAAAAACTGCTCATCTCAATCATCTTTTGCTTCTAAGAACTGCCATGAATCATAAAATCTAACATAATATTACTGATTTATTTGGATAAACATATCTAGTCCTGTATATATTTGAACCATACAGACATACGAACATGAACTATATGCCCCTATAACCCAAATAATATAGTATTTAACTGACAGTTGCTAAAGTCCCAATTTACAGAAAACCCCTACATGGAAACAATTCAGAACTTTCATGGCCAAGGCGTCTGCCCACCTGAAGCCAGCAGTGGGCGATATTTTATATTCCTAGAATAACCCTGATACAGTGCATGAACCCCTTATTATGTAAAGTCTAATAGACCACAGGTCAGAGTCAATCTAGATGATAAGCTTGATTCATACTCTAAAAAATAACTTCAATTGGAAGCAGAGAAGAATGTGTTCAATAAGGAGTAAGTACATAAAAGTAAAGGGTGCATGAATAACTAAAGATAACTCGAGGGTTTTTTTGAATTCAGTTTTATGTACTCTTGAGTCTTATTTTTGCTTTATCTCCTTTTTATATCTTGATTTATATGCTCTAGGAGATGATGCATGGATAAGTTAGGGGTTTTATGCAAACCAAACATCTATGTGTCTTGATCCATATCTGAACTTAGGATGAGAGTGGCGCCATGAAACGAGTTTAAGCCCTCCATTAAATATTTTACTATCTGTTCCAAGGCATTACTTCTTTTGTAGATCATTTGTGTTATTTATGTCTTGTGTTTGTCATGCATCCTTGTCCATTGATTGCTGCCTTGTGGTCACCTGCTATGAAAGGGCTGACCTTTTGGCTTTCGTTTGTAATGTTAAATTGTGTGCTCGTCACTTTCCCTTGTGATATCATGGGCTAGGTGTTGGACTTGATTGTATCGATTCCTGATCTTTGCCCTTTTTCATACTTTAACCTGGCGGGCTTTTATCAGTAACTGATTCAGGTGGTCTCATTTGTCCCCGTCTGGAGTGGTTTTGCCAATGCCCTTAGTAGTCCAGGCAGGCTGTTGGTCCTGTATATTCTGTGTATCCCTGTCCTCTGTGTGGCCCTGTTGATCTATGTGTGTTCTCTCTGTGGGATGGTTAGTCCGCACTGGTCTGCATAGACCCTGTTGCCATCATTTCCTAATTATCTGTAACACTTTCCGAATTTCTGCTGGTCTTGTTTACTGAACCCGTAGGCCATTGGCTGGATATGGTTTACTTCCCCCCCAGGGGAATTTCAAAGACCATATTTTTCTTAAAGCCCAATGTCTTGTGAGCATTTTGCAACATGTTAGCCCCCTGACAATGGCAGCGTTAAGCTGTAACAGCCTGTTACATACGTTACCCCACAAAATATTTGATAATGAACTTTCTTTTTAACACTTCAGAAAAGTGCAAAATATAAGGTAAAATGTCCAAATTGGTTATATTTTCTAAATCAGCTATTAATGAGCCACATATATTGACATTTGAAAACAAATATAGCCACCCCTGATGTAGTGTATGTTACATTTTTTCATTGAACCCCCTTTTAAATGATAAATGAAGCTAATATAGTTTGTCTTAAATTTTATTGAAACCAGTTTATGTTAATGAATTTGAAATTTTATTAAAGAATAATTGTATACCTTTTCAAAACTGCAAGCATTATGTTTCTATCTTATATAATTTTTGAGTTATTAGATGTTGAACATGGAAACCCCTTATCACACAAAATGTTAAAAGTAATTCTCTAGGCCTTACGCTGGCAATAGAACCCCCTTCCCCTCTAGGGGAATTTAATACACTATGATTTCCGGATACTACATTATATAAGCCGCAAAATGAAATATGTTAGCTCTCTGAGAGTGGCAGCGTTAGCGTGTAACAATCATGTTACGTACGTTACCTGCAAAATAACATTAAATGTTCCTATTAATGTCTCCAACATGACATATTCACACTTTTTGGAAGTCTGGCACAGGTTTACGAACTTCTTATAACACAGTTACATAATTTTAGCATTTATTTTATTTATGTTATGAGTTAGTGCCGTTTTATATGTTACTTAGTGTTTCATATGTTATTTCCGAGTATCGGTATGCGATTATTGACTATACATGTGTTACATCCGTCAGTGAATATATCAAATCTATAGGGCTGCTATTCAAATGAATTGAAGTTCCTTACTATGGTGTCTTACACTATTTTACAGCCCAGGTTACATACCTTACTTTCCAAATACCATTAAACATTCAAGATAAGGTCTCCATTACGACCTGCTTGTACTTATTTGCATGCTGGCACAAGGTCATGTACTTCTTTTTACTCTGGCTCATTTGCTGAGGAAGTAACTCAAAACATAAACTACCATAGCCCTCTTTTCTTTTATAGAGACATCAAATATAGTTAACATAATACGCATGGAAAGTTTGTAACAAACACAGGGCTGTGAATCTTCCTCTCTATAGAGGATTTCCTCTTTTTTCACTAAAAATTGCTCAAACAAAAAGTTTCAGAATCAAACCAATATGTTTAAATCTGATGTCTTTTTGGTTAGGGGTTTTCCTTTTTTTAGTTGGTTTCCTCTTTTTTAATAAAACTCTGTTCATAACCCTGCAAACAGTGCAATATATGAATAACAACTTAAAAAGATAGAAGAAAAAGTAGAAGTTATAGAGCTGTTTCTTGCCAAGGTAGCAACTCTTCCTATATTATCCAAGGATTTAAAGAATTTTCCAATATAGCTTATTAATCCTCTATCAGATTTATCGTGCAAGGATTTTGCAATATTCTAGCACTCTGAAATGGCACCATTACCTTGTAACAGCTAATTACATATATTACCCTTCAACATCTTTGATAATTTTGATAATTGACATGACTCCTGAAAAGTGCAAACCATAAGGTTAGATTTCCAAATTGGCTATATCATTCAAGTAAGCTATTTTTGCATCACAGATATGGACCTTTGAAAGCATATATGCATCCCAAAGTGTTACGTATGTTACATTTTTCATGATTCCTAAATAAATTAATTAATGAAACTAATATAGTTTGATAGTTTTTTAATGTGATTCATTTTGTATTAAAGAATGTTTATGTACCTTTTGGAAACTGCAAATATTATGTTTCTTTCTATCTTTTATAAGGTTTGAGTTTTGAACATGGTAACCCCATATCACATAAAATGTGAAATATTATTCTGTGGCTCTTTTGTTAGGGTACAATCAAGTTTTCTTTCACCCAGAGGTTTTAGATTTCCTTCCCATTTATTTTCCACACATTTTGTCCATATCTGGAAAGTCTCACTTGTTTTCATGGGAAAACCTTAATAGTTCAATCTTTGTATGTACATCTTAAGGCCAGAGAAGCAGGACGGAAGTAAGCTCATGTTCATACCATTTGAAATAGTCAGTATATGTGTATGGCTTTGTAACATGTCATACTGCAGCTTATTCCCATTTACATAAATAGCACATGTTAGGGCTTCATGTCACTGATGAGTGCCTAGTGCAATTCTCTGTTTGTTTTCCTACCCTGCTTAGAATGTAGATGAACTAGTGGGGAGGGGTTCTCTATCAGTTTGATAGGAACAACCTTTCCGTGGTACTAACACATTGGCTTTTTGGTAGTGTCATAATCTGTTAAACAGTGTATGACTGTAAATCTCTTTCCCCTTATTCTGGCCAATGTTGTTGACTTCAAGAAGGAGCACCTTTTGTTGCATACACCAGTGTTGAACAAAACACACAGGATATCCTCTGTGAGAATGTTTGTAAGACTTTATAAACTGCCGCTTATACATTGCATATATGTATCTGTGACAAAACCAACATGCCAAGCCTTTAGTGCCCGGTTGAATACTGGTTCCATCAGATCCTTGAAGGTGACAGGAAAAGCTATTATGCTCTGTAGTATGGCATTACCATCAAAGCAATGTTTAGCACTGCATCGCCAATTTGATGTTGGTTCAATGTGTGATTAGTTTGGACTTGTCAGTTTTGGTGGAAATTCTATGAGTAGTTGACAGTGACCCTGGAACAGGTCCCAGAAGGTACAAAGTCAACATTATGTCCAATATAAAGAAGGTCATGCTGACCAAAGACGCTCTTTTAAGCTCTCATCTGGCTGATTACCTTTTGCAAATTGGACAATTTCTTCTTGACCTCGCAAGCCTCAAAATTTTATTAGCTTGAAGCATTGTATAGGGTTGTGAGACAGATTTTCATCTAAAAGTGAGTCAATGAAGTCTGCAACAGCCTTCCCCTACCAATGTCATCAGCCTCAATAAGATCCTTAGCTATGCCAGGTTTAGCAGGAACACCGAAATTCAAAAAGTACAGTTCATTGTCTTCAAAACTTGAACTAAAAACCAGAAACTTCCTCTAGTACTCATTCTACTTTGCACCTGAGCAGCCTTCTCCTACCAATGTCATCAGCCTCAATAAGATCCTTAGCTATGCCAGGTTTAGCAGGAGCACCAAAATTCAAAAAGTACAGTTCATTGTCTTCAAAACATGAACTAAAAGCCAGAAACTTCCTCTAGTACTCATTCTACTTTGCACCTGAGCCTATGATACCTCTTTATTGTTTGCCTGATAGTTATGTCAAAATCATTTCTCAAGCAAAGAACCAATGACACTGACTGTGACACACTAAACTCATTTTGTTCGAGAAGTTCTTTGCATCTGGGATGAGTATCAGACAAATTTATGAGTGTAATCAGTTACTCAGGTACATATTGTGCATAGTTGTTGCGACATTGGGAACAAGGCATACAGATAGAGCTGACATGCAATTCAAAGTTGTTTCCTTGTAGCGCTAATCAATGTCAACACCATCTGAATTATATCCATATACCTTGCCCAGAATTAAGCTGTTTCACAGTGACTGTCTTTCAGAACTTCCGATTTGAATGCATGGCATCTACTGTTTATGTGAGCAAACAAGGAAGGCTGATGGATCACATTATAATAATAGTTTGAGTCACTATAAATTGATAACTTCAATTTATTTCAGCCTTATAATTTTTTTAAATTCTCTGACAGACTTTATACATGTATAGTAAACAACTGCTATACAGATACTCAGAATAACTTATCTATCATTTGGTACATGTAACAAACATAACAGTTAAAGCTCAAAGCATTTATTAAATTAACACTTAAAATAGCTAAACCTTGTTAAAAGAAGTACATAAACATGTGCCAGCATGCATTTAAGTATAAACAGGGCTTGTTAGAGACATTAACTTGAATGTTTACTGCTATTTTGATGGTAACATACGTATCATGGGCCTGAAAAATAGTGTAAGGGACCATAATAAAGAACTTTAAATCATTTTAATAGAAGTCTTACAGATTTACTATATTTTGTGACAGATGTAATACACGTATAGTCAATAAATACCATACTGATACTCGGAAATGATGCAGGTAACTCTCAATAACGTATATAACGGTAATAACTCAAGACATTTATAAAATTAATACTTAAAATATGTAACTGTGTTATAAGAAGTTCATAAACCTGTGTCATTATGCAGTATGTGCGAACATGTCATGGTTGAGACATTATCAGGGACGTTTTATGCTATTTCGGGGGGGGGGGGGGGGTAACGTATATAACGTGATGTTACACGTTAACGCTGCCACTCTAAGAGGGCTAACATCTTTTATTTTGTGTCTTATATAATGTAGTTTTAGAAAATTATAGCGTACAAAATTCCCCCTGGGGGGGAGGGGGGTCTAGTAAATTTGATTGATAATATAGAATGTAAAAATAAGTTTTGAAATTCATATTTTAAGCTTGCACTGGATGATGAAAAACATGAGCTTTTTTAATGTTTCCCTTTGGGCTTCACAGATAATTAAATAGCTAATGTTTTTCATCATCCAGTGCAAGCTTAAAATATGAATTAAATTCTTAATAGACTAGTACAAATAAGGATGAAACTAACGACTATCGACTACTGACTAAAAACCAAACTCACTGTGTATAATAGTGTACACTGTGTTACTAACTGTACTGAAGCGGAAAATGAATTTAAACACAAAAAAGCGACAGCTACGTGCTGCAACCTTTATAGTGTAGCGGCTAGCAAACATGACTCGTAGGCTTGTGGTAACGGGTTTGAGCCTCATGACGGACAATCTTTGGACCGCTTATATACATACTGATAGGGATTTAAACTAACAGCTATTATGAAAGGATAGTCTTCTCTATCCACTTTTACTGTCATGCCAGCCAAGAGTGACAGTGACGTCATGTTTTGTTTACAAAGTTATCAGGGACTAATAACCGATGGATCACTTGTGTATTAATCCTATCCGCAGGATAGGATTTGTATTAATCCTATCCACAGGATAGGATTAATACACATGTGATCAATCGATTCCCGTTAGCTTAAGTGGAGTGTACAAATTAATGTTGAACTTAACAATTGAAAACAAAATATTACGTCACTGTCACTATTGTTTGGCACGACAGTAGATCGAGCGACTGCATGATTGACCAACTGTTTTAAAATGACAGAATTATTCTATTGATGTTAGTTCGATCGCCATTCAGCTAAAAGAGGATGTATAGGCACCCTAAGTTTACCTCCCCAATGAGAGCTGAAGTCTTAACTTTCAAAGGTACTGTCGGGTAATGTAAAACGTGTTGCACAGAGTATCTACCTTCTTTCTGGAGGAAAATCTGCCTTTCCAAAACCATTAGTCCGTTCCTGATAGACCAACAAGTACTCATGATGTAGCACGGGGTGCAACGTTTGTGTGCTAGGAGTCAACTGTAATTAAATTTGTTTGGATAGGTCTTGTTATATATTTACTAGTGAACGATTTGTAGAGTATTTGGTCTTTGTTACATAGGTAAAAAGAATACAAATGTTTTGATGTATGTCTAAACTATTAGACGCCCAGAAAATTGCATACTTAAGTTTTTAGAGCACCACACATATTCATGCGAGATTTCAAGATACTAGTAATGTAACATAGCAGTCTCCACATCGTGCATTAGGTCAAATATATGACAACATCTACTCATTCAAATTCGATATGAAAAAAGCAAAACGGTGGACCTCTACATCACAATATGCTGCACCCCGTGATAAGCAACATGATCAGTCTATCGGAGCCTTTAATTACAGACAAATATCGAGGCTCATTGGTTTGTTTCCATGAATGGAAAACATCGACTTCCTGAACAACTCGGCTAAATCGAAATAGGATAGAGAGACAAACTTACTCATAAGGCTTCTGGGTTAATTCAAAATTAAGTAACTCAAGAAGACCCTGTCTTTTCTGTTATAATTATTACAGCTCTACCAATAAGGCGGCGATCACGAACGCTCTGATTGCCCAAAACAACGGCTTCGGTCATTTACCAAAGTAGAAGAATGTTGACAGAAGTACGGCTTTACTGTGTGTGACAAGCCAGCACACAACTCGACTATCACGGTTACTTTTCTCCTAGGGTAGGGCGAAAAGTTCCAATAAATCAAAAAAGTTTCATATATGAAATACCATATTTATTGATTATTTAGCAATATAATGATTCATAGCAATATAATTATTCAGAAGTTAGATACATGTAAATTAGCGGTATTCAATGCAATAAACGATGGCCAATTGTATATACATGTATTGAGGGGCCACAAGTAATATTTTCGGGAAAAATGCATTCTTTCACTGACAATCGATTTTGTCTTAGCAAACAGTGTAGACTTTGATCAAATGCGCATCTGGGTCTGCACTGTTTGCCAAAATACGGATTCAGGAGCCAATAGTAGATAAAGGGATATTAATGTCTGCGAATAATTTGGTCGTTTTATTAACACTTCCACACTCAAACCAATTAAGTGAGTGAAGAGCTATCCTACAAAAGTAAACATGAGAGCAAGGTGTGTTCGAAATGTCATGTGTGTGATCAAAAAAGTGAGTATGATCAGGAAATGATGCAATCATAGACCACAAGCTCACCCTCTCCACCGTGAATTAAACACAGACCACTGACAGCTACACGACAACCGTGAGACTGCATGTTAATGAAATGGTTTAGAGTAATCTCTACAGATGTAGGTGACCTCACACCGGATGGCGTGCGTGCGTGCGTGCGTGTGTGTGTGTGTGAATTTCCGTCAACAGCTTAGGTCAAATGGAGCCAGTGTCATGGCTTAAAGCCGCATCTGACAAACTGAAGAAGCCAGATAACCGTAGTAGAAAGGAAGTCTATAATCGATATTTCGATAACTCTCAGCGACTGCTAAGGTCAGTCTAAGTATTGGTTCTCAATCCCAACCCCCTCCCCTTCCCTTACCAACAAACACACGCACTCACGTGTTTGTTTGCATCTCCATACCCAACATATCAGCGAAAAACATTTACAACTACATCACTTCGCCTGGCATATAAAAAATAGTATCGGCGTTTGTGTTGGTGCGTGCCCTGGGTTTCCTTCGATTAAACTTGACTTGTCCAATGGATACCATGGCTATTTATACAAGGCACTGTTTGGGCCCATGTTTCGGGTGTGCAAGGACTGTTTTGACTCCCTGTCTGACAGACGCAGTGATGAAAGGTGTGAAGGTGCGGGGAAGACTGCATGTGAGCTCTTGTACAGCCAGAGTCGTATTGGTGTAGTGGGATCTCAGCTGTTCAGAGCTGCAGGGATTACAGAAACAGGCTTCGCTAACCTTATTTCTATTGCCTTTATAACAGCCTGGCAATCATTTATCAAAGAGGGTGCATGTCAGGGCTAGTGGGGTTCCCGTCCATATGGGTGTCCACTCGCCGCCCGAGTGCTTATTTGGACGGTTTCAGCTTGATTTTGGCTGGAGATGTTATTGCGGAGACGTTTGTAGGTTAAAGCTCGAATACACTACCCTCTGGGTTTTGGCCGAGTCAGGTGGTATACATTTCCCTAGGGACTTCTCATAAGTTGAATAGTTTTAACTGCAGATCGCCGATATAACCATGATTTGTTTGATTTGATTCTTTACGTCCCATCAACAATCTTTCAGTTATAAAGGGACGGGTCTTCCTGGGTTGAACCAGTACTAAGCTAGGATTAATGTTCTTGCTCAAGGACACAACGCAGTGACGCCGGTGAGGCTCAAACCCGCGGCTCTTCGGTCTCGAGTCAAGCACTCTACCACTGAGCCACTGCGCTCCCTAATATAATCATGAGTAGTATCTGAATGGCCACTTGTTCGAGACTCAACAGGGCCAATGTGTTGTGTCCTTTAGGAAGACACTTTATACTGCTTAGAACTGGTTTAACCCAAAAATTTATGAAACGTCCCGATAAGACTGAAAGATTGTTGACTGATGAGTAAACCATCAGCGCAGACAAAAAAAACATTTCGACATTATTTGAACACAGTCATTTTAAAAGCCCAATAATGCCTAGCACCCATACATTGTATAAAGGAATTTGACAAACTGCAGATCCAACATAGACACAAGGCAGATGGTGAATGGAATTATGTCTGATAAGGTCTACGCTGTTTGCTTAAATGAAACAACAATTTCTGTAAAGTGATCAAGCAAAACTAAATACCCTATAATTACAGATCGACCAGGGGGGGGGGGAGGATGACCATAGAAACTATTTTTAGAACGAATTTCGTCCAAAACGGGGTCTCTGAATTGGCAGCCAAACACATTGAAGATTGCACCAGCGGTCCCACCAGTGTGTGGTGAAAAACGGGTCTTTTTGACATCCCAAAGTGTTTCTAAAACTATATAATGTTATTATGTGATATCATATAAAACATTATTTTGGGTCTACATGTACATTGGCACATTCTACAGTCCCAGTGAACGGACAAATAAAAAATAAAAAAGCCACTTAGGCGTTAGACTGGGGATCGATAGGCTAATGCCAGTTCGAGACTCACCTCCAGCGCAGTCACTATTATACACGTTATCCACTGCTTACTACTGGTTCAACCTATGAAAAGAGGAAATCGTCCCGACATTACTGAAAATTTGTTGAGGGGGACGTAAAGCTTCAAAAACAAACAAACAAAAACTTGAAAAAAATATATGTTAAGTAGGAATCGAACCAGCGACCACACGTATACGAGTCAGCTGTTCTAACCACTAGACCACAGAGTCTGCTGTATTGCATGTCTCTTATTTTGTTTTCTTATTTTGAACATGTTTGTAACTTTAGACGAGTACAACTATCCATAAAAGTGAATATACGTCATTGTATGCGCATGAATAATTTTCTAAGCGAGGCGGATCTAGTTTCCATTAATATTTGTATCAATCAAAATTACAAATAAACATGAAAATTATTCAAGAAATACACTGGAACTAATGATACTGAACTTTGGGCTCTTATTTACACGAGCAGAAGCTGGCGATGTAGCGAATTTGTTGTGTTTTAAAATGTTGTTAAGTATAAGTTGAACCCGCCCCCATTCCTTAGTCATGAACTTTAGTCTTAGTCGTTAGTCAATCCTTATTTGTACTAGTCCAATTCAAGCTGGTTGACTAAAATTAACAATAATGAAAAATGTCCTAATGATTTGCTAAGGATAACAAAAATGATTTACGATCATAATGCTTAATATTTGCACCTTAACAGTTTTTAATTTTTGTACCAAACATATATTGTGGGTAATCGATCAGTGTGCCTCAGGCGCTCTACCATGTACCCACAATCTATACTTTGAGAAACGTTGAAAATTGTCAGCTTTTATAGTACAATTTATGCTCAGGCGCTCTACCATGTACCCACAATCTATACTTTGAGAAACGTTAAAAATTGTCAGCTTTTATAGTGCAATTTGTCCACGTCATAATTGAAATTAACTAGACTAAGATAACACCACGTGTAAATTGTGTTCATTGGGCGCAAACGTTATTTGATACACATTTCCCTATTTGAGCCGCGATATGAGATTTCCAACAATGTAGTATGTGCGACCAGCAAAGGCTCAGACCATTCTGCACATACACGCAGTCTAATCAAAGCCTTTGCTAGTTGCTTGAATATTTTATGACTATTAAGCTACTGAACGAACAAAATTTGGAGTTTCTAAGCTTAACAGGAGGCTGCACAGGCTTCTGAGTCTATTAATGTCAAATTGCCACATTGTTAGAAATCACATGTCACGGCTCATTTCTTGTTTGTATTTCAGATGAATCAAGACTGCAATTTTCCTTAATAGAAGGGTACACACAGAACACACAGAAATTAGACGTTTTCCTCTTACCACAATGGGAACAGCTTCATGTGTCAGAGATTTACACTCCATTGATTCTCATTGATGATCAAAATGAAAAGATGGAGACATTTGAAAGACAAGGTTCATTACGTGAAACGCACCCGAATAAATTTGTAGGTGATGATCGTTTAAGATCATACAAAGAATTGTTTTGTAACTGTAATGGACTAGAAAAGCGAATATTTTTAGTGGGTGAGGCTGGAGCAGGAAAAACAACTTTTTGTAAACATCTAACAGATATGTGGTGTCAGGCAAACCATACAAATGAAGAATGCGAGCCTGCATTTTTGCCACAACTACAAGATGTCACTGTGTTTAAGCAATTTCAGTATTTGTTCTACATATCTTGTAGATTTGCTGAAGAGAAGGAAACAATATTTGATATGATAAATAATCAGCTTTTGGACGATGATCAAATGAAGGAAGCTGCAAAATACGTTCTTAAACACAACCCACAAAACTGTTTTATTATACTTGATGGTGCTGATGAATGGAAAGGATCTCCTACTTCATGGACTGGTAAAAGTAGAGACATAGCTGGTCTACCAAGTATGGCAGGTGTAGAGAACTGTGTTATTCTCATCACCTCTAGACCATGTAGATTCCATGCTTTGTCTAAAAACACACAGAAAATCTTCAGATGCTTGCAACTGAAAGGTATAGCATGCGTAAAAGACTTTGTGGAAACCATCTTACGAAAACTGAAAGACCCACAACCCAAGCAATCATCTAAATACTTTCTAAGCCAGGTTAAAATGAATGATATGTATGAGCTGATGGAAATTCCATTAATATTAATTGTTGTACTAGAGTGTTGGATAGATGATAAATCTTTACATAAATTAATGTGTATTAACTACATTAAAATGATTCAGTCACTAATACGTCGATTCAAAGGAAGTGCTGGTTGGTTAAGTTCCGAAAGCAGACTACGTGTTATTCCTTATCTTTATGATCTAGAGACAAAATGGGAACAGCGGTCGAATGAGTTGCCTTCCTTACTGTTGACGTATAAAGCCCTTCACAGATATGCAGGTTTATTTCTTTCACTTGGACAGTTAGCTTGCGATCTGCTTCTAGGAAAAAACGAACAGTTTCTGATATTTTCTAAATCAGACCTTAAATCATATCTTCAAGCAGATGATGAAAATGATGAAAGTGTTAATGTCTGTTTAGCATTGGGAATTTTATCAAAATCAGAAACGACAAAGCGTGGAATCAAAACATTGGAGAATTTTGCATTCTGTCACAAAACATTTCAAGAGTTTTTCGCAGCATTGTGGCTTACTAGCAGGTATAGAAATGAAGCATCAAAACCGTATAAATATATTAAAAATATTCTATTTCTAGACAAATGTGATATAATGATAACATTCCTCTGTACGATTGAGCCAGATACAGGTAAGAAGTTCTGGATGGATCTCCTGGAAGAAGATAAAATCAAAGAAATATGCCTAGCTAAAACAACAATGAACCATCAGAGCTTACAACAACTGTACGGATCATTGTCATCTTTCTCTGTTCTAACGATCCTGGAGCTTAAAAATTTGAGATGTAGTGACCATAATAGGTGCAGTATACCTGTCATAGATTTCCAGAAGCGTAACCAGCTGACACATCTTGACCTACGTGACTTACTTGTTGAAGATCTGCTGCTACCTATGGAAGGAGCCAGATTCAAATACCTGAGAATTAGCAATGTAACAATGGCCCATCATGGACTAGAACAGCTGGCAAGCTCTTCATCATCCTGGTCTTGCATAAAGCAGCTGCACCTTGATGGAGTGAGATGTAGTGAACATAGAGATAGGTGTTGTATACCTGTCCTAGATCTACGGAAGCATAACGAGCTAGAGCGACTGTCTATAAAGGCCTTACCTGTTGAAGGTCTGCTGCTACCTATGGAAGGAACCAGAATCAGAGCACTGAATCTTGTCAATGTTACAATGGCCCATCATGAACTGGAACAACTGTCAATATCTTCATCATCCTGGTCTTGCATAAAGCAGCTGCACCTTGATGGAGTGAGATGTAGTGAACATAGAGATAGGTGTTGTATACCTGTCCTAGATCTACGGAAGCATAACGAGCTAGAGCGACTGTCTATAAAAGTCTCACCTGTTGAAAGTCTGCTGCTACCTATGGAAGGAACCAGAATCAGACAACTGACTCTTGATAATGTTACAATGGCCCATCATGAACTAAAACAACTGTCAAGATCTTCATCATCCTGGTCTTCCATTGAGCTGCTGCGCCTTGATGGAGTGATATGTAGTGAACATAGAGATAGGAGTTGTATACCTGTCCTAGATCTACGGAAGAATAACGAGCTAAAGCTACTGTATATAAAGGCCTTACCTGTTGAAGGTCTGCTGCTACCTATGGAAGGAACCAGAATCAGAGCACTGAATCTTGTCAATGTTACAATGGCCCATCATGAACTGGAACAACTGTCAATATCTTCATCATCCTGGTCTTCCATTGAGCAGCTGTGGCTTGATGGAGTGAGATGTAGTGAACATAGAGATAGGAGTTGTATACCTGTCCTAGATCTACGGAAGTATAACGAGCTAGTGCAACTGGGTATAAAGGCCTCACCTTTTGAAGGTCTGCTGCTACCTATGGAAGGAACCAGAATCAGACAACTGTTTCTTATCAATGTTACAATGGCCCATCATGAACTGGAACAACTGTCAAGATCTTCATCATCCTGGTCTTGCATAAAGCAGCTGCACCTTGATGGAGTGAGATGTAGTGAACATAGAGATAGGTGTTGTATACCTGTCCTAGATCTACGGAAGCATAACGAGCTAGAGCGACTGTCTATAAAAGTCTCACCTGTTGAAAGTCTGCTGCTACCTATGGAAGGAACCAGAATCAGACAACTGACTCTTGATAATGTTACAATGGCCCATCATGAACTAAAACAACTGTCAAGATCTTCATCATCCTGGTCTTCCATTGAGCTGCTGCGCCTTGATGGAGTGATATGTAGTGAACATAGAGATAGGAGTTGTATACCTGTCCTAGATCTACGGAAGAATAACGAGCTAAAGCTACTGTATATAAAGGCCTTACCTGTTGAAGGTCTGCTGCTACCTATGGAAGGAACCAGAATCAGACAACTGACTCTTGATAATGTTACAATGGCCCATCATGAACTAAAACAACTGTCAAGATCTTCATCATCCTGGTCTTCCATTGAGCTGCTGCGCCTTGATGGAGTGATATGTAGTGAACATAGAGATAGGAGTTGTATACCTGTCCTAGATCTACGGAAGAATAACGAGCTAAAGCTACTGTATATAAAGGCCTTACCTGTTGAAGGTCTGCTGCTACCTATGGAAGGAACCAGAATCAGAGCACTGAATCTTGTCAATGTTACAATGGCCCATCATGAACTGGAACAACTGTCAATATCTTCATCATCCTGGTCTTCCATTGAGCTGCTGTGGCTTGATGGAGTGAGATGTAGTGAACATAGAGATAGGAGTTGTATACCTGTCCTAGATCTACGGAAGTATAACGAGCTAGTGCAACTGGGTATAAAGGCCTCACCTTTTGAAGGTCTGCTGCTACCTATGGAAGGAACCAGAATCAGACAACTGTTTCTTATCAATGTTACAATGGCCCATCATGAACTGGAACAACTGTCAAGATCTTCATCATCCTGGTCTTCCATTGAGCAGCTGTACCTTGATGGAGTGAGATGTAGTGAACATAGAGATAGGAGTTGTATACCTGTCCTAGATCTACGGAAGTATAACGAGCTAAAGCTACTGTATATAAAGGCCTTACCTGTTGAAGATCTGCTGCTACCTATGGAAGGAGCCAGAATCAGACAACTGTTTCTTGACAATGTAACAATGGCCCATCATGAACTGGAACTACTGTCAAGATCTTCATCATCCTGGTCTTGCATAAAGCAGCTGCACCTTGATGGAGTGAGATGTAATGAACATAGAGATAGGTGTTGTATACCTGTCCTAGATCTACGGAAGCATAACGAGCTAGAGCAACTGTCTATAATGGCTTCACCTGTTGAAGGTCTGCTACTGCCAATGGAAGAAACCAGAATCAGATCACTGGCTCTTGACAATGTTATAATGGCCCATCATGAACTAGAACAACTGTCAAGATCTTCATCATCCTGGTCTTCCATTAAGCAGCTGCACCTTGATGGAGTGAGATGTAGTGAACATAGAGATAGGAGTTGTATACCTGTCCTAGATCTACGGAAGCATAACGAGCTAGAGCTACTGTCTATAAAGGCCTCACCTGTTGAAGATCTGCTGCTACCTATAGAAGGAGCCAGAATCAGACAACTGACTCTTGTCAATCTTACAATGGCCCATCATGAACTGGAACAACTGTCAAGATCTTCATCATCCTGGTCTTCCATTAAGCTGCTGACCCTTGATGGAGTGAGATGTAGTGAACATAGAGATAGGAGTTGTATACCTGTCCTAGATCTAGGGGAGCATAACGAGCTAGAGCTACTGCGAATAAATGCCTCACCTGTTGAAGGTCTGCTGCTACCTATCGAAGGAGCAAGAATCAGATCACTGATTCTTGTCAATGTTACAATGGCCCATCATGAACTGGAACAACTGTCACTATCGTCATCATCCTGGTCTTCCATTGAGCAGCTGCACCTTGATGGAGTGAGATGTAGTGAACATAGAGATAGGAGTTGTATACCTGTCCTAGATCTACGGAAGAATAACTAGCTAGAGCGACTGTCTATAATGGCCTCACCTGTTGAAGGTCTGCTGCTGCCAATGGAAGAAACCAGAATCAGATCACTGGCTCTTGACAATGTTACAATGGACCATCATGAACTGGAACTACTGTCAAGATCTTCATCATCCTGGTCTTGCATAAAGCAGCTGTACCTTGATGGAGTGAGATGTAGTGAACATAGAGATAGGAGTTGTATACCTGTCCTAGATCTACGGAAGTATAACAAGCTAGAGCGACTGTCTATAATGGCCTCACCTGTTGAAGGTCTGCTGCTGCCAATGGAAAAAACCAGAATCAGATCACTGGCTCTTGACAATGTTACAATGGCCCATCATGAACTGGAACTACTGTCAAGATCTTCATCATCCTGGTCTTGCATAAAGCAGCTGCACCTTGATGGAGTGAGATGTAGTGAACATAGAGATAGGAGTTGTATACCTGTCCTAGATCTACTGAAGTATAACGAGCTAGAGCTACTGCGTATAATGGCCTCACCTTTTGAAGGTCTGCTGCTGTCAACGGAAGGAACCAGAATCAGACAACTGTTTCTTGACAATGTAACAATGGCCCATCATGAACTGGAACAACTGTCAAGATCTTCATCATCCTGGTCTTGCATAAAGCAGCTGCACCTTGATGGAATGAGATGTAGTGAACATAGAGATAGGTGTTGTATACCTGTCCTAGATCTACGGAAGCATAACGAGCTAAAGCGACTGTCTATAAAAGTCTTACCTGTTGAAAGTCTGCTGCTACCTATGGAAGGAACCAGAATCAGACAACTAGCTCTTGATAATGTTACAATGGCCCATCATAAACTAGAACAACTGTCAAGATCTTCATCATCCTGGTCTTCCATTTAGCAGCTGCACCTTGATGGAGTGAGATGTAGTGAACATAGAGATAGGAGTTGTATACCTGTCCTAATTCTACGGAAGTATAACGAGCTAGAGCTTCTGTTTATAAAGGCCTCACCTGCTGAAGATCTGCTGCTACCTATGGAAGGAACCAGAATCAGAGAACTGGCTCTTGACAATGTTACAATTGCCCATCATGAACTGGAACTACTTGCAAGATCTTCATCATCCTGGTCTTCCATTAAGCTGCTGACCCTTGATGGAGTGAGATGTAGTGAACATAGAGATAGGAGTTGTATACCTGTCCTAATTCTACGGAAGTATAACGAGCTAGAGCTTCTGTCTATAATGGCCTCACCTGTTGAAGGTCTGCTGCTGCCAACGGAAGGAACCAGAATCAGACAACTGTCTCTTGACAATGTTACAATGGCCCATCATGAACTAGAACAACTGTCAAGACCTTCATCATCCTGGTCTTCCATTTAGGAGCTGCACCTTGATGGAGTGAGATGTAGTGAACATAGAGATAGGTGTTGTATACCTGTCCTAGATCTACGGAAGCATAACGATCCTAGAGCTACTGTCTATAAAGGCCTCGCCTGTTGAAGATCTGCTGCTACCTATAGAAGGAGCCAGAATCAGACAACTGACTCTTGTCAATCTTACAATGGCCCATCATGAACTGGAACTACTTGCAAGATCTTCATCATCCTGGTCTTCCATTAAGCTGCTGACCCTTGATGGAGTGAGATGTAGTGAACATAGAGATAGGAGTTGTATACCTGTCCTAGATCTAGGGGAGCATAACGAGCTAGAGCTACTGCGAATAAATGCCTCACCTGTTGAAGGTCTGCTGCTACCTATCGAAGGAGCAAGAATCAGATCACTGATTCTTGTCAATGTTACAATGGCCCATCGTGAACTGGAACAACTGTCACTATCTTCATCATCCTGGTCTTCCATTGAGCAGCTGCACCTTGATGGAGTGAGATGTTGTGAACATAGAGATAGGAGTTGTATACCTGTCCTAGATCTACGGAAGAATAACTAGCTAGAGCGACTGTCTATAATGGCCTCACCTGTTGAAGGTCTGCTGCTGCCAATGGAAGAAACCAGAATCAGATCACTGGCTCTTGACAATGTTACAATGGCCCATCATGAACTGGAACTACTGTCAAGATCTTCATCATCCTGGTCTTGCATAAAGCAGCTGTACCTTGATGGAGTGAGATGTAGTGAACATAGAGATAGGAGTTGTATACCTGTCCTAGATCTACGGAAGTATAACGAGCTAGAGCGACTGTCTATAATGGTCTCACCTGTTGAAGGTCTGCTGCTGCCAATAGAAAAAACAAGAATCAGATCACTGGCTCTTGACAATGTTACAATGGCCCATCATGAACTGGAACTACTGTCAAGATCTTCATCATCCTGGTCTTGCATAAAGCAGCTGCACCTTGATGGAGTGAGATCTAGTGAAAATAGAGATAGGAGTTGTATACCTGTCCTAAATCTACGGAAGTATAACGAGCTAGAGCTACTGCGTATAATGGCCTCACCTTTTGAAGGTCTGCTGCTGTCAATGGAAGGAACCAGAATCAGACAACTGTTTCTTGACAATGTAACAATGGCCCATCATGAACTTGAACAACTGTCAAGATCTTCATCATCCTGGTCTTGCATAAAGCAGCTGCACCTTGATGGAATGAGATGTAGTGAACATAGAGATAGGTGTTGTATACCTGTCCTAGATCTACGGAAGCATAACGAGCTAGAGCGACTGTCTATAAAAGTCTTACCTGTTGAAAGTCTGCTGCTACCTATGGAAGGAACCAGAATCAGACAACTAGCTCTTGATAATGTTACAATGGCCCATCATGAACTAGAACAACTGTCAAGATCTTCATCATCCTGGTCTTCCATTAAGCAGCTGCACCTTGATGGAGTGAGATGTAGTGAACATAGAGATAGGAGTTGTATACCTGTCCTAGATCTACGGAAGCATAACGAGCTAGAGCTACTGTTTATAAAGGCCTCACCTGTTGAAGATCTGCTGCTACCTATGGAAGGAACCAGAATCAGAGAACTGGCTCTTGACAATGTTACAATGGCCCATCATGAACTAGAACAACTGTCAAGACCTTCATCATCCTGGTCTTCCATTAAGCAGCTGCACCTTGATGGAGTGAGATGTAGTGAACATAGAGATAGGTGTTGTATACCTGTCCTAGATCTACGGAAGCATAACGAGCTAGAGCTACTGTCTATAAAGGCCTCACCTGTTGAAGATCTGCTGCTACCTATAGAAGGAGCCAGAATCAGACAACTGACTCTTGTCAATCTTACAATGGCCCATCATGAACTGGAACAACTGTCAAGATCTTCACCATCCTGGTCTTCCATTAAGCTGCTGACCCTTGATGGAGTGAGATGTAGTGAACATAGAGATAGGAGTTGTATACCTGTCCTAGATCTAGGGGAGCATAACGAGCTAGAGCTACTGCGAATAAATGCCTCACCTGTTGAAGGTCTGCTGCTACCTATCGAAGGAGCAAGAATCAGATCACTGATTCTTGTCAATGTTACAATGGCCCATCATGAACTGGAACAACTGTCACTATCTTCATCATCCTGGTCTTCCATTGAGCAGCTGCACCTTGATGGAGTGAGATGTAGTGAACATAGAGATAGGAGTTGTATACCTGTCCTAGATCTACGGAAGTATAACGAGCTAGTGCAACTGGGTATAAAGGCCTCACCTTTTGAAGGTCTGCTGCTACCTATGGAAGGAACCAGAATCAGACAACTGTTTCTTATCAATGTTACAATGGCCCATCATGAACTGGAACAACTGTCAAGATCTTCATCATCCTGGTCTTGCATAAAGCAGCTGCACCTTGATGGAGTGAGATGTAGTGAACATAGAGATAGGTGTTGTATACCTGTCCTAGATCTACGGAAGCATAACGAGCTAGAGCGACTGTCTATAAAAGTCTCACCTGTTGAAAGTCTGCTGCTACCTATGGAAGGAACCAGAATCAGACAACTGACTCTTGATAATGTTACAATGGCCCATCATGAACTAAAACAACTGTCAAGATCTTCATCATCCTGGTCTTCCATTGAGCTGCTGCGCCTTGATGGAGTGATATGTAGTGAACATAGAGATAGGAGTTGTATACCTGTCCTAGATCTACGGAAGAATAACGAGCTAAAGCTACTGTATATAAAGGCCTTACCTGTTGAAGGTCTGCTGCTACCTATGGAAGGAACCAGAATCAGACAACTGACTCTTGATAATGTTACAATGGCCCATCATGAACTAAAACAACTGTCAAGATCTTCATCATCCTGGTCTTCCATTGAGCTGCTGCGCCTTGATGGAGTGATATGTAGTGAACATAGAGATAGGAGTTGTATACCTGTCCTAGATCTACGGAAGAATAACGAGCTAAAGCTACTGTATATAAAGGCCTTACCTGTTGAAGGTCTGCTGCTACCTATGGAAGGAACCAGAATCAGAGCACTGAATCTTGTCAATGTTACAATGGCCCATCATGAACTGGAACAACTGTCAATATCTTCATCATCCTGGTCTTCCATTGAGCTGCTGTGGCTTGATGGAGTGAGATGTAGTGAACATAGAGATAGGAGTTGTATACCTGTCCTAGATCTACGGAAGTATAACGAGCTAGTGCAACTGGGTATAAAGGCCTCACCTTTTGAAGGTCTGCTGCTACCTATGGAAGGAACCAGAATCAGACAACTGTTTCTTATCAATGTTACAATGGCCCATCATGAACTGGAACAACTGTCAAGATCTTCATCATCCTGGTCTTCCATTGAGCAGCTGTACCTTGATGGAGTGAGATGTAGTGAACATAGAGATAGGAGTTGTATACCTGTCCTAGATCTACGGAAGTATAACGAGCTAAAGCTACTGTATTTAAAGGCCTTACCTGTTGAAGATCTGCTGCTACCTATGGAAGGAGCCAGAATCAGACAACTGTTTCTTGACAATGTAACAATGGCCCATCATGAACTGGAACTACTGTCAAGATCTTCATCATCCTGGTCTTGCATAAAGCAGCTGCACCTTGATGGAGTGAGATGTAATGAACATAGAGATAGGTGTTGTATACCTGTCCTAGATCTACGGAAGCATAACGAGCTAGAGCAACTGTCTATAATGGCTTCACCTGTTGAAGGTCTGCTACTGCCAATGGAAGAAACCAGAATCAGATCACTGGCTCTTGACAATGTTACAATGGCCCATCATGAACTAGAACAACTGTCAAGATCTTCATCATCCTGGTCTTCCATTAAGCAGCTGCACCTTGATGGAGTGAGATGTAGTGAACATAGAGATAGGAGTTGTATACCTGTCCTAGATCTACGGAAGCATAACGAGCTAGAGCTACTGTCTATAAAGGCCTCACCTGTTGAAGATCTGCTGCTACCTATAGAAGGAGCCAGAATCAGACAACTGACTCTTGTCAATCTTACAATGGCCCATCATGAACTGGAACAACTGTCAAGATCTTCATCATCCTGGTCTTCCATTAAGCTGCTGACCCTTGATGGAGTGAGATGTAGTGAACATAGAGATAGGAGTTGTATACCTGTCCTAGATCTAGGGGAGCATAACGAGCTAGAGCTACTGCGAATAAATGCCTCACCTGTTGAAGGTCTGCTGCTACCTATCGAAGGAGCAAGAATCAGATCACTGATTCTTGTCAATGTTACAATGGCCCATCATGAACTGGAACAACTGTCACTATCGTCATCATCCTGGTCTTCCATTGAGCAGCTGCACCTTGATGGAGTGAGATGTAGTGAACATAGAGATAGGAGTTGTATACCTGTCCTAGATCTACGGAAGAATAACTAGCTAGAGCGACTGTCTATAATGGCCTCACCTGTTGAAGGTCTGCTGCTGCCAATGGAAGAAACCAGAATCAGATCACTGGCTCTTGACAATGTTACAATGGACCATCATGAACTGGAACTACTGTCAAGATCTTCATCATCCTGGTCTTGCATAAAGCAGCTGTACCTTGATGGAGTGAGATGTAGTGAACATAGAGATAGGAGTTGTATACCTGTCCTAGATCTACGGAAGTATAACAAGCTAGAGCGACTGTCTATAATGGCCTCACCTGTTGAAGGTCTGCTGCTGCCAATGGAAAAAACCAGAATCAGATCACTGGCTCTTGACAATGTTACAATGGCCCATCATGAACTGGAACTACTGTCAAGATCTTCATCATCCTGGTCTTGCATAAAGCAGCTGCACCTTGATGGAGTGAGATGTAGTGAACATAGAGATAGGAGTTGTATACCTGTCCTAGATCTACTGAAGTATAACGAGCTAGAGCTACTGCGTATAATGGCCTCACCTTTTGAAGGTCTGCTGCTGTCAACGGAAGGAACCAGAATCAGACAACTGTTTCTTGACAATGTAACAATGGCCCATCATGAACTGGAACAACTGTCAAGATCTTCATCATCCTGGTCTTGCATAAAGCAGCTGCACCTTGATGGAATGAGATGTAGTGAACATAGAGATAGGTGTTGTATACCTGTCCTAGATCTACGGAAGCATAACGAGCTAAAGCGACTGTCTATAAAAGTCTTACCTGTTGAAAGTCTGCTGCTACCTATGGAAGGAACCAGAATCAGACAACTAGCTCTTGATAATGTTACAATGGCCCATCATAAACTAGAACAACTGTCAAGATCTTCATCATCCTGGTCTTCCATTAAGCAGCTGCACCTTGATGGAGTGAGATGTAGTGAACATAGAGATAGGAGTTGTATACCTGTCCTAATTCTACGGAAGTATAACGAGCTAGAGCTTCTGTTTATAAAGGCCTCACCTGCTGAAGATCTGCTGCTACCTATGGAAGGAACCAGAATCAGAGAACTGGCTCTTGACAATGTTACAATTGCCCATCATGAACTGGAACTACTTGCAAGATCTTCATCATCCTGGTCTTCCATTAAGCTGCTGACCCTTGATGGAGTGAGATGTAGTGAACATAGAGATAGGAGTTGTATACCTGTCCTAATTCTACGGAAGTATAACGAGCTAGAGCTTCTGTCTATAATGGCCTCACCTGTTGAAGGTCTGCTGCTGCCAACGGAAGGAACCAGAATCAGACAACTGTCTCTTGACAATGTTACAATGGCCCATCATGAACTAGAACAACTGTCAAGACCTTCATCATCCTGGTCTTCCATTTAGGAGCTGCACCTTGATGGAGTGAGATGTAGTGAACATAGAGATAGGTGTTGTATACCTGTCCTAGATCTACGGAAGCATAACGATCCTAGAGCTACTGTCTATAAAGGCCTCGCCTGTTGAAGATCTGCTGCTACCTATAGAAGGAGCCAGAATCAGACAACTGACTCTTGTCAATCTTACAATGGCCCATCATGAACTGGAACTACTTGCAAGATCTTCATCATCCTGGTCTTCCATTAAGCTGCTGACCCTTGATGGAGTGAGATGTAGTGAACATAGAGATAGGAGTTGTATACCTGTCCTAGATCTAGGGGAGCATAACGAGCTAGAGCTACTGCGAATAAATGCCTCACCTGTTGAAGGTCTGCTGCTACCTATCGAAGGAGCAAGAATCAGATCACTGATTCTTGTCAATGTTACAATGGCCCATCGTGAACTGGAACAACTGTCACTATCTTCATCATCCTGGTCTTCCATTGAGCAGCTGCACCTGGATGGAGTGAGATGTTGTGAACATAGAGATAGGAGTTGTATACCTGTCCTAGATCTACGGAAGAATAACTAGCTAGAGCGACTGTCTATAATGGCCTCACCTGTTGAAGGTCTGCTGCTGCCAATGGAAGAAACCAGAATCAGATCACTGGCTCTTGACAATGTTACAATGGCCCATCATGAACTGGAACTACTGTCAAGATCTTCATCATCCTGGTCTTGCATAAAGCAGCTGTACCTTGATGGAGTGAGATGTAGTGAACATAGAGATAGGAGTTGTATACCTGTCCTAGATCTACGGAAGTATAACGAGCTAGAGCGACTGTCTATAATGGTCTCACCTGTTGAAGGTCTGCTGCTGCCAATAGAAAAAACAAGAATCAGATCACTGGCTCTTGACAATGTTACAATGGCCCATCATGAACTGGAACTACTGTCAAGATCTTCATCATCCTGGTCTTGCATAAAGCAGCTGCACCTTGATGGAGTGAGATCTAGTGAAAATAGAGATAGGAGTTGTATACCTGTCCTAAATCTACGGAAGTATAACGAGCTAGAGCTACTGCGTATAATGGCCTCACCTTTTGAAGGTCTGCTGCTGTCAATGGAAGGAACCAGAATCAGACAACTGTTTCTTGACAATGTAACAATGGCCCATCATGAACTTGAACAACTGTAAAGATCTTCATCATCCTGGTCTTGCATAAAGCAGCTGCACCTTGATGGAATGAGATGTAGTGAACATAGAGATAGGTGTTGTATACCTGTCCTAGATCTACGGAAGCATAACGAGCTAGAGCGACTGTCTATAAAAGTCTTACCTGTTGAAAGTCTGCTGCTACCTATGGAAGGAACCAGAATCAGACAACTAGCTCTTGATAATGTTACAATGGCCCATCATGAACTAGAACAACTGTCAAGATCTTCATCATCCTGGTCTTCCATTAAGCAGCTGCACCTTGATGGAGTGAGATGTAGTGAACATAGAGATAGGAGTTGTATACCTGTCCTAGATCTACGGAAGCATAACGAGCTAGAGCTACTGTTTATAAAGGCCTCACCTGTTGAAGATCTGCTGCTACCTATGGAAGGAACCAGAATCAGAGAACTGGCTCTTGACAATGTTACAATGGCCCATCATGAACTAGAACAACTGTCAAGACCTTCATCATCCTGGTCTTCCATTAAGCAGCTGCACCTTGATGGAGTGAGATGTAGTGAACATAGAGATAGGTGTTGTATACCTGTCCTAGATCTACGGAAGCATAACGAGCTAGAGCTACTGTCTATAAAGGCCTCACCTGTTGAAGATCTGCTGCTACCTATAGAAGGAGCCAGAATCAGACAACTGACTCTTGTCAATCTTACAATGGCCCATCATGAACTGGAACAACTGTCAAGATCTTCACCATCCTGGTCTTCCATTAAGCTGCTGACCCTTGATGGAGTGAGATGTAGTGAACATAGAGATAGGAGTTGTATACCTGTCCTAGATCTAGGGGAGCATAACGAGCTAGAGCTACTGCGAATAAATGCCTCACCTGTTGAAGGTCTGCTGCTACCTATCGAAGGAGCAAGAATCAGATCACTGATTCTTGTCAATGTTACAATGGCCCATCATGAACTGGAACAACTGTCACTATCTTCATCATCCTGGTCTTCCATTGAGCAGCTGCACCTTGATGGAGTGAGATGTAGTGAACATAGAGATAGGAGTTGTATACCTGGCCTAGATCTACGGAAGAATAACTAGCTAGAGCGACTGTCTATAATGGCCTCACCTGTTGAAGGTCTGCTGCTGCCAATGGAAGAAACCAGAATCAGATCACTGGCTCTTGACAATGTTACAATGGCCCATCATGAACTGGAACTACTGTCAAGATCTTCATCATCCTGGTCTTGCATAAAGCAGCTGTACCTTGATGGAGTGAGATGTAGTGAACATAGAGATAGGAGTTGTATACCTGTCCTAGATCTACGGAAGTATAACGAGTTAGAGCGACTGTCTATAATGGCCTTACCTGTTGAAGAGCTGCTGCTGCCAATGGAAACAACCAGAATCAGATCACTGGCTCTTGACAATGTTACAATGGCCCATCATGAACTGGAACTACTGTCAAGATCTTCATCATCCTGGTCTTGCATAAAGCAGCTGCACCTTGATGGAGTGAGATCTAGTGAACATAGAGATAGGAGTTGTATACCTGTCCTAGATCTACGGAAGTATAACGAGCTAGAGCTACTGCGTATAATGGCCTCACCTTTTGAAGGTCTGCTGCTGTCAATGGAAGGAACCAGAATCAGACAACTGTTTCTTGACAATGGCCCATCATGAACTGGAACAACTGTCAAGATCTTCATCATCCTGGTCTTGCATAAAGCAGCTGCACCTTGATGGAATGAGATGTAGTGAACATAGAGATAGGTGTTGTATACCTGTCCTAGATCTACGGAAGCATAACGAGCTAGAGCGACTGTCTATAAAAGTCTTACCTGTTGAAAGTCTGCTGCTACCTATGGAAGGAACCAGAATCAGACAACTAGCTCTTGATAATGTTACAATGGCCCATCATGAACTAGAACAACTGTCAAGATCTTCATCATCCTGGTCTTCCATTAAGCAGCTGCACCTTGATGGAGTGAGATGTAGTGAACATAGAGATAGGAGTTGTATACCTGTCCTAGATCTACGGAAGCATAACGAGCTAGAGCTACTGTTTATAAAGGCCTCACCTGTTGAAGATCTGCTGCTACCTATGGAAGGAACCAGAATCAGAGAACTGGCTCTTGACAATGTTACAATGGCCCATCATGAACTGGAACTACTTGCAAGATCTTCATCATCCTGGTCTTCCATTAAGCTGCTGACCCTTGAGGGAGTGAGATGTAGTGAACATAGAGATAGAAGTTGTATACCTGTCCTAATTCTATGGAAGTATAACGAGCTAGAGCTTCTGTCTATAATGGCCTCACCTGTTGAAGGTCTGCTGCTGCCAATGGAAGGAACCAGAATCAGACAACTGGCTCTTGACAATGTTACAATGGCCCATCATGAACTGGAACAACTGTCAAGACCTTCATCATCCTGGTCTTCCATTTAGCAGCTGCACCTTTATGGAGTGAGATGTAGTGAACATAGAGATAGGTGTTGTATACCTGTCCTAGATCTACGGAAGCATAACGAGCTAGAGCGACTGTCTATAAAGGTCTCACCTGTTGAAAGTCTGCTGCTACCTATGGAAGGAACCAGAATCAGAGAACTGGCTCTTGACAATGTTACATTGACCCATCATGGACTGGAACAACTGGCAAGATCTTCATCATCCTGGTCTTCGATTGAGCAGCTGCACCTTGATAAAGTGAGATGTAGTGAACATAGAGATAGGAGTTGTATACCTGTCCTAGATCTACGGACGCATAACGAGCTAGAGCTACTGTCTATAAAGGTTTCACCTGTTGAAGGTCTGCTGCTACCTATGGAAGGAACCAGAATCAGACAACTGGTTCTTGACAATGTTACAATGGCCCATCATGAACTGGAACTACTGTCAAGCTCTTCATCATCCTGGTCTTCCATTGAGCAGCTGCTCCTTGATGGAGTGAGATGTAGTGAACATAGAGATAGGAGTTGTATACCTGTCCTAGATCTACGGAAGCATAACGAGCTAGAGCTACTGTTTATAAAGGCCTCTCCTGTTGAAGATATGCTGCTACCTATGGAAGGAGCCAGAATCAGACAACTGACTCTTGTCAATCTTACAATGGCCCATCATGAACTAGAACAACTGTCAAGATCTTCATCATCCTGGTCTTCCATTAAGCAGCTGCACCTTGATGGAGTGCGATGTAGTGAACATAGAGATAGGTGTTGTATACCTGTCCTAGATCTACAGAAGTAAAAAGAGCTAGAGCTACTGCGTATAAAGGCCTCACCTGTTGAAGATCTGCTGCTACCTATGGAAGGAACCAGAATCAGACAACTGACTCTTGACAATGTAACAATGGCCCATCATGAACTGGAACAACTGTCAAGATCTTCATCATCCTGGTCTTCCATTTAGCAGCTGCACCTTTATGGAGTGAGATGTAGTGAACATAGAGATAGGTGTTGTATACCTGTCCTAGATCTACGGAAGCATAACGAGCTAGAGCGACTGTTTATAAAGGTCTCACCTGTTGAAAGTCTGCTGCTACCTATGGAAGGAACCAGAATCAGAGAACTGGCTCTTGACAATGTTACATTGGCCCATCATGGACTGGAACTACTGGCAAGATATTCATCATCCTGGTCTTCGATTGAGCAGCTGCACCTTGATAAAGTGAGATGTAGTGAACATAGAGATAGGAGTTGTATACCTGTCCTAGATCTACGGACGCATAACGAGCTAGAGCTACCGTCTATAAAGGTTTCACCTGTTGAAGGTCTGCTGCTACCTATGGAAGGAACCAGAATCAGACAACTGGCTCTTGACAATGTAACAATGGCCAATCATGGACTGGAACAACTGTCAAGATCTTCATCATCCTGGTCTTCCATTAAGCAGCTGCACCTTGATGGAGTGAGATGTAGTGAACGTAGAGATAGGTGTTGTATACCTGTCCTAGATCTACGGAAGCATAACGAGCTAGAGCTACTGTTTCTACTGGGCTGTTCTGTTGAAGGTCTACTGCCACCTATGGAAGGAACCAGAATCAGACAACTGACTCTTGACAATGCTACAATGGCCCATCATGAACTGGAACAACTGTCAAGATCTTCATCATCTTGGTCTTCCATTAAGCAGCTGCACCTTGATGGAGTGAGATGTAGTGAACATAGAGATAGGTGTTGTAGACCTGTCCTAGATCTATGGAAGCATAACGAGATAGAGCGACTGCGTATAAAGGTCTCACCTGTTGAATAACTGCAGCTACCTATGGAAGGAACCAGAATCAGACAACTGTCTCTTGTCAATGTTACAATGGCCCATCATGAACTGGAACAACTGTCAAGATCTTCATCATCTTGGTCTTCCATTAAGCGGCTGCACCTTGATGGAGTGAGATGTAGTGAACATAGAGATAGGTGTTGTATACCTGTCCTAGATCTACGGAAGTATAACGAGCTAGAGCTTTTGTCTATAATGGCCTCACCTGTTGAAGGTCTGCTGCTGTCAATGGAAGGAGCCAGAATCAGACAACAGGCTCTTGACAATGTTACAATGGCCCATCATGAACTAGATCAACTGTCAAGATCTTCATCATCCTGGTCTTCCATTGAGCAGCTGTACCTTAATGGAGTGAGATGTAGTGAACATAGAGATAGGTGTTGTATACCTGTCCTAGATCTACGGAAGTATAACGAGCTAGAGCTACTGTATATAATGGCCTCACCTGTTGAAGGTCTGCTGCTACCTATGGAAGGAACCAGAATCAGACAACTGGCTCCTGACAATGTAACAATGGCCCATCATGAACTGGAACAACTGTCAAGATCTTCATCATCCTGGTCTTCCATTGAGACGCTGTGCCTTGTAGGAGTGAGATGTAGTGAACATAGAGATAGGAGTTGTATACCTGTCCTAGATCTACGGAAGCATAACGAGCTAGAGCTACTGTTTATAAAGATCTCACCGGTTGAAGGTCTGCTGATACATATGGAAGGAACCAGAATCAGACAACTGACTCTTGACAATGTTACAATGGCCAATCAGGAACTAGAACAAATGTACCTTGATGGAGTGAGATGTAGTGAACATAGAGATAGGAGTTGTTTACCTGTCCTAGATCTACGGAAGCATAACAAGCTAGAGACTGTTTCTACTGGGCTGTTCTGTTGAAGGTCTGCTGCTACCTACGGAAGGAGCCAGAATCACAAAACTGACACTTAATGATGTAACAATGGCACATCATAGACTAGAAGAACTGTCAAGATCTTTATCAGCTGTGTCTTGCATAAATAAGCTGTGCCTTGTTGGAGTGAGATGTAGTGAACATAGAGATATGAGTTGTATACCTGTTATAGATCTACGGAAGCATAACGAGCTAGAGGAACTGATTATAAAGGTGCGTCTGTTGAAGGTCTGCTGCTACCTATGGAAGGAACCAGAATCATATTTCTGGCACTTTGCAATGTAACAATGGCCCATCATGGACTAGAAGAACTGTCAAGATCTTTATCATCTTTGTCTTGCAGAGAGAAGCTGGCCCTTGATGGGTTGAGTTGTAGTGAACATAGAGATAGGTGCTGTAAACCTTTCCTAAAAATCACAATTTTAACTATTTTGTCTGTATGTTGTGTGGATTAGAGATGAATATGTTTATTTGCGTTCTGTGGCGTCTGATCTGGATCTACATTGTTTGCTAATATCCCATTAAAGGGACTCTATGTTTAAAATGGTTAAAGCATTAAGCTATTGACAGTCAGAGAACCTACAGTAGTCAGTGGGAATTAATTGTAAATTCAAAGCAAAGACGATAGAGAAACCTGGTTTAACTGTGCCATGGTCTCAAATTTCTGAAGATACATTTTTCTCCTACTCTGACTCTGACATATTTGGGCATTGAGGAAAGGACTTGGCTTTACGGTAGTATTCACTGTCTGTTGGAGGGGACTACAAGTTCTGAGCGTTATATAAAGATTTTACATGAGTGATCATGTATAATTGATATTATTCAGTGAGTTTGGGAAATATACAGGAGCACAAATGTGTGCAACGTTGCTATTGACGTCATAACGTTTACCTGAAATCTGTAAACCACTATTGGTTGATGGATTTTATCGCATCGCGTTATTTCACTCCCAGACGCAACGTCATATGACAAAATGGTTTCAGGTCTAATCACAAAACAAACTGCCTACCCTGTTAATAATAAGACTCAATCCTGATGCCAAGCTTAGAACTGATTCTATTATAAGTACACACAATTAAACTGAATTAAGTCAAATGGAATTGCCCTCTTTTATTTATTGAAAACATCCATTTGCGTTTAAAGGGTTGGTATAATTCATCTTTATTAAATTATAATCGAACATTCTGCAAACAAGCAGTAGAGACCCCAATCAGACGCTGTCTTCTGCACTATTTGCCTATGTACCAAAAAAAGTCTACTCCAGCTACTTAAGCAACGAAAATCGATCAAGTTATAGCCCAGATAGCATTGGTACGTTGGGCCCACGTCGGTAGTAGGTGGGAATTTTGGCGTCGACATGCCAACGTTAGCCAATATTGAACTGGTGCAACAATGTCAACTATTCTTCTCACAAGCTTTATTAAACAACAATGAAATTTTTCAAAAATCGTATGTATCTATATTTAAAATAATGTTTTTTTGCTTTTACACATTTGTTAAAAGAACTTTATGTTTTCAGTCCACGTTACATCAGGCCTTCGTTACATTTGCGTGGGAGAGGAAATACATTAAGTTGAAAACTTACGTAACTTAATTGGTTCCATTCACGTTTATAATTGTTTAAAATAGTAATTATATACCAATACAGAAAATAAATGAATTCTATACTATAGTTCTATATGAAACCTGTATAATACATAATTAGTACCTAATTAATATAGAAAATTACACGCAAATGAACCAATTCTATACTCATGTTTATATGATGTACTAATTCTATACTTTAATACTATATTCATTCTACATGATATTCTAGGTTAATTCTATACTCAAAATGTACTTTCTGCTTTCAATATTATATTAATTCTGTATTCTAAGACTGTACTTATTCCATACTCTAACAATGTACTAATTCTTTTCTACACTGCATACTAAAAAACAGGACTAAAATATATGCATATGTGTATTTCTACACATATGTTTTATATTATTTATGTCTGGTCTAATATCAGAAAAGTTTTGAAATGCAAGTAAGTCAACAAATGTACTCACACGGAAATTGCATATCATTTATTTTCGAGATAAATATTCAGAGTTTTCATTTTTTTCACATCACAAACACTTCAGAACATGAAATCCAAAATGACCTCCTATTTAGCTGGTTTCTCAACATAAAGTCACCGTTTCATAAAGCTTCCTATAAGAATGGAACCACTTCTAATTCTAGATAGTTGGGAAACCAAAGTTGTATATTGTGCAAAAACTCATTTTTGTTTGCATCCGAGAGGTATACGGCTGGATTCTTGTAGGCTGATAGTCAAAATATTGCTTGATATGAAATTACTGTATGGCAATGTGGCCAGAATTGCATTTCGTGGAAATGCATTTTGTATGCCGCATAGGTCAAGTTAAGCAAACTTTCATAGCGTAGAAATTGTGAATCTTTCCCCTTATCAACCAGTTTGAACGTGTGCTTTGGTCTTCGTCTCATTTAAAAGATCCGTTTAATTAGCCACAGGATATGTTTTGTTTGAGAAATAACAGAATTAATTTTTCATTACACAATCTTATCTGGAGGTAGGGTATGAGAGGCCGTTATACAATAATACACTTTCAAAAGCATTTAAAAGAGCATAGTAAAGACAGCCATTGGTGCATCAATAAAGCCATGCATAAAATTCCTTTTTTCTTTAAACATGTTATGTGATTACATTTCTGCATTACAAACGGAGGCAGATAGGGGTTTTATTGTTAAAATACTAGTTGTACGAGTTTTTTTCCAGATTACTAAATTATCACTGTTAAATGAAACTAATTGCTTTCAGCAGAAAAAACGCATTGGTCTGTAAAATGACCCATTGTATCAAAGCTGTTATTAATATATAAGATAAATGTCCTTTAAATCTTGAAAAATATTATTTATGAGTTAATTTCTTAAGTTGTCCATCGTATTTAACAACAAACCAGCTGACGTGGACTAAATTACTAAGTATCAAATGTCCGTGGTTTCATATTTTTACTTTTAGCTACCTTCTCTAGTTTTCATAGAAAATAAAAAAGTGTCCTTAACTATGCCCCAATTTCCTTCTAACTGTATGCAGTGTTTGAACGCATACAATTTGAAATGTATTTTTATGTTAAAAATATGCAATGCAGACCTCTTCAGTGGGAGGAAAAATGGAATATGTAAGCATGCAATTTTTATGAGATATGCTTGCTTCTAAGCAATGTACAAATATTTATCAAATACATTCCTGGTCAATAAATGCAGTTTTGATGACATTTGAAGCAAAGAAGTCTATAAATTTCATTTCAAAATATGTGTGTCCTATTCTACATGCTTTAAAAAAGAATAAGCAGTATTCTTAAATGACCACTATTGCTTCTGGGGTCTACTAAGATGTCAGTGTATTATATAAACCCAAAATTTTTTAGTCCAGATCTTTTTGATAAAAATGTATGACATTTTAAAAATAAATATTTTCACATGTTCTTGCTGGGCTTCTGTAGAAAATTGAATGCTGTGACGCTGTGCAAGTCATCTGAGTCTAGTATACAGGGGTTTCAGATACACCATAAAACTATCTTTCAACCATACAAAATCCAGCTGTATACCTTTCGGGTGCAAGGGTTAGCATATTTCCTACCTTGGTTCCCTGACTTAGACTGATGCTATACTTGACCTTTGTCTAACTTTAGTTAACTCTGTATCATCTATATATTTTTGTCCAAAACAAAATCAAATGTATATTAATGTCGCTATACTATTCATATATGATTACCAAAAATACAGCTTAAGTATAGCATTTAATGGTATATCAATTATATTACCTAATTCTATACTAAACAATATAGAATAAGTGCGTAAATAGTGCCTAGTTATTATGGTTAGAAATCATTTTTGTTTGGGTAGTTTACAAATGGTGCCAATAGCAACACATTTTAATTATAATTCGACATGTTGGAACGGTTGGTAAATCGTGGGTTTAGTGTGGGATAAGTGACGTTAGTCCCGCATTATAATTAATGTTAAAATAATATTCATGAAGATAAGCACAACCTGCAGAAACTAAAAATAGATTAATTAAAGTCTTATAATTCTTTCGTCTTTTTACAATTTTTGCAACGTTCCCTGAATAGCTTTTGAAAATGCATTATCAAAAATTAACACCTGTAAGAAATAATACTTTCTTCAAATAAGTACATACATTGACAATTTAGTATTCAAACTTGACAAGTTTCTACAAGCTGCATGCGAAACACAGTTGTGTCTCTGGCACACTGGCCATCAACGAAGGCGTCACATAAAACATGTGATAAATATTAAATGATATAACAACAAATGGATTACTAAATTAATAAGAATATAAAAAAAAATATTCTGCAAGTGCGGGTATTACGTGGAACCGACATAAGACCATACGTTGACCGTCAACATTGTGGCCACGTGGGCTCAAGGTATTAATTTAATCTGGGAATAAGCATAAGCAGGTTTATTTAGGAGCCTTTCATGCAAACCAAACACATAAACGCCAACCTCACCCACATCTGAACTAAGGGTGAGGTTGGTGCCGTGAAACCGATTGAAGACCTCCAGTAAAATATTTTACTGACCGTTCCAAAGCAGTTCTTCTTATGTGGATCATTTGTGTTATTTATGTTTATCAACTATAGATTACTAGACATTCAGTAGTTTCCTTCAATAAATACATATTTCGTGTGCACAATTTAATAATCGATGCGAACGAAATAATCTGTGCATACAGAATATTATTCCTTGCGTACGATTTAAAAATCCGTGAGCATGAATTACTAATAAGTTCGCACAATTTAAAAAGCTGGAAGCATAGCTTGATAATCCCTAAGAACAGCATAACAATCTGTGCGCACGAGATATTAATTGGATTGCACAATGTATTAATCCGAGCAAATGGAATGATAATCTGAACTAACAAAATAGGATTCCCAGCACACACAGAATAATAATCCATGCAAACAGAATAATAATCCATGCGCACAAAATAATAATCTGTGCGCACAGAATGATAAGCCTTACGCCAAGCTCACGAATTTAATAATCCAAGGGAACAAAAACAGATTCCAAGCGAATGGAATAATAATTCGAATTAGAAGTATTATTAGAAATCTAAGAGCTCGATTTAATTTTTGTGGGACATAGGCAAACAGTGCCGACGAAGACTTGATGCCACAAAATGCAGCTTCTGGTCATGGTCTTGCAAAATTTCAATAAAATTGAAAATTAACACCCAACATCCAATAAAGAGATTTGGACTGTTCCAATTGATGAATAAATAAATCAGGCATAAATGGGTTAATCTATCTGTCAAAATATAACCTCAGGCGTAACTCTATTAACATACACTCCAAACCCAATCGTCGGAATATTATCAAATTTAACAGAGATAATTTTTGGTAAACCACTTCCAAACAGCTTTATCAAAAAAATAAAAGTCCACCAAAAACATGGCAGCCAGGGAATGTGACCTTTGGCAGATAAGGAGGCTAAAACCGCTCATCAGAATTTATCTGCAGAAATAGTCACAACCCTTCCTAATAAAAGCTTAAAAAACTTGATTTTTTGTAAATATGGTAACTTTTGTGCCTGAATATAAGAGATGTTAACCCATTACCCTTTGTGGACCGGTAAACTCTAAATTTGTACTTTATCAAACAGTGTAGACCAGGATGAAATGCCACAGGATGCTTCATTTAGTCCAGGTCTGCACTTTTTGCTAGAAAAAAATTCATCTTCAATATATCTGAAATAGATAACCTGGATGAATGTCACACTTAATATGAATGTTTACAAATTGCAGTGGAACAAAATTACAAATCCTCCCTGGCATCTGCTGGAAGGATGCAATCTAAAAATTTGAATCTTATCATCAACAGCAAGTGAACAGTCGAAATTGACAGTGGCCGATCAGCGATATTAATACCTAGGCTCAAAGCCTAAATGCAACATCGTTCTCATGGCTTTGTTAAACTGGAATCTTGCAAGCCGTGTTGTAACTCAAATCAATCAAATTGTTGATTAAATTCAAAGTCGATTGGCAGAATTTTTTGATTACCTTCTACAAAAAAGAATGTTATATGTCGAAAATACGTGTACATGAAAACGGGGCTTTGCTACATATACAACAAGACATGCTGTGTCCCGTAGCACAGTCAATAATGTGTCTGACAGCAGATCCAGGGGTCATGAGTTTGATCCTGCACCCGCCCAATACTTTCGTGGAGATCGATCAGGAAATAATTTCTATGGTCATTCTCCTCCCTAGTAGTACTGGTTAACCTCTTGGTCAAGCTTGCCCTGGTAAAAGTGTGCTTTGGTAAATTGACATCCCGACATGACCATAACTTTTGACTGGGACGTTAAGCATCAAACCAAGCCAAAAAGAAATAAACTTAGGTGAGCAATACAGGGTCATTTTTACATGGTTATTGAAACAATACACATAGATTGTTAAATTGTGTTCTCAAATAATTATATCGTGAAAACGGATTATTATCGAGCCCATGCATTCTTATTCCGTTTGCACAAATTATTAAATCGAGTGCTCCGATTATTATTTCGTATGCATGGATTATTATATCATGTGAACGATTTATGATTTCGTGCGCATGGATCAATATTTCGTGCTTATGGATTATTATTCCATGTACACAAATAAATAAATCATGCTCTTGAGTTGTTATCTCCTGCATACAAAATGTTATATTGTGCACACAAATTAATAATCCATGCCCTCAGATTAATATATCGTTTGCATGAACAATCTTTTCGTGCGTGCGCATGCTTTATTAAATTGTTTGCTCAGAATGTTAAATTGTGTGCACAGATGAGTAAATCATGCAAACAGTTTAGTAAACCATTAGCATGTAATGCTATTTCGTACGCACAGAGTATTATTCCGCTTGAATAACTCATTTACATATGTAATTGTCATAGCGGAATATGATTTCTAAATGTCCTAAAGGTACCACTGTACTTAAGTTACATAGCGATACTCTAAATTCGGAATTTTTCGCGAGGTTTTCATTTTTGCAAAACTTTGCATATGCGAAATTCTGTGAAAATAAAATCCTTGCGAAGTGGGCAGAGTGACTTTGTTTACTGTTGTAAGTACATCATTCCCTAGTCGTGAATTTTAAACGTCACAAATGTGTTTTAACGCTATTGGCGAAATGAAAATTCTCGAGAAAATTTCCGAATTTACAGTACTCTTTCTAATCTCTAGTTTAAGTAATTCCTGCTCAGCAACGCCTATGGCAGGTTATTTTTGTCGTAAATTAATATTATTAGGTATTATTTGCTCATGTTAATTTACGTTTTAGTAAGATTAACCAATATAAGCCTAGCTTAATTTTGTTTTGATATGTATTAATAAAAGAACATGTATCACATGACGTAGTCTCAGGCTGTTAGTAATATAACGCCAGGCAATAAAATCATAAACCACTAATGGTCTAGAGCCATTTCACATATACACTGAAACTGAACCGAAGGTACACCTAAACCGAATTGCATTGTTTCGTTTTTGGTAGACCTTTCATATTTGAACCAATTTCGCGTACGAAATTTAAGAAAATGCATGTATAATTTGGCACAGACCTGGAAATTCTACAGACTTACTGATATGGCTCCATGTCACTTCCTTTAGATCATGGTATCTATAGTCGCTCTGAAAAGCAAGTAGTCTGTAGTCTTGCACTGTAAGATAATCGCACTAATGTCCAGCTGGACAATACATCAATGGCTTTCATGGTTACTAAATTATATACAACTCATGTGTGTGTGTGTATGTGCAGGTGTAATCAAAATTATACTGTGTGTTGCTGGTTACAAACCTTTCATATTTGCTGGAATTCGGCCGCTCAAACAGAAAATAAAAGATCCATGTTTCCACTTCGGCGTTTGGTTTCGGTTTTGGAGTAAATGTGAAAGCACTCATAGGTTTTAAGGCATTCAATTTTTCGGCTTTAGTGTATATGTGAAATGGCTCTACCATATTTTCGTGTAACGATGCGGCATCCATAACAACGTTGCATACAAAATGACAAAATAATAACTCTTACGCCAGAAATGAGATTTTAGCGTTATCTGTTCCTGTATTATTGTATTTATCAAACTCATTGCAAAAAAAGAGATAAAAGCTCGGTCAGTCTCGCATTTAATCACTTTCCCCAAACTCGTTCAATAAATTCAATCAAAGAGCACTCATTTAAGATCATCTTACAGTAGAACTGTTGCAGTGTAAATATTATGAGCCTCTTTGTAAGAAAACCTGTCTTTGGATTATGCCACCAGATAAACTTCAAACCAGGCATCGAGGTTAGAAAACTTGATTCATTCTCAGACTCATAATAAAGCGCAATGATTGGCTGCTTGCGGACACGTGTCCACAAGCAGCCAATCATGGCGCTTTATTTTGAGTCTGTGACTGTACTCAAGTTTTATCACCTCGAGGCCAGGTTGCTGCCAAATAAGCCATCAGAAGGCCTGATATAGACTGTCCTGTAAATCAACGAAATTGCAGCACAATATTTTGGCTTTCACTCCAGTTAAATAAGGGTAACGAGTGCGTATTCAGTATCCAAAAATGCACAATATGACCCAACCACATTGGTCCAGACCCCATTTTGCCCCCTTTGGGTCTAAGCATGTTCCACTTACCTTGATATTTGTCATTTGAATACGCTGTGACGTCAGTATACAGGAGTCTGTGAAAGTGAGCTGCCAGAACCTACAAAAATGTTTTCTTGATTTGAAAATTAGCCTAAACATTTTCAATGATACAACTAATCTTTTTTGACATGTTAAGTATGTGAACGAAGTCATGTATAAAAGAATCTCAAAGCTAACAGGGGCTTAGAATCGATTGATCACTTGTGTATTTATCCTATAGGATTAATACACAAGTGATCTATCGATTCGCATCAGCTGAAGTGGAGTGTACAAGTTAATGTTTTACTCTTGGCTGACAGGATAATATACTTGTATGTTGATATACGCAGAACCAAAATTTTCGGAACTCTTGTATTTCATTTTATCTTACCTAAAACACATTAAAGGTATGGAGCCCAAGTCAATATCTGGTGTGACCTCCTTATGCAGCAACTCATGTACAAATACTTCTGGGCATAGTGAAGGTGATATGACGTATCTCTGTTCTCTGAATCGGCTGCCATTCCTCATGAAGTGCAACAACAAGTTCCTTGAGAAATACAAGGGTTCCATTATTTTAGGATATGCGTATATATGCAATAATAATAAAAATATACAACTTTTGAATACGACATCATGTATTTGTAAATACCCACAATATGTATTTTGAATACAAACATTATGTGTTTGTAAATACCCACGATATGTATTTGAATACCCACATCATGTTTTTGTAAATGCCCATAATATGTTGTTGTGAATACCCACAATAATACTCACAATATGTATTTTGAATACACATATCTCAAAGCTAACAGGGGCTTAAAATCGATTGATCACCTGTGGATAGGATTAATACACAAGTGATCTATCGATTCGCATTAGCTCAAGTGGAGTGTACAAGTTAATGTTTTACTTAACAATTGTAAACAAACCCGAGGTTATTGTCACTCTTGGCTGGCAGGACAATACACATGCATGTTAATATACGCAGAACCAAAATTTACGGAACTCTTGTATTTATTTTGTTTGTTTTGCCTGAAACACATAAAAGATATGGAGCCTAAGTCAATATCAGATGTGACCTCCACGCGCAGCAACCCATGTTCAACACCTTCTGGGCATAGTGAAGATGATATAGCGTATCTCTGTTCTCTGAATTTGTTGCCATTCCTCATGAAGTGCAACACCAAGTTCCTGCAGAAAAACAATGGTTCCCTTAGGGTAAAGTCTGGTATATTCGAACAGACAGCTAAATTCAGACAGCGACCTTGTTTGTTTCATATTTCAAATATTGGAATAAAAAATAAATCAACTAAGCAAACAGTGAAAATCCTGATGAGACGGCTCATAAGAAGCCGTCTCATCTGGATTTACACTGTTTGCAAATGTGTGTCTGAAGTTACCTGATGTCTGATTGTTCACGACTTTACCCTAATAATGGATCTGCTTATGCATGTATATACAAAAAATTATATAACTTTTGAATACACATATGTTTTTGTGATTATTCATAATATGTATTTGAATACCCACATCATGTTTTTGTAAATACCCACATCATATATTTGTAAATACCCGTAATATGTTGTTGTGAATCCCACAATAATACTCAAAATATGTATTTTGAATACCAACATCATGTATTTGTAAATACCCACATTATGCTTTTGTGAATATTAACAATATGTATTTGTGTATACTGCTGTCCTGCCAGCCAAGACTGACAGTGACGTCGTGTTTTGTTTGCTATTATTAAGTAAAACATAAATGTGTACACTACTTGAGCTAATGCGAATCAAAAGATCACTTGTGTATTAATCCTATCCTACGGATACGGATAGGATTAATACACAAGTGATCAATCGGTTCTAAGCCCCTGTTAACTTTGTAAACAAAACATGACGTCACTGTCACTATGTGCTGGCAGGACAGTAGCACTGAATATTTGTAAATACCCACAATATTTTGTTGTGAATACTCACATTATATATTTGTATCTACCATATTACGTTACTGTTATAAAGTGAATAACGTCGTCATAAACTATGTTAAAACCACGCGTATCATAACACTTTCGGCGGGAACTAATAACGCCATGATGACGTCCGTTACAACAATACACATTTTTATTGAAATAAACGAACAGTGTATGCGATAATATCGCATACAAAAGGTCATATGATAAACAGAATCTTACACTCGTGATCATTTCATATTAAGTGTATTAATCTCGACAAAGCTCGATTAGTAAATTCCATATAAAATGATCACTCGTGTAAGATCCTCTATATGCCCACAATATGTTGTTGTGAATACCCACAATATCTACTTGTGCTGTAAAATGAGATAAGTAAAGTAGATATTATCTTTTTCAAGTTACCATCTCTTGTTATTTTCAGTCTTTGTAAATAAATCATTAAGTAATAGTTATACCATGGGTATAGAGAATATAAGACTCTATCATAAGTGTGAGTGTGGGATAGAAAAATTCATCCCGAGGATCACCATTTGTCATCACTAGGCTTGCGGAATGATCTAAAGTGATGATCACGAGGGGTGAATTTTTATCCCATCCTCACACGAATAATGGACCATTTTTGTTGCTCACTACTACATACTGCATCTCATATATGAAAAAAGGGCTTCCATAAAATCCTGAAATCAGCGCAATGCGACTTGGTGACGTCATTTTAATATTACAATGACGTCATAGATCGACGTGCAGCTGTTCGTTTTTGTATCCCCAACGGGCTGGTACTGCTGTGCGAGTGAGTAAAATTAAAGGAGATTCTGATCTGCTGTGCGAATACAAGGTGAGTGTCTTTTAATATAAAGTTTACCAGGCAAGGCTTGGAGAGCGCTTGTTGAATCGTGAGGCATGCCAAAATATGCAATATGCATTCTTGAAGCCGAGCCTGGTCAACTGGATATCAAAAGACATGAACCTGGTATTCTATTTATTAGTTAACAAGTTGGTTCACTCTTTAACCTGTCCCTTTATAACTGAAAGAGTGTTGACGGGGCGTAAAGAATCAAATCAAACAAACAAATCACTCTTCAAACTATTATAGTGATTATGAGGTTTTTATAGTTTTTCATGTCAATTCAACTTCATCGACGATGCCATTTGAAAAGCGCAACGTCATCATGACCTGATAAAGATACATGCCGTGAGTAGGCAACATTTATGAGGTCAACATGCAACAATGCAATGATAAGTGGGTATTATCCACGAGCTTTCGCCAGTGAATTATCTTAAATACAGGTAGACAAACATGGTTTAACTATCTTATACCAACTACATCAGTGTATACGTAGTCCTTGCACAGTACGAACTATTTCGTGCTAAAGTTGGTAAGGGTGGTTAAAGTTTTCTTATGTCATGTTGCATGTACGTGTAGTATAGTACATAACTCTCTTATTATTGCACCTTATAATGTTACATCTTCATTAAACTAAGTGTCAGGTACCTAAAAACTGTGTTGAGTAGTGAATTTGGTGGTGTAATATTATAAAGTTATTTCATGCCTGCTTGTAGTATAGTCAAAACTATTACCCTGAGGTGTCGTGGATGACCTGATGCACTATTGCACGATGGTACCGAGGGGTAATAATTTGACTAAATACAAACAGGCATGAAATTACTGTTTTATTACCAAACCCATTTGATGAAATACTTAGCAGTGTTCCTTGCATGGAGTTGCTGTTGACGATGCGGTGTTCCTTGCATGGAGTTGCTGTAGACCATGCGGTGTTCCTTGCATGGAGTTGCTGTAGACCATGCGGTTGTGTTGCAAAACAGAAAATTTCACCAAAACTGCTCAATTTTTGTCTCAATATGTTCCGCTAATTCTATCTAAGAAAACGAGTACGCACACTTTATGTTTTTGACCATAAACAACTGAGTTATTTGCGTTTAAAGTTGCCAAACCCTGCCTTATTTTCACACTAGTTGCATAAGATCTCTTTTCACAAACGAACCGTACGCGCATCGTTGTGGCACATGTCGATAAGCGCCTGTCTGTTTTTAACAGGGAAGCGGGTAATCAGGCCATGGTATAGTGCCAGTCAACAGTGATAAATATTGACCAGTCAATTGTTCAGTGACTCGTGACATAGCAAAAAATAGACAATTGCTCCGTATATATAGACGGATGGGTAATAAAAAAATCTATCATGAGTGTGAGGGTAGAATAGAGAAACTTGTCACAATGATCGCCGTTTGGCGTCACAAGGCCTGTTGTTCAAATAAATTTAGATTCTGTTTTATGAATCATTACACACACTCCTCTAGTAATATTTTATGGTCATAACACAAACTTCTCTAGTTATATTTTATGGAGGGTGTTGTATTTGACACAATAACTGCTTATGTTGTGCAGATGACAACAGTTATTTCGGATCAATGATTTGATGTTGAAGTCAAAGGTCAATGTCAAATATACATAAAAAGCTTTCTATAACTCGAAATGCAAACTCCTCTTATACTTTTTGCAAATGGTTTTGGTCGCATGACCAAAATGGCTGCCATACACATATGTATGGTAAAAAAACCTTTATCATATGACGTCGCGTCTGGGAGTGAAATAACGCCATGCAATAAAATCTGTAAACCACTAGTGGTTTATCAATTTTCGGGAAACGTTATGACGTCCATAACAACGTTGCGTACATAATGACAAAATTATAACGTTTTAACGGCAGAAATGAGATTTCAAATTATCTTAGTGTCATATGATAAATAGAATCTAACATTCGTGCTCTTGTATTATTGAATTTATTAAACTCGTTGCGAAAAAGAGATAAAATGCTCGGCAAGCCTCGCATTTTATCTCTTTTTCCCAACTCGTTTAATAAATTCAATAAAACATGAGCACTCATGTTAGATCCTCTATGTATAGTAAAAAACCTTTAAAAAACGTCTCCTTCAGAACCAAAGACTAATGGCCGTGGGACTTAGTACATGTATGGCGCATTTGGGATGTGGGCCCTACTAAATTTGCACAAATGTTGATTCTAAGCTTACCTTGACCTTTTTTACGACAAGGTCGAATTTGATTCCTAATTTCAAATTCATTTATATGGAAAAATCTTGAAATGTTCATATTGCCATAAATGTTAAAGCTCAAATTTTTACACTTGCTAGATGTTCACTCTAATGAGACATTTCTTAAGAACTTCTTAAGATTAGGGAAGGCATTTTTCAGTGACCTTGACCTACATCACAACAAGGTCAAATTTGATTCTGAATGCATTTATATTAGACAAATCTTCAACAGTACAGTTTTCTATAACTGTTAAAGCCAAAAGCATAATAGTTGCAAGAAATGTTTAATCTAGTGAGACAATGTTTTATATAGGTACCAAAGGTCAAGCTTATATGTTGATTCATTAGATAAAACAAAATAGATATGACCTTTGTTTCAGGTCACTTGACCAAAAGGCAATAATGCCTTTATATACATAAGTTAAGCATCACCCCTACATACATATCTTTTTCTCAGAAATCACTTGACTGATTGAAGTCAAATTTCATATGGAGACTTCTTAAGTTTAGGGAAGGCATTTTTCAATGACCTTGACCTACATCACAATGTTTTATCTAGTGAGACAATGTTTTATATAGGTACCAAAGGTCAAGCTGGCCGTTTAACTTTCATCCAAAGCCACTCATTTTGGACTGCCACAAACATATCTAAACATTTTTCTTAGAAACCATTTGGCTGTTTCAACTCAAATATCATATGGGGTATTCATTAGATAAAACAAAACAGATATGAACTTTGTTTCAGGTCACTTGACCAAAAGGCCACCATGCCCTTATATACAGTCAGACATAAGTTAAGCATCACCTAAACATTCTTTCAGAGACGTTTTTCGTGTACAATTTTCTTCAGAAGAACAACCAGTCTGTAATATTGTGTTGCCCTTGTCTTCTTTTGGTCTGCTGAGCATATCAGAATAGCATTTGGTCATTTTGCTGAGTTTCTACGGTGTCCTGTATACACAACCCCTATTTGGGGCTGTGCCCTTTAAAAATGGCACAGCTTAACCCAAAGTGCTTACTTTGAATTCAAATAAATGCAGAAATAATCTAGACTTATTTTTCAAACTAGTGCCAAACTGATTCTGTCGAACTCAAGGTTTCATGTCAGTTATGGATGATCATAGAGATAGTCAATCGCGTGTTTATAATTTTTGAATTATCATTGTATAACATGCTATCCTTTACACATCCATAACTTTTATTCTTTTAGAGATATGAATCTGAAATTTTCATACAGAACTTGTCTTTGATATTGTAAAAATAGGACATTACCATTTAACATGTCTAAGCGTTCTAAAAATACCATAATAGACTAAAAAAAGGAACATATTTAGGGGTAAGTGTGCATTTACCATGCCTGATTGTTTACCATTATGATAATCGAATCGAAATTTGCTGTAAATTTTCACCACTTAATCTATTTTCCTAAATAAAACAAGAAAATATACATGACTGGAAAGCTTCCTTCGTTTTCTAAAAACTATTGAGGCGAGATGCTTAACTTATGTCTGACTGTATATATTAAATATTAGATGGAACCAAAAGGTTAATGAAGTTAAGTCTCTGTATGTACATGTAGCATTGGGTCTTGGGGATGCCATTAGGGGTGTGGGCATACAGAACATATAGAGGATCTTACATGAGTGCCCATGTTTTATTGAATCTATTAAACGAGTTGAGGAGTAGAGATTAAATGCGAGGCTTGCCGAGCATTTTATCTCTTTTTCGCAACGAGTTTAATTAATTCAATAAAACATGAGCACGGGTGTTAGATTCTATTTATCATATGATAAAATCTCATTTCTGCCGTAAAAACGGTGTAATTTTGTCATTATGTGCGCAACGTTGTTATGGACGTCATAAATTTTCCCGAAAATCGATAAACCACTGGTTGTTTCCAGATTTTATTGCATGGCGTTATTTCACTCCGAGACGCGAAGTCATATGATAAATTAAAATAATTAGCCTAGGTTATACTTCGACCAGATAAGAGAGACTGGGTTGTTCTTAGCTAGGATAATGTCCATATAAAAATCGGCAAGACAGGTGTATTCACCCATGAAACAATTTACACCAAAATATATACCTGTAGAAGTTTTGAGCCGCAGCGTGAGAAAAAAGCATTTCCAAATTCGTAATTAATGTGGATAACAAAGAGACTGACCAGTCTAGATATATGCGCTCAGATGATGTTTGAAATCTTAACTGTTCCAATTTTCACACTGTATAAGAAATAAATCAATGGTCCATAATGATATTTTAATAACCACACTTATGTTGTACTATAAATCAGTCAGCACACGAGATGATAGTTCTTCTTACATCGGCATGTGGCGAAGGCTCCAACGAGCCTGTGCTTTCTCATGGCCTTGGCAGAGCCATTGCATTTCGCATATACAAAGTATGAATATTGAAGAAGACTCCAAACAACTTTAAGGCATCTAGTCCCTCTAGACACGCCAAAATAAATTATTATTTGAGGCTTTTGTAGATGTGCGATAAGTCCAAGTCTCATGTACTGGCTCATACAAACTATGCATGCCCTTTCCTTTTGGTCCAGATACTTAATTTTTATCCCGCTGAATAAGAATTTGTGAATTTTTATCACTGTATCTCTGTAAAGTATAGGACTTATAAATCAAACCATTTGCTATACAAATAGAATTTGAAGAAAGTGCATTGCCCCAACACCTCCCCTCGCCGCCGCCCATCCTACATATCTATCACAGAAAATAAAATGCGGCAGATCTCAAGCAGCATACAAAAGATAAACCAGCGTACTGGTAGACGCACATACAACATAGTTTGGGGACGGCTATCGCTATAAGAAACTAATTATTTATAAACCTGCCAATAACTGTTTTCACACCCTTTGGCCGATTTTTTTTCTGATGACCGACCGAAATTCCCCCCTAATCGTGGTCTTGAATCCCTCTGATTCGAGTAATATTTCATACTTGGATCCAAACAGAAAAAACAATCACATGAAGCCACTTTTTATCTGACCAAACTGGTCTGAATGAACAACAAGACGAAGATCTGTATGTAAAGCTGATTTTACCTGTGCATTTCCTTTATTTTGAGGTTTTTTTTTGATATTTCGAAAAATGGACCCAGTTCAGTTTTCTATTCCTATATTTATATAGTAAAACGCATTGAACAATTGTGGTTACATGGGGCTGTATGCTGTCTTACTGGTCATAGCTAAAATCCACAGACCCAGTGAACAAAGCGTGCACGGATGTGTTTATACATATGCAAAAACTAAGCTCTCAGTTTAGATTTGATTGTGAATGTTTACCAGGCATGCTAACCGTATACATTTCTATGCTTTAGGTAGTTGCACGATTTAAGCGGCCGTATGTTATTAAACCCAATTTACTGCAGACTGGTCTAATTTGATGAATGAGAGCACTCTGTCTGACACGCCCCATCTTTATTAACTGGTCGCACTATAACCTTGACCTAGTTTAACATTATAAAGGAGATCACTCATAGCAGGTGAGCGCTTCAAGTCCTCTAGTTTGTTATTTGTCTTTCGTTTTGTCTTTATCATAATGTCTTGTTTGTTTAATGCTGCGTCGTTGTCATCCGCTGGGAAAGGGCTGACCTCTTGGCTGTCTTGTTTGTGATTTTTTCTTGTGTTTTTGTCACTTTCCCATATGGTGTCTCGTGTCAGATATCGTATTTAATTGTATCATTTCCTGATCTTTGCATTCTTTTTAACTTTGTAGGGCGTGCTCCTCTTACATTTTCGACAGAGGATGTTCATATTTGTAACAATGGTTACTTATAGCGATTAGATAACAACAAATGTTTTGGATTGCCAATATGATTTCCAAGTCAAAGGTCAAGGTCAACTTACTTCAATTCTGTTTTATGGCTCATAAGGCATACTCTTCTTTTCTTGATGGGGTGTTCACATTTTGCACAACATTTGTTCGTGCTGTGTAGATGACAACAAAGTTTGGATCGCTGATATGACATTGGAGTCAAAGGTCAAGGTCAAATATACTAAAATACTGCGTTATGGCCCATAACGCAGACGTTTCTTCTCATGATGAGGTGTTCACAATTTGCACAACGTTTGTGTTGTGTAGGTGACATCACAGTTTGGAATCGGTGATAAGACATTGGAGTCAAGGGTCAATGTCAAATATGTTTAAAATCAGTGTTTTGGTTAATTCTATGCTGCGAAAACTCAGTATTGTTTAAAAAAGTTGTACCTAATAGCCATGTTTTGTGTAAAAATAATTCATATGACAATAATTAAGTAGTACAGTTTGGTGCGGTCTGGCTGTTAAACTATCAAAAATACCTGCTATATAGTGTAAAGAATCATCCCAGGATGAATTCCAGAAAAATTATCAACGTCAAAATGCGAATGTAGCTTCAGCCCCACTGGAAACTTTAAATTCGGAAATTTACGCGAGGATTTTATTTTCGCTAAACTTCCCATATGCCAAGTTTTCAAGAAAATAAAATCCTCACGAATTGGCTGTCGTTTACTGATATAGGTAAATCACGCCCTTGTCGCGAATTTATTTTCTGTCACAAGTATTCTTGTAAGGCTATTCGCCGAATTAAAATTCTTGCGAAAATTGAGGAATTTATAGTGTATTGGCATGGTCATTTATTTAAGGCTTTAACGCTTACTAAAGTCTCACGCCCTTGCTCATCTATCAATTCTTTATCTTTGTGGCAAATTTAAAGTAAACCACAACAAAGGCTTAAAATTTGTACTGTCCTGCCAGCCAAGAGTGACAGGGGCGTCATATTATGTCCTTGCTCATTAAAAAATTTTTACCTTTGTGGCAAATTCTTGCAAAAAATTACCCAATTTACACTGTATTGGCTTTGTCATTTATTGAAGGCTTTAACGCTTACTAAAGTCTCTATCAATTCTTCATCTTTGTGCTAAATTCTTGCAAATATTACCCAATTTATACTGTATTGGCATGGTCATTTATTGAAGGCTTTAACGCTTACTAAAGTCTCACCCCCTTGCTCATCTATCAATTCTTTATCTTTGTGACAAATTCTTGCGAAAATTGTCCAATTTATAGTATATTGACAGGGTCATTTATTGAAGACTTTAATGTTTACTAAAGTCTCATGTCCATGCTCATCTATCAGTTCTTTATCTTTGTGGCAAATTCTTGCAAAAATTGTCCAATTTATAGTGTATTGGCATGGTCATTTATTGAAGTCTTTAATGCCTACTAAAGTCTCATGTCCATGCTCATCTATCAGTTCTTTATCTTTGTGGCAAATTCTTACGAAAATTGTCCAATTTATAGTGTAATAGCATAGTCATTTATTTAAGGCTTTAACGCTTACTAAAGTCTCACGCTCTTGCTCATCTATCAATTCTTTATCTTTGTGGCAAATTTAAAGTAAACCACAACAAAGGCTTAAAATTTGTACTGTCCTGCCAGCCAAGAGTGACAGGGGCGTCATATTGTGTTAACAAAGTCATCAGGGACATAATCGATAGATCACTTATGTATTAATCTTATCCACAGGCTAGAATTAATACACAAGTTATCAATTGATTCGCGTTAGCTCAAGTAAGATGTACAAGTTAGTGTTTTACTTAAGTTAGCAATTGTAAACAAAGTATTACAACACTGTCACTCTTGGTTGGCACGTCAGTATTTAATTTTATTCAGATAGCATTAATTCATGCTGATCCACACTTGTGTATTTCATTAAAGCGGCAAGTTATTGCGGGGTTTGTTGTTTTTAAATCGGTGTGCTTATCATATGTGAGGCTGGTCTGCATCCTATGCATGCATAAAAGACAGTTTACTCAAGACATGCCCCGTTTATAGAAGATTTAAAACCCTTATTTATAACCCCATACTTACCCAAATTTGCCACCACATAATTAACCCAAGTCTGCCCAACCGACATTGCTTCAAATTTAAGCATAAAGTCATTGTAGTTATGATTTAGTCATGAATGTATAGACGCCAAAATATAATAGTGCCAAAACAGCATATAAAACTATCTTATCGTTTAACCCTTAATGTGCCAATCACGACTGCAGCAGACGACAAATTTTGTGACATCTTTCCTAATTTATGAAAAAAATAAGGTATGATATTTCTTGAGAATCATCTGCCAGCAGATAATTCTCAAATAAATATCATGCCTTTTTTGTTATGTTTGTAAAAATGGCAAAATTTGAAATTGTCGTCTGCTGCAAATTATAGGTGGGGCTTTATGGATTAAGCTCCTTCAGGGGCATACTTGATATCAGATTAACTCAGTTAGCTCAGACCTATTTTGTCCAAGTACCATGTACACTCCAATAATTACACGACATACCTCCTCAACTTGTAGTACTATTTATAAGCCACCAGTGTTGATTCAGATCAGATGGCTTCTCATGAAGCCAGCTGATCTGGATCTACACTGTTTTATATACACTGTGAATTCATATTTATTTTAAAACTCCACTACTGGACTTACTGAGAATCCTTTGATATTGTGAGTGGGTTAGCGAGTTTCTGTTTAACGTCCCATTAACAGCACCCAATAAAACCAAGTCCGCTGCAACGGCGTGGCCAGAATGCTAAAAAGTTACGCACATCAAAGGGAAACTACTGTACCAAGAAATGATTCTCTACAATCACGTCCCTTTTCAAAATGGGAACTTTTCTTAGAGAAAAATTCTGGGAGCAACTTCTTTCCTTTAAGAGCAGTTCCTTAAGGTATTGAAAATAACTTGAGCTCCCATGAGTGTTGCTTTTTTATTACGCACGTGCGTATACTGCGTAATGGGCACTACGCCAATGTGCTGTTTTCGCATTGTGTTCTCTCTAACTTTGAAGAATAAGTTTTTCATATTGTTTAAAGTAGAGACCCATCAAATATCTCAGTGTGTTGATCCTAAGCCTAAAAATTTGGATTACGCTTGACAGTAATACAAGAATGTGACTGACAGCAACACACATTCAAAACACATATTTTATTTACAACCACACCAATATTAAGTAAGCAAAATATACTTAAAGCCAAGTTAACTTTAAAGTGCAAGGTTAGCGCTGTGGAAATAGAATAGGCCCTCCAGTAAAAGTATTTTTAAGTATTTTTTTTACTGACAGACCCAAGGCGGTGTTTCTTTTGTGGATCATATTTGTTATAATAATTATTTATGTTTATCAATATAAACTAAGTCATCTAAATATCTTGAGGTGGAGTTAAAAGCTTTGATTATTGTCTGACAGAGACAACATGATGTGTTTGTGAGACACTACAGTACCATTCAGACTATTATTTACACCAAGTAAACTAAAGGAGTCAACTACATTCAGACTACAATTAAGCCATGAAGCTGACTAGCAGTCGACTCCCTATTAAACTTGAGGGCAAAGGCGTCTAAAAATAAAACAAACAAACAAAAATTGTAAGAGTATGATCAGATCAGAAAAAAAACACAAACACGAACTGCAGAAAAAACCCATGGCATCGTATGAAGAGCCACACAACAATCACGAGACACCAGTAAGACAAACAAAGCAAAGCAACCAGCTCTCTCTTCCCCATCCAGATGATTGCAAAACTAGAATGGACACAAAGTAACGCACAACAAAACATAGAACAATTACAGAATCCCACAATGGGAGCAACAATCAAAACGAATCATCAACAACAGAGGAAATGTTAGTGAAACATGGTGCCTTTCGTTTTTGCAAGCCAATGATACTAAGTCCACTTCGTTCTATACGAAGTGGACTTAGTACCTTTGGCTTGAGAAGATGAGTGTCCTCAGAGCAAATGACATTCATTGTCTAAGGCCAAACAAATGTGTAGTTCAGGTTACATGGCCTACTCTAAATTCTTACCCCCTACCCTAAACTTTTTTCTCCAATTTCTGAAGTAGGAAGTGAATAGCAGAACAAAATAATTTTGTTCTGCTATTAGCTTCCAACTTCAGAATTTGAGAAAAAATACATATCAAAATGACCATCTGAAATGGAAATCTAAATTTCTATGCATTCAGTCTTTGTTATTGGAAGTTAAAGGAATTAAAACAAGGTTACATCTTTAAAAATAGATACTTTTATATCAGTTTTGTGTTATTTTATTTCCAAGCAGGTCTGAATGTTCAAAAAAAAAGTTTAAAACAAAATAGTATCCTACCTACCTACCCTATTTGTTTTCAGGGTGTAACAAAAATCTTTTTGTGGCTTTTCCATGGGTAGTAACCAGTACTGGGCCGGGAGGGTTTATGATGTGTGTTTATTATATGACGGGAGCACCCGAAGGCTCACCGAAAGTGGTTTTATGTGGTTTTATGGAGAAGCCGGGAATCGAACCTGCGACCCCTGGTTTACAAGGCATAGCGCTTATCCACTACACCACGGGGGCTGAACCTCCCATATTTTTATTTGGCCTGATATTGCAGTTATTGTTAGTTCATCATCTTATCTGTTGTTATTCCCTTTATGTGAATTGTTCTGTATTATGTACTGGTTTTGTGAAGGCGGTGATATTGATGTAATTATTTGTTTATCGTCTGTTGCAGTTCCCTTTATGTGCAGGGTTCTGTGTTTGGTCCTGGCTTTGTGAAAGAGTTTTGAGTCCTCTTCTGTTTGATAATCATTTTCATTGGCGTAGCTCTCATTATGCAGTTACGCACATGCAAAATAAAATAAACTTTCAAGGGAGGTCACCTAATGTGGTAAAAGTGATATTCCATACTACATGGAACTGCTCTTAAAGGAAAGAATTCACTCCCTCTGAAAAAATTATTTTCTATAAAAAAGTTCCCATTTCAAAAGGGATGCAATTGAAGAGAATCATGACTGCTTGATCAGGTAGCCTCCCTTTGATGTGCGTACTTTTTTCAGCGTTCTGGCTACGCCCTTGCTTTTACTGAGGAAGAGGTAGCAGATTGCTTAACTTTATTGTATTTTTTGTTTTATGATTTAAATTATTTTTATATCATATTGTTGTTTATAACGCAATCGTCTATACATTGAGTAATTGTATATTTTCTGCTGACAAGAGTAACTGAAATAATGCCTTGTTAATTGCTTTAGATATTGACTGGGACTATACCATGGCCTCGTTTCCTGCTTCACTGCTAAACACATGAAAGCGCTAATCGACGTTCACGACAAAGATGTGCATATGGTTCGTATACGCCAGGACACGTTATGTAACAATGGCGGATATGAGGCATGGTTTGGCACCTTGACACGCCCATAACTTCGCTGTTAATGGTCAGAAACATAAAACATGGGTACTCGTCTTCTTAGTAAGAACAAGCGGACCACTTTGAGAATAAAATTGAGCAGATTAGGCGAATTGTTTTGTTATGCAACAAAACTGCTCCATCTACATATTCTGCATAAAATTGAGGCTGCAGTTTATCTTCATAAACTGGGTTGGGTAATAAAACAGTTATTTCATGCCTGTGTGTAGTTTAGTCCAACAGTTCAGCGGAGAGCAATAGTATATTAGGTCGTCAACAGCACCGAGGGGTAATAGTTTTGACCATACTTCAGGCATGAAAAAACGTTATACTGTTACACGCTGAACTTATTTTACAGAAGATCTTACTTGATTGCTCTTGTTTTATTGAATTTTCTAAAAGAGTTAGGGAAAGGGATAAAAAGAGGTTTGCTGAGTATTTATCACTTTTTTCGCAACAAGTTTGATAAATTGAAAAAACAGGAGCTCGAATGTTGGATTCTGTTTATCATATGCCACTAAAAGTACTTAGAAAGAGTGTTATGTTTTGGGTGTGACAAGCTACGATTTTTACCATGTATACGCATCGTTCTTATGGGCATCAATTTTCAATGTTCCAGAATCTGTAATTAGCCTTTTGTCGATTCTATGTCATCTGGAATGTACGATTGAAAAAGTGCAAAAATAGAAACTTTGTGAATAAAACAATCACCGTTGAGATGCTGTTCCCTGTAAAAGAATGGACATTTCATAAAACCTTTTTCATCAAGAATATGCTTTCTTTTATTATTTTTCTCAGTCTTTGTTTCTTGTACGAGAAAATGGTCATGTATACAGGCTTTAAGATTTTTTTTGATATTCGTAGTTCTTTAATTAATTGTCATTCAACAAGCATATGACCAAAAACAGTTTCAAATAAATTTGTTAATTTCAGACAGACCTGTAAAAGAACAAAAGTTGATACCTCCTTCATCGGGTGTAAGTTTTCCAGCTAACATCCGAATAAAGGTTGTCTTCCCAGTCCCATTTTCTCCCAGCATCACCACTATCTCAGAGTCTGAGAACTGTCCTGCCTCCACATTTAATTCAAAATTACCTGGATAATATATCACATTTTCACTGCAGTTTATAGAATTTGAAAACCCAGAATTTCATCCCTCGATGGAGAATATGTTAATGCCTTGCATTGTCTGTGAATGTGTACATTCGTGTGGTTATGCATATGAGCCATTAAACATTATGTCATTATATACATGTATAAGTTAAAAAATAAAAATAAAACATATAAGTTTGTTGGGATTAAATCTTGGTGCCTGATGAGTGTAATCCGCTGGGCCCATCGTTGCTCAACTTGAGGGTTTTTAGCTTTGACTATCTGCGAGTCGTGAGCCCTTTTCTTTGTTTAATCATAGCATGCAATTCGATAAGATTTGTTTCTCTGTGATGATACATTGCCTTACTTTGGAAGCCTCTATACGAGCTAAACAATAATTGTGTTTAACAAAATAATCTAAGATGAAGAATTAGTACCAGTAAAATGCACTACAACCTCCCCCCATGTGGCTTACGCTAATGTCCGTTCAAAGGCATTGTTGGTTCTGTTGCTGTTGACGCATTGTTTATTGTTGCTCCAATTGTAGTGGGCTCTGGCTTTGGTCCTTGTTTTATATTGTGGTCATGTGTGTCTTTTCTAGCTTCAGAATTATATTGATAGGGAAGAGAGAGCTGGCTGTTTACTTTGATTGTCTTCCCGGTGTCTTGTGGCTGTTTGTGTACTGTAGCTCTTCCGTGCGGTGGAGTGGGTTTGTCTGCAGTGTGTGATTTTGGTATTTCCTGATCATATTCATTTACCGTTTTGAAGCTGATATAAAATAACACATCAGTGTTTTGAGATTTCATGAATGTATTATTATCTTTAACCCATAATCGTTTACTATGTATTTTATTTGCTTCTATTGTCCAACAAACAGTGCAATTTTATTGCCATTCACAATAGGATGGCAATAATAATTGACTCTGTATAGGAGCACCGGCTAAACGGTGCAGCATGTGAAATCACCTGTGTGTTGTCTTGTGGTGGCACCACACTAAAATGCATTGCCATCTCCGCAAGCATGCGGAGATGGCGGTGAGCTGGGTGTGTCATTTAATAGACCACTTTGGTGAAATAGCTTTCAAATCACTTCTGTACTTTCAGTCAGTAGACACGAGCCCACTTTGGTTTAGTGCTGAAAGATGACAAGCTTTTATTTTTTGAAAGCTTATACTTGTGCCTAATATTTTCACCATATCTGGATAATAATTTGCTGCAAATCTCTTTATGTCTTCGTTTCCGCTGTCTGAGCAATTCTCAAGTCTAGAGAAGTGGTTCTTGGCTGGTATAAATCCATCCAGAAAATGATTGATCCCTGTAACTTACCTTTTTATTCCATGTTTCCCATATCAATAAGCATAGATTTGTCCGTTTTGTGTCTAAGGGGGTCACAGGTCAAAATTTCAAATTTTTAATAAATTTCTGTTTATGTAAATTATTTATTTTTAGCAAACAGTGCAAACCCTGTGGCATTTCATCTGGGTCTCCTATGTTTGCCTAAGTATTTGTTTACTAGTATCCAGAATGAGAAGGAGCTACTGTCGTGCCAACCAGGAGTGACAGCGGCGTAGTAGTTTGTTTACAAAGTTATCACGAACTTGGAATCGATATATTACTTGTGTATTAATCCTATCCGCGTTAGCTCAAGTGAAGTATACACGTAAGTATTTTACTTAGCTATTATAAACAAAGTCTTGCGTCACTGTCACTTTTGGTTGGCACGACAGTAAACAGATGCATTGAGGATTTATGATATAAAAAATCTCACTTAACATGAGAGTTCATATATAAGTTAATATGAGCCAAGACATGAGATTTCCAACAATGTGGTATTTGCGGCCAGCAAAGGCTCCGACCAGCCTGAGCATACGCGAAGTCTGATCAGATCATTTGTTAGAGACTTGAATATTCTATGACTCTTAGGCTACTGACCGATCATCTTTTGGTGTTTTTAGGCTTAAAAAGTGGCTGCACAAGCTAATGTCAGTCTACACTTGTCACAACGCCAAATTGTTGGAAATCTCATGTTGCGGCTCAATTATATTGAACAAGTTAGAATGAAGTTATCAGATGCTAGGCTTGCCAAGAACTTTTTCCAGCAAGTTTTCCTGGTTTTGCCATAGCCATAGGTAGATGCGACAGATAGATTATTGACTTTTGGCCTTTACTTTAAGTGACCTGGAAGTTGGTCATATCTATTTCATTTTTGTATAACAACATGTGTACATTATAATACAATAAGTTCTTATACAGATCATTACAGAATACAAAAAAGCAATTCAGAAAACAGTCTGTTGTTTTTTGTTTATCCGACTCCCCCTTATTATGTAGTCGCTAATGTTTTGTTGTTGATTTTTTTAGGGGGGGGTGTAAAAAAGCTACGTGCATTAAGAGGCTATTAAAATCCACCCACCCCCTATGAGGGCAGAAATAAAAGTAGTTTTTCATCATGTTCTTCTTATTGTATGATTAGAGCAATAGCTCAAGTGTAAAAATCTGGTATTAATCTGACTTTTATCGTTGCTATAGTAACAAAAGGGAGCCAAATTAGTCCCTTAATGCACGTAGCTCTTAAATGATAACCCGGTAAATTCTGAAATGGAAATATCTTTATTGATTAGTGGTTAAAGGTCTAAAATTTAATGATCAGCAATCTATGGTACCTCCATTCAGACCCTCTTTAAAGCAGTTTGCTTGCTTGGAGATGCATCAATTTAACTGCTTCATTCCTTACCTTCCCTGCGACAACTCCGTAAGCTCCCGGTACCCCGTACAGGCAGCACACAAAGTCTTCTTTCCTTACCTTCCCTTACTCCAGATGGCATTTTGACAACCCCGTAAGGTCCCGGTACCCTGTACAGGCAGCATACAAAGTCTTCATTCCTTACCTTCCCTGACTCCAGATGGCATTGTGACAACCCCGTAAGCTCCTGGTACCCCGTACAGGCAGCACAAAAAGTCTTCATTCCTTACCTTCCCTGACTCCAGATGGCATTGTGACAACCTTGTAAGCTCCCGGTACCCAGTGGAGGCAGCACACAAAGTCTTCATCCCTTACCTTCCCTTACTCCAGATGGCATTGTGACAACCCCGTAAGCTCCTGGTACCCCGTACAGGCAGCACACAAAGTCTTCATTCCTAACCTTCCCTGACTCCAGATGGCATTGTGACAACCCCGTCAGCTCCTGGTACCCCGTACAGGCAGCACACAAAGTCTTCATTCCTTACCTTCCCTGACTCCAGATGGCATTGTGACAACCCCGTAAGCTCCCGGTACCCTGTACAGGCAGCACACAAAGTCTTCATTCCTTACCTTCCCTGACTCCAGATGGCATTGTGACAACCCCGTAAGCTCCCGGTACCCCTTAGAGGCAGCACACTAAGTCTTCATTCCTTACCTTCCCTGACTCCAGATGGCATTGTGACAACCCCGTAAGCTCCTGGTACCCCGTACAGGCAGCACAAAAAGTCTTCATTCCTTACCTTCCCTGACTCCAGATGGCATTGTGACAACCCCGTAAGCTCCCGGTACCCCATAGAGGCAGCACACTAAGTCTTCATTCCTTACCTTCCCTGACTCCAGATGGCATTGTGACAACCCCGTCAGCATCTGGTACCCCGTACAGGCAGAACACAAAGTCTTCATTCCTTACCTTCCCTGACTCCAGATGGCATTGTGACAACCCCGTAAGCTCCTGGTACCCCGTACAGGCAGCACAAAAAGTCTGACAGGTAATCCAGAACAGACAGATCATGCTCAACAACAATGACATAGGAGTCATTGTTAACCAGTTGTTATAAATTCCACGAGCGGTTTTCAAACGTTGCTTTACGTCTAAGTAACTTGATGGCTCGTCAAACATGTATATGAAACAGAAAATATGCGTGAATCCAAAGCAAAAAATTATTTGCAGAAATAAAATTTTGTTACCAATCTCTTTTCTTTTTTTTCTTGGCAACTTTAATATTTCTCTATTTCTCTACAATTGAATAACTTCGCCTTGTTTGAATGAAGTCGTACTTGTAAAACTGTCTCATCTCTATTACATCAAATATACAGGTACTACTTTTGTCTAAAAGACGCGCGCGTTGTATCAATGCGTCAAAAAATGCTCCCAGTGCGTTGTAATAAAAATTCCTCAATAAAACATTTGCTAGTTTACCAAGAAAAAAATACCCCAAAGTAGTAATCGTTTTTTGGATGTTATTTCATTGGAATATGACAACAGCTGCGCTTAGACGTGCAGATTTCACTCAATTTAGGCAGTTATCCTAGAAAAAAGCACCTGTCACGACAAAACTCCAGAACTTTGTTGGATTTGCAGTCCAAACCATGAATTAAATGACCAATTGTTTGACAGAGCCGTAAACTGCAATGTTACCGGTGGTCTGTGCGCCAGGTGTCATCACAAATAAAATAAATGCAAGTTTATAAATAAATAATAAAGTCAACAGGTATAGATTTTTTTACCTTTTACGCAACCACCGGTGCTGTAAAATGCAACCACCAGCCCGTTGTAGCAACCACCAGTGCGTTTACATTGACCAGTGTGTTGTATGTCTTGCTATGCAACTGTCAGCTATAATGAAATGTCTGACCACTTGAAGTTTTGACCGGCCCATACTGCCGTAACAACAGCTGTATTAAAGGTAAAACATTTTAGGCAAACTTAGATGAACTGACTTTTGTCTGAAGCAATTATGAAAAGTCGGTATCGTCAGAGTATTACCCACATAAGAAAATTAAAACGAGTCCACAAATTAGGTCAATATTTGGTGGTACACAAAGAGGTACGTGCATTAAGGGGCTAATTAGGCCCCCTTTGGAGCCAAAAACTGAAAATTGCTTATCACAAATTTCTTATGATTGGTTTATTAGAAGAATAACTGAAGTGTAAAATTTCGGCATTTATTTAAATTTTACCGTTGCTATGGTAACAAAAATGACCGATGAAATAGCCATAAAATAGAGAAATTGCCATTTTTGACCAAATTTAAGGCTTTTAGAGACCGAATTTTTTAGAATAAGATATCAGCACAGCTAAATACCAAAAAAACTTTTAATATATTATGTGCCATGATAATGCTCATCATCTGTTAAAATATCTTCTTGGTATTTGCTTGTGCTCTATGTTAATTTCTCTGTCAAACGTCTCAAATTTGCTCCAAAATGGTCAATTTCCTATTTTCAGTCTATTTAGGCGGCCATTTTTGTTGCCATAGCAACGGTAAAAGTCAAACTAATATCAGGATTGTACACTTGGGCCATTGTTCAAATAAATTAATAAGAAGAATCTGGTGAAAAGCTAATTTCATTTTTTGGCCTCATAGGGGGGCCAAAATAGCCTCTTAATGCATGTAGCTCTTTGTATATGTATATATAAAGATAACACCAATTTTGAAAATTCTTATTTAAAATAAATCATTTTTTGCTAAAAATCAAGCTTTTTACAAAATTCCAATTAAGATTAAGATATTGTTTGATCGAAATGATATTGGTATCAAATATTTTGCTGATATTAGGTTGCGGCATTTTTAGTCCAAAGTGATAGACAAAAAAAAGAATATTCTCTGAAATGAAAATTCTGCAATGTATTCAAAATGACGTTGTTGTCAATTTTAATGACGTCATAAGAATTATGCATTATGCTTTAAATATAGAATCAACACAACCTCTCGCCATTCTAACATTTCAATGGACATTATAAGTAACAAAAAGTAAAAATACACTGAAGTTTTTTGTGGTTTTAAAGATGTCGGACTTGAAAGATTGAGATTCAAATATCATTGTATTTCTACAACATGAACACAGGCCAGTTTTTTGGAGTGAGCTATATATAATGTGCTGTAATTATTAAACGAAACAGTACAATGAGAAAATATTAGCATCATTATAAAGGTATAAACTAGTTCTTTTGAATAGGGCATAGTATGCCTCTCTGGACAAAGCTAAAATGTAAAGATCAGAACTTTTGGATCATCCCTCGTATATGCGTTACTATACATAAATCTGGACGGAAATCCAGACAATCACAATAGAAGCTTTGGCTTAAAGATAACAAGGTTAGCTTTTGAAAAAGCTTAGAACCATCGCATGGCGTTTTACAGTTATTATAGAAGAACTTTTCTAGTGTTTTAATATTGCATTTGCTGAAACCGCTCTTTTCAGTGTTTCAAGCTCTGGGTAATTTTTGTTTTAGTTAACGATGTGTACATAGGTGATCCGTTGGAAGAAAATAAAACACAGGAAATATGCATTTTTAGTAAGACGCTGCTCATGAACACACTTAATAGTGGAAGAATTAACCCCCTTCCCAGCAGTATGTATAGGTCATACAACCGTATTCCTCAATCGAAGTCAATGCACATAATGCCTAGGGGGCATATTGAAACTGACCCATCTACATCTAGTTATTTAGTCACACTTAGCATAGAATACCCGAAGGCTCTATTTTTGATTTGGATTCTAGCTCAGTGGTAAGGTCTCTAATTGGCCTTTTCGTTTTTAGAAGCAATCCAGTATCCAAAGTATATCAACATCGCTCACTCAACATCGTCTTGCGCAGGCGCGATACTAAAGAATCGACCTGTCTGCTGCGACTGAAAATTCGGGTTTGTGCTGTTACGCGGTACGCATTACTCAAAACACCTACGCTAAAAAGTAACAAGCGTTGAATGCCTTTAGATAATCCTTCAATGGAGATATCTAGTCATTTTGGGTAGCCAAATCATATCAATGATATGAATTACGGTATTCAGCCATAGACTGATCATATTGTATGCACTAAAACATTTTTGAAAACATTCTCCGCATGGTCTTTTCAAAGAAACCGTTTCAGTGACACGTGATGACGCGCTTGATAAACAATATTGAATCAGCCAATCGGGCGAATCACATGACTCTGTGACGCATTTCGTAAACAAATATGTCACATGTACCCACACTGCTCAAATCAGACAGGTCAGTATTTGATAAAATGCTTCCGGTCGATGACAATGCTCACTCAATGCTTGATCGACGGGGAGTTTGAGAAAGAACAGTAAAAGACACTGCTGCTGGGGATTTAACACCCAATCCATTCGTGGTCGGTACTAATGGAACAGGCCTGAATCGAACACGCGTCCAGTGGAAGATTACTTACGTATATCACCATCGCTGACGCGATGGCGAATTAAATGTTTCTATTTCTAGAAATAAACTAAAATTTAGAGACTGTGTGATTGGAACGAGTTTACATCCAACACTGTTAGAAAGTTTACCTTCCAGTGCCTGACTGTTGAGTATCCCATCCAAAAATCACTACTGGTTTTCAGAAAGCCTAATCTGATTGAATATTGATTGACCAAGTTAAAAAGTGGGTTTATATTCGTATATATTTTGATTAAAATTGAGGGCTATTCATATATCTGGCAGAGCTGAAAAGGGGCTATTCGGGCTGCACAGCCTTACCGTACCATATGTGAGAAGTTACCACCCCCCCCCCCCCACGAGGCTAATGGCCTACTTTCAATGCTGAACATTCTTCTATTTTTTTCTATTTTTGTGTATATGTAGCTAAATTGTTCTTGCAAGACTTTGCAGATCTGTCGCCTTGTCTAAGCTTTCACTGGTCAGCTGTTTGTAATTTCTAAATTGTGCTGGCTCGTATATATTGCTGGCCAAATCTCCACCTACGATTATGTACATATTATAGACATCCAAAAATGCGCATGAAATATTGATTTTGGTATGCCTTGTATCAGAAGAGTTTTTCAAAAAGCATTATAGCCTCTAAAATCTCAACTCTAGTATCATTTCCACTGTATTGGCTTTTTAGGTACTCACCCAGTTGTTTAAAACTTCATCTTGGATTTCACAGTCATCTTTCATATCCAGTAGCGCTTGAACTGTTCCCTTTAACTAGAAGATATTAAATGAGTGATCATGTTATGATGAATTTATTTAACGAGTTGTGGAAAGGAGGTAAAATGCGAGGCTCTAAATTTCATGTCCAAATCTAATTTTATTTATTTCCAAACTTTGTCAACTAGAATGAGTCCAGAACACCACATGCATTATATCAATACCACAAAACCATTTGGATAAATTATAGTTTACGTTCCTGAAGAAGTAATTATAAAATTTTCTCTCTCTGAAATTTACAAAAACTCCCAAATTTAGTTTCAAAAATAGATATGTTCTATTATTTGTCAAGATACCATATTACCTCAAAAACATTCCATATATATCTTGTTGATCTGAGCCAAATTTCATGAAAATTTAAAATCGGTTACATTGCCATTTCTTAGCTTTTATAGATGAAGGTCGCTTTTTACAAAATTGATAACTTTGTTTCACATGTTCAGATGATTTCGAATGATTGAACAGTCGGTAATGCCTAACGCAATGGCACCATGGGGCCAAGACGTTGCATATCACCATGTCGTGTCCTGCGTTACATTGTTGAAGAAACAAGATATTGTAACAATAAATGTGTGAAAACGAGAGGCCTAACCATTTCCTTTACTAGAATAGCCGTATTGTGGTGCGGTGACCAATATAAAGTGTAACAAAGACTTATTAGTAGCACCATAGAAAAAAGTGATTTATATGAGCAAGCGAGGTCCAGAAACAAAGTATTATGCCTACATTGTAGAATACGGACATAAGAATACCCAGCTAGCTAAAGTATAAATGGTACTCACTGATGAAAATCAGCATAAGTTTACAGAACAGAACAACATAACCAGAGAAGATTTACACATTGAATTTGAGGTCAAGAGTTTTTGTAAACAAAATAGTTCATTTTAACCTATGAGTTCGACAGGGGTACGTTTTGTGAAACTTACAACTATGATAGCATGGATATGAGGCTCTTCTCCTGTATGAACTGACTTTGTGAAAGGTTCTTCTCTTGTATGAATAAACGTTCTTAAAATATAACATATTAAGCGTAACAGTAGTAAAACGTAGTTTTAACCTAAGAAACTAAGGGGTATTAAGTTATACTGTCATCTAATTGTATCATTTCAGGTAAAATTATTGTGCAAGTACTTCATTAAATAAGAATTATGGAACTTACTATCAAAGATTAGTATTTTGTTTTCCACTCCATATTTGGGAAAGCACTGAACTGTATATACATACCAGAGTTGCCATTCAAAATCAAGTCAGTACTGAGTATATCTTAAACTGAGACATAGTTATTGAATCTTTTACATTTCGACGAATCGAGACCATTGAGACCTTGTGTTTGCAACAAATGAAAAAATAAGAAACTCATCTTTTAGCAAAATTAACTGCTTTGGCACCAAACCATTTTGCTAAATTCCCGACTGTTTAAATGAAAGTACTGTTTATCAATTTGTAAAGTTGCAATTTGGAGGTCGTGTTAAGAAAGCTGGTACAAGAACTTCTGCAAGCCCTCTGTTTAAACATTAAGGAAATCGGTAGAAGTGTTTGATGCCAAATCAACCCATTTTGTTGTAAAAATTATAAGAAAAATTAGTTTACGTAACAAGCTATGACTAAGATTTTTTTTTTAAAAAAATCTCAAAAATTAAAATTTTGAAGACAAATCGTAGTTTTCTCCCTAAAACTAAATTTTCATTTTCTTCTTAACTGAAACGGTTCTTTCCAATCTCTAGAGTATCAATTTGATAACAAAATGAATTCTGAAGCTGTGAACATTTTTGAAATCCTAAAGTTTCGGTTTCAACGGAAAAATGCAATTTTCAAAACAAATTTATTGTCGTGTCAGCCAATAAACGGAACCCTCTATGGCAGTATCAAATAAAATCATAGGTTTTGAAGACTTAGAAAGACAATCTATTTTAAAATTTGGTAAAAATATGGTGATGCTTAATTTTTCTTGAGTAGTATATAAAATGCAACTAAACTGAGAATGTAAATATACTCAACAAAAAAAGTTAAGGAAATCTCAGAAAACCATGCAACATAAGAACACCAAAGCAAATTATTATTCAATTTTTATATATTTGTTTAGATACATGTCATTGGTTGAGAAAAAATGTTTACTTTAGTTTGCTAGCACAAACACCTTTGTTGTGGCACAGTGTCAAGACACCCAGGGGTCAAAGGCATTTTTCGCAAAAATGACTACAGAGTATTCCCTCATGAACACATGAAAAACATGAAAGTTTTCAAAACTTGAAATGCAATTCCTTTGAATGTCACATGAAATTAGCTTGATAGCCTTAAACATCAAATTTGGAAGATGAGAATGCCTTCATTAGCAACGAGTGTGTCCCCAGTCAGCAGCAAATTAGGATAAGCACCAGTTTCGCATACTCTGAATACTGGTGATTTGGTGCTGAGGGATCAGCATCAATATCTCATGCAACACTGCATCGAAAATCTGGGGGTTTCTTGATGACATTATTATGCGTTGGACCCTCTGCCCAAAATTGTCATAGGCATGTAAAATTTTAGACATGTCTGATGACCGAACTGACCAGTCAACATTGATTTTACCGAATCTAGTGAGGTGTGTTCTGGCGTTGCCATCCTAGGCCTGTTACTGTCACTGGTTTTCACACAAAAAAGCAGGACAACAGACCTCAACGCCTCATCCATGTACACTGGACTGATCAAGTGTCCCTCTATAAGCACCTGATCTGTCGTCCTAGGTTTTAAACATCTCAATATCTCCAGAGGGACCCGGCGAACGTTAATGTATGAAAATCTATGTTTGCTCTGTAAATTGATTTTTTGCGAAAAATGGAGTGAAGACCAGTCAACTTTGAAATGGATTCACTAAGCTGCTATGGGCGCTACAGATCCAGATAAAGCATCATTATAAAGTAAAATGGTCGCATTATACTATTGTGAAATTAAAAAATCTTTAAATGTTTTAGCCCCTCAAACACAATTTCCTTAACTTTTTTTGTTGAGTATATGAAATAATATCTAGTATAATTTTTTAAATACATATACTTCCAAAGAATTTGCTAATCTAAAAATACAAATTACAAATGCGACGTGTGACGTTTGTGATTCGTGTGTTCAACCATATGTTGATCACGCACATTCTTCACACGTGTTAGTTGTAAGGAATGTGATCTCAGTCGTATCACTTTTGTATTACTTGACTTTTCGCTTACTGTAAAGGCGGCAACTTTAATATTCATATCTGGGCGTGGTTCGGCTATTTCATCTGCTAAGTAAGGGAAATCAGGTTTTATTTATGATTTGGTAAAGAGTAAATAAGCTTTTTGTGCCGAGCAAACGTGCATGCATTTCATGAAACTCCTAACCGTATACACACTGAACTCACATTTATTAACCCTTAAAGCGCATAATCACAAAATGTATGTTTTTGTCGTCCACTAAAATATTTGAAGCCTCATAGACAAACAGTCTGGACCCAGATCAGACTGCTCCTGTAGGAGCAGTCTGATCTGGGTCCACAATGTTTGCCTCTTTGCCTATGTTACATAGACATTTTCAGATGCAGTTATTTTGCTGTCGTTTTAAGGACTAAATAATGTATTTTGCGTCTATATTGAGGTAATGACGCAAGATGATACAGATACTTTTGAATCAAACCACACCTCATTTTCAGCTTTCACCTATGCCTAAGTTTGAGCAGTCCTAATTACGCATTCATGAGGCGCCGCCTTCACAGTAAGCGAAAAGTCAAGTAATAAAATAGCTTTGAGGAATGTGATCTGTTACGAATGTGGACCAGTGTACAAGATATTTTGTAGGGTGATAATATTTGGAAAATTTATTGAAATGTGGAGAGATGCTTCACAGTCGCCATCAAAAAGAGGACTGAAGCAAATTTACAGGGGGGGGTGTTGCAACTGGTTTCAGTCCTCTTTTGAAGGTAGCCTACCCAGGGTAAGGCCCAGGGTAAAGTTGCATTCAATCTTTAGAAAGGTTTGAATATGTAATATATGCATTGTAAATCGCTAAAACTTTAAACACGTTATGAAATTTGCATATGATGTTATATATATAAAAGGGACTACATTAAGCAACCACTTATGTTTTGGCTAAAACACACATGCGTGGCGACTCCTAATGTTATCAGTTGTCGCTCGGCTTAATTTGGCTATGTTCGGTTATAAGGACCACTGGCAATAAATAAACGTTGTCGTTTTTTTATCGAATAATGAATTTATATTATAGCTATTTTTGTCATTTGAATTGTGAAACTGAAACTAGGTTTCCGGGAACCCAATTATGTAACAACAACAACAACAATACTAACAGGCACAAGGGCTGACGCTGACCAGCATGCGCATCTGCAAAGTCTGATTTGAGCTCAACAAGGTTAGCTATTGAGATCATAGGATGATCGTCGCCTCCTATTTCCTTCAAGGATATTTGCAACTGAATACTTCCCCGATATACCAGGTAGGGATCACACGGAATTCCGCGGCTAGCCTTTGTCGCGGATTTCCATGACATTGAACTTTTTGGAAGGTAGCGGTTTTCCGTGACTTTAAAAAGCGCTAAATATATCTCATTGGGGAGCAGTAATTGTTTGTACTTTATAAGCGTCACGGAAATCCATGACATCCTTTGTAAATATCTACCATTTTAAGTTTGTGCACGCATGGTATTCAACCTTAGCTCAACTCTAGGTTTGCTTTAGCTCTGACATCTGTGAGAAATGAGCCCTTTTCGTTGTTTCATTTTAATGTGTTCTTATGCCTCCCCTTGGAAGGGTCGGATGATATATTGTTTTCCCGTTGCGTCTGTCTGTCTGTAAGACTGTCTGTCTGTCTGTCTGTCTGTCTGTCCGTCACAAAATCCTGTCTGCCCTATAACTTGATTACCGTTAAAGATAATTCAACCAAACTTCATGCATTTGTAAAGCCCATTCAGACGACGTATCATGCACAAGAACCATAACTCTTGCACGTTTAGTTATCAAATTATTCCCCTTGTAACATAAATAAGGGCATTTTGTCAATCTGTAAGTTGAACACTGTTAAAACTTCATACACTTTTAAAGCACAGTGAGACAATGCGTCATGTACAAGAACAATAACTCTGCTTTGGATGTTTGGAGTTATTTCCCTTTGATCATTTGCAATGCAATTTCGTGTCCCCTCTATAACTTGGTAACCGTTTGAGATATTTCAAAGAAACTTCATATATTTGTAAAGCACATTCAGACGACGTGTCATACACAAGAACCATAACTATTGCATGTTTATTCTTCAAATTATTCCCTTTGTAACATAACTAATTGCAATTTTTGTCCGCTCTGTAAGTTGAACACTCTTAAAGCTATTTGAATGAAACTTCATACATTTCTAGAGTACTATAAGACAATATGTCATGCACAAGAACCGTAGCTCTGCTTTAGATATTTTTGGAGTTATTTCCCTTTTTATCATTTGCAATGCTATTTCGTGTCCGCTCTATAACTTGATAAGCGTTAGAAGTATTTCAAGGAAACTTCATACATTTGTAATGCGCATTCAGATGATGTGTAATTCACAAGAACCATAACTCTTACATGTATATTTTCAAATAATTCCTCTTGTAACACATTTTTTGTGATTTTTGAGTCCTAAAAGGGGGAGACATTTTTTCCGTAGAAAAACAATTCTAGTTTCTCTGCGGTGATATATTGCATAAGGTAGGAAGCCTAAATGCGAGCTAAACAGTTTTGCGTTTTAACAACAACAAAATCTAGGGTGAAGAATTGGCGGCTATAAAATGCATTTAAGTCCCGCATAGCTTAGGGTGATGTCCGTTCTAAAAAAAAAAATAGTAAGTGAGTATCATCAGGAAATACCACAATCACAAACTGCAGACAAACCCGTGGCATCTTGAGGAAGAGCCACACAACAATCACGAGACACCAGGAAGAGGAACAAAGCAAAGCAACCAGCTCTCTCTTCCCCATCGAGATGATTGCAAAACTGGAATGTACACAAAGTAACGCACAACAAAACATAGAACAACTACAGAATCCCACAATGGGAGTAACAATCAACAACGAATCAACAACAACAACAGAACCACCGCCTTAGAACGGCAATCAGCCAAAGCCACTGGGGGAGGGTGGGGGTTGGGGCTTAAATGCATTTTACTGGTACAAAATCTTCGCTCTAGATTCTGCTGTTGTTGAAGCACAAAATGTTAAGCTCGCATGGAGGATTCCTAACTATTACAGTGCATCATCGAAGAGACAAGCAATCAAATTAAAGCACTATGATGAAACAGAGAAAAGGGCTCATGACTCTCAGATAGTCAGAGCTAAAGAAAACCTAAAGTTGAGCCACAGCGGGCCCAGCTACAGCCAAGCATCAGGCACCAAACCACCGATTAAAGCTTTACGTCAGAGCCCTCATTGAATCTGAGGCCTGACGCACCGTCGTGCAATTGAAGAGGAAACCAGGTCTAAAAACGTGATTGGTTTAACAACCAGGCATGCAGACTGTCGCATGATATCCAAGTTATATCCAACTTTTTTTATAACGTTTGATAATCTTTTTGAATTCATCACTAAAATTAGGGTTTCCAACAGTTATTTTGAATTTATAAACTAAATCGCCATAAAATATAGGTTCTGATATGCCCTGTTGCAGAAGAGCTTTTAAACCAATATTGTATTAAACAATTAACTCTGAGTGTCTGTGGTAGGGTTTAGAAAATGCTTTTCGAATTTTATGATATCTATAACCTTTTTTTAATAACTTAGCAGTCAAATATAGGGTTCTGTTGTTAAAATAATCAATATTAGAACACACTCTCGCAAAACGAATAAGTTGCGAAATATATACACCATAGGAAGGGGAGCGAGGAACATCTCCATCAAGAAATGGGAAAAATACTATTTCAAAATCAAAATCATTAGACGTCAAGCTTAATCCTGTCTTGAAGAAAAATCCAAGCCGCATCTTTTAAGAGATGTTTGCACTCTGTGCGCTGGGGTGTTAGTCTATGACAGCCTGTTACATATGTTACTGTAACAAACTAAGGAAAAGGCAAAATGAAAGTTTGAGCTACAGAAAGAAGACATTAAACTATCTAATTATTCAAATTTCGTATGTAGTTTGTAAGCTGGATGCCTAAGCTACATAAAAGCAGCATTTAAAACGAAAGTACAGCTTCAAATTGTGGGATATGCATTACATAGATTAAATTTCCCTTTGAAAATTGAAATCGTGACTGACATCACTTAATTTTACAGCCGATTGATGCATTTTGTCAAGTGTTTTTAATCTTAGTTTGCTAAAATACTTATTCGACTAATAGAAAAAACAAAGTTTTGCTTTTCTATCTCAAATAAATTGTTTTATATAAGCTATTAAACAACTCTACCCCCAATTTTTAAGTATCCAATTTTGATATCTATTATTGAAGAAAAAATATATGAAAATATTTGACACTGGTGGATATCTTACATATTTCGGACTGTCATGCTTATGCAATAAAGAATCATAGATTTGCAAGTTTGACATCAAGATCAGAGTACTTATTAAAGTATGTAACGTATGTTACATGGCATAATGAATGAGCAAGGAATTGTCTTGGAAGTAAGAGGTGATATTTTCAGAAAAAAAATACTAGTTTTCACGTGTTTTCCTATTTATCTCTAGCCTCTGGTGCCTAAGTCTTAGTAATTATAGTCTTTGCTTGTGTTACAGATGTTATATATAAACTTTTTATCACATATTTCCTAATGTCTATAATACTAAAATATATGGACATACAAATAGAAAATAATAGTTCACATTTAAATGACACTATTTAATAAATATTCCTATTAAATATAGATATTAAAAAACAATCTTTATTCAAGTCAACCTCACAATGTCTATCATTGTGTCTGCTTCTATGGCAAAACAATCACCCATTTCGTCACAACCAGTAGAATCATGGCATAGTATTAGGACTACAAACTGAGTTCAATCCTGTTCCACACTACCCCTTTAGGAATTGTGCAGATATATCCTACCTTAGGGAACAATTCAAGCTGCATCAAATAAGAGATGAATGCACTCTCTTAACCAGGAGGTTAGCCTGTAACAGTATGTTACGAATGTTACCATATCAACTTAAGAATAAATGAATTGAAATATATTCTTAAAAAGGTTATCCTTTGGAAGCAAAGAATGCACTGAAGAACTGAAACTAGAGTGTGCAAGTTTTCTGGGCCATTGAAAGTCTGAGAAATAGAAAGAAGACATAAAACTATCTACTTATTTGAATTATTCATGTAGTTTGCATGCTGAATACCTTTGATATACATGAAAGTTTTTTTAACAAATATACAGCTTCCTACGGTGTTATATGTGTTATATTAAGTAATTGTGACAAACATCACTTATAAGCATTTCGTGTAATCCTCATCTTTTGCCATCAAAAAGGACTTAATTTTCTTTGTATGTGTGGCCTGTCAAACAAATTGACTCAGCTATAACTTGAATCCTTAGCATTCTTCAAAAGCAGATTGAAACAGCATGTCAGTGTCATGGGACCAAACACTTGATTTAATATGGGTTTAATACCATTTCACATATATGCATTCAATGGAGTATGACTCTGGTATATGTCTCTTCCTTTGAAGTGGTAAGAGCAATCTTACTGCAACTGCCTCTGCATCGGTGCAAGTCAAATGATAACTCTGCTCTTATTTTGCAAAAGCTATGTCTCTACCGTGTACCTCTAAGAATACTTTAAGATTTCTGACATTGGTCAAACAGAAATTTGATAGGCTGCTTTTTCTTTGAATCATTTGCCATGGAACCTTATCAGTCCTTTTGTGCTTAATTCATCAGGTCTTAGATCAAACGTTTTTTGCTGCGCCCAAAGAACTTATATTAGAACTTATATTTTATGGTGATTTAGTTTATAAATTTAAATGAATTGTTGGAAAACCTAATTTTAGTGATCAATTCAAAAAGATAGTTAAACGTTATATAAGGGTTGGATATAACTTGGAAATCATGCGACAGTCTGCATGCCTAGTTTTGAACCCAATCACGGTTTATAGCTATGGTTCTGGCCTCAGACTCTATGACGGCTCTGACGTAAAGCTTTAATCGGTGGGTTGGTGCCTGATGCTTATCTGTAGCTGTCCCCACCGTGGCTCAACTTGAGGTTTTCTTTAGCTCTGACTATCTCTGAGTCATGAGCCCTTTTTTATATATCATCATGGTGTGTTAATTTGATTACAGTCTTTCTCCATGATGGTACATTGCATTAGTTAGATGGCCTCTATGCGAGCTGAACTTTTCTTGTACTTCAACAACAGCAGAATCTAGGGCGAAGATTTGGTACCTGTAAAATGCATAAAAGCCCTCCGGTGGCTTAGGCTGCTGTCCGTTCTAAGGCGGTGGTTCTGTTGCTGTTGACTTTTTGTTTATTGTTACTCCCATTGTGGGAGTCTGTAACGTCCTATGTTTTGTTGTGAGTTACTTTGTGTCCATTCTAGCATGCAATCATCTTGAGTGGGAAAAGAAAGCTGGTTGCTTTGCTTGATTTGTCTTCCTGGTGTCTCGTGATGGTTAAGCGGCTCTTCCTTGCGGTGCCACGGGGTTGTCTGCGGTTTGTGATTGTGGTATTTCCTGATCATACTCACTATTTTTAATAAGCTTTCTTAAGTTACAATGTTGACTCTTGATGGTTTTGGCAGACAGTCAGAAACAATTTCTGTTACACCTTTAAAGTTCTTTGGTATATGAGAAGGAACATGAAATTGGACATTGCTATAAATCATGTTTGCTACTGGTTGTTGTTTGGTGTTTGTTTGTTTGTTTGATTTGATTTGATTCTTTACGTCCCAACAACAATCTTTCAGTTATAAAGGGATGGGTCTTCCTGGGTTGAACCAGTACTAAGCTATGATTAATGTTCTTGCTCAAGGTCACAACGCAATGACGCCGGTGAAGCTCGAACATTGTTCGTTGTCAGTAAATTGAAGCAAGCCTTATAAGAATGTAAAACCTTTGATTTCTCAGTTTTTGCAGCCATATCATTAGCTGTTGCATTCAAAAGAAGGATAGTGGACTATGCGTAGAATAGGATAACCAGCAGTTCTATATTATGCTCTATGGAAGAGTTATACAGAGTAAACAAGTTGATAAGGTTGCCCCATTTCATGATCCATTGAAAACACTGAAATTGAAAACACTTGCCTCTGACTGTGTTATCAAAAAGGATGTCACGACAATGCCCTTGCTCATTTATTATGACGAGTTATATATGTTTCATCCTTTAATAAGCGCTCTAATCTTAGAAACTTAGTGAAACATTGAAGTAAAAGGGTCTAATTTGTGCTCTGTTCATCCTTCATTTCATTGCTTTACCTGCTGTGATACATCTAGCTCGTTTATCTGAAGGGAAAGAGTTACATCCGTTTCAGCACTTCAGAAGTACTAAGACTTCAAATAAGTTTTTGAATGCTTGGGGAAAAGATAATGAGTGCAGAGACATTATTAGATGAAAATATGTTTGTTGCATGTATGGAAAGGCTACATTTATAAAAGTTAAGCAGCTAAGATATGATTCTTTTTCACAGAATATCAAGGTACATTAGTCCAGGCTTCTCATTGCTTTTAATGACATAGTTTTCCTCCTTGTAAAGCTTTAGTCTTTCTCCTACTTGCAGAGTGTCACTTGAAACACATATTCAAAAAGAGCCAACTATTAGGAATTCATATCAGTTTCCGAATGTTCCAAGCCATGAATGGCAACATTGTAAAGTTGATAATGACTCATCAATTTTGAGTGGACTGGTGGTAAAATTGTATAACAGTAAATGATTGAAATATTGTGTGATGATTCTACTAGTTGCAAGGAGGCGGGTGATAATAATTATAACCACAGAAGCGGACAACGACAAACGTGAGTGTTAAATCGATGAGAATTAGTTTGGACCATTTCATCTATTGTATTGTCTTGTATAAATGTAAAACTATCTTTTCTATTTGTGGCTCTATATTTACCATTATATGCACAGTGTTACGAAATGTGTCCAAAAGTCCATTGATAGTATCTGTAACAATAGTCCATGGGCTTGATAATCAGAAAGGAGTATAATTTCTATTGTTTTGGCACCAAAGACTTATAAGTACACATTAAGTGTCCTGTTCTTAGAAACTTGATGACAACTTGCAGATATATGAGCAAGACAGAATAAGAAAATGTAAAATATCCACACGCTGGTTTAAGCCCTCCAGTAAAATATTTTTACTGACCGTTCCAAGGCGGTACTTCTTTTGTGGATCATTCATGTTATTTCTGTATTGTGTTTGTAATGCTTTCGTGCGTGTCTGTATATTGATGCCTTGTGATCACCTGCCAGGAAAGGGCTGACCTCTTGGCTCTCGTTTGTGATGTCTTATTGTGAGCTTTTAACTTTCTTATTGGTATCCTGGGTCAGGTGTGGTACTTGATTGTATCGATTCCTGATTTTTGCCTTCTTTCATGTGTTTTACTTAAACGGTAATGACATAATTTGCTTCTCCATAAAACTGGGAGTAGGGCTGTGTATTAGCTCCTATTAGACAATATATTTAAGATAGAAAATCAAACTTGTTTTTCCTAATCATCAATTGAGTATGTGTTTGTAAAATCTAATAAAACAGTTTGAAACCAAGAATTAGTAGTTGTTTAACTATATGACGATAGCCAAAATTATGTCTTTTAAATTATAATTAGGTTCATGTAACGCACATAACACCACAGTTAGCCCTATTAATGTTAAACAGCTTACATATGTAGTATAGACATCCAGTATGCAGACTATAAGAATGTCAATTTATTAGATAATTTGAATGTCTTCTTTCTGTAGCTCAAACATTCAAACGGGTATGTGCATTAAGAGGCTATTTTTGCCCCCCTATGAAGTAAAAAATAGAAGTTGCTTTTCACAAGTTCCTTCTAATTAGTTTATAAGAACAATAGCCAAAGTGTAAAAGTCTGGTTTTGATTCGACAAGTACGGTTGCTATGGTAACAAAAAGGTCCGCCAAAATAGGCTGAAATTAGGAAAATGACCATTTTGGAGCAAATATGAGACATGTAACAGAGGAATTAATACAGAGGACAAGCAAATACTAAATAGATATTTTAACAGATGATGAGAATTATCACAGCACATAATATATTAAAAGGTTTGTTTGGTATTCGCTTGTGCTGATACCTAATTCTTAAAAAATCAGTCTCCAAAAGTCTTAAATTTGGCACAAAATGGCAATTTCTCTATTTTTAGCCTATTTCGTCCGCCATTTTTTGTTACCATAGCAACGGTAAATGTAAAAAAAAGCCTGGATATTTCACTTGGGTTATTCTTCTAAAAAAACCAATTGGATGAAATTAATGAAACACAACTTTCAGTTTTTGGCTCCAGAGGGGGCCAAATTTGCCCCTTAACGCACGTAGCTCTTTCTATTTCTCAAATTGATATAGTAACATATGTAACAAGCTGTTGGAGGTTAACGGCCCAACTTACAGAGTGCAAACATTTTATTCAATGCACCTTGACTGGTTATATAAGATGTAATATGTCTGTAGAATTCCAAAGGGGATTGGGATGGAGCAGGCCCTTACTTAGCTTTAAGTCAAAATACTGTTTGATGATTTTACTTATTACGATGATGATGATTACACTGAAGCAGACACAATGATGGATGTTGTGTATGAAGTAGACTCAGAAGATGATTGATTTTGAATATTTATAAACTGCCCTGTTCAAATGTGAAACAATCTTCTCTGTTTGTGTCCCGATATGTTTTAGCATGTTACATATTAAGAAATATATGAAAGTAAGATTATTTATAACATGTTTAACAAATTTCTATAGGTTTGATGGCATGCACTGAACATAATTTCTAAGGTTTAGGCACCAATGGCAATAGATTTATAGGGAAACATGTAAAATATAATTTCATTCTTTCAGAAACAGTATCTCTTAAGTAAAGACTCTTGCTCACTCGTTATGCCATGTAACAAATGTAACGCTCTCTGATCTTTAAAACTTGGTGACAACTTGCAGGTCTATAAGTCTTTATCATACGAGCCAGCTTAAAGTCCCTAAACATGCAAGTATTTTCACAATCTAAACCCAAACTTTCAAATTACATTTTCTTTATTTGATATACTAACGCATGTAACAGGCTGTTTCAGACTAACGCCCCAACTTATAGAGTACAAACATCCTTTATTCAATGCAGCTTGGGTTGTACTTCTAGAAGAAATGTGTCTGCAAAATTTCCTCAAGGAGATTAAAACATTTTAGGATATCTTACGTAAAAACAATGAGCTTGCCCATTTATAACATCAGGTAGCATATATTACAGCCTCTGATATTAGACATTTTCCAACAAACTTGCAGATATATGAGTCTTTTCATATAAGCAATTAAATCCCAAACAATGAAAGATAATCATCAACTGCAAATATTTTTAACTATTTTTACTCTAGTTTTAATACCAAATGATCACCTTAAAACTGGGTAGGGGTAGGGTTGTTTAATTGCTAATTCCAGAAAAAAATATTTAAGATATGGAAACAAACTTTAATTTTTCTGTTAGCTAATTGCATAAGCTAGTCTGACATGGTTAAAAACATTATGCAAAGAGATTGTGAATGTAAATGATGTTAGCCACACTTGCAAATTTTAATGGGTTATCTGATTTATGTAACGCATATGACACCTTAGGAAGCCGGAATTTTGTTCAATCGGCTGTCATACGTAGTTAAGATATCTAGTATGCAGAATATATGAATGACTTTTAAAAATAAATATCTAATGTCTTTAATTTGTAGCCGAAACTTTCAATTTACTTTTTCTTAATTTGATACAGTAACGTATGTTACAGGCTCTTACAGACTAACGCCCCAGTGCATAAAGACCAAACATTTCTTAACAGACTCGGCTTTTAATTCTCTACAAGACAGGATATGTCTGCAAAACTCCCTAGAGTGGGAAGCAAGCCCATTCTCAGCCATCCGTCTACTATGCCATTCGTTATGGATAAGTCCAAGATGGTTCTGTTGTTGTTGATCAATTGTTTATGTACTTCCCACTGTGAGTGTGTGTGTGTGGTGTTCTGTGTTTGTCTTTGTTTTGATATGCATTACTTTGTGTCCTTTATCGTGTTCCAATCATCTTGAAGAGAAAGATTTTGTTTTTATTGTCTCACCCATGTCTTGCCATTTTATATGTTCTGCGGCTCCTCCTCACGGTGCCATGGGATGGTCTGCAGTGTGTGATGGTGGTATTTCCTGATCATACTCGATTACTTGTAGACTTCAGCAATAACTAACACATCAAGATAAATTTCATATATAATGTATTTGGAAAGAAATTTGACATTGTCACAAAGAAGGCCAAATTCAACCTAGCTAGAATCATCATTATTTTGAACAATTCTTTTGGACCCTATCCCAAATACAATATACAAGTCCCATCCGGTTCTGAAGAATATCTTTATAGGGTTTTTACGCTATGTTAGCACGACGGCCAACAAGGTCTCAACAAAATGTTGATCTCTGATATCATAGGCCTTCAACTTTTTATAGCCAAAATCAAAGGTACACAGCAGTGCATTGATTTGGAAGTCGGTTGCGTTGAGGGAACTAAAAAATGGTTTAATTTGTCAAGTTTATAAAACGCATTCGATCATGCATGTCTGTTTAACAGACATCATACAGTGAGCTTAAACTTATTCTGATATTCGCAGTAGCATACGTTTCGATGCTTGACTATGCCCAGTTTCCCTTAGACTGCTTAATATACTGGGTTGTTTAAGTTCAGCTGTGCCATCTTATGTAATCAGTGTGGACAACGCAGTGAAAATTGTCTTCTTTGTCCAGACAATCATATAGAAAAATAAAGACACATGTGTACAGCTTTTAAACCCGTACTTTTGTTGTTGTTTTTGTTTGATTTGATTCTTTACATCCCATCAACAATCTTTCAGTTATAAAGGGACGGGTCTTCCTGGGTTGAACCAGTACTAAGCTAGGATTAATGTTCTTGCTTAAGGACACAACGCAGTGACGCCGGTGAGGCTCGAACCCTCGGTCTCGAGTCAAGCGCTCTACCACTGAGCCACTGCGCTCCCTTTAAACCCATACTGTAAAATACATATCCAGTTCAAGATTCCATCAACCACAGGTAGAAAACTTAAGCCGTCCCCAGGGGGTTCTTTGATATTTTCATATACACGTAGGCTCTGGTCATTTTTTGCGTCGGAAATTTTGAATTTCATTATTTTTGTGGTTTTCAGAAAAATGATTTTTGGGGTATGAAGACTTTTTGGATATTTTGAGGGGTCATCACAAAATTGGACTATATTTAGGGGTCATTTCTATGCATATTAGGGTCTTTTCTTAAGGTCAATGTACAGCATGGGGGTTATTTATTTGAGTTGGTAAAACTTCAAATTTTATTTTGGGTGCTTGAAATTCGTGATATTTTATGGGTGAACGGTAAATGCTGGGGCCGGGCCTAAGTATGAAGAAAATATGAGAGTACCCCCTCCCCCTCCTCGAAGACCAAGCTTTTGTTGTGATTGTTCCGTGTCTGTGCCAGTACATAACCGTTTTGTACAAGGCGAGCGACTTAATCACTACACCACGGTAGTTTTTCTTATGGCTGCTCCGTAGCTGTACCAGAATAGTACTTAGCTGAGAGTGTTTATTGTTTTGTGTAACTTTAGTATGACCAGGAGCGCAGGGCCACAGCTTAAAGTCTCATCTGATACTGTAACACTTACGTGGAGAAGAGGATCAAACTCGGGACCCCTGGGTACAAGTCGAATACACCACGCCGACTGTTTGTTTTTTTTTTGTTGTTGTTGTTGTTGTTGTTGTTGTTTAATGTTTGTGGTCGTGTTCCTTGGCTATAACCAGTACTGGTCGAGTGGGTTTATGTTTTCCAGGAGCATCCGAAGGCTCACCGGCAGTTTATTGCGAAAGCCTATACTTGTAACACACATTCACACTGTATTTAGAACTTGTTCGAGAAAAGTATTAATTCTTATATCTACGGGTTCAGGGTGGGGAGCAAGACGCCTAGATATCGGTCTGAACCTGCATCATCAGGCTTTGCTTTTGCTGTGTGCATGGAAATGCGAGAAGCGAAGGCTTGAAGACGAAATGCTTTTTTTATTATACCTGTATGCTCCTTCGCTGCTCGCATATGCAATTGGTACGATTGTATAAGTATGGGTCTGATCACCATTGTAAGTTGATAAGTCTCTATGCATGTTCATAATTTGAAACGCATACCCGAATAAGAAATCCGAGTTGTCTATGTAACATATGCTCGAGTATTCGATTATTGTAAGTTGTTAGATAATGTACCTGTACACAGCCTGAACTCAACAACTGCTCTCTGCCAAAGATCAAAGTCACGGATATCCATAGCCTCAGGTGACAAGCCATTACAAGCAATGTACCTGTACACAGCCTGAACTCAACAACAGCTCCCTGTCAAAAATCAAAGTCATGGATACCCATAGCCTCTACAAAAATGTTTAAGGTGACGGGAAGCCGTTGCAATCGAAAACTTCAAGGTCACGGAAATCCATGACTCACATTTCAAAACTTAGAAAATCGCAAGTTTTTGATAGCGAGTAACTCCATATAAATGCCAAGTAACCTGAACAACTCGAAGTTAAGTTGAAGCTAAAGGCAGTATTTTATGTAGTCGTTGTTGTCCTGTTAGAAAAAATTGAATTTTAGGAGCAATATACTGTCATCTTTACCAGCGTCTCCAACTCTTTCCGACCACATATTTTCCTCCTCAGTGTTTTGAAATCACACGGCTGGAAACTTTATCCTACATCGTCAAGAGATTGCTTACTGGCACACATTCCAGGAAACTTTTTGTTTTCACAACACTTAAGATAAGTTGGGAAAACGTAAAAGTAGGTACTCGTTGCAAAGTCACGGGATTCCGAGACAAAGGCTAGCCGCGGAATTCCGTGTGATCCCTACCTGTATACCACACCCTATAGGTAACTGCGGGCATCAGGTAAATCTGACAGCGACCTTGTTTGTTTTATACTTAAATTAATGCAATAAAAAAATAAATTAACTAAGCAAACGGTGAAATCCTGGTGAGACGGCTAATACGGAGCCGTCTCATCTGGATTTTCACTGTTTGCTGAACAGAACAGAACATCATCTTTATTATTCTCAAGTCATACAAACATGACTATGAGGACAAAGCAAATACAGTGAAATAAGCGGTGTATTGGTGCATTCTATATGTTGTGTGTATTTTAATCCACACTGTTGCTAAAATGGACCACGCATACATGCTAATACATGTCCGAATTTACCCGATGTCCAAGTAAACTTGTCTTTACCCTACCCGTGATGAATCAGTTCAGATTAGATACAATATCATAATTCGCATGTGAGTTTCACATGTGAGTATGGGTTCATGAAAGTTGACGATTTTTTTTTATTTATTTATTTGTTTATTTATTTATTTATTTGCTTTTACAGACATTAATAGGAGGAGTTCTGAGACAAGAGTTTGCTGAGAAATCAAGTGTATAGTTTGCCCAATTTGAGATGATTAATTTTCGCCAAAATCTTCGTGATATTCGAGCGTTTTCGTGAAGAACTCCGACCTTGGTCATGATTTTAACAAGGAATATGAAGATAACGTCGATTCATGAATGCAAATGGTCTGGTAGCCTAGTGGTAAGGTGGCAACTTACAGATCAAGCCTACCTGGATCGATATTTGGAAAAGCATTTTTTATTTAATTGTCAAATTGCATCGGGTTTTTTTTTTAATTTAAGATTGTTCTTGTATTTTACGTCATCCCGTGGTTACATCTTTCATTTGTATTTAGTCGCTTTTATAATCATTATTTCCTAGGTTTCTTCACTCTTCTCTTGTCAGCGGCAACTTTTGTTGTCTGCTGATCATCTTTGCAAACAGTTTGTTCCCAGATCAGTACCGACAGAACGTCAGTCCTGATCTGGATACAGACCGCTTGGCACTCTAATAGTGTTTCTGAAAGATGCTTTTGAAAAAGTTTATTTTGAAAAAAAGTCAGCAGATGACAACGAAAGTATTAAACAGTTGAACTCACCCAGCCATGGTGGGTAGTCACGTGGTTTTTGCTTGGATACACTGTACGGATGTTCGAATACACTGTACGGACATTCAGATCGAATGTAGGTAGATTTCTCTATGTTTTCTCATCTATACCCAGAAAGTTATACACCATTTTCCAGCCCACATTTTCCCCTATCAAACGCTACCAGGATAGCATCTTTAAGCTTCTTACTTTGAGTACTAACTCTGTCACAAATGTTTTCCATACAGCTTATTTCCAAATTCGCCGCTTAAAAATTTTTGACAGAGTCTGTACTCAAAGTAAGAAGCTTTATGAGGATATCCTGGCATCGTTAGATCGTGAAAAATGGGGGCTGGAAAATGGTGTTTAACTTTCTGTGTGAAGATGAAAAAAAACACGCAGAAATATCTACTTACTTTTGCTTAAAACATCGGTGTGGAAAGAAGTCCGCCATTTTTCCGTACAGTGTATCCTAAAAGAAACCACGTGACTACCCACCCTGCCAGCGTGCAAAGAGTTATTACATTTCGGCTTGTTGAAATTATTCGCGTTTCTACGTGTGTATTTGTTGAATAAACGCATGTCAGATTAAAAAATATATATCCATGTATACACAAAACCAAGAATAAAGACGAACAAACAAGCAAATTAAAAAGAAAGAAAAAAAAGGAAATGCTACTGGACTCGGACCCACATCTTTTGAGCGGAAAGGACAGCCTCTTATTCATTAGGCTATCGAGCAATTGTGATTTTTTCATGCATAAACGTAATTGTGCCACGTCTAAAGCACACACTTTACGAAGATTCCCGGAGATTGGAAGAAAGGTCATTGAATATTCATATGTCTCAGGTCAATGTAGACAAACAATATCAACCACTTGAAAAAAAATATATTTCGCCATACTAGTGCACGGACTTATGTCGTGTTTTTAGGTCCCGAGGGATTTTTTGAAGAAAGCAAACGACTATTATATTTTGTTTTATGGGATGCGTGGTGAGGACGAAAATGGTTGTTGGCAGCCCTGGAATTGTGGCAGACACCAGTTATGACGCGATCAATATGGCGCCTGTCAATAGCTAAATTTGAGGAAAATTCATCATTATTGTAAGCATAGGAGATATTGTTGTCGGTTCTATGTCAGTCAAAAAGTTGATATTGCATAAAAGACACAAAAGAACAGTACAGACTACACAAATGTATGATACATGTGTGTACATTTTAATGCATTTTTAATTGAAATAACCTAGGCATTTGTCTCTGGAGTGCTGCATATTAGGAGTCGGACAGTGCCATTCTTGGGAACAAAATTTGGGTGAATAAAATGATATGCTAAATTTTGCAAGTAGTCATTTTTATCCAAGAGAAAACTATGATAGGTGCGTTCAACGGTGAGCTGAACATTATTACAATAAATAGGGGCATAATCAAAGCACTGAGACAACTAAGTCACTAAAAACACAAACACATTTGTCAATATAATGCTGTAAAATGTATAATGAGAAATGACAAACACAATTACAATCAGTTTCTTGTCAGAACTTAGAGGTTATTTTTGCAGTTGCAGATATATTAACAATGAAAATATAATGTACGAAAGTGCCTGTCATTACAGAGAAGCGCAATTTCCATGAGAGTCAAGCTATCTGACACTCAGTTCCTCGCATTTCAAATATTACATTTGCAACGAGGAAAAGCAAGTAAAATAAAGTAAATACAAACACCATCCTCTTTTGTGATATAGGACCAGATATTGCTTCAGATGGATGAAAGTGATTGGAGGCCTTGTTGGCATAAAACCGAATAAAATTGCAAAAAATCGATTCGTCCTGATCTCAGCTGATCTTGTACGATTGACAGAAGAAGCCAAGGAAATGACAACATGAATCAGAGGCAGCAAGAAAACGCCACCAAGAGCTCTCACAGGCTATTCTGAAAAGGCAAACAAAGAATGCCCAAAAGCTTGTCAGCACCATAGAAGGATTTATATCAAGAATATGATATAATAAATCTGGTTACAAAAGCTGTAATGCTAGAGAAAATCAAACAAGGTATATGCCTTATTGTAGAAGTTGGGGTTGCAAAGATTGAAACCATTATCATTCAATAACGTATCAAATTGGAACAGGTGAACAGTTACAGAGTATAATTTAAAATTTCTAAAAAACCAGCCAATTTAGATGAAAGTTAAAATCGATACTTGACAGACAATATAAAATATAAATATAAGTAATAAATCCAATTTTAGAAGGTTTATGGTATCATGATTACTTTGGGTCTCTTGCAAAGTTAACGTAAAGCCCTTCAGGCTTCACTTACTTTGCAAGAGACCTGAATTATTCATGATTCCATGAACCTTGCAAAATCGAATTCATTTCTTAAATGAAACATCATTCTTTACGTTTTCATTCATGGATCGATTGATATACACTATAATATATTTGGGGTTGTTAGGTGAAAGTTCGTCGAAAGGTAAATTTGACAAAATTTTCGCTTACAAATGAAGATGGGTCTAAATTGCACAACAAAAAGTGTGTATAGCTAATTTCATACGGAGTTTTCCCGACACGTTCCCATTAGCTCCGAGCCCTCCTGAATAGAAAAATATCTAGCCAATCAAAAAAACTTCCCAACAACGTGACGTATATTTAAATAAGCATTGCAGAAACCTTATGTCGACAAGTGAAAATGTGCTAATTTATGTAGTTTTCGGTCATATTAGGATTTTTTATCGCTAGATTGACTTGATAGCTCAACACCACATTACCAATGATGTTTTGACGATATTTTGAGTCATTCTTCAAATGGTGAAATGTTTACATAAACACCGACTCAGTCAGTGACACCGGTGCTATGACGTACTCAATATTGACGTCAGAGGGGTAAACAACCACGGGTGCTGTTTAAAAAACATAAGATTGGTTTTCGAGGTAACAATAAACATACAAAGCAGCGCCGCTAAGTGGGCCCTTACAACTAATCCTCACTTCGTATGCAATATATACAAGCCTGTTTGCTCACAAAACAGAATATCTTTTGGTGTTTTGATGCTGGCCTCGAGCACGTGGCTACAAGGTCTCGTGGTAATGGAACAAATTTCGGTTGGCTGAGAAAGTCATGTGATATAAGTACATTTGACTTGAGTCCCGATGGAAATCCGGAAAAGTATGGAAGGCCTATGAAATCAGCTATATGTTCACCAACTGTCACGCCATGACCATGGCTGTCTACTGGGGCGATAAACGTAATATACTGAGGGACTTTAAAAACGCACCATTTTACATTCTCTGTCTCTTCCACATGATTGATTTGAGGATGTTTTCTTTATGATTTTTGGGGATGGATGCTGGCATCCGGACTCAATTTTAACACTTACAGTTTTTCAGTCACGTCGATTTTTCACCCTTGCCAGGCCATACATTAAATATGTGGTACACTCCTTGCAAATTTTCAGACATATAAGTTGCATGGTTTCAATATTAACAATTTAATTAGATGCATGATAAAGAGTCGTAAAGATCCTGACTAGTTTGTTCCTTAGAAGCCAACTGATCCGGATCTACAATGTTTTCCAGAACGGGGTATATCCGGATTCCGCAGGATAAAGGCTTAATGCAAACCGAACAACTTTCTGGAAAATATTACCCGTAAAAAGTAGTTCTTTTTTTCGTTGTTTTTTATTGTTTGTTATGCTTTGCAGTTTAGAAACTTCAGTTTGGGTATCGAAGCAATGATTTATTGTCAATTGCTAATTCAAATACAAATATATTTAAAAAATAATACCTTGCGCAGTAATATAATAATGATAGGCATATCGTAAAAGACATAGTGGACTTGCCATTGTAGTCTGCTTTCATTGACAACAAACAAACAAGTCGGCGTGTTTTTTTACGCGGCTATGTATGTAAATAATATAACATTCATATAAATCAAGAAATCTCAGCTGACCCCAAAAAGTCGCTTAAATATTGGGGATTAAATTATCTTACTTGTATGATTTCATTCAAAGTTTTACTTTATGCATATCCCGCCAAAACGGTCATGTGATATACACACTACACGTATATGTAAATTATTTATACACAGCCAATCGCAACGCGATTTAGTACGTTCTATTTATATATATACAATCGGTCAGGCATTGATCAATTTTATGTTTTCGACAACGCTTAGGAAGTTGAAAATGTAAGAACAAATCTAAGTTTCTCTTTTAATTCAACAAAGGAAACGATGATTAATTGTAAAAGAATAAATAACAGCTCAGACCCAGTAATATAACAGGCAGATAAACTGTTCTCGTTCATTGTTTCCTATCGATGACTTCATTGTTTCCTATCGATGACGGATGTAGGTCACCACTGTTCCACGATGATTAATAAGTATTGGCTTTTACTAAAGGAAGTGTGTATCAGTAAGCTAGGAGTACAGTAGCATAATCATTATTCGGGTTGCTATATTGACATCATGGGACGTTTACAAACAGTTTGCAATGTTCCATTGATGCCAGAAAATATATAATTGCGTTGATTAGGTAGGCTACTGCGTTTGTGTTACATATTGTGCAATTTTCGACACAAAATGGGCCTCAACGCGACAAAAACCTGTCTTTGGGGCTTCTGAAAAAGCGAGTCCAAAAGCAGTCTCCTCATCTACAGAACCTAGCTAGAAAATTGAAATTTCACTTGTAGCAATTCTAGAAATGATACTTCCCAAAAAGCAAATGAAAAAGGCGCTGATCAGTCTACGCTAATGCACAGGCTAGTCTGCGCATCTGTTTTTTGCACCCCCCAAGACAGGCTTTCACGTTCCGAGGCCCAAATATATTTTTTTTATCTCAATGTCAGTTTATAGGGTGTCGTGTGTGCGAAAAACATAAGCATAGAGCATTATGTTTCATACGACGAAAACAATAAATTGAAATTATCCTATTGTCTTTGATCCTTATTACCTGCTACCTGCCGCAAACAGATCAAGAAGGTCTTTTAACTATCGGTCTTTATAATAGATAAATCAAATCAGAAGTAATTACTGATCATTACTCTTTCATTCTACAATTTGACTCAGTTTCACAAAAGTTTCAGTTTATATTGTCAGAATGGTTCATATTTGTCACATTGGACCGTACATTTGAACACTTAAGTGCATTTGAAAATGCCATTGAGCGCTACCAAAACTATGCCAGGTTGTCCACTGTCGACCCGCCAACCAAATGCCATAATGGAGTTTTGGTGACGGGCCGATGGTGGCCCATTTTTATATGTTTTCTGAGAATGTAGATTACGTACTGTTGTATAGAGATCATAGAACAGTAGCCAAAGCTCCTACGCATAATGAAAAGAAAGCTGGACAAACTGTTAACGTACTACGACATCTCTTTCAGCTGTACACATGACAGCAAATAGGCACCGTGTTTAGAGAACAGATCTACCTACTCAAGAGGTGCAACTCATGACTTTAGATCAGTCTGCACATCGCCATAATAACATCCAGACCACCAGATACTTTCAGGGGTGTATAATAATAATAATAAAAACCTTTCTTCTAAATCAAGAAATACATAGTAGGTATTCAAAAAGAATCACCTCAATGCCATTGAGACGGTTCTTTTGAGCACCAACCCTCAACCTTAGCTGCTGCACTTGAATTACATATTGCACCATCCTCATGTATCAGTCCATTAAAAAACTATCTACTGCTGTATCATAAACTCGGTAAAACCATTAATGAGCCACTTAAACCGCCCCAGTATAACATGATATTTCATGCTATAGTTTTTCTTGTTAATATGGTTTTTAGCAGCGGCTACTGTTTTTTGTTGTTGATTTTTTTTTCAATTTTAAATAGTCTGATTTTTTCTTGCTCGCTCCGCTCGCAAACGTACGTATAGAGATCTAAATTCAAAGGTGCCAGATCGGCGGCGCCCTGCTAAAATCCTGTCATTTTATTGTAGCCTACCATATCTTTCGGTTCCTTTTTCTGAATGACGTCTACTGGAGTCATCTGAGCACTATGTGTTAATGCTCACAACAATTGCCAATTTTATCATACGGTCAAGCATTGTGGCACCGGATCAGAGCAGTCTGAAGCCTGATACACACGATGAAACTTTTGTCTGCAACTTATGTATGCAACTTTTGTGTGTACCATACACTACTGTACAGACGATGCAACTTCACATTACCTGTTGCTCTTTCCCGCTAAAATTGTGCATACTTTTTCAACATGGTGCTTACTGAGCATGCTGAGGAGGACGAAATTGCTGTCCCATTGTGTCTGATGATCATTGCACTTGCAACGCAACATTTAAATGGACCGCGAATAATACGAAGTTTGGATTCAACGAAGAAATGTATATAGGGCTCATCATATTGTACCTAGCTAAAAGACCCCTTTCTTAGTTGTGTATGCACATTTGTAGAAATTACAGGTAAACTGACCTTCAGAAAAAGCCGAGCTGTGATTGGCTAATTGTCTGGAAAAATATGAGACAAGTTTCAGAAAATATAGCAATGTCCTATTCGATGAAACTGTTTCATGAAACTCCAAAAATCTCTTGAAACATGATTCTCGAACGTACACACGATGAAACTTTTGTCTACAAATAATTGTGTTCTTCGCATTTTCACAAAACAGTTTTTTCCAATCGCGCATGATATAGTCTACAAGTTCGTTTAGGAAACCATTTGAAAGTTGAAGAAATTACATCGAAGTTCATTTTACCCATTCATTTCAAAATTTTATGACTTTGCCTGTTGAAAAAATGAAGCTTTCTGATAAAGAATTAAACTGCATGAAAATGTGCCAGAAGGCACCAAAGTGTGCGGATTTTTCAATAAATCCTGAGGAAGCATGCCCCAGACCCCCTTACCCGCGCTTGGCACCTACAGAACTCGCATTCATGCATTCTGTGAATCAAAACACTCACATTAACTCTCAAACTCGTTGCTACGACCCTGAGTATAGGTTGGAATTATTTTCGGTGTGTGAAAGTGTGCCAAGTTCATAACGACCCCCCACGCCCTAGCATGGCTTCGCGTCTTCTGCGCTCGCATGAAAATATTTCATGTTTTAAATATTGCCCCCCCCCCCAACATGGAATCCTGGATGCGCCCCTGCGGTTCTATCGCTAAAGTGTCAAACATTTGGGGTCCAGATCAGGCTCGACGTTTTGTTTGGTCTGATCTGGGTCCAACATGTTAGCAAAGATTATTATTTTTCGGGCTTCACCACTGGTATCATACCGAATTCTTGGCCGCGGATATTGTTCGACTAGTCTTTTCGCGGAGAATAAATAAACTGAAATTGAAGGTAGGGGCTCTCATTTGAAATAGTTAAAACTTATTTACGAACACTTGTCAGGCGCGATTAAAGGCATATACATATTCTTGAATAGTCACTCTAACATGACATCATGGCTAAGGCATTACAGTACTTAACCCTTAAAGCGCCAAGAAAAAATGCATCTGAAAATGTCGTCTGCTGAAGTCGTCTGCTTCATATAATTGCCTAACATTACTGACGAATCAAGTATAGAAGCAAACAGCGTTGACCCAGAACAGACTGCTCCTATAGGAGCAGTCTGGTCTGGGTCCATACTTTCTGCCATAAATGCTTCTTAAACATTTCGGCAGACGAGATAAGCAGACGACTTTTGTTGCGATTGGCGCTTTAAGGGTTAAATATGCGAGAAAAAAATGCAAATAGATCATGAACGAGTCCTTGAAATTGGGACACTTTTGGATTGATTGACAATTACACATTTTTACAGAAATGGTTTCTATATTTTTGCATTTTTGGTGAAACGACATTTACTTGATTTTACCTGTATGTTAATGATTTGGCTTAAATAAGCGTCGATTGTTTATGAGAACGGGATTTCTGCCCCTACCCCTTCAACGGTTGCAAGTCTAAACCATGGAGGTGCGTGGAAAAATACTATAGCGTCCGCGGGGTTTTGTTATCTGGCCGCGAGGCAGGGCTTTTTAGAACCGTTTTCCACATATTAATTAAAGTGGCAAGAACTAATAATGGGCTCAAAGGCACTTACATTTTGAAAGCCTGTAGTTTCTACCAGCAGGGACAGCTGATACTGGTTCTATTGCGAGTTTGATGCAAATCTGAACCACGGGTTGAGAGCATGCTCCTAATCTTACCGCGGATGTGACCATTGTTGGCGTTGTTCATGGCCGTGGGGTTCTGCAATATGCTTTCTTGTCCATGGAAATCCTAAAAATCAAAACGTCAGAATCATCTATGACAAAAGATAGGTAGCTGGTGTGCTGAAACGACTGGATCAAAGCCCTGTTAGATCAGAATGTAGCCATTGGGTTTTCGCTTTTTTTTTATTTTTCTGTATGCTGATTTAGCACAATTATCTAGTTTCTACGGTAGTAGGATTGCCTGACCAAAGTGCTGAAGGTTGTGAGCAGCAAAATCTAGCTGTTCGTCTGTCTGTCCGTTAATCTGTCCGTCCATCTGTTGGTCTGCATTGGTTCTTCCTTCTTTTACTTATATGCTCGTTTATAGCCTGCTTACACGTGTCTAGTAGCTCAGTTGGTTGGAGCGCCTGTCCAATGTTCTGAAGGCTGTGAGCAGCATAATCTAGCCATTTCTCTGTCTGTCCACTTTCCAATGGCTGTCTGTCTCGCTTTTTCTGTCTGTTTCGTTCTTTTCTCTTTTGACTTTTTTGTATGCCTGTTTTGCTATATTATCTAGTATCTCAGGTGGTAAGTGTGCCTGACCATATTTTGGATACTTTCAAGTTTTCTAAATACCTAGGCTTGGCATTGGACCCAGCATCTACTCTTTACCCCCTAAATATAAGGAATATCAGGCATACCCAAAACATATTCGAACTTTAGCGACCCCAAAAACATTTTCCAAATCTGAACATTGACCTTAAAAAGCCCCAAATTGATAGAAATGACCCCCCAAAACGTACAAAAAATAAATCATAATTTCATCATATCTCCATACATATTTATTTTTCTGATCTCCTGCCCCTGCCCCCCCCCCCCCCAACAAAAAATGTAATTCAAAATTTTGAATCTCCAAAAATGGACAGAACCTACTTATATATGATAATATCAGTGTGCCACACCCCCCCCCCCCCCCCCCTCCCGCCAAAAAGCTGACCAGTGTTTTAGAGCAGTATGCAGCAAAATATAGCTGTCTGTCTGCTTGCTTTCTCAGTCAGTCAATCAATCAGTCAGTCAGCCAGCCTGCCCAATCAACCGCTTCAATTTGTTAGTGTAGACAGAGCCTCTTTGTAAAAGTGTATTCTTGTCACAGAAGAGTATTTGCGTGTCCCAGGGGGCTTGGGAGGGGTGGGTAATCTTTTTTTCTTCATACGAAGGGTCTGGCCCAGCATCTACCATTCACCCCCAAGAAATATCAGGAATTTCAAGGACCTCAAAAATATTTGAAATTTTAGCAACCCCCAAAAAATCCTTGACGTAAAGAAAAGACCCTAAAATGCATAGAAATTACACCTAAATATAGTCCAATTTCGTGGTGAACCCCCCCCCACCCCCCTCCAGAAAAAAATATCCATATATCTTCATATCCCCAAAAATATTCATTTCTCTGAGGCTAGAGGTCAAAATCTAGGACATCTTATTTCCTTTTTAGAATCGTTTGGGTTTGAACAACAGTGGCGAGTTCAACAATGTGAGCATTTGCGGGCACACTTTAATGATGTTACCTACGAGGGATGTTCGAAATGAATTGCTTATTGTCCTATATCTCAATATCCACGTGGGACAGGATAAAAACCAATATATACCTATATAGGTTTATTTTAGGTCTACACAACGGTGTATAAATGTACACATTAGACTTTATGTAAGACACAACATTTGCCATATTAATACACGCAGTCATTGACCACTGTAATAAAAATAGTTGGTACATGTAGAAGAGTCAACCAGAAAGATGAAATAAGGGGTTACATCAAAGCTCGCTCAAAACTTGTCTGTTCTTTGAAGTAGCTGATGATTGAAATTTCTACTACTTACGGACCTTCTTGTGTGTCTTATGACACAGTTAGGCGCTGGAAAATAAAATTCAATCTGGCTTAGAGTCCATCAAAAATGCACCAAAATCAGAAAGTCGAAAATTCGCAGCTTGTAAAGAAATCGTTTCAAAAATGAAGGAAATCATTTAAGGAGATGCCAGATTTACAGTTTGTGATATTGCATGAAAAGTAGGCATGTCACTATCAACGGTTCACTTTATTTTGAAGAAACATTTAAAAGTCCGAAATATTTTTGCTAGATGGGTGCCACATCTGTTGACTGATGAGCAAAACAGACAACGGGTTTTAGTGGCCGAAAAGCTGCTTAAAATGTTTCAAACTTATGACAAAAAGCAGTTTGCCAATGTCGTCCCAGGTGATGAAAATCGGGTCTATTAATTTGAGCTGGTCAGAAAGGTTAGCAATAAAATCTTGGCCACTAAACATAGCAGACGCCCAATAATTGTCAAACGGTCTTTAAGTGCAAGGAAGGTTTGGTATGCAATTTTCTTCTCTGGTGAAGGAGTCGCAATAAAAGTGCTGGTGGAAAAGGGCAAAAACATCACTGGAAAGGACTACAAAGACATATAGTACTGGAGAAGCCTAAAACATATCAGAAACGTTGCCCTGTCACTGGTTTTAAACATATCTGTCTTCTACATGACAATGGTCCTGCTCATGCCTCTGAAATAGTTACAGTGTTTTTGAAGAAAGAAAAAGTAACTATTTTGCCTCACCTCCTGCATTCCCTAGATCTTGCCCCATGTGATTTCTTTATGTTTCCGAAATTGAAATAATTCCTTGCTGGGAGGAAATACCAGTTATTTTATAGAACCATTTGTATTTGAAGAACATCTACTATTTCATTTTCTTACTTTCTGTGACTTTAGGCCTTCAGGTTCGTGACCAGATGTTCCACTCTTTTGAACAAAATGACTGCCAGAGCTCGAGCTAAGAAACTTCTTTTAACAGAATTTCCTCCTGAACAACTGGCCCAAAAGCAAGTTAATTTCACAGAACTGTCCCCTATGGTGTCTTCAAACAATTTTGCACAAATGGTTCCACTCCACTGAACAATGGATCCACAAAAGCTCCAGATAAGAAATGCCTTTGAATGATTTCTCCTCCTGAACCAATGATCCAAAATATACAATAATTTCACAAACTTGGCTCTAATGATGCACTCTACCAAAATTATACAATTGGTTTGGCTCTGCCATTAAGAGACTTCATTCAAGCTTGCACATAATGTCTATGGTGGCGATTAAGTAAAAGTAGGAAAAACATATACAAAAGTGGACAGAACTTTATCAAATCAGTTCTTGATTATCATTGATTTCTTTGAATAAGTGGGTGGCTTTGTATTAGGTAAGATACTAGGAAACACTTTCCCTCATCCTCATAAGATCTTTAACCAACAGAAACCAAATGGAAATCTAAAGGAGAAAAAAAACATGCCACGGTATTAGGAAACAAATTACAACTGTTTAGTTTTGGTTGTGCCAAACAAAGTTAAGAGAAAATTGTTTACCGTCTACCTGCCTGAAGAGCTTTCACAAACATTTATTGAGGGATCATTTTAACACTCTATAATAAAAGCGTTTGAAAATAAAGTTTGATTATTCATTTCTTAAGTTAGCAATTATCATCTGGTTTCTAGCATTGTTCAATAATGGATTACATTTGATAAACTCTCCCCAAAAAAGGCTGTTTTTGTCCAATGAACAAATGCCAATGTCGTCAGAAAGATTGCTTTCCCATTTCACTTTGTGGCAATATGTTTGACCCTACATCAGAGACGGGACTTCCAGTTTCCATTTGCAGGTTATAGAAAAGATATCTAACTAACAACCTCCCTATTTGAACGCTTCAATGCAGCCGTCCCCACCAGTACTCTCAGTGCTTTGATTATCCTCTTGCAAAATGGACTATGATTTGCCATGATTTCGATTTGCTCATGCTGTTCATTCTGACGTAATATCGACGTAAGTGTTTTGCAACAATTGTCGTCTGACAAATGTGAATTTGATTCAATTTGAAAACAAACACTTTTAGGTGGTTTTTAGAAATGATCGTTTTATTACACTTCCATTTGCAGCGTTTCTTTGCTAACATCAGTCTTACATGTTCAAACATCAATAACAGACGGGTGACGTCCGCGCATATCGCGATACTTTTGTCTCTTATGCAACTGATTGAGGAGTATCTGTTGGCAACAAAAAGATTTTGATTATTCCTGATCAGTAGGATATAAATGGCCAATTACGTCAAAAATCAATGACGTCATGTAGACGTACTGAACGTTGCCAGAGGCTTAAACTTCATGATTTGATTTTGTCTTTCCTTTTGCTTTCAAGAACAAACATGGGTTTGAAAAACTTTATTTCGTTCATTATGGAAGGTATGGGTAGTCTGTGACTTTTTGAATTTGAGTTGTCTCAGAACTATCGCGACCTCGCGGCAATCATAAGCCACAGTGTTTCGATTTTCTTATTGAATGCAAGCTGAATGACGGAACTTGTCAATTTTATTATTTACATAATGCAAATATCCAATTTTCGACATAAATTAGCATTTAAGCGTTTTTAAAGTCCTTCAGTATATAATATGAACAAACAGAGTCACGAACATGTTAAAAAATTCAAAGAGATACGTTTTTGGACTTTACACAAACTTTCAAACGTAGTTTTAAACTTGAAACAGATGCGACGCACATCAGAATATTCTCGTGTGTCCCATAACCCAACTCATCGTGGTGTGTCCCGTTTGGGTTTTTCTGTCATAGCTCGTTACCGCTGTAAAGGGTATTATTATAAAATTTCGTGAGCAAACCAAGCCTGGCTGCCTCTTAGGCGAGAATTCAGACCACTTTCACTGTTTGCAAATGCCTCTTTTATTTAATTTCGTCCTCTTTTGGCTCACTGACGGGCGTGCGAGTGTCCCATATTCGCGAAAAAAGCAAGATTGACTTGAATAATCTCGCCAATGCCTGAATTTCATGAAAAGATGAAACATGCAAATAAAACAAGAAACCATTGTGGGATAGCTGCCCTGTACTGTTTTTAACTATATAATGTATGCGTGACACACGAATTAGTTTTTTAACCTGAGTCGAGCGTTATTTACTCAAAATGTGTGTGTTCCGTATGGTTAAAATCACGTGACTGTGACGTATGTTGGCCACCCTGATAACGCCAATTTAACTGAATTTTCATATGAAGACTTTTTATGATAAGTTTGCCAAAATTTATACAAATTGTTCTTGTGGCCGACATGCCCATATAATAAGGTAAATACCATTTTAAAATCTTCTCCAGAACCAGAAAGCCGATGATCTGCGGACTTGGTATGTAAAATTTGGAATGTAAGGCCCCCCAAAAAATAGTAAGTGAGTATGATCAGGAAATACCACAATCACAAACCGCAGACAACCCCATGGCACCGCGAGGAAGAGCCTCTCAACCATCACGAGACACCAGGAAGGCAAATTAAGCAAAGCAACCAGCTCTCTCTTCCCAATCAAGAAGAATGCAATACTAGAATGGACATAAAGTAATGTACAACAAAACATAGAACAATTACAGACCCCCACAATGGGAGTAACAATAAAACAGACTCCCATTATGGGAGTAACAATAAACAAAAAGTCAACAACAACAGAACCACCGCCTTAGAGCGGACAGCAGCCTAAGCCACCGTTGGGCTTAAATGCATTTTACTGGTACCAAATCTTGCCCTAGATTCTGCTGTTGTTGAAGTACAAGAAATGTTCAGCTCGCATGGAGGCCATCTAGCTAAAGCAATGTATCATCATGGAGAAACAACATTTGTTCAAATGATGATCCTCGGTTGACCTTGACCTATTTAGCATCAAGGTAATATTTGATTCCTAATGCATTTAAATTGACCAAATTTTGAAAAAAATGATTTTTTGAATACTGTTGAAGCTTAAGTCATTATTCTCACTTGATATGATAAACCTATTTAGACAGTGGCTATAAATAAGTTCCCACGGTCGAGGTGGACTTTTGACCTTTCAGTCAATGTCTCTCATATAGGAGTCTTATCAATATATTAAAACAGTTTTCTCAGAAACCACAGAGCCAATTGAACTCGAATTTCATATGAAGACTCCTTAAATTAAGGGGAGTGACGTTAGTACAAATTTTAATGGTCAAGATGGCCACCATGCCCATACAAGGTAAAACCTTTTTAAATAGCATCTTCTTCTCTGGAACCAAACGGCCATTTGCCTTGGGACTTGTTCAAATGATGAATCTGGGTTGACCTTGACCTTCTTTTACAGCAAGGCCAAATTTGATTCCTAATGTATTTATATTGGAAAATTCTTGAAATGTTCATTTTTCTATAACTCACAGGTATCATACCGAATTCTTGGACGCGGATATTTTTCGACTAGTCTTTTCGCGGAGAATAAATATACTGAAAGTGAAGGTAGGGGCTCTCATTTGAAATAGTAAAAAAAAATACGAACACTTGTTAGAATCGATTAAAGGCATATATGTTTTCTTGAATAGTCACCTTAACAACACATCATGGCTGAGGCATTGCAGTACTTAAAGTATGCGAGTAAAATGCAAATACATCATGAACAAGTCCTTGATATCGGGATACTTTGTGATTGATTGACAATTACACCTTTTTACTGAAATGGTTTCTATATTTTTGCGTTTTTGGTGAAACGACGTTTACTTGTTTTTACCTGTATGTTAATGATTCTGCTTAAATAAGCGTCAATTGTTTATGAGAACGGGATTTCTGCCCCTACCCCTTCGACGGTTGCACGTCTTAACCGCGGAGGTGCGTGAAAAAATGCTATAGCGTCCGCGGGGTTTTGTTATCTGGCCGCGGGGTAGGGCTTTTTAGAACCGTTTTCTCACACATTAATTAAAGCGGCAAGAACCAATTATGGGCTCAAAGGCACTTATATTTTGATAGTCTGTTGGTTTCTACCAGCAGGGACAGCCGATACTGGTTCTGTTGCGAGTTTGATGCGAATCTGAACCACGGGGTGAGAGCATGCTCCTAATCTTACCGCGGATGTGACCATTGTCGGCGTTGTTCATGGCCGCGGGGTTCTGCAATATGCTTTCTTTTCCGCAGAAATCCTAAATTTAAAAAAAACCTATCAGAATCATCTATGACAAAAGATAGGTAGGTGGTGTGTTGAAACAACTGGACCAATTACGGTTAAATCAGAATGAAACCATTGGGTTTCGCTCTTATTATTTCTCTGAATGCTCATTTAGCTAAATAATCTAGTATTTATGGTAGTAAGATCGCCTGACCAAAGTACCAAAGGTTGTGAGCAGCAAAGTCTAGCTGTTTGTCTGTCTGCCCGTTAATCAGTCTGTATGCATTGGTTCTTTTACTTGTATGCTCGTTAAACCAGCTCACATGTGTCCAGTGGCTGAGGTGGTTAGAGCGCCTGTCCAATTTTCTGAAGGCTGTGAGCAGCAAAATCTAGCCGCCTGCCTGCCTGCATACTAGTCTGTCCACTTGCCTATGACTGTCTGTCTCGCTGTATCGGTTGTTTGCTCTTTTTACTTGTTTTGTAGGCCAGTTTTGCTAGATTATCTAGTAGCTCAGGTGGTAAGAGTGCCTGACCCCATTGGGGATACTTTCATTTTTTTAAAATACGTACATGTAGGCTTGTACCCAGCATCTACTCTTTTCCCCAAAAAATATAAGGACTACCAGGCATACACAAAAATATTTGAAATTTAGCAACCCCAAAACACATTTTCCAATACTGTACCTTGACCTTAAGAAAAGCCCTAAAATGTATAGAAATGACTCCCCAAAAAGTCAAAAAAAATATTCATAATATCATCATACCCCAAAACATGTTATTTATATTTCTAACCCCGCCCCCCCCCCAAAAAAAAAAATAAAATAAAAATAAAAATAAAAATTAAAAATTTGAACCTCCAAAAGTGGACCGAACCTACTTATATATGATAATATTAGAGTACCACTCCAACCCCTCCGCCGAAAGCTGACCATTGTTTTTAGAGATGTATGCACCAAAATATAGCTGTCTGTCTGCTTGCTTCTCAGTCAATTAATCAGTCAGCCTGCCAGCCCGAACAACCGCGTAGACTGAGCTTCTTTGTAAAACCGTATACTTAATACATAAAAGTGGTTGCATGTCCCAAGGCTGGGGGGGGGGGGGTAACTCTCATTATTTCTTCATACGTTTGGTCAGGCCCAGCATCTACCGTTCACCCAAAAATATCAAGAATTTCAAGTACCCCAAAAAATATTTGAAATTTTAGCAACCCCCAAAGATATTCCCCATTATGTACCTTGACCGAATGAACAGACCCTAAAATGCATAGAAATGACCCTTAAATATAGTCCAAATATGTGATAAACCCCCAAATAATCCACAAAATCGTCATGTCCCCCAAAATATCCATTTCTCTAAAGCCCCCAAAACATACTGATATTGAAATTTTTGAACCCCTAAAAATGGCCTGAGCCTACGTGTGTATGAAAATATTATAGGAGTACCCCCCCCCCCCCCCTCATCCTGAGCTGCGTGTCTTGTTCTTCTGGGTAAGTTATTGATAACAACAACAGAATTTTAGGGCATATTTGTTGCAAGCTATATGCATTGTAGACAACAGAGGAATAGGCTACTGTCCGTCCTACATGTGCGGATCCAGACAGTTTTTGTTAGAGGGGGTCCAGCTATAACGGCTTTTTTTGCTTTGCTTGTTTTTGAATGATGACGAGAGGTAGGATCCAGATACTACTATAAGCGGGCCATCGTCGGTCCGCCAGCGAAACGCCATTCGAATGGCGTCAAATGGCGTTTCGCTGGCGAGCCGATGCTGCTGGCCCATCATTGAATGGTAGGATGATAACTGTGATTTTTCAGGGGATCAGGACCAGAATTGCTGAGAACCCCTACATTTTTGTGATATTTCGGGGCGGGCGTCTTGATCCGCGGATGTCCTATGGCGGCGAATCTTTTGGCGTCAGTCCATTTTTTTTATTGTTGCTCCCATTGCATTAGGAGCTTGCCTAATTATGTTGTTCTCAGTAGACGAAAGAGGACATCTCGGAGAAAGAAATCAGTTGCAGACAACATTAATATGTCAGGGGCGTCGCACTGTGTTGTGTCCTTGAGCAAGACACATTTATCCTTGTTTTAGTACTGGTTCAACCCAGGAAGACCCGTCCCGATATATCTGAAAAATTGTTGACTGGGAGGAAAGGAACCAAATCAAACAAAATCAAGGGCGTAGTCAGAGGGTTTTATCATGTTGAAATTACCAAAAAATGAAGAATAAAGATATTTGACCTTGTTACTAGTACTTTACTTTTCAGCAATGATTGCGAATAACAAAGGCGCTGATCAGACTGCGCGAAAAGAACAGTGCCTTTATTGTTCTTTGAGATTTCTCGCATCGAGGTCCATGTGATGTTGACGCCCAGACATCCTTGATTCTGCCTTGCTGCGCGCCTTTATCTTGAAATAATTACTGGGGCCCTCAGGGTTTTAGGGGAGCTGGGGAGAAGGGCTATTTATTTTCAGGGAGCTGGGTTGTACTGGTAATTATTTCAGGGATTTGAGTAACAAACTTATAGTTTGGGGGATTTTGGGAGCCCTGCAAAAAAGTAAAAATAAATTTATGAACTCTTACCTTAAAGGAAAAGCCTTCATTTCATTTGATTTTTTTAATTCTTCGACTTCTGAGGGGAAGCCCCCATAACCCCCCCCCCCCTTGGAAAATCTAAATGTATTTACTTTCGAGCTCTAACATGCTACTCTGCCTTGGTATTGGTGAAAGGTATGGCGAATAATTTTTACTATTGCTGATTTATTATCCTTAAAGTTGTTAATTTTCCGGTTGAAAATAGTGTATTTTGGAACACTCAGATTGCGCCAGCTTGCACCATTTAATAAAAAAAATCGGGGAGTTACCCCGGACCCCTCTAGCACGAATCTGAATCCACATCATTACATGGAAAGGAAAAGCATCCATTTTTTACATTTCTTTGGCTTTCGGGGGCTATTGCCCTAGACCCCCTTGTAATATGTGATTGTATTCATTTTTGTACTAACGTGCGCATCTGGATTAATCTTGGAGAAAAATATGGCACAAAATTTTGGGTGTTGTTGATTTATAATTCTAAAAATTGTTGATTTTTAGGTTGATGATAACATATTTTGGAACACTCAAAATGCATCAAATCGCACCATTTTTATCATTTTCCCGCTGGAGCATGTCCCCGAAACCCCCTAGCACAAGTGTTTATTTCATTAAACTAATTACATATCATGTAATAGTTGTATTCTTTGGCTAAGCTTTATATCTTTACATGTATATACGTAAATATATTATGTGAATATTTAGTCATCCGCTCGTGTATAGCTTCATTGTTTTAGGCATGTGAATTTAATACTATGGAAAGAAAAATGCATTTATGGAGAATTGGCTTATATTTTTGGGGATTTAGGGAGAAGCTGAATTAATTTTAAGGATTTGGGGAGCAAAGGAAAAATGCTTTCAGGAAGCTGAGGAATTTTGGGAGATCAGTGCATTATTTTCAGGGATCAAGGGAGCACAGACCCTTTGGGGGCCTCAATACTATATTCGTTATGCTTTGATGTGTTTAGCAGACGATACATTCGCGAGGCCCTCCCAAAGTGGTGGGGGTAATTGTCCCCATGTTCCGCTGAAATAAAGGGGCGTGTTCCCCTGCCCCCCCCCCCCCCACATCGAAAATTCGTTGTATTATGTTCCCTGTTCCCCATTATTATCTTTGTTCTGTTTCTATCAAAAGTTGGCCATACTTTCCCCGTTCACGTGAAATAAATGCCATTTTCCCTGTCCCCAAAACACCTGGGAGAGCCTCATCAATATTAAATTTCCGATTCAGTTTAAATAAAATCAGAAGGCTGCAATTATTTTATTCTTGGTCACAATATTGCTTATTCACGGGTGGTAATGTCGTAAGGGGCGATCAAAAGTTATGCAAACGGTCGCCTTACGAGAGCGTCCAGATATGAGTGACGGGATGAAAATAAAACGAGCAAAACATGTAAGTTAGCGATTTCTACATTTATTTCAATGTTTGCAGATTAATATTCAGAAATTAGGCAATGCTATTCCCAATAGTTATCATTTTTGTGTAATGGGAAGCAATAGCGGAAATGGAAAACCGAGTAGTTAGTCTAAAAATCAAGTTCTCCTGAACGAGGGTGTGTTGATTTTTTGGTTTTGATCTTAAATAAACATGGTTTAGGGGCTTTTTAACATGTTTACTGGCAGGTTTAGTGACACAAATATACTTTTACATGAATTTTCTTTTATGCTTTAATAGTGTTTAGTCAAAATCGGGTTTAAAATGTTGACATAGACTAAATAGAAAAAAAATCAACACTTACGACATTGACTCCCCCTTACGAGTCAGTTAACCCTTACGAGCCAGTATGGTAAATGCCCTTCATCTGATAGACAACGGATTACTCTTAAGTGTCTGCTAGAAAATTCTTGGTCTAGTGTTTGGACCCCATAAATCGCTAATTTGTAAAGTTATGCCCACAAATCGCCAACTAGTAAAATTGAGGCCCCCAATCGCTAATCAGTTAAATTTTGGCCCAAGAAATCAGTAAATTTTAGGCCCAAAATTCAGCTGCCTGTCTGGAGGCATTTACGAGGTGGAATAGCAGAAAAGCGTTTTTCTATCAAGTTTTTTAACTGATTAAACGCGCCACTGTGCTATTCGGTATTTCTTTGCCCCCAAATCACTTATCATTATATTTTATGCCTTAATTTGCTAACCACTAGAAGCTCTCATTCCGCTATTGGTTAAATTTACCCTTAAATTCGCTAACCATTAAATTTTAGGGCCATACTTCGTTAATAAGTAAACCCCATTGATATCCTCATGATATGCACTTTAAATTAAATCATCTCATCTTGAAAGCCTTCGGCAAAGAATAAAATGCTTTTGAGACTGTTTTCTGTTGTTCTTTGTTTAAAGAAGAGTAAATTAGGTCAGTAGTACCACATGGATTGAAACCATTACAAGAGCAACCATGTGATCAAAATTAAAAATAATTTAGAAGAATTGATTACTGAATAATCTGGTTCCAAACTAGCGAAAACGTTACACATCAAAGACATGGCAACCAGGTGCTTCTTTACCTATATAAGAATCTTAAATTATCTTCTTTGAAATAAATATCAGAATTTGAAAAAAATAACACTAATTCACCCTCTACAAAATAGCGAAAACACTATAAACAAATATGACCTGTCTAAAAAATGGCCACCAGGATGCGTGACTTATTGAAGAAAGGAAAATTTTAAATTTCTTCCCTTAAAGCAACTCACATTTACAAAAGTCATGATAACTCGGATTTAATAACCACCTCCCCTTTATTTCTCAGTTTCCATCTTCGTACTGGGTACCCATTTTCGACCAAACTGAGTGAATGCATTGACTTTTTTCGAAGAGTAAGATGCACTAAATTTTAAGGATAGGTGGGCCCGTTAAATCCAAACGGTAAACATCTTCTTTCTACGCATGCGTACGAACAATGCTAAGATATGCGACGTGTGACCTAAGATGTGTTTCACATATGTTGTGTATGTATGTAGCGACATTTCATTGTTCGAATGCTATCTTGGATCAATGGAGAGGTGGGGGAGAGAAGCGTCTAAAACTGAACTGAAAGACATGTTTCAACTTTTCAATGACAAACGTAATGTATCTAAGCATTTTTCGTACACATGCGTAGAAAGAAGATATTACACTTTTTTATTCAAAGAGCACTTCTATCCATTCCTTAATAATTCAGCACATTTACACTTTGAAAAAAGTACTGCATTCATGGTCGAAGGCTTAAGGATGACACATTAGACGGCGAGGGTGTGTTGCTTTGAAACATATTTGGATGGTTGACTCAGCGGGGACAAAGACCTCGCGCATACCAAAAGGGCAATTTGTTCGAAATAAGGAGTATTAATATAGGAATCAAGCTTGATTTTTGTTTGATTTTGTTTGATTTGATTCTTTACGTCCCATCAACAATCTTTCAATTAAACAGGGACGGGTCTTCCTGGGTTGAACCAGTACTAAGTTAGGATAAATGTGTCTTGCTCAAAGAACACAACGCAGTGACGCAGGTGAGGCTCGAACCCGCGGCCCCTCGGTCTCAAGTCAAGCACTTTACCACTGAACCACTGCTCTCCCGAATCTAGATTGAAGTAGAATTGAACGTTTCTAAAAACATTTGCCTGATCTTGTCAGAAAGGGACAGCATGATGTCCTTCTTATAACAAAACAACAACACACGTCCCTTTGATAGATGTATGCGCAATGTTTAAAACGTCCCACCAACAACTACGGTCATAATGAGACTGGACCCAGGCATAAATTCTCATTGGACAAACTGGTGAAGCCGGGGATCTAAACTGCAACCCCCCCCCCCCCCTAGCCAAGTGCTAGCAGAATAGTTGGGGTATAGGAAAGAGTTTGGTTGTGGTGGTGCACTCAGAGTCGCTGCAATTGCATTTTTTTTAGCTCTTTTCAAATCCTTGCATGTTAAAATACCAGGTTACGTAGCAAAAGCGCTTGGGATACACCACCACCCAATAATAACCCACACTTCCAGTGGAAGGTGTGTGAGGGGGGCGTCTATGTTCATTGTTTTCTAGCTAAATTATCAGGTCGGCTTACAATCAACTGACTACTTCGCTCCACACCCCTTCCTCAAGATATATGTATCAAACATGCCTCCCCCCCCCCAAAAAAAAAAAAAAAAAAAAAAAAAATATCCCATTTAGTAGCAACCCACACACCCCTCCCGTCAGCAAAAAAAAGAATAAATAAAGAAAATAACCCAGTGAAAACATGCACATTTGTTGGGGTGGTGGAGGGGGGGGGGCTATATTCAAAAGTTTCTGTCTACAGTATTTGTTTCCCCTCAACTAAACACTTCTAGCACGCACCCCACCGCACACACACACGTACACACACGTATTCCTATATTACCTTAACCTTAATGAGAGCCTAAAATGACCAAACATCCCCATTCAATGGCAAAACCCTCCCCCCCCCCCCCCCCATACCTCACACGCACAATTATAATACAATTCAAAACTTCGTTGATCTCATAATTGGATTGAACCAGTACCAAGCAATTAATCAAGTAGTTGTTTGAAGCCACAACACAGTGCCTTTGCTGAGACTCGAACCCGCAACCTCTCGAGCTCGCCAATTAGTCACTGCGCTCCTCAATATAACTTGGAATTGAGCCATACCATGAGAAAATGCGTCTTAGGGATTTCAAGGCCGACCAGGTAAAATTCAAACCAGCCTCCTCAGCCACAGAAAAAAGCTGCATCATTGACATTCTAGTTTTAGCATAATTAGGCTGGCTTTAACATCAGTAGATATCCTGCTATCAAAGAAGCATAATAATGGATGTTGTTCAGACTGCGCAGGCAGGCTGATCTGCGCCTTTGTTGGTCGCAATTGACATTAAGCAGGTTTTCACATGACGAGGATAAATTGAATTTGTATCAGTGACACGTCTTGCATTACAACGAAAATATTTTCTAAAACTTATCTGTTCTATTTTTCTCTTTGAACTATCCAATTTTATTCGTCTTGTAAGGGGCAATCGTACCGTTATGGGCAACCAATGTCGTAAGGGGTAATGGGCACCAAAAAATCGTCGCAGACACAAAGTGACGTCAAGAAGATGGTGTATATGGCTTATGCTTGAAAATAAGTTGTAAAGGATATGATTTTTTACAATAAAAAAGCATTTAAGAACATTATTGAACATAACACCTTCATTAGCAACCACTAAATTGATAGTATGCGTACACCTTACTCAGGAGAAAGTATATCATTATTTAGATGTAAACTTTCTTACGTCAGATTCTTTTACCTCTTGTACAGAAATGGACATTATTGGGAATAGCATTCTCCGTTTCGTTATATTAGGCTCCAAAACGGTAAAAACAGTGAAATAGGACTACTCACATAGCTGATTCCATTGTTTATTGCTCCCGTAGCTCATGTCCGGATGATCTCATAGGATTTCATTTGCATAACCGTTAGATTGCCCCTTACGACATTACCACCCGTGTTATTGCAAAGAAACACAAACGCATAAGATCTAATGTATTGTATAACGACTCATCCGGGAGTAGCTCAAGAAGTAGAAGAAAACTGTTGGTAGGTCCTCTATCTTTCGTGAGGGAAAGCAGTGTCTATCTAACTCCCCAGAAATCAGTCGGATCACGTTTATTTTATTATTCTATTTTATTATCATGTTTTAAAGTTTTTTTAACATGTTGAAAAGGAGCTTATCCCGATTCTATTCTATTATTCTGTCAGCCAAGAGTAGAAGTGACGTCATGTTTTGTTTACAAAGTTATGGGACTTATCTTTCATGACAGGATTAATTCACAATTGATCTATCGATCCGAGCTAGCTCAAGTGGTAGCGAGGAGGATTACTAAATCATAAAGAAATTTTATGGTTCGAATCTCTTTTTTATTCAGTTTTTTATTTCATTTTCGGGGGGGGGGGGGGGGGTCTGATTTAATTTTTCTTTTCATGTAATTTTTTTAATTTATTATTCTGCGTATATTTCCGAATTTACAGTAGTTTGTGTTCTTCCATATGTTTTATATATGTGCCTTATACATGTTATAGGGATAAAAGATAACAAAATAATAATAATAAAAAAAAAATAATAAGACATGAAGCAAATAATAAAATCAGACCCCCCCCCCCCCCCCCCCGAAAATAAAGAAAAAACTAAATAAAAAAGAGCAGCCAGTGGCTGGCAGAATAATACTTACATTTACTATAATAACAGAAGTTCTTGCGTGAATTATGTTTTGATTATTTCTATATGCGCAGTCTGATCAGAGCCTTTGCTAGTCGCTTGAAAACTTTCACCCTGCTGTAGCCTTTCTTTGCCTCAATCAGTGCAGAGTCAGGGAAACGAGAATGGTCTTTGTTACTTGACGTTCCTCTGAAACAGTAACCGCCCATCCTCAGCATTTGTTGTCGTTACATTTCCAGTACGTCCTCTCTTCTCCTGTTAGCCTGTGTTTTGGTGCTAAGAACCGTTTTATCGCGACGGTTCTTTTTGAGTACCCACAAAATATGCTTTGGTTGAGAAATAAGAAAGTTATGTTACTGTTACACAATCTTAACTAAAGTCCTGCTTATGTTCAAAACAATATTAAGACCAACATAAGGGATTCATGATGGGAACTCCATTTGTATTAAATTGATAACAGAAATCAAATTATAGTGTTGCGAACCTAAAAGTTTGACTTTCCTCTCCAACATGGAGCAACAACAAGCACAAATATATTGTTTGGCCATATTTTCAAACATTAAAGCTGCATACTCTGTAACTATGAACATTTTTCGAAAAAAATTATTTTCTTTTTAAATCATTTGTAAAAGTAGAATTAAGCTATGTTTTCACAATAAAAATGTTCAGTGCAGCTGAAAACTGCATGGAAAATTGAATTATCTCATCAAATAGGTGTGTTTTTCTCTTGTTGGTAATTATTTGCGTCCCTCCAATAAATCTAGACCGTTGAATTTTAACATAAATGCAGTTGTTTTGATAGTGATACCTTGTTAAGATTTACGAAAATGGTAAAATGTTCAAAGTACCTGAATTTGAGTACTTTTACTGTGTTCTTGAAAAATAAAAACATTTTTTATAAAATTAGAAGATCAAAAGTTACAGACTATGCAGCTTTAAGGGGAAGGATCGGGATACTGACAAACTATTTTATTTTGATTTGATTCTCTTATTTAATTCATGACTAGTAAATTTCAGTCTAAATTCAGCAAATTTGTGATACCTATATGGACTTACGATTTTCAGTATATCATTGCATACTTATTTTAAATAAAACATGTTCAATAGCGTAGCCAGAACGCTGGAAAAGTTACGCACATCAAATGCGAGTATGCAATGATATACTGAAAAGCGTATGTCCATATAGGTATCATATATTTGCTGAATTTAGACTGAGGTTTGCTTGATTAAATAAAAGAATCAATTCTGTCCTTTTTCAAAATTTTCCAGAAGGACCGAATTCTTTCCTTTATGAGCAGTTCCTTATAGTATGAAAAATCACTATTACCACATTAGGTGACCTCCCTTGAATGTTACTATTTTTATTACGCACATGCGTAACTGCGTAATGGTAGCTACGCCAATGATGTTGATTCAGATTATTGCATTCTAAGCAATTTATCTATTACAACTTCGAGGACAGTACTAGGATTTAACACCGTATCATCCGCGTTTCAGTATTAGCATTTTCCGTAAGTATTCACCTCGGTTAGACTAGCAAATTCTTGGTGTGCCCCGCGGACAGGTGCACCGACGTCCGCGGATCAGATCAGTATTTTTGAGCATAGGCACCATGTTTATATGACATTATCTAGTAAATGCTAAAAGCAATTACTATATTATTTTTTTGCAAAGTTGCTATCGATAACCTGGCTTTTAAGATATCAATGTTAAATAAAATTTTATTTCAGGATTTTCTCAGTTCGATCGACTGAAAGCAATTTTTGCCTTTCAAAATAATTTCCACCGTTTTAAACCATATTTTGTCGTCCAACAGAAGAGTTTGCAAGGTTTGCGATAGTCTAAGCACATGAACGAGTGTTTGGTTGTGTTAATACAATAGATTTGAGTTGGATATAGATAATAGAAATATATTTTTTTACCCTTTTACGGAACCAACCCTCCCCTCCACCATAAAAGAAATGACCCCCGTGACAAGACTAGCCGCAAATTCTCCGCAGTCAGAAAACGGTATGATACCTGTGTATAAGCACCAAAGGTCAAGCTGACGTTTGATCTTTCATCCAAGGCCACTCATTTTGGACTACCACATACATATCTAATTATCTTTTTCTCTAAAGATCACTAGGATGTTTAGTATCAAAGGGGCTATTTTGGCCCCCCTAGGAGGCTAAAAATTAAAAATTGTTTTTCAGCATTTTCATTTCATTGGCTTTTTAGAACAATAGCCTGGTATCAATTTGACTTTTACCGTTGCTATGGTAACAAAAATGGCCGCCTAATAGGCTGAAAACGGGAAATTGGCTATTTTGGAGCAAATTTTAGACATTTGACAGACCAATTAACATAGAGCACAAGCAAATACCAAAAAGATATTTTAACAGATGATGAGAATTATCAAGGCACACAACATATTTTAAGGTTTTTTTTGTTGTATTTAGCTGTGCTGATATCTAATTGTTAAAATAATCGGTCTCCAAAAGCCTTAAATTTATCCCAAAATGGTGATTTCTCTATTTTAAGCCTGTTTTGTCAGCCATTTTTGTTACCATAGTAACTTAAAAATAAAAATAAATGCAAGAATTTTACACTTGAGTAATTCTTCTAATAAACCAATCAGAAGAAATTGGTGAAAAGCAATTTTCCTATTTCGGCTCCAGAGGGGGCCAAAATAGCCCCTTAATATGGAGTATTCAGTAGGTATAACACTATAAATATGAAAGGGGTATTTACATCTGTGCCCACGCATGGATTTTCTACAAACTTCGCATATTAATAACTCAACATATACACGTACAAGCTATGTAAATATATTTAATTAATTCGGTAATTTAAAAATAGGGCTCAGGAGGCAACCTTGACTTACTAGTCTGGCCCAGAAAATATGCACACTCTGGTTTCAGTTCTTTGGTGCAGTCTTTGCTTCCAAGGGCTATCCTTTTAAGAACATATTTGACTTCTCTACAGCTGGTGACTGGGACTGTGCGGCGGCGATAGAACGTCTCCCTGCCTTTCACTATAGTGTAGATTTTATTTTCTTGTCCTTTGGGATCATGGGTTTCATTGTGGAACTTTGAAACTATTAGAGGGTCACTGATGAAGCCTAATTGGCAGAAACTAGCTAGTCTGGCCCAGAAAATATGCACACTCTGGTTTCAGTTCTTTGGTGCAGTCTTTGCTTCCAAGGGATATCCTTTTAAGAACATATTACTCCTATTTTGAGTTGATATATGTCTCTCAATTTCATGTACTAAATCCAGTTTTACTTATTTCCAAAATTGTCAACTAGAAAGACTCCAGAACACCACATGCATTATATCAATACCACAAAACCATTTGGATAAATTATAGTTTACGTTTCCGGAAGAAGTAATTTGGTCTAGGGGCCAAACTGATATATATGGGCTATTTTGCGAGTTTGTTGCACCCCCAGGAAGAAAAACTTGGTTACTATTTTCGGTTAGGGACATGTCTTAGGGCCTTAAAAACCCATGTTTTACTAAGTTTTCTGTGGTCAGCTTTCTGTAAATGGCCTGTTATCAACGTTGATCGTGTCATAAACATCAATTGCAGACATCTGTGAGATGTATTTCTGCTCATCAGAGTTACGTACGTTACATTTTATACAAAACTGCAGATAATGACTTTCGAGATTGCATATAAGAATGAATCATGTTCCCCAACCCCAGGAGGAAAAGCTTGGTTACTATTTTCATTCAGAGACATGTCCTGGGGCCTTAGAAACCCATGTTTTTCTAAGTTTTCCTTGGTCAGTCGTCTGTAAAAGGCCTGTAATCAATAATACCCTAATAACATTAAAAATACCAACAAAAAGACAAGACCAATAGGATATTTTCCATAGTATTAATGAAACTATTTGAGCTTTACACGTTTCAGCTAGACATATATATCAATTGCAATCATCTGTGATATGTATTTCTGCTCTCCAGAGTTACTTGTGTTACATTTTTTATGTAATTGCAGATAATAACTAAAAAGACTGCATATCAAAATAAACCATGTTCCACAACCATTAATGTGTAATACAGATTTTGATTCTAATGATGAATTTTCATTTTCACATATTTGAAGCATTTTATAAATTGCAACTGGCAATAAAGTGTAGTAAAATAAATATTTCAAGATGCTTATAAGCGTCTCACTTCTACTGGCGTACATATTTTATTTTCTTCCATTTATATTGCACTGGGATGGGCACTGTCTTCTTTCATCTCTTTCACAATGAAATTAAATAGCGACTTAACAAACAGGTTTAACTACCATGGATATTTAATTTCTGTCAATATATAAACAAGGTAACGTAGGTAACAAAATGATGTTTTGCATAAATGGATAAAGATAAATGAATTTGTGGAGAATATACTCAAATATTTTGCCTTTGCCCAACTACACGCAAGGTAAAATTTGACTCTACTCATAACATGTTTTAATAATTTCAATTACAGGCAAATTATTCTAAATAAACACTAATATAAGAGTTTTGTATGTTTGGTTCTGTTACTTTGATAAGGCTATTTGCATGTTTTTGTCATCATCATGGCAATATGCATGATATTTCCTTCATGGTTCACATATTGTACTAAAGATACCGTATATTGATTAAAAATTAAAAGTAAAAATATCTAAGCAATATTTCCTGCATCTGATGACAGAGATGATAGTGCTCTGTGTCTTCAAGAGCAGGGGTTTTATGTTGATTTTATACAGAGAAAGACAAATCTTAAAACTAATTAAGTTCTGGTTCAGCCTTCTTTTAACAAGAGTGAATGGGTAACAGATTGGTCAGATTTGATGATTAATTGTTTTACAATTTATATACCCTTTACACTAAATGTATATGTAAGGTAAGTCCATAACATATGTAACAGCACACTGACATTATTTTAGCTTAAATATATTTTCCCAGCAAGTTCTGGCTCTTTTTTCGATTTTATTTGCCACGTATTTTATCAGGCTTGAAAAAACTATGTTTGCTAAAAAGTGAGTATGACCTGGAAATGCCACAATCGCAGACTGCAGACTAACCAACGGTACTGTGAAGAAGAAACACAGAACATTTTAGGTCTTGACTGCATTTTGCTATACATGTAATCTAAAATTTCTAACTCATTTTTTAAAGACTGCAAACATAATATCAACCAAAGTATTTATCAGAACAGTAGTAGCATGGTTTATACCCAAATGTGCCTGATGATTTGTAGATCTAGCCTAAACAGGTTTTCTTGTATGCTTAATACATTTAATTTTTACTGTTGGCAATTACATTTTGAAAACAAATAACAACAATGTTTCATATGTCACAATTGCAATCTTCTCTACTTTTTTAATCACGATTCTTTTATATCATATTAAAATTCTTATTATTTTATGATATTATACAGCAATTTTGAAAGAAATTATTTTGTTTGTTAATTAAGAAAAGTTATGACTAAGCCGTACTTATAGACTGAAAAACATAGTATGTGGTAACACTAATTACAAAGCTATAAAGATATTTCATGGCAACACTAATTGCAAATCTTTTGTCAGTTATTGAATCTTTTTGAAATTCCATTTTCAGGAGTTACAACTTGAACTATAAACATGACACAATAAAATTAAGCAACATGGTTTGAATCTCTGAATCTCACAGATTAAGTTGTCAAATGATTATCAGTTGAAAAAAAAAGTGTCACAACTTACGTACAGCAATTGGCTTTCTTACTTTGTTAATAATGTAGTTTTGTGTTGTTGTTTTTTTTTTTTGCACTGTCGGAGTTATTTGTACCCATTATACATGTTTGCACATGATCTATGAAATTAAAAGTATGAGACTTATGGTCAGTTTGTTGGATGCAGAGCCATCCCAAACTGTGAATAATACTGCGGATAACAGCTTGTAGACAGCATTTTAGTCATAAACTGACTCACTTTGAGGGCTGTCTTGTCTACAGTGAAAGGAAACCATTTCCATTTTATTTTAAGTTTAGTGCCATATTAAGATTACAAATATTTAGTACATGTACTGTATGTTGCCAGTTACAAGTGCTAGCTAATCTCGAACATTGCACTGGTTAATACATGCAATATGATACATGTACTATAATATAAAGTCAAACCTTATATGCAACAAATCACCGTTTCAGCAAATTGAAATGGTGGAATAACAGATTCATTATATGTTAGGATGGCGAGCATCCCAACTAAGGAATTGTTTTCTACATCATGTAAACCAAAAATATTTAAACAATTAATTATGTTTGTAAATTTGTATTAGATAAATCTTTCGTGATGTAATTTCTCAAAACATGAGACATGACTTCTAATTAACTGATGAAAGACTTGGTATACACTGAAGCTGTCAGCTGATCCAATGTGGTAAATGACAGCTGCGTGCGTAGCATGTTTACATCGTTGAATAACCTCTATATTAAAAGCCTTTGTCACCGAAAGACCAACCAAGACACACTTACCGTAATAGGATATTTTCCAATAGTATCAATGAACTTATTTGAGCTTTAAATGTTTGACCTAGACATAAACACTAATTGCAGACATTTGTGAGATAGGTTTCTGCTCGTCAGCGTTACGTATGTTACGTTTGATATGGGCAATATCGGACGGTAGATAAGAGGAAATCAGTCGTTTTGGAACACTTTTATGAAACGGGTATGAGGCAGACGTTGCATATGTAAATTCAAGTCTTGATAGAGAATTGATCAATCTTAGTCATTTCAACATATTTGCAGCTGTTTATAACTTGTATCTGTAGTGAAATAAATATCTAAATAAGCTTATTAGCATGTAACTTGTACTGGCTTACTTTCTGTCCTGATTTTTTGATATTAGAAATTAAACATGTCCCCCAACCTAACTTTTGTAACTTTGGTCTCTATTATAATGGTAAATTACCATTTCAACATATTTGCAGCTGTTTATAACTTGTATCTGTAGTGAAATAAATATTTAAATAAGCTTATTAGCATGTAACTTGTACTGGCTAACTTTCTGTCCTGATTTTGTATGGTAACGTAATTTACAGGCCTATTATGAATTTGACAACAGGAAACATAATAAAACATTCAGCCTAATATTTGAATCATGAAGTAGATATTATGTTTATTGTTATGAACCATTGATTAAAAAAATCTGCAAACTGTCATATCAAAGTTACAGAATCAATCAAAATTGCAAAACTTTCTTATTTTATTGTTTATTTAGAATAATTTGGCTATAATTGAAGTAATTTAAAATAGCGATAGAGAGTAGACTCAAATATAACCTTGTCGATAGGCTATGTCGTCAGGCTAAGGAAGAATTTAAGTCTACCTTCCACACTGTGTTTTTAGATATTTATGCAAATGACAATGCTGATACCTACGTTACCTCCATATATTAGCAGCAACAAACTTTCCATCGTAATTGACTCTGTGTATTAACATTATTATTTTATTTCTCTGTGACAGGGATGAAAGAAGACATTGTACATTCCAATGCAATGTAAATCAGGTCAGATAGAAAATATGTATGCCAGTAGAAGTAACGTGCTAATAAGCATATTTAAACGTTTATTTTGCTACCTCTATCGCCAGTTACAAGTTATTAGTAGTTTTTATATGTAAGAATGGACATTCATCATTTTAATAGAGATCTTTATCACATATTAAAGGTTGGGAACATGGTTTATCTATAAAGTCATAATATGCAATTTCATAAAATGCAACGTAAGTAACTATGACCAGCAGAAATACACTCCACAGATGTCTCAAATTGGTGTTTAAGTCTAGATCAAACATGTAAAGCTCAAAATTTCATTAATACTATTAGGAAATATCCCATTAGTCTGTATTTTGTGTTGCTATATTTAAAGACAGTAGGGTAACATTGATTACAGGCCATTAACAGACAACTGACCGAAGAAATCTTAGTAAATCATGGGTTTCTAAGGCCACAAGACATGTCCCTGACTGAAAATAGTAACCAAGTATTTCTTCCTGCGGTGAGGGAACATGGTTCATTCTCACATGCAATCTATAAAGTCATTATCTGCAATTTCGTATAAAATGTAACGTACGTCACCCTGTTGAGCGAAAATTTATCTCACAGATGTCTACAATTGGTGTTTTTGACTAGATCAAACATTTAAAGTTCAAAAAATTCCTTGATACTTTTGTAAAATATTTCATTAGTCTTGTATTTTGTAGACTACCATTTTCTATGTTAGTAGGGTAACGTTGGTTACATGCCATTTACAGAAAATTGACCACAGAAAACTTAGTAAAACATGGGTTTCCAAGGCCCCAAGACATGTCCCTGACTTAAATAGTAACCAAGTTTTTCTTCCCTGGGGGTGCAACAGAACTCAAAATTGAGATTTGGCCCCTACACTAATTATAAAACTTCTATTTTTTCTCTCTGAAATTTACAAAACAATTCCAACTTCAATGTCAAAGATAGATATGCTCTAGTCTTTGACAAGATACCATATTATCTCAAAAACATGTCATATACGTATATCCTGTTGATCTGAGCCAAATTTCATGAACCTCAAAATCGGTAACATTGCCATTATTACCTTTTATAGATGAGGGTCAGTTTTTTTACAAAATTGATAACTTTGTTAAAACGAATCAAGACTTTCCGAAAAAGACTTTGCATTTTAAATCTACTCGCACATGTTCAGATGAATTTGAATGATTGAACAGTCGGTAATGCCTAACGTTATGGCACCTTGGTGCCAAGACGTTGCATATCACCATGTCATGTCCTGCGTCACATTGTTGAAGAATCAAGATAATGTAAGAATAAATGTGAAAAAAAAAACGAGAAGCCTAACCATTTTCTTTACATCCCAATCAAACTAAAGTAGCCATATTTTGGTGTCGTGACAGGATAAAGTGTAGCAGAGACTGATCAGTAGCATCATAGAAAAAAAGTGTTTTATATGAGCAAGCGAGGTCCAGAAACAACGTTGTATGCCTACATTGTAGAATACGGGCATAAGAAGACCCAGCTAGCTAAGTATAAATGATGCTCACTGGTGAAAATCAGCATCAGTTTACAGAACAGAACAGCATAACCAGAGAAGATTTAAACATTGAATTTGAGGTCAAGAGTTTTGTAAACAAAATTGTTCGTTTTAACCAATAGGTTCGACAGGGGGTACGTTTTTTTGAAATGTGTTTTATGAAACTTACAACTATGATAGAATGGTTATGAGGTTCTTCTCCTGTATGAATTAACGTTAATATAAATATTACATATTTAGTGTAACAGTGGTTAGACGTAGTTTTAACATTAGAAACTAAGGGGTGTTAAGTAATGTTGTCATCGTATTGTATCATATTAGGTAAAATTATTGTGAAAGTACTTTATTAAATAAAAATTGTGGAACTTACTATCAAAGTTTAGTATTTTTTGTTTTCCACTCCATATTTGGGATAGCACTGAACTGTATGTATCAAGTTCTTACAATATACATACTAGAGTTGCCATTCAAAATCAAGTCAGTATTGAGTATATCTGACACTGAGACATTGAATATTTTACACTTCGAAGAATTGAGACCATTGAGACCTTGTGTTTGCAACAAGTTAAAAAATACGTTACAGGTCCTTGATTTTCGTGAAATTTGGTCAATAGTCAAGGAGCTAGGTTTTTGAAAGTTGACTTGGCACAATTGTCCAGCCAGAAAAGGTTTGACTTCAGAAAGAGTTAGAAATACCCTTCTACAACATTTCTAGGCACGTCGTACAGTCAAATTGTAGTAGCAGCTTTCCAGGAGGAGTCGTTTTATACACCAACCCCATTTTTACTATAAAAAAAACCATAATGGCGACATTTGAATAAGAAATGGTATCCAGGTTGTATCCAGATGGTATATACGGTCGTTATTTACTGCCAAAACATCGATAAGGACCCAAACAATTATGAAAATAAATTGTTTCCATCCAGAAGCACAACTTTTATGTTATTACTGTCATTTACGTTATATCTTCAATTACGCCTTATAAAATCAATAAATTATGGTCAAAGTTTAATTTTATAAGTTCTATAATGGTTATATACGTTTTACATACCATGCTTGGAAAAGATTATAACCGGACTGTTTCAAAACTGCAAATATCTTGTTTCTATCATAATTACTTTAAGAATTATAAGCTGTTGAATATGATTACCCCCAAAAATGATGAATATAGTTAGAACCATTTTACTTTGCAAGTTAGCATGTAATACCATCTGTTGACTTTTAAAACCACAATTGAACATTTTATCGATACACGATAGTTAAAAGCTATACTTAACTGCGTTTCTGGTGTAAAGTTCCATATTTTACTGCTTGTATGACAATATGTAACGTACATTACAAACTTTAAGACATCCTATATATATTGCTTAATACATTATATTATATGTCATATGGTATTTCATTTAATTTCAAAAATAGTAAGTGAGTATGATCAGGAAATACCACAATCACAAACCGCAGACAACCCCGTGGCACCACGAGGAAGAGCCGCTCAACCATCACGAGACACCAGGAAGACAAATCAAGTAAAGCAACCAGCTCTCTCTCTTCCCCATCAAGATGATTGTAATACTAGAATGGACATAAAGTAACATACAACAAAACATTGAACAATTACAGACTCCCACAATGGGAGTAACAATAAACAAAAAGTCAAACCTGTTTTATTTTAAATTTATAACAAAATAGCAGTTTGTTCTAAATATTTATCAGTTTTTATTATGTTTCTCTATCTATAAACATTTGCATTTGCGATAAAGATTTTTTTCAAGTTGTCATCTCCACGAAATATCATCTTGATTTGTACAAAGTTAAAGATTCTAAAACACATAAACAAAGAAATAGACAGCTCTTTAGTTGTGGTAGAATGCATTCCATTTCTGTGAAATTTATCAAAGTAACATATATAACCATATCAAATATCATAAGATCCTATGTTTGTCCTAAATGTTATCAAAGACAGAATACGATTGGGCCCTGGAAGGCTAAAATATTAGGGATATATAATTTTGTAATATTTTTCACAGGAGAAAAACAACACAACCAAGTTTTATTGAATAAAGTCTCATCAGTCATTTGAAATTTTTTTATGTACCCAGTTTACTATTGTACACATTATGCAAACAAAGTCAGTAACATAATATAGGTAAGCTCCTTGTATAATACTTGGGTTAATTTCCCATAGAAAAACATACAAATTACTGAATGTTTAGAGAGATGGTAATAAAATTATACTATTTTCTTTGCTTACATTCTAGACAAAATCAATTACCTAAGAGTTGGTAGGATACAATTTATATATATTACAATAGAGGTTATGCATTATACGTGTCTGTTATCAGTTATTTTTAAAGATAATCTCAAAAAATCAAAATGTATACCGACAGGTATATGCATATGCAGATGATGAAACATAACTTGTTTCAGATTTTCAATAGAGTTTAGTTTATTTTCAACATACCTTTTATAGTTTATTTAATGAAACTGTTAGTACCTTTGATCATTTGCTAAACTAATATCACTTTATAAAGAGAGGTTTTATATTGGAAAAAACGTTTCCCTGAAAATGGGTAAAATCAGTTACAATGGATGACAACGATCTCATGTGATATGATCATATCCAACGAACACATATTAATTGCTGCTTAAGAAACTATTTTTAACACATATGACATTTTCAGTCAAGAGTTATGTCAGGCTGAATAAGACATTGTGACACTCAGGTAATGTAAAATATACTTTGAAATGTTCTTTAAGATATTGGATGGTAAAATTAAACGTTTAAAACATGCAGTCATGAGACCTTACTCAGTTTAGCGATCGATGCTTAAATAACTGATGATAATTTTCACTATACAGAATGTGGCATGGCCAAATTATTACAGGAGTCTTGTAAATATAATTCTTAATAGCAAAGCGCTATATGTATATAAACATAAGAATGAATAAGTGATATAAAATTAAAATCAACACAGCTTTTTCTAAAAAAAATATCTTGCTTCTTCAGACAGAAAACCAATGCATTACACAAAAGCGGGAAGTTATATAAAACACAAATCATGTTGAGGGTAGTGATTTATAGAGACATACAAAGAGTCAATTGTTCTTACAAACACTTTGTGCAGTAGTCTTTGCCATTAATGAAAGACTTAAATGCAACGCCTAAAAAGGGTGCATGGAAGTATGTCATATTTGCATTGCTTCCTTCCAAAAAAAATCATACGTCTTTTACTTTTAAAGGTAAGTATAAATCTTAGAGGTTGATTAAGCATTGCCTCTATTGTTGTATATGTTTTGTGATATAATATACAAGATTTTGAATATTTTATCTTTGATATGATGTTTGACAGTAGCACAAGTGTGAATTTCGTTGCCATAAAATCAAAAAACAATTGCTGACCTCTCTTATGTAATTTATACATGTTCAATTGAAGATTTGAACCACCATATGTGATTTTGGTACCTATCCCACATGGGCAAATGCACCGTTTAATCCCCCATGCTGATGCAGTGGAGCTAGCGTTTGTCTTCATCTACATATACAAGCAGCAAATGCTCTGATGTGTCTTATGACATATTTTACAGGCTCGTATGAGCCTTCATTGCTGAACTAAAATCAAATGTGCTTACTAATTTGATCACCAATTTAGTTTGATTTGGAACAAACAAAGGAATTATGGGATGCCATTCTTGCATCAATAATTATGTCCTCATTTGACATGCTGAATAATCCACGTTTAGACTAAGCCTAATTGATAGAAGTAATGCAAAAAAATCCAATAATTTATTCGAGTTCATTCATTTTGCAAGAGCTACAATATAATCTTTACAATGCAAGAGAGTTGTTCTAAGTGATAAGCCTTGACCTCTAAAATGTATAACCATAAAGAACCTTGGAAAATATCCTGTTTCAATGCTCTATAAAATTGCAGAATCAGACAAAGCTTATGATAATGATCACCATCTCCTTAACCCTTTTAAGTCAAATGAAACTTACCACTTTTATCAAATGAACAAGTCCATTTTTTCTTCAGGGTTGTTGGGTGTTGTTTTCATTCAAATTTTAATAGAACAACCTGTAAGCAAACAGTAGAGAACCTGATCAAACTTTGCAGTCTGTGGCGTCTGATCTTGGCTTGTACTATTTGTCTATGTCCCACAAAAAGAATGCTAGTCTTATATGGGTAAATACTTTTGTTGTGTATGTTACTCACATCAGTTGTATTGTTTCTTCATCAAACTGGATAATAATTAGATATAGAGCGATTTAAACATGTGGATAGGCATGGCGTTTGCCATATGTGGGACAGAAACCGTTACGAATAAAACGGTTTTTTGCTATGGCAAGGATTAACGTTTGCTTTAATGTTTCATTTTTCAATTTCAACTAATATTGTGCATAAAAAGGTAATTTAGGAATTAAGTGTAAGATTTGGCCTGTCCCCACATCATAGCTATCAATATAGTTATTGTAGTCAATAGCTGACAAGCTATAATTGATAATTGCAGTATTTTGATGGCTTACACAATTGGTGATCTAGTGCTGCCATTTCATTAAATATTGTATTTAGCAGGAAGTAACAAATATAACTGTAATAACAGGTGCCATACGTAGTTTAAAATCATATTGCTAGTAATTATTTTCAAATAATAGTTAATATTGATACGTAAGAATAAGAAATAACTGGATATTAACGCTATAGGAATTCCTATTATTTTAGGGCAACGTAGATAATTTGGCTATTGCAGGGTAACGCCTTATCTGCTGAAAAGCTAACTCACTTCATTATGAGGCTAATATAATTTGGTTTTAGAAATTTACAGTCTACAAACCTCATTTTGTGGAAGTTGTTTAGTAGTCCATAATCTAATGATATTACTGCATTAAATAGTAATACATTTGAAAGTAAGTAACGTATATAACTGTAATATCATGTTGTATAATGGTTAAACGCATACTGGCTGTTTGCTGCATTTCATTTAATGATTTTAAGGCTATCTTCATGTCCATATATAAGAATTTAGTATAAGTCACACATACAATATATTGCAGCAGAGAATTACACTGAAAATTGTGTAATACGCGCATTCCCGAATTGTCATTACAGGTGGTATGTTCTTTCTTTGATTTGTAACAAATGTAAAACAGGACAAACATACTGTAAGAATAATGTTCATATATGATTACAAATTTGTTTTTTACTTGATTAAGAAATGGGGAAGGTTTCATTTTCTTTTTGAATTTGGACACACTATATTCAAGGGGGTGGGGTAAATCACCCCCTTCCGTTGTATATTTTCACGTCTAGTATACCATATATACATTTTTTTATATTGCTCAAGTTTGTATGCCATTGCATACATGCAATGCATAAATTTAAAGGAAAATATGCTTAATATGAAGCAATTGTTGAACGTGAGGTGTGTTTTCCTCTCAATTTATCTAAGCCTTATTTAGCGTAGGGTACGTTCAAAGATGACGTCCTACAGCAAAACTGCTACCACAATTTAACTGTACGACGTACCTAGGAGTATTGCAGAAGACCCAAGGATTGCATTTCTGCAGTCAAACCTTTTCTGGCAGGTAAGTTGTGCCAAGTCGAAAACTAAGGCCTGTACAGAAATCAGCGCCTGGACTACAACATTTTTTTAAACATATATAGCCAGTTCATGCAGTTTTCATGCTGAAATGGTATCTTGACAAAGCTCTGAACATGTTAAAATTTTAATTCCAAATTTGAAGGAGTACAAATTTTAAGCTGAAATTTTGGGGTACCGTGACATAAAAATGGATGCCCACCCACTATCCTTATACAAACAAAGTCAACCGAGCCGCGTAGCGCAGTCGGTAACGTGTCTGGCAACAGATGCGAGTCTGACTGCAGATCCAGGGGTCGCGAGTTCGATCCCGGCCCGGTCCCATACTTTCGTGGAGATTGATCATGAAATAATTTCTACGGTCATTCTCCTCCCTTCCGCTGAATCATTCAAGAAGGGTTGTTGTCAAGCGAAAGTATGTGCACGAAGTACTGGTTAACTGCTTGTTAAATCTTGCCCAGGAAAAAGTGTGGTTAGGTGAACTGACCGTCCCGTCATGACAATAGCTGTTGACTTGGGACGTAAAGCAACAAAACAAACAAACAAAACAAACAAAGTCATTTATAATATAAACAAACTTATCAATAATAGCGTTAATTCACGTTTAGCCCGGCCCGGTCCCATACTTTCGTGGAGATTGATCATGAAATAATTTCTACGGTCATTCTCCTCCCTTCCGCTGAATCATTCAAGAAGGGTTGTTGTCAAGCGAAAGTATGTGCACGAAGTACTGGTTAACTGCTTGTTAAATCTTGCCCAGGAAAAAGTGTGGTTAGGTGAACTGACCGTCCCGTCATGACAATAGCTGTTGACTTGGGACGTAAAGCAACAAAACAAACAAACAAAACAAACAAAGTCATTTATAATATAAACAAACTTATCAATAATAGCGTTAATTCACGTTTAGCACAGATGATGCGTTTAGCACAGATGGCGAGGGTCGAGGACGTTTTTTGAAAGGTGTAAGTATTGACCTGATTAAAACAGTTTCCGCAGGATTTGATCGAAACCAATGGTGAATCTCATTTAGGTATTAATGTGTCTACCACCATACGAAATTGGGCTTTTGTCGGCCTTTTGGTGTATGAGCAATCAATTGAAATAGGTGCATTTTTCAAGGAATAATATTTAAAAAAAAAACTCGCTCAAAATCACATTTAAGCATTATTTATCAGAAATGTACCTATTGCATGAGAAGGCCCAACCCCTTTCCTTCCGTTATGCCCAACGACAGCCTCCATTTCCATTGACGTTATTGAAGAAAGATGACATATGAGTAAATTTATGATAACGTTTAGCACAGATACCAATCCGAAGCACAGTCTACAAAACATGGTAACGTTTAGCACAGTCATATCTTATCTCCATATCGTCAGTTTGAAAAGATTTTTTGCTTATGGCCCTTGCCGTTTGCTTTCTTTCTATATGAACTCTGTCGATCAGTATCTGATCATTATCAGAGGTGAGTGAATTTTGAAATTTTGGGGAAAAATCAATTCTTTAACCTCATAAGCGATTATGTACATTTGTTAAACAGATGCAATACGTACCAAATAGTGCAATAGAATCAATTGAAGGGGTCACAGCAACAAGGTGCTTTAGTCCACTTTTGGTCAAAATTGAGTTTAGCACAGATGTCGAGGGTCGATGGCGTTTTTGAAGAGTGTAAGTATTGACCTGATTAAAACAGTTTCCGCAGGATTTTATCCAAACCAATGGTGAATCTCAATTAGGTATTAGTTTGTCTACTACCATACGAAATTGGGCTCTGGTCGGCCTTTTGGTGAATGGGCAATCAATTGAAATAGGTGCATTTTTCAAGGAATAATATTAAAAAAACTCGCTCAAAATCACATTTAAGCATTATACACTGAAGCAAACTTATAAACGAACACCTTAAATTTTTTATGCTAGCTCAGAAAGTAAATATCTGCCATACAACATTTTAATTCTATAAATAAACCAAGGATTTGACGAAATTCTACAAGTCATTTCATTTCAAAATGTCTTGTTTGTTTTGCACAGACGAAATCCGAGTAAAGGTACCCTCATTTAAAAAAAAAACACTTTTCACAACAATATTAAATATCCCACAGAAACATTACCCATTAGCATATTTGATTGTTTGAAGATGCTGCTGACTGCAATGATTTAAGATGAAATTAAATCAAAAGTTTTTACACAATCGAAATCGTCATTTCTTTTTAGTAATAACATGAAGACAGGGGCTGTCAGCAGCTTAATCTAAGAAATTCGGCTTTAGGCATGCACTTTTTGGTACAAAACTTTGTACTGCTCTGTACACTTTATTATCTGCTGTACGGCATTGACATTTTCAGTGATTATCAATTTTTACTAGAAAACACTGTTCTTTTTTAGAAAAGTAAAAAAAATCATTGAAAATGCCGCCAAATTAATTGTTTAAATTTCACAATGAAACCGTAAGTGTAGAATAGCCATGAAATATTTACCGCCGCAGAATAGACTGATCGAGTTCTGTTGGTTTTTATCTACCATGCTCAGATAGAAAAAAAGCATAAAACGATTTTAACGTGTGCTACTGACGATTTTCAAAATGCTCGAAAAGTGTTCATTTTTTCATTTTTTTTAAGATGCGTAAAAAATATGCCGTATATCAAATTTCAAATGTTTGGCGTTTTTTAAGTCACAAGGACCAGTTCGTAAACACAGGCACTTCAATTTGATTAAAATGAACCCAGAAATATGTTTTCACCAAAAACGCTGATTTTTACATTTTTCAATCCAAAAAATGTGAAAGGAATGAAAACTATCCGGAAACACTCCTAAACTTTCATACATTTACATGCTCACGCTTGGGTCGAAAATTCCTTCAATATTATTGGTGCCTTAGTCAGAAAAAATGAGTTTGTAAAGTGTTCCGACTTCGTTTATAAGTTTGTTTAAGTGTATATCAGAAATGTACCTATTGCATGAGAAGCTTCAACCCCTTCCCTTCCATTATGCCCAACGACAGCCTCCATTTCCATTGACGTTATTGAAGAAAGATGACATATGAGTAAATTTATGATAACGTTAAGCACAGATACCAATCCGAAGCACAGTCTACAAAACATGGTAACGTTTAGCACAGTCATATCCTATCTCCATATCGTCAGTTTGAAAAGCTTTTTTGCTTATGGCCCTTGCCGTTTACTTTCTTTCTATATAAACTCTGTCGATCAGAATCTGATCATTATCAGAGGTGAGTGATTTTTGAAATTTTGAGGAAAATCAATTCTTTAACCTCATAAACGATTATGTACATTTGTTAAACAGATACAATACGTTCCAAATTGTGCAATAGAATCAATTGAAGGGGTCACAGCAACAAGGTGCTTTAGTCCACTTTTGGTCAACATTGAGTTCGCCTCTTTTTCATGTATAAAAACATTTCCGCACCGTATTAACTCCCTTTGATTAAAATTGAAATAAATAGGATTATATCATTTTCACAAAGGTTCTAAGTCCAAAATTGGATGTTAATGCATAAAAGGGCCTAACTTTTTTTCAGATTTATTTCAAAGTTTTATTGCTTTATAATAATTATTATCACACACTGAGCCTCAAACAGCAACATTTCACTTGCTACACATTATTTCCCGCCAAATGGATTCGCTAAACTAATTTTATACAACATAAAATCTAGACTATGGACTTAGGACTTTTGTGTCATTGAAATCTGTTCATGTTTATGTAATTTAGGTAAATCAACGGTTTTATCCAGGTTTTCGCTGTTGTACTCGTGAGAAATAAGCTTTCCACACACTATCATGCCTTTTTTAGTATTGATGAACTGTCATAAACATTCTGTACGCATTTTTTAAGTTTTATGAAATTTGGAAAGGAACAAAATCGCTAAAATCAAGTTTTTTCTCACTTTAAGCAGTTGAATCATTGCAAAATCTCCTGAATTCACTATCTTTAAACATATCTTGTTCATTTTTGCAAGAAAAATCTACAAATTTTGAGAATTGCCAAGAATTTGGTTTTTCGCGTCTTTCTCGAAATAATGAAAAATGGACTAAAGCACCTTGTTCTTCTTCTTCTTCCTAGTGATATGCAGGGCCCTCTCTGGAGCATCCTCGCATATTAACTATGTACAAGGGTGCTGTGAGGCGCACCGGGTGCAGTTAAAAACAGATAAAAACGGTTAAAATCAGTTGTCTCTGTATGAAGCTAGTAGAGGTCGGCTAGGCCCGCCTTGAAGGATTCCAAGGTCTGGGCGGTGGCGACATGCTCTGGCAGTTGATTCCAAAGGCGGATTCCTGCGGGGAAGAATGAGTGGCGGTACACATCAGTTCTGCAGAATGGTAGTATGTAGCGTTGACTAGGGCCTCTAATGTGCATAACTGTAGCTGGGTGTAGGTACTGTGCAGCTGGTATGTCTACAAGATCATGGGTGATGCGATACATCATCACAAGCCTGGCTTCAATTCTTCTCTGTTGTAGGGAACTCCAACCATGATTTGTAATCATCTGGCTGGTACTGGTCGCCTGTGACAAATCTTGCTGCTCTACGTTGGACAGCTTCGAGCTGCTGGATGTTTCTGGCAGTGTAGGGGTCCCAGGCTGTAGCTGCCTACTCAATTACAGGTCGGACGAGAGAAGTGTAGCACTGGGCCTTGATCTCGCTTGGGCATCTTGAGATATTCCTCCGCAAGAAAGCAAGGGTGTTGTTTGCCTTTTTTGTGGTCTCGTCCACGTGCTTGTTCCAGGACAGGTTGTCAGCCAGTGTAACTCCTAGGTACTTTCCTTGTTTCACCACTTCTAGGTCATGATTGTGGATTTTGTAGGTGGCACTGATTGCATTGCGCTTCCTTGTTACTCTCACCACAACACATTTGGCAGGGTTAAATGACATCTGCCATTCCTTCTCCCATTGTTGAAGACGATCAAGGTCCTCCTGCAGACTGATGCTATCTTGGCTTGAACGGATCCTCCGATACAAGAGGCTATCATCAGCGAAGAGTCTAGCAGTAGACGACACCTTCATTGGCATGTCATTAATGTAGAGGAGGAATAGCAGTGGTCCTAGAACCGTTCCTTGTGGAACACCTGAGGTGACGGGGGATGATTCTGATGCCTGGCCTTCGACAAGTACTTGCTGGCTCCTGTCTGAAAGAAAACTCTGGATCCATTGCAGGGTTGACTCTCCGACGCCATAGTGCCGTAGCTTCAGTAGTAGGCGTTGATGGGGCACCTTGTCAAAGGCCTTGCTGAAGTCTAGCAGAATTGCATCTATCTGCTCTCCCTCATCTAGGTTGGCTGAGATGTCCTGGATCGTTACTAGAGGTTGGCTATCACAGGAACGTCTTTTACGGAAGCCGTGCTGTTGGTCACACAGAATCTTGTGGGTATCAAGGTGCTGCATTACTTGACTATGGATAATGTGTTCCATTGTCTTGCAGCATATGGAGGTGAGGGAAATAGGCCTGTAGTTTGCCGTGTCACTCTTGTCTCCTTTCTTAAATATCGGTGTGACGAGGGCTTTTTCCAGTCATCTGGTATGGTTCCTTGCTGTATTGAAGCTTGGTAGACCAGAGTAAGTGCTGGGGCTATTTCTTCTGCACACTCCTTCAAGAATCGGGGTGGTATGGCATCCAGTCCTTGAGCCTTGTGTGGGTTCAAGTCCTTAAGCAGCTTCAGTACTCCTTTGTTGTTGATGGTGAAGGACCTCATTTTAGGGTATGGGTTGCCTGACATAGAGGGCATGGCATTTAGATCTTCTTTGGTGAAGGCACTCCCAAACTGCTCATTAAGGATAGTGGACTTCTCTTTTGGGTCACTATGAGATATGCCATCTCTTTTGAGCACCGAAACGCCATTACTCTCACACCTCTTCCCATTTATGAAAGAATACAGTCTCTTTGCGCTGGATCCTTCCGAAACCATGTTGTTGACGTAGCTATTGTAAGCCTTCTTGGATTGGTACTGAGTATCTTTCTGGAGCTGTTTATACCGTGTGACATCCTCCAGCTTGCCACTCTTCTTCGCTCTACGGTATGCTCTCTTCTTCCTCCTTGATAGGCGTTTGGTCTTGTTGTTAATCCAGGGTTGGTGGAAACGTGATGAGGACATCTTCGACGGGACACAGGAGTCTATAGCCTCAGAACAAAACGTCTTGAAGGAGCTCCAAAGTGTGTTTATGTCTGTGTCTGCGGTATATTCCGAGGTGAAACTGTCAGAAAAGGCTTTGACTTGCAAGTTCATGTCATCCAAATCCGCCTGTTTCCACAAGTAAATCTTCCTCTGTGGTAGTTTCTTCCTTGGTGCAAGAACCTTTGCTTCCACAAACACAATGTCATGATCACTCACGTCTGGAATCGGTTTACACTTGTGAATCAGAGATGGTCTGTTGGTGATGAATACGTCCAGGGTGTTGTCCCGGGGGGGGGGGGGGGGGGGGGGGGTACTCTAATTTTTTCCGCATACGTAGGCTCGGACCCAGCATCTACCGTTCACCCCAAAAAAATATCAGGAATTTCAAGCACCCCAAAAAAATATTTGTAATTTTAGCAACCCCAAAAAATATCCCAATTCTGTACATTGACCTTAAAAAAAAGACTCTAAATTACATAGAAATGATCCTCAAACTAGCCCAATTTTGTGATGACCCCAAAAAAATATCCACAAAATCTTCATACCCCCCAAAAAATATTCATTTTTCTGAAAACCCCAAAAAATATTGAAATTCAGAAGTATAAACCCCCAAAAATGGGCCGAGCCTACGTATGTGTGAAAATATCAGAGTACCCCCCCCCTGGGGTTGTTGTCTCCACGGGTCGGGAACCTTACTACCTGTTCTGAGCTAGTGTCAAGTGCTGTGACCCCTTCAATTCTTCATAGCTTCCAAAAGTAAGTGATTATGATCAGAAAATAGCACAATCACAAACTGCACACACCAACCCATGGTACCGCGAGGAAGAGCCATAGACCGAGTAGATTCAACCCCCCCCCCCCCCCCCCACACACACACACACACACACACACACACACACACACACACACACACTACGAAAATGGGGAAAATATCAGCTGAGTAGAACCGGGCCCAATGCCTTTCCACCTGTCACTTCCAGATCAATTTTGAACCACTTTTCATACATCCTGGATCCGCCATCGACTTATGCGGGGCTCCGGATGACTCATAGTTAACACATGCCAGATGATTTTTATGAGAAGCAATATACATAGACACCGAAACTGCAGGTGCTCGAAAGCGCCACCTATTCAATTAGAAAATGTAAACACAAATTTTAACCACACAATACTTTATTACTGAGTCAGGACAATCAAATTGATGAATGAAAAACGTTAGATCAATACAATATGGGCCATGGAATATTAAGATCACTTTGTTTTTCTTCACGTTTGAAAAGTTCAACCGTCGTAAATGTGAAGCTTTGCTCAAACACATGTATCGAATAACGGTACATTTTGGTGACGGAATGCAACGGAAATCATCGAGAAGTTCCGATCTTCTGTTATTACAATGGCGGATAAAAGATAAGGAACAAAGATGCTGAAATTTGTAAATAATATATTGTGTTAACATGTTGCTTAAACCATGAGTTCTACTGATCAGTCTGGCGATTCGTCCAGTGACAGGGATGTGGAGTACTACTACCGCCCAGGTTGGTTGTTTTGTGCAGTTTTCGCAGAAACTCCATTCCATTTATCAAAGATGTTGAGAAGATAATGGTTTTCTATGTCTTCACCGGTTCCATTCACTGAAATTATTTTCCAGATTTATTGAAATTTCGATTTTAAGAAGCTTTTAAAGCTCTTCTTACGATTAATATACGCGATTTCTTTCATTTTAAAGTTAAATTTTTGCAAGAAATGAAATTTTGGAGCTTTGTTTTAAACATTCAATATTGCTGCTGATGCTGGATCCTGGGTCTAGCAATAAGAATACATCTACATGTATCATGAGTGTAAGGGTGGGATAGAAAAATCTATCACTCACGATAACTGTTTTCATCACTTAGCAAGTCTCGCAGACAAACAGTGATGGGGAAAGACAGATTTTTCTATCCCACCCTTTAATACACAATGGATTCTTTTCTGCTCGATCTCAATTAACTCGGACCCAGTATAAACGGACTGGTCACTGACGGAAATACAATATACAAGAAGCTTTATTTTATGTCGGTTACATATAACAAATAAAATTAGCTACAAGAGCTATTTTCATACAAACATAGTATAAAAGTTAGAAAATACAAAGTTTAATAATATAATAATGTTGTCATGGCTTTATTTTAGCGCTATTTCAAAGTAGAGCAGCCAATAAAATTTATTCTTAACATACCCGAGATTATAAGAAGTTGTTCATGGTATGCCAAGTTGAAATATTACAAGTTTCAGTAAATAAAATTGAAGTTTTATCATCTTTTTAGGTTGATTGCTGACGGTTTTCGGCTAAAAGTGCCAAAAATAGCTAAAAAGGGTACCTTGGTTTCTTGCTGATATTCATAAAGATGGATAAACTTTCAACAAATATATAAAATATAGTCTTAAAGATAGTATATCGAACCATTGCTTTTTGAAGAAAAATCACAGACATATATGCAGAGAAATAATGGAGATATGATTGTTTAAAGCTGCATACTCTGTAACTATGAACATTTTTCGAAATTGTTTATTTTCTTTTTAAATCATTTGTAAAAGTAGAATTAAGCTATGTTTTCACAATAAAAATGTTCAGTACAGCTGAAAACTGCATGGAAAAGTGAATTATCTTATCAAATAGGTGTATTTTTCTCTTGTTGGTAATTATTTGCGTCCCTCCAATAATTATAGACCGTTGAATTTTAACATAAATGCAGTTGTTTTGATAGTGATAACTTGTTAAGATTTACGAAAATGGTAAAATGTTTACCTGAATTTGAGTATTTTTACTGTGTTCTTGAAAAATAAAAACATTATTTTTAAAATTAGAAGATCAAAAGTTACAGACTATGCAGCTTTAATCTTTCAACATACGTCAGTTTTGAAAACGTATTTCCAATATATACATTTACCTGTATGTCAGTGGCCAGTCCGGGTATGCTGGGTCCGAGCAATTAAATACCTCATTTTATGTTTAAAAAAGGGCTCCTAGAAGTTTCTGAATACACTGAGATGTGACATGACATGATGGCAACACTTTAACATAAAAATGACATCACTTGATGCCAGTTGATGGCCATGCTTTTGAGTTCTATTCTAATAAAGCAAATCTACAGCCCTCAATAAGATAACATTGGTAGGATATGAGTTTTCATCCCAGGCTAAAATATGATATTCTTATCCATCTTGCAAGAACAGCAATTTCTTCATCTGTTAACTTACAGTAGCATGCCCAGGAAAGCAGCCAGTATTAAAATGAAAATCAATCAATGTATATATAGCCCTAAATTAAGCCAGATCAAGAAAAAAATCTAAAGTCGCAGTTCTTTTACTAACAGCAAAATGATATAAAGTGTATCACTTGCTTCTTGGTGTGGGTCTGATGTTTCATTTGACTATTACAAGTTAAATTTTATATAGATGGAAGTATTTTTTCTTCTCAAAAAAGCGCATCTTGTTAGTGTCTATGGCAATTGCAATAAAACGACTGACATTAACTTACATAGCCATGGCTTTCATGATTTAGAATGAACCATTATTCTTGTTGAAAGTGATTTATTTGTGTTTATTCATCTGTTTGACTTTCTCAAGGCACTCGGGGAAAAAATTTCTGCTTGTTCTCAAATCGCCAATGATATATTTCATCGTACGGCTTGTTGTTAGGGAAGCTTCATTTGGAATTTTTGTCATTCAGACGTTATCGTATATGGTTTACTGATGTACCGATTTTTTCCCAACAATTCTCTTTGGTTTGCCGCGTCAGAAACCTAATCAACTCATTTTACCCAGATGAAACACCTGCATAATTACTTTAATCATGTTGTCCGCCCATCAGTAATCCTGTCAATCATCATCACACTTCACTAATCTGCAGATTACATACGATTGGTCGACACAGGCTGTCAATGTGTCACACCTACAGCGGCTCGATAAGAGTGGTGAGGTAGAATCAAAGGCTTTTGATCTCCCATGGTGTGTATTTGTCAGCTACTGAGTTGACACATGCCGATTAAAAAAACATGCATGCAGAGGACTCCCGCGTTTTAAAATTAATGCATACCCAGGCAAAAGTTTGCGTCCCAGTACACATAAATCTGCGTTTCCGAGAGCTCTGACTGAATGACTGTTAGCACTTAATAATGTTTACCTTGGATTGTGTTCTAAAATTACTTGGATGTTCATTCAGAAGCCACTATATCTTTTTACTATGAAGTACATGTACTAGTCTTAACTATGGTCTTGCTTTTAATTGTCATTTTTAATTTGACCTATGTAAATTTCAATTGACAAAAATACAAACAAAACTAGACTTCAGTCGATGGTACACCATCGCAGATACCCGCTTTTGAGCTAACCAAAGCTTCTGCAAAGTTTGAAGTTGCTAGGTCCAACCGCTTAGGAGGAGATGCATTTACAAGAAAATACATTACTTCACTTTTGACCTTGACCTTAGGTCATGGACAAACACGAAACGTTGCCCAGTATCCTCTACATAATATGACCTATGCACCTGCAAAGTTTGAAGCTGCTATGTCCAACAGTTTAGGGGGAAATGCATTTACAAGAAATATTTGATTTGACCTTGACCAAGGTCAAGGGCACATGAAGCATTGCCCTCTACATCATGTGGCCTATGTACCTGCAAAGTTTGAAGTTGCTACGGCCAATGGTTAAGGAGATGCACTACCATGAAAATATATTATTTGACCTTGACCCCAAGGTCAAGGTCACACAAAATGTTGCCCAGTACCCTCGACTTTATGTGACCTATGCACCAGCAAAATGTGATGTTGCTACATCCGATGGTTAAGGAGAAGATGCATTTACAAGAAAATACATTATTTGACCTTGACCTTGGGGTCAAGGTCACACAAAATGTTGCCCAGAACCCTCAACATCATGTGACCTATGCCCCAGCAAAGTTTGATATTGCTACATCCCACGGTTAAGTAGAAAACACATTTACAAGAAAATACAGTATTTGACCTTGAGCTTTGGGTCAAGGTCACACGAAATGTTGCCCAGTGCCCTCTACATCATGTGACCTATGCACAAACGGAGTTTGAAGTTACTACATCAAAAGCTTTAGGAGGAGAAGCATTTACAAAAAAAATCAATATTGGACCTTTGCCCAGTAATGTTGCCCAGTACCCTCTTCATCATGTGACCTATTCAGCTACAAAGTTTGAAAATGCTACGTCAAAAGGTTTAGGAGGAGATGCATTTACAAGAAAATTCAATATTTGACGTTGACCTTGGGTCACACGAAATGTTGCCCAGTACCCTCTACATCATGTGACTTATTTAGCTACAAAGTTTGCAGTTGCTACGTCAAAAGGTTTAGGAGGAAATACAATGACAAGAAAATTTAATATTTGACCTTTGACCTTGACCTTGGGGTCAAGGTCACACGAAATGTTGGCCAGTACCCTCTACATCATGTGACCTATTCAGCTACAAAGTTTTAAGATGCTATGTCTGACCGTTTAGGAGGAGATGCATTTACAAGAAAATTCAATATTTGACCTTGACCTTGGGGTCAAGGTCACACGAAATGTTGCCCAGTACCCTCTACATCATGTGACCTATTCAGCTACAAAGTTTTAAGTTGCTATGTCGAACCGTTTAGGAGGAGATACATTTACAAGAAAATACATTATTTGACCTTTGACTTGACCTTGGGGTCAAGGTCACACGAAATGTCACCCAGTACCCTCTACATCATGTGACCTATTCACCTACAAAGTTTGAAGTTGCTACCTCTTACGGTTTAGGAGGAGATACATTTACAAGAAACGTGAAAAAAGCACGTACGTGCGGATGGACAGACAGACAAACGGACGACGGACCTACTTTGACACGAAATTAATATACCCTTTTTTTCTAAAGAAAAAAGCGCGTATAAAAACAGCAACAGTATGGAATTCTGCAGAAGAAAACAACCTTTCTTAAAGTCTTATATTTGGTTTGTATGAGAAAGTTCTTTATTATGATATTATTTAATTTTAAGCTGTCAGGTGGCATCTTTCAAAGATACTTTGTCACATGATTTCAAGTTCAACTCTGGCAATAATTACAAGTGCGGATCCAGAGGGGGGACAGGGGGTCCGGACCCCCCTGGAAAATCCCAAGTTATATGGGTTTATATAGTGAATAAGCAATTGGACCCCCTCTGGAAAAAGTTGGACCCCCCCCCCCCCCCCCCCCCCCCCTGGAAAATGTTGGACCCCCTCTGGAACCTTGAAACATGATAGATGTCTTTAAAATTGACCATTTGTCTTCTGTAAAATAGGCTGAGGACTAAAAAAAAAAAGTTGTCAGAGTGTTTTTTTGTCAGACTAACCTGGACCCCCCCTGACGAAAATTCCTGGATCCGCGCATTAATTATATTACTTAATATGTTGCAGCACTATTTCACATGTGCATTGCAGAAGAGACGGTACTTTTGAGCACCCAAAACGTGTTAAAACTGATGGGTAAGAAAATAATTACCAATTTATGCTGGCTACAGATGCGTGTCTGACTGCAGATCCAGGGGTCGCGAGTTCAATCCCGGCCCGGTCCCATACTTTCGTGGAGATTGATCATGAAATAATTTCTACGGTCATTCTCCTCCCTTCCGCTGATTCATTCAAGAAGGGTTGTTGTCAGTTACAAGCGAAAGTATGTGCACAAATTACTGGTTAACCGCTTGTTCAAGCCTGCCCAGGAAAAAGTGTGGTTAGGTGAACTGAACGTCCCGCAATGACCATAGCTGTTGACTTGGGACGTAAAGCAACAAAACCAACCAACCAACCAACCAATTTATGCTAAAAGATTTTGTTTATCTTAACCAATGACTTTTTGAGTAGAATGAAATTATGCAGGCAGGAAAAGCATGTGCAAACAAAATCGTCCCAGATCAGACTGCTAGAGGAGCAGTCTGATCAGGAATTATTTGTTTACACTCCTCAGAAAGTTAATTATTTATTTCAAACATGTCAACTACAATTGAAAAGTCTAGATAATAAAATGAAATATTAATTACTGTACATATGTCCAGTTAAGCAAAAAAAATTAGCGTTAACTCGTAAATATTTTCTTTAGCATCAATTGAAGCGTATGTTTGGGGTGCTCAAAAGAACCGTCCCAATGAGACAGTTCTTTTGAGTACCTTCAACATATGTTTTGGTTGAGAAATGAAATTTTAAAAAATCAATTACTTGTACGCATTCTTACCTGGAGGGCTGAAAAATATTAAAATCTAAAAATCAGCACATTAAGGGTGAGTCTAAAGAAATATAATATTGCAATATAGAAGATTAAGTCACATAAAGTGTATTTAAATCTGTTTTAATTTTTAATTTGATATTTCAACAAGATTAAGCAGCTGTACTATGTTAAACAAAGATCAAGTGTTCAAATTTGTGAAAGTTTCTTTCAACACAATAATCTCATTATAATTCTTGATTGTTAATCTTTATTGTACCGCCTATAGCCCTGGGTAAAAGGAGTACATGTACCAAATCTAGTGTAGAGCTAATTGCCCTGGATAAAGGTAGTACCAAATCCAGTGTACAACCTATAGCCCTGGATACAGGTACTATCAGATCTAGTGTGTAGCTTGGGATAAATATAGTACCAAATCTCATGTAGTCTATAGCCCTGGATAAAGGTAGTACCAAATCTAGTGTACAGCCAATAGCCCTGGATAAAGGCAGTACATGTATGGCGGATTGGCCTGGATAATACACCGGGCAGCGTAGCGCAGTCGGGATCATGTCTGGCTACAGATGCCTGTCTGACTGCAGATCCAGGGGTCGCGAGTTCGATCCCGGCCTGGTCCTATACATTCGTGGAGATTGATCATGAAATGATTTCTACGGTCATTCTCCTCCCTTCTGCTGATTCATTCAAGAAGGGTTGTTGTCAGTTACAAGCGAAAGTATGTGCACAAATTACTGGTTAACTGCTTGTTCAAGCCTGCCCAGGAAAAAGTGTAGTTAGGTGAACTGACCGTCCCGCCATGACCATAGCTGTTGACTTGGGACGTAAAGCAACAATCAAAACAAAAAAACAAAAAGGCCCGGATAAAGGAAGTACCATTTCTAGAGCATAGACAATAGCCCTGGATATGGATAGTTCCAAACATAGCCCCAGATAAGGCTGCATATTGCATATTTACTCAATTTCTTGAACCCGAAACACACAATTAAATTCATTTCTGTTTGTACAAAAATGCAATACAAATCCTTGATACATGTACTCAATTCTAAACTTTTTTGTAGCAAAATTGACACTGTAGTATTCAGTTTGCGATTGTACAAAAACGCAATAAAATTAAAAATCCTTTATCATTTTATACTCAATTGCAAAGATTTTCGTAGGAAATGACGCTATAGATTCAGTTTACGATTGCCGTTTCAAGCAATCACAGGGAACAAATTTATACACGTTGGGGCGCTGAATTGTAAACCAGTCCAGGAACATTCTTACTTGCTGTTTAGCTATACCCAATATTTACATGATTACAACATTCTTCTCATTTTACAATAACAATGGCGAAATGTGGGCGAAAAAGCTCCAGAGCGATCAAATAAAATCCTATCATGCCTAAACCTTATTACTGCGCTGACGGTTCCAAGAATCATAGATGACTTGATAAATACTTTGGATTTTCAAAATATTTAAGTTGGAAATACAGTAAAACCTGTCTTAAGCGGCCACTCAAAAATAGACAAAACAAAGGTCTAAAAGACAAATGGTAGCTTAATGAAGGTCAAAAGTATTGCAGAATGCTCTCTTGGAGCATTCTGCAAAACTTTTGACCTGCATTAAGCGATAATTGGTCTTTAAATCCAATTTTTGGTCTTTTTGAGAGTGACCGTTTTAGACAGGTTTTACTGTAGTATTCTCAGGCATACTTGGCTGTATTGTCAGTGGGTTTTCTGAAAGTGAAACCGAAAATAAACAAACTAAACAGGAGAAAATAGTAGTCCCCCCAATCAGTATGTCCCTAAGTCCTCCCTGAGTCCTCTAGGACTGCTGCAGTCTGATCTGGTACTACATAGTTTGTATCACATGGAGGGGCCTTCTGATGCGTGACAGAGCAAATTGCTATTGTGGGATGTGTGTGTGTGGGAGGGGGGGGGGACATAAATACTGATTATAGCCTTTAGGTCTGGATCAGCACCACACCGGATAGGCGACAATCAAAAATGTTAATGCTATCGACAAACTTAGATAAACAATCATTAGAAGCATAGTTTTCGACTGCCATTGGTCGTCAGTGTGGCAACAAATGGCAATCAAAATCACTTTCTATCATTTTTTATCCGCGTTTGTCGATTGTTAAGAGCGTTTTCGATTGCCCCCTATCCGGTATGAGCACTTTGCTTTTTACTGCATGGCTAATTAAGATGTACATTGTAGTAATCAACAGTTTTCAAACTCCAAAACAAATCAAAAACATATGATATTGAGCAAATAGAATATCCATTGTTCACTGTACAGCAAAGAACTGTTTGTTTAAGGGAAACTTGACCCTACTGAGTCTGAATTTTCACTGGGATTTCCATAATGCTTTTTCAAACCCATCATTTTACAGTATCTGTTGAAATTCCATGGATTAATAAAACCTTGTCATGCTGAATGTTTTAGGTACAGTAAAACCTGTGTAAAACGGCCACTCAAAAATAGACAAAACAAAGATCTCAACGACATGGTAGCACAATGAAAATGGAAAGTATTGCAGATTGCTCTCCTTGGAGCATTCTGCAATACTTTTGACCTGAATTAAGTGATAATCTTTTTTCATTCTTTGTGAGAGTGGCCATTTTACACAGGTTTTACTGTATTGCACTTTTATCAAAGTTAACCTGCATTGTTCAAGTTGTAAAGCAGAGTGGGAAAAGGTGTGGATCTTGATTAGATGGCTTTGTCAAAAGCCAGGTGATCTGAATCTAGACTGTTTTCTAAAGAGTATATTTATCTGGGTTCAGCAGGACAAAAGTTAAGTTAGGCCAAATAAAAAAAAAGTTTGCTTCGGGCAACGGGTCTGAAATTTTTAGGTAGGCTGGGCATGCAGAAGTTTTTCTCAACAGAAATGCCTTTCAAAAGTAATGCACGCAGAAGTTTGTTTTTTTTTCTCAACAGAAATGCCTTTCAAAATGCATAATTTTTTTTTTTTTTTTTCAAGAAAACATGAAAAAATTCTAGGTTTCGTCAGTTAATTTATGTATGGTCGGATTACCCTAAACACAGGTATTTTTTTTTATTTGGGCCAAACAAAAAAATACCTGTGTTTAGGGTAACCGGACCCTACCTAAATATACTGATGATGCCTAGAATTTTTTTCAGGGTTTCTAGAAAAAAATATAATTTCATGCCTTTCAAAATGCATAAAATTTTTTTTTTTTTCCAGAATAAAAATGGTTAAAAAAATATATGTGCCTTACTCTACCTAAAATTTTTAGACCTGTTACCCGAAACACACTTATATTTTTATTTGGCCTTATGGCAGAGGATGTAGGGGATGGGAATGACCAGAACAAATAATTCCCCATAAGTGAAATACCCTCAGTTGGAGGAAAAGATGGAGCCGCCATGGTGTAGTGGATAAACCGCTTGCCTTGTAAACCAGGGTCATAGTTTCGATTCCTGGCTTCACCAGGCAGTCAGATGAGATTTTAAACGGTGGCCCCGTCTCTATATGACCTTAGCTATTGCCAGGTGGGGCGTTAAACACAACAACTGGAGGAAAAGCATGGTATTTACACGAGGGAAATAAAAATAAGAGGGAAATCAAGGAAATATAAAATTCACTTGAAAGCCTGATCAGAGGGCCTAACTGGCGTCATTCACTCTTTACATGCATGCTGGGTAATTTTTCATGCTTTTGTTGTCATTTGCCGAGTTTTTTTTCGAAATTAACCCTTAAAGCGCCAATCACTACTGCAGCAGACGACAAATTTTGCTCTATCTTTCCTAGTTTTCGAAAGAAATAAGGAATGATATTTCATGAGAATCATATGCCAGCAGACGATTCTCATGAATGTCATGCTTTATTTGTTATTTTTGAAAAAGCGACAAAATAAGAAATTGTCTTCTGCTGCAAATTATATGTGGTGCTTTATGGGTTCAGTTTTTAAAAAAAATCTGTCAGAAACACTATCAGAGAGTGTCAAGCGGCTAAGATCAAGATCAGGGCCAAAATTCTGTCAGTCCTGATCCTTTTTTTCTGGGCAAGCTTGATTATACATGTACTTTCGCTTGTAAATTACAACAACCCGTTTTGAATCAGCGGAAGGGAGAATGGCCATAGAAAATATTTCATGATCAATCTCCACGAAAGTATAGGACTTTGCCAGATTCGATCTTGCGGCCCCTGTATCGCAGTCCAAACTGTTTGCAAAAGATATCAATAGATGACAAAAGTCGCCCCTAGCAAGGAAAGAGTTGAACCTGGGCCCGAGGTTATAAAACTTTTTTCATACTCAACTCAGCTGAGCAGGAAATTTATCCTGCTCATAAATGGTAAAATGCCAACAATTGTTGGCATTTTAACATTTATTAGCATGATAAATACAACAACTGAGAGACTTAAAGCAAGACATTTCTTTATTTGTCAATATTTAGTGTTTATGAGCTGTCAAAATTTCGTGCGCAGTTGAGTTGAGCATGAAAAAAGTTTTATAACCTCAGGGCCTGGCCACACTCATGCATGTTAGAATGTACTGCAAAAACTTTTCTTGATTATTCATTCATTAACCTCAAGCCATACCTATATTTTAAATTTCAGTTAATCATCGCTCGAAGATGATAATGACATAATTTTTTTTATCATGGTAAATTAGGCCTTTAGCTAAGAGTGAGTAACAGAAAAATAATTTTCTTATTTCTCAACCAAATCATATGTTGTGGGTACTCAAAAGAACGGTCTCATTGAGACGGTTCTTTTGAGCACCCAAAACATATGCTTTAATTTATGGGTAAGAAAATATTTGCAGTTTTACGCTGAAAATTTTTGTTTATATAAACCTGTGTAAATGTATAATTAATTTAGCAGACAACAAAAGGTACCCAATAGCAGGTAATGAGCTAATGTGGAGAATTAATATACCTAATATAAAACAACCAAAAATTACTTCTTTGAATATTTGTGTATCTTGAATCAATCTCTGATTCACATCTAAGAGATTAGTCTCTTTGAATGCTGGGTAATTTTGCATGCTTTTTTGTCGTCTGCTGATTTTTTTCAAAATCATCTTTTTTAAAAAATTCTTTCAGGAATATCATCAGAGTGTCAAACCGTTTGGATCCAGATCAGGCTCGACATTCTGTCGGGCCTGATCTGGGTCCAAGCTGTTTGCATACATGATACGTTATCAGCAGACGGCACTAGTAGGCAAAGAGATAAAGTAGGGATTAGGTGGAAGAGAAAATAATCTAAGAAACCATAAAATATCTAATAAACCCACATACACAAGTTATAGGCTCCGGCAGATAGGAAAAAAAATTAACACTTTTCTTATCAGAATTAACTTTTGATGGCACTCAAAATAACTCTCAATGAGAAGGTTCTTTTAAGTACCCACAACATATGTTTCTATTGAGAAATATGAAATAATTTTTGACTACGCATTCCTGTTTTGTTGGGGGCGCATTGGTAGAGTGCTTGACTCGAGAGGGAGGGACTGCAGTATTGAGCCTCACCAGCGTCACTGTGTTGTGTCCTTGAGCAAGAACATTAATCCTAGCTTTAGTACTGGTTCAACCAAGGAAGACCCGTCCCTTTATAACTGAAAGATTGTTGATGGGACGTAAAGAATCAAATCAAACAAACATTCCTATTTTGAAGTTCAGTACCTGACCTGGTGAGTGGTAACATATAATAAGCATTAATAAGCGGGGGGGGGGGGGGGGGGGGGGGGGCTTGTGGGAATGTCCCCCCCTCCCCAAACGAAGAGGCTGTGAGTGTCCTAAAAAAATGTGCGCATTATATGATACTGCGAGAAAAGGGGTGGTTTGGTGGAGGTTTGGGTGTTTCAATGAACCGCACGACAGTTATGCTAACAGTTAAGTGAAACAAGTTTTACCTCGCACTATAGGTAGCCCTACAGATTCACAGACAGTTTTGCTTAGCGCTGTAGGTTAATCCATGATATTGGTACCCTGCTCGTTGTTCGGCAGCACATAAAAAATAGTCTGAGCACGGCATAAAGGTTCGGTCAAAACCTGAATTTGATGTGTGATTTGCACATAGGTTATATATATGGCCGGCCAAGGCCGACCGTAATGACCTATTTTCAAAATGTTGCTCAGTGTACCCTCTACATCATGTGACCTATGCATCTGCAAAGTTTGAAGTTGCTACATCCAACAGTTTAGGAGGAGATGCATTTACAAGAAAAATGCATTGACCTTGACATCAAGGTCACACAAAACATCGCCCAGTACCCATTATGTGATCTATGCATCTGCAAAGTTTAAAGTTTGAATGGCTTAAAGGAGAAGATACAATGAAATGTGACAGAGGGACAGATGCACAGACAGATGGATGGACGACGATTTTAGTAGGAAATTAATATACCCTATTTTTCTAACGAAAAAGTGGGTATAATTATATCATGTATTTTGGCTGTACAGTGTATTGTCATGTCTGGAAAGATATATAGATGCTCAACTCCTGAGATTTGGTACAGACATATATCTAAAGGCAACCAGAAAAAGGCTGCATTTTTGCAGTCTTACCAGAGTCTTCAGCACCCAAAATACATGTATGTGCTATAAATCATGGGTAAGGAAATATTTACAATTTTATAGGAAAATTTTGTTAATCTAACATACGCGGTTCCAGAAAGTTTTGTCAAAGGGGGTCCAACTTTGACAGCGTTTTTTTTTTTTTTTTTTTTTTAGTTTGATGAGTGGAGGAAGGATACAAATGCCACTATTGTCGGGCCTTTAAAGGCCCGTCAGCGAAACGCCATTTAAATGGTGTTTCGCTGGCGGGTTGATGATGGCCCAACATGGAATGCTGGCTTGGTAGCTTTTTGATTTTTCAGGGGATCCCAACCAGTATTGCTGAGGAACCCCTATATTTTTGTAATTTTCCAGAGGGGAGTTCGGACCCCCTGTCCCCCCCCCCCCCCTCTGGATCCGCACATGTCTAAACTTATGTGTCATATATCTTTGTTTCCAGGAGGAAGAAGGACTGATGGATTAAAGGCCGCCGACATTGTTCCTATTTTGAGAGAGCGGGTAGCTTATCTCTCAGGTATGTTCTCCGTAACACATTTCTTACCAGCCCAAGCCAAGGATAAAAATATCCCACAATTGGCTATATCTTTTTATAATATTTTAAAATATGTAAATCAAGAAAGTTTATTTTAGTTGCAAACATCACATGACATTGAAGTCTAGGATGTTAAAACACAGTGTAATAAATTTATAAAATTCCAGCAGTTTACATATATAGGGGATAACCGTATTCAAAATTTTCATTTGGTGAGGTATATTGTCGGATATACGGTCGGAAATTAAGTTTTTACGGCGAAGCGGGAGCAGAGCCGTAAAACGTGATTTCTGAATGTATATCAAACAATATACCTTCCCGAATGAAAATTCTGAATATGGTTATAGCCATTCCAATGCGCTATTTTAAATCTACAGTCTCATCTCGAATTTGAGCCTTGCAAGCGGCATAAGGCTGCACAAGTGTGTACGTCATCCAACAAAATGTGACATAAATAATTAGGTCAAACTATTTCTGACAGTATATCTCAGGATATACTGTCGCAAATTGTTGACGTTATCCAATCAGACATCAGGTTACAAAAGCAAGTGCATTAGAAACAGTACCATTATGTTATGACTGGCATGACAATGTGGCATATATATGGCAAACTTTCATGAGCTGCACACCAAAAAAGAGATCAAGTATTTTGAGTGCCATATGAAAAAAAACAACTAACATTCATGCATTGCTAAAAAGGCAATAAAATGCATGTCAAGCCTTAGCTTTATAAAAAGAGTTTCGAGACCTTTTTAATTTTTTTTTACACTTTATGGCATGAAAGGCTGAAGCAAAACATGGAGCTTACATAAGAGACACACCATGGGAAAACCTGCTTAATGTCATTAACAAACAACAAAGGGGGAGATCAGCCTGCGCATCGCAGCGCAGTGTGATCAGCACCTTTGCTGTTCACTGCCTAGATAGTAGTAAACCCACTCTTGCTAAATCCAGACTTTTAATGTTGTAGCTGGTTTCTGTAGCTGACGAGGCTGGTTTGAATCTTACCTGAAAAACACATTTTCACTTGATGTGTGTCATATTTATTTTTAACTTTCTGCAGTGTGGGATTGGAGGTGCAGACAAAAGAGGCAAGCCTAAAACATCAAACTTTGTCATTTAATATCCTTAAACTTTTACAGGGGGACGAGACAAAAGAGGCGGGCCAATATTAACTTTTCCATCACACACGCATCCTGAGCGGTTCAAATATGAAGATCTCAGACGACTCATGACATATTTAGCTAGTGTGCCAAGGTAAGTGAAAGATAGCCATTGTCTGCGCATGTGCGATACTAAAGGATCAACCTGTCTGCTATGGGACATCCCAACTGAAAAGTCGGGTTTGTGCTGTTACGCGGTACGCATTACTCAAAACACCTACGTTAAAAAGTAACAAGCGTTAAATGCCGATAGATAATCCTTCATTGGAGATATATAGTCATATTGGGTAGCCAAATCATAACAATGATAGGTATTACAGTATTCAGCCATAGACTGATCATATTGTTTGCACTAAAACATTTTTGAAAACATTCTCCGCATGGCATTTTCATTGAAACAGTTTCAGTGACACGTGATGACAAGCTTGATAAACAATATTGAATCAGCCAATCGGGCGAATCACATGACTCTGTGACGCATTTGGTAAACAAATATGTCACATGTACCCACAGTGCTCAAATCAGACAGGTCAGTATTTGATAAAATGCTTCAGATCGATGACAATGGAAAGATAGCTTGTTGTGGTTGAGTTAAACAAAAAACATTTAACGCTGAAAAGTTTTGTTTATCTAAACCCATTTGTTACTCTGCCATGAATTTGATAATTAGTAAAATGCAGATATATACGGTACACAGGCTTAGATAAACACAATTTTTGAGCGTAAAATTGTAAATATTTTCTAACACATCCGTTTAAACATATGTTATGGGTTCTCAAAAAAACATCTCATTGAGACAATTCTTTTGAGTACCCACAAGTTGGGCCACAGCATAGGTTTCGGTTGAGAAATAAGAAAAAAAAATTTTTTTGCTCACTTTTAACTAAAAGCCTGGCATATCTCAAGTGTCTCTGCTAGCAATCACCAAGGTCTGTGACATTCAGAAAACGGTTGCATGGCATTTTGGCATTGTGACATCATGGTTTCGTAAATGGTTTCATAAATGATGGCCAGATGTCCCAAACATTTGGAATTCATTTTGACTTGTAGTTTATTATATGATGTTGCATCTGGGTCCTCTAGAAATGAGATAATGCCATTTAATAAATTTGATAAACCACCCCACCAGTGGTTTCCATATTTTGTAACATTATTTAATGCCACCCATAATGTTGCATGAATAATGAAAAAATCCAAATGTTTTATTCTTATGTTTTCTATTTCAGCGATGATGTAAGGGAGAAAGGTTTTACAGTTATCCTTGATATGAGGGGCACAACCTGGCAGGTGGTCAAACCTATTCTCAAAGCAATGCAGGTAATTCATACATGTACATCTATATCAACAAGACCACAGGTTTAGATAAACAAAAATTTCCAGCATAATATTGTAAATATTTTCTTGTCCATAATTTTCAGCATATGTTTTGGGTGCTCAAAAGAACCATCTCATTGAGACGGTTCTTTTGAGTAGCCATAACATATGTTATGGTTGAGAAATAAGAAATTTATTTTCTGTTACATACTCTTAACTGAAGGCCTGTTTACTCTCAGGGTATTTTCGGCTTTCCTTAAACCCTTTATAAATATACAGTAAACCCCTAAATAAATCTCAACCATGTTATCATTGCTGTGAAAATGTCTCTCAAAAAACATATTCCCCCGTATGATATTACCTTTTCTTTATGGCAGACTATATGCTAAGTATACCTAGCATCTTACCACACAAATCGCTCAATGCCTTGTCTTTGATTAGATACGCAACGAACCCGGTAATAACACTGGGGTAGGGTCTTTAAGATTTGATGTCCGACTGCATCCATCCTTTGATGATATATAGCACAGCAAACAAATTTCGTCAATGATCACATCATCAGTCTCTCTGAGACGATTCGGGAGCGCAGTGGCTCAGTGGCTGAGTGCTTGACTCGAGACAGAGAGGCTGTGGGTTCGAGCCCAACCGGTGTCACTGTGTTGTGGTCCTTGAGCAAGACACATTTATCCTAGCTTAGTACTGGTCCAACCCAGGAAGACCCATCCCTGTTTAACTGAAAGATTGTTGATGGGACGTAAAGAATCAAATCAAACAAACAAACTGAGACGATTCTTTTGAGCACCCAAATTGATGGGTAAGAGAATATTTACAATTTTACAATGTAAAATTTTGATTGACTGCTTCTATGTTTCAGGAATGTTTCCCGGGCAACATCTTCATCGCCTTTATCATCAAACCTGAGAAATTCTGGGAAAAACAGAGAACCAGTCTAGGAAGTTCAAAATATAATTTTGAGGTAAGTGTTACTGGGGCTGACTATCATGCCAAATTTTGACTATCATGATACTATCACTATGATACTATCATAGGCACCCCTATCAAAATACTTCTACTAGGCCAAATAAAAGAATACCTGTGTTTAGGGTAACCCTACCCCACCTAAATTCACTGGTGAAACATAGAGTTTTTTTACAGGTTTACTGGAAACAATATAATTTTATGCATTTTGAAAGGCAAAATGCCATTCAAAATGCATCAAAATATATTTTTCCAGGTAATATTATTTTAAGCATTTTGAAAGGCAAAATGCCTTTCATAATGCATCAAATTATATTTTTTTTCCAGAAAAAAAATGTGTGTGGCTACCCTAACTAAAATTTCAGACCTGTTACCCCAAACACACTTATTTTTTTATTTGGCCCAATGGATGGTCTAATATTATGATCCATCCCTGCATACAGCATTTCTTTTCTCAAATAAAATGTTGGTTATAAAGGCTGGGATTCACAAAATGCTTGCCTGAATAGCAAACAGGTATGTCTCTTTTACTGGACTTCTTCTGCACTGTTTGTTTAGGCCTTTTTTTACAGACAACTACTATTTGAAATTTTAGACTATTTACAGTAGCAGCTGGAGCCAAAAAATGGCCCCTTTCCATGGGTCCCATGCTTTATGCCGGTTTTGTCTGTTTTGATTCTTTACATCCCAGTCAACAATTTTTCATTCGTACTACTATCAATAGGAAATCGTCCTGACTGAAAAATTATTGACTGGGATGTAAAGCATCAAAACAAAACAAAAACAAATAAACACAAATATTGGGTTCTCATAATGGTAAGGTTAAATCATAAAAACTTTGGCTTAATCTATAGAACTAGTCCATTAGCTAATGAAAGAACATAAAAGGGCTTTTCCTTAGTCGTGCTGAACCCAAAATATTTCGAAAACAGGGTATATCCAGATCATATGTTTTCTGTGCCCTTGAAGAAGCCAGCTGATCAGGATCCTCACTCTATGAATCCTTGATTATTGAAGGAAACTTACAATTGAAATAGGTGCATATCAGAAATGGGTTACTGTACATAGGCCTCCAGATAAGAGTGTGAAATTAAAAATTATTTTTCTTATTTCTCAACCAATACATATGTTGTGGGTACTCAAAAGAACCTTCTCGATGAGGCGGTTCTTCTGAGCACCCACAACATATGAATAAACTGAAGAGTCCGAAAATAATTACAATTTTACGCTTAAATTTTTTGGCTTAACTGGTCCTATGGATTAACAGACCTCCTGATAAGAGTCAATAATTCCAAATAACTTTTTTCTTTTCTCAACGAAAATATATGTTGTGGATACTTAAAAGAATCCTCTCAATGAGACAGTTCAATTGAGCACCCTAGAAATATGACAGGAATTGAGGAATACCCAAAAAAGGCAACTTTACACATAAAAATTTGCTTGCCTAAATATATGGTGTGTCCAGCAGGACAAGAATTAAATGCCATAAAATATGAATTAGGATCATAGACAGAGTCAACTTTGGAAGCATATTAGTGACAGGCCTCCAGATAAGAGTGCATATTGGAAAACTATTTTCTTAATTTCGCATCCAAAACATATGTTGTGGGTACTCAAAAGAACCATCTCAAATTAGATATATTATTATGCTAATAAAATTTCCTTATCTGGATCTATATGATAATTGGTCAAGATCAGTTTTCTACTATCTAACACATATAGGATCAAAATATTTTGGTGTAAATTACTGTACTCATCCTATTAACTGCACTGTATCAACCCCGAGCCATAGGCTCAAGGTGAGCTTTTGTGATCCTCTGATGTCAATCGTCGTCCGTCATACATCCATATGTCGTCCATCAGTCAACATTGAACAATTTGCTTTAAACAACATCTCCTAAACCACTGGGTTGAATGTCACCAAACTTAGCAGGAACGATCCTTAGGTGGTGACTGGTCCCCTTTCAAAGTTGTTCAAAGAATTGCCATGGCAACCAAAAGGAAAAACTTTAAAAATCTTCTTGTCAAAAACTACTGGTCCAATTTCAAAATAATATGGTAAGTACGGTCCTTGTGTGACCCTCTACCAAAGTTATTCAAATTATTTTGATTGGTTGAAAAATGTGGCTGCCATTAGATAGACTTATATAAATAAAAGTTGAGGTTCTACATCCTGTTAATTTTGCCTACATAGTGGAAACTTTTCCATGTAAAGTCTATGAAACTACTGACCTAACAAATTCATAGCTGGACTTTGGGAAGAGCTATACTTTCCTATACCTTATAAACAGTCATTCTCAGGTGAGCAACTTACGGCTCAAGGGCCCTCTTAATAAAATATGTTGCCCTCATTTTGAAAAAAAAAATTGCTAGGCAAGGTGCGTGAGTATGGAACAAAATGGACATACTCGGCCAGTTAGCGCAGTAGGTAATGCGTCTGACTGCAAATCCAGGGGTCACAAGTTCGATCCAGACCAAGTCCCATACTTTCATGGAGAATTATCATAAAATAATTTCTACGGTCATTCAACTCCTTCACCTGATTCAAGAAGGGTTGTTGTTGTCAGTTACAAGCGAAAGTATTTACACGAAGTACTGGTTAAACCGCTTAGTCAAGCTTGCCCAAGCAAAAAGTGTAGTTAGATGAAATGACCATCTCAACATGACCATAGCTGTTGACTGAGACATAAAGAACCAAATAAAAAAAGATTGACCGCTACTTGTGCAGATGTACCTGTTGATGGTGATGTCTTTCATCTGTTGTTGTTCATTGCAAAACATTTTGGACCCAAAATGACAGGCCTGGTCTTGATCCGAACTATTTGACACCCTGAAGCTAATTCCTGTAAGAACTTACTGAAAGAAAAAGCAGCTGACGACAAAAAAGGAATGGGAAGTTTCTCAGCATGCATAGAGTTAACTCATGCTAAAAATTAACCCTTTTCATTCTGGATACCAGTAAACAGGTACTTTGGCAAACAGTGAAGACCCGGATGAAATGCCGCATAAGGCAGCATTTCATCCAGGTCTGTATCGTTTTCTTAGATAAAATCAATCTTCATGGATAGAAATACATCATTTTGTAGAAATCTTGACAGACAACCCATTAAATTACAAGATGGACAATTCCATACTTATTGTATCAATAAGTATGGGAATATCCATCAGAAGGAAAAGGGTTAAACATTACTATTATTTTCAGACCCATATGATATCTCTTGATAATCTTCCCAAAGCCATCGACCCATCACAGCTGACCCGTGAGTTTGACGGGACCCTCGAGTATGAGCACGAACAGTGGATCCAACTCAGATTGGTAAGTTTCAGAGTTATCACTTGTCCTAATTGGTAAGATTGAGAGTTATCTCTTGCCCTAATTGGTTAGTTTGAGAGTTGTTTCTTGCCCTAATTAGTAAGTTTAAGAGTTGTTTCTTGGCTTTATTGGTAAGTTTGAAAGTAGTTTCTTGCACTAATTAGTAAAGAGTTGTTTCTTTGTTCTAACTGTTAAGTTTGAAAGTTATCTCTTGTCCTAATTGGTAAGTTTATTAGTTATTTCTTGCCTTTAATACAACAAAAATTGGCCTTTTCTATTTTATAGAAACACACTGCAAAAATTTAGTTTAGTACATAGATGTTTATATTTTACCCTAAAACATGATTTCTGACCATATATCTGATGATACACCTCCCAAAATGATTTTGTTTGTTTGATTTGATTCTTTACGTCCCAGCCAACAATTTTTTAGTTATGTCGGGACTGGTCTTCCTGCGTTGAACCAGAACTAAGCTAGGATTAATGTGTCTTGCTCCAGGACACGATGCAGTGACGCTGGTGAGGCGCGAACCCGCAACCCCTCGGTCTGGAGTCAAGCACTCTACCACTGAGCCACTGCTCTCCCGCTCCCAAAATGAACATTTCGAATATGATTACCTCACTGCACTAGTAGCATTTTTCTTCAAATTATATTTAACAAAAGAAAATGTATTAAATTTAGCTTTAAGAGAACAGCTGCTAGCTACCTAAAATCACTTGCAAGCCAAAGAACATTATGTAATGACGTCGGGCTTCCTTCAGGATATACTGTCGCATATTTCAACTTTTATCCGATCAGACATTGCATTACAACAGCAAGTGCATTTACCCTTTACCTCATAGAGACACCTTTTAATACTTTTGCAAACAGAGCAGACCCAGTTCAGGCAGCTCTTGTAAGAGCTGCCTGATCAGGGTCTACACTGCTTGCTTATGGAAAAATGATTAGATATGATCCTACACTAGTGGACCTGACAAGTAATTTCTTTGTTCTATGTACAAACGTGAAAGTTTATTTAAACTTAAGTGGGTGGAGCTTAGCATGAATATTCATGAAGGAAAGGGTTAAAATGGTTTTTGATTGCTGCTGGCCCACTATGAGAAACAAAAGATTTTCGTCAAAGTATTTGATGCAAATTTTTGTCTATTTTTAGTAGTTAAACATGATTCTGTTATATAACCAAGACCATATGTGTAATACCATAAAATTTCTACTGCTTCTCAAATCACGTAGATTCATTTCTAGATGTTGGAAGAGTTCATTTGGAAAGCCTTGGACCTTTTGGACAAACTTGACGAACTGAGTGGAATCCTCACGAACCCAGAACTTCCAGCAGGTCTGAATGAAGCTCAGGGAAGGCTTGAGGAGCATAACGGTTTGAAGAAACGGGTTACCATGGCACCAGTGGAACATTTGGCCCGGGAGGGACACCGAATTCTTGCCAGTATCACCGGTGAAGGCTTAGATCAAGCAGGTGAGCCAATTTTTTTGCGTAAAATCACAAATATTTTAGCGTAAATTGCAATTATTTTCTTACCCATCAGTTTTATCATATGTTTTGGGTGCTCAAAAGAACCATCTCATTGAGACGGTTCTTTTGAGCACCTATAAAATATGTTTTGGTTGAGAAAAATAATTACTCGGAGCATAACATAGGTCAAGATGCGCCATTTTTAGCGTAAAATTGCAATTATCAGGGTTCCACCCGTCAGGGAAAAGTCAGGGAAATTTGATTTTTCTTCAAGGTCAGGGAAAAGTCAGGGAATTCTGTAAAATGGTCAGGGAAATTAGAAAATCTTCAAAAGTCAGGGAAAAGTCAGGGAATTTTAAAATCATGCTTTTTTAATCCCTCAAAAATTGAACAAACAGATATGAGATGATGACTTCAACAGTTTTAGGGTGAATTTAATAATTCAATCCAGTTATATTTCTCTTGGTTAGTAACTGTTATTTTAATCGCAGACCTAATTTTTGGTCACATTGTTTTAACTCACCTGAGTCAAAGGCTGAAGTGTGGTATGTTAATGAGTATATTGATGGTCTGTTGTTGTCTGTTCACATTTTCAAAGAAGTATATATCTCGAGTTGTGATCAAATTTCATGTAAAGCACATATGGTAGGGGAAAGGATGCATAAGATTTTAGGCTGACTGGATTGGAACTCTAGTTGCCATGGCCCATGGGCAACATAAAACTCCCATTGACATAAAAAAATTAAAAGGTGAGCAAGCCATCAGAGTTCGCGCCATTTAAGTTCAGGCCCACAGCTTATATATTTGATATAAAGCAATGTCCAGTAGTCCCTTACATAAATTCTGCCAACCACGCCCCTGGGGTCAAAATTTGTCCACACCCTGGGTGTCATTATCATCCATTGACTATAAACCCTTTAAAACCATGAGGCCCACATCTAATATATCATGTATATATCAATGTTTAGTGATCCCCTGCATAAGTCTTGCCAACCATGCCCCTGAGGTCCAAATTGGCCATGTCCTGGGGGTCATTTGCTCCCATAGACTCATATTTAAGAAAAACTGGAAAAATTCTCTGAAACCATGAGGCAAACAGCTCAGGTAAGCAGTGTAACATGTTAACACATAATCTTATGCAACAAAAATGTATACATGTAATTTTCTTTTCTTACACGCTTGCTGCCTGTTGTTTGTCTTTTTTTATTTAAACACATATTTCTGATGTAAAGCTCATACATTTTAAGGATTAAGTTTGGTTGATGTCAGTTTTTAAAAAATGCGTGTGTAGCAGACGGTTGTAAGGGGAGGAGGCGGGGTGACCTTTCGGTAAATTGGTCAGGGAAAAATGAATTTTGGTCAGGGAAAAGTCAGTGAAAAGTCAGGGAATTTCATTTCAGACTAAGAGTGGGCACCCTGAATTATTTCTTACCCATCAGTTTTGAGTACCCACAGCATATGTTTTGGTTGTGAAAAATCATTACTCGGAGAATGAATAGGTCAAGATGCGCCAATTTTTTAGTGTAAAATTGCAATTATTTTCTTACCCATCGGTTTTATCATATGTTTTGGGTGCTCAAAAGAACTGTCTCATTGAGACGGTTCTTTTGAGTACCCACAACATATGTTTTGGTTGAGAAAAAAATAATTACTCGAGAAGCATAACAATATGAAGAAACGGGGGTAGCATGGCACCAGTGGAAAATTTGGCACGAGAGCATCACCAAATTCAGGCTAGTATTACCAGTGAGCAGGTTAGCAACAGAAGCAGTTATATTGCATAAAATATGTGCTACACACTTTTGATAGTTGGTTTTAACTGACACAAACCCATGTATTTACAAGGCAGTTCACTTGCTGTTAATGCATGGATTTGGTACCTTAAATACACCAGTTCTAATGCACTTGATTTTGTAATGTGACGTCTGATTGGATAACGTCAAATATTTGCGACAGTATATCCTGTGATATACTGTCAGAAATTGTATGACGTCATAAATTATGTCACGTATCGTACTATGACCTGCAGGTTTCTGCTCCAACGCTCAAATTTGAGATGAAACTGTAGAAGCGCATTAGAATGGGGATAACTGTATTCAAAATTTTCATTTGGGGAGGTATATCATCGGATATATGTTTGGAAATCATGTTTTACGGCTCCGCTAGGGCGTCACTGTAAAACTAAATTTCCGACCGTATATTCGACGATATTCCTCCCCAAATGAAAATTTTGAATACAGTTATCCCCTAATTTTAGGCCACTACATTTTTCGACAACTGATCGGTTTATCGCTCTTGCATTTTGCCTATGGCTTGGCCCTGGAACACAAAGCAATGTTTTTAATGCATTAACATTTGCCATGGTTTTAACATCTCCCTCAGAACCTTGCATACGTTAATGCATGCAAAACCATGTTTGATCCCTATAGTGTCACCTATAATTTGCAGCTGCTGGGTAATTTTTCCTTCTTTTGTTGACGTCTGCTGATTTTTCTTTTCAAAATCCACATTTTTGTGAAAATTCTTTCGGGAACACTATCAGAGTGTCAAATGGTTTGGATCCAGATCAGGACTGACATTTTGTCAGTCCTGATTTGGGTTCAAACTGTTTGCAAAGGTTATCAGCAGACAACAAAAGTCACTGCAGATAAAAAATGTTTGACTCTGATAGTATTCATGAAAGAATTAATCTTTGAAAGAAGTCAGCAGAGGATAACAAAAGCATGAAAAATGACACAGCATGCAAAGATCAATCCCTCTAAACTACTGTCGTGCCAACCAAGAGTGACAATGACGTAATACTCTGTTTACAATTGCTAAGTAAAACACTAACGTGTACACTTCCCTTGAGCCAACGTGAATTGATAGATCATATCATATCATAATTAGATTTTTGATTAACCGGCAGGTGCTGAGGCATCATCCACATCAGTGGGCCCCTTTCCAGGTAACTGGCTAGCTGCACGCATAGCAGATCTCACACCTGATCTCCAGGTGCTCCTTTTTTGAGAGTCAACTGTCGTGAGCTTCCACTCACGGCAGTCTCTCGCCGTCAGTTCCTTCCTTTTTAGCTTGGGCCTCCCTGCCCCCGGCCTGCCATCAATCTGTATATCACATGCTATTCTGATTGCACCACTAGAACGCTCCACATGCCCAAACCAGCGAAGCCTTCTCTCTCAAAATGAGGTCAAGGACCTCAAGCTCAAGCTTTGCCAGTAATTAGCTTGACCTTACCATGGCCACGTCCTCTGGCTTGATACTGCAGATCTGTCTGATCATGGCCCTATCATTGCGCTGCAGGTTCGTCTTGGTCAGTGGCCAAGTTTCACTGGCATGGAGCATGGCGCTCCGCACGCAAGAGCTGTACACATGGCCACGTGTCTTGTAAGAGAGGTGGCAGGATGCGAGAACTGGTAGTAGCTCCCTGAACTTCTTCCAGGCTGTTTTCACACAAGTAGTGACCACTATGTCACAGCCTCCACCAGCAGAAAGCATGTCACCGAGGTAGCAGAAGGAAGCTACCACCTCCAGCTTATCAGGTCCGACCTGGACTTCTTTCTGTGGCCTGCCGTCAATAGGGCGGGCATTTCCCATGCACCTTGCACACTATGCACACCTATAATCAGGATTTGGTGTTAGTCGTTGTAGCCCACTGCATTTCTTATGCAACCAAAGTTCGCAGCCATTGAAGTAGATGCTGTTGTTGCCTACTCCTGTACGACTCTGCAAGAGGACCAGGCCTTTACCACAGATCATGACCTTTGTCTTTCCTGCATTTACCCTCAACCGCTTCTTCTCCATGACTTCTTTCCATATCAAGAGCCTCCTGACATATTCCTCTAGAGAGTCAGCAATGATGACAAGATCATCCGCATATAGGTCCTCCCAGGGAACACCAGCCCGAAACTCAAGTGACAAGGCCTCTAGGACAATGATGAAGAGCAAAGGATTGAGTACAGATCACCTTCACCTCGAACTCTTTGCTGAAACCCTCGCCAACACAAACCCGGCTTCGCGCATTAGCGTACATTCCCTGGACTAACCGCACAATCCATTCCTCAACACCTAGTTTTCTCAGGGCCCACCAGATAACCTTCCTAGGGACACGATCAAATGCCTTCTCTAGGTCCACGAAGGCCATATAAAGCCTCTTGTTCACTGCTAGGTATTTCTCCTGCAGCTGTCGGACCACATAGATTGCATCTGTAGTTGCCTCTTCCTGGGACAAAGCCAAACTGGGAGTCTCCAATAGACACCACCTGTCTTATGAGACCATCGACAATCTTCTTAAGGATCTTCATGGCCTGCTCAGTCAGCTTGAGGCCTCGATAGTTGCCTCTGTCCAAAGCATCACTTGTGTATTAATCCTTTCCTAAGGATAGGATTAATACGCAAGTGATCTTTCGGTTATAAGTCCCTAATGACTTTGTAAACAAAACATGAAGTCACTTTCACTCTTGGCTGGCAGGACAGTAAGGCTATGTTTAACCCTTGAAGCGCCCGCAAAAAATGTATCTTAAACTCATTTGCTTAAGTCGTCCACTACATACATTTGGTAACAGTAACTTATGTAAGTATAGAGGCAAACTGTGAACCCAGATCAGACTGCTCTGTTCCCTTGGGAGCAGTCTGATCTGGATCTACACTGCTTGTTAAAGAGGCTTTTGAAACATTTCAGTAAAGGACAAAACAGACAACATCTGATGTGATTGGCGTGATGTGATGTGAATGGTTAACTGAAATTTGTCTTTTCTAGGATCACATGTGAAGTTCGTAATCTCAGGCAACGCCGATTTTCAAAGTGCCGTACCGCAGATCTCCCAGTTACTCGAGAATCTCCATTCAACGAAGCAGCATTTAAACCAGCTCTGGACGGTGAAGCGGTCACGGCTCGAACAATGTCTACAGCTGAAGATATTCGAAGAGGATGTCGAAAAAGTAAGTGGTGCATTGATCATAGGATGAAATAAACAAATTTTTTGATTATTCATACTTCTATGATTATTATTATTTTCTATAAAATGGTATGCTGTGGGTTTTAAGTCGTGCATTGGCGTAACACCCATTACACAGGTTACGCAGATGCATAATAAAATAGTAACATTCAAGGGAGGTCACTTAATGTGATATAAGTGATTTTCCATACTATAAGGAACCGCTCATTAAGGAAAGAATTTGCTTCCTATGGGAGGAAATTCTTTCCTCTTAGAGAAGTTCCCATTTTGAAAAGGGACGCAATTGAAGAGAATCATTGCTTGATCCAGTAGTCTCCCTTTGATGTGCATAACTTTTTCAGCATTCTGGCTACGCCATTGTCATGTTAGGTACTCACAGCATATTTTGTGATATAGGAAACATTGAAATATTTAAAAGGTACTCGCAGGCAGTCAGAGCTAAATAAAATCCCTACTTGAGCCACAGTGCACCCAACCAAAGACAAAGCTCAGGCATTGACCCACCCTTGACACTTATCATATGGGTATTCAAAAGAACTACAGTAAAACCTGTCTTAAGCGGTCAATCAAAAATAGACAAAACAAAGACCTTGATGACAATTGGTAGCTTAATGAAGGTTGAAAGTATTTGCAGAATGCTCCCCTTAGAGCATTCTGCAAATCTTTTGACCTGCATTAAGCGATAAACGGTCTTAAAACCAAATTTTGGTCTTCTTTTTGAGTGGCAGCTTAAGACAGGTTTTACTGTATCTCAATGAGAAGGTTCTTTTGAGATACTCAAAACAAAAACAAAAAATTAATATAAAAAATGATGGGTAAGAAAATATTCACAATTTTACGCTCAAACTTTTTGTTTATAGTTTTCACGCAACTGACTACCATATTTTGTTTTTCAGATGTTTAATTGGATCTGTCATAATCGTGATATGTTTCTAGTCAACTACACAGAAATCGGCATGTCACAGAAATTTGCGGTGGAGCTAGAGAACGAACATAGTCAGTTCGCTAATAGTGCTGTGGTAAGTTTGGATTTGTTTGTATACCTGACTAGGTTGGGTTTTCTCCCCTATTCATGTCTGCTTAAGAGCTTCATAATACTGATAAATACTAGCACACATTATGAATGGCTGTCACGCCCATGTAAATAGTTTTCCTAATAGAATTTCTGCTGACTTGAAGCGGCTCAACACCATTGGTATAATCATTTAATGGAGGCCTATAAACATGAAAAGTTGACACTCTGCCCTGAATCTGTCTGGTGGTGAATGAATAAAGATTGCCCCAAATGGGCCCATGGACATTATATTTTGGCTGCAAATAGAAAAATTGTGCTAATGGCGCAAAAGCACAGCCTAGAATGAACACTGTAAAGAGTATCAGTCAAAACTTTTTTAGCATTTTTTTAACATGGTACATTAGCAATCGAATCACAGCCTACAGGCCTTAAGATAAGTGTGGGTAATTATAATTGAATTTTCTTTACATCCAAAACATATATTTTGGGTATTCAAAAGAACAGTCTCACCTACAACACATGTTAAAACTGATGGATAAGAAAATATTCACAATTTTTGCTAAATTTTATTTTCTGGCACTGTGGTATAATATAGGGATCACACATGTTTTTTCATGCATTAACAATTGCCGGGTCCCAAGGAAGCTGTTTGAACACAAGGCCAATAGGACAAAATCACAATTCGACATCACAAACAAGATCCAAGAGGTCAGCCCTTTCCCAGCAGGTGACCACAAGGCAGCAATGAACAGAGGCAAAAGCATGACAAACACAATGAACTCATATTTATTAACCCTTAAAGCGCCAATCACAAATCCTCTGCTTTCATCGTCTACAGAAATGTTTTTGAAGCCTCTTTGACAAACAGTGTAGATCCAGATCAGACTGCTCCTGCAAGCAGTCTGATCTGGAGTCCACACTGTTTGTCTCTATGCTTACGTTATCCAATAAACAGACATTTGTGCTGGAGTTTTTTAAAAAGGTTATATAATATGTTTTGTGTCTGTACTGAGGTGTTATAGGGCAAAATTATACAGTTACTCTCAAATAAAATCACGCCTCATTTTCAACTTTTACCTATTTCTAAGGTAGACCAGTCCTAATTATGCATTCATGAGGTGCCGTCTTTACAGTGACCCAAAAGTTCTATAATATTAGAACTCATATTTTCCTTCCAGAATGTGTATGTAAATATAACCCTGATACTGACTCTGACTGTATCATGTCTCAGAGGCTATGTGATGTTGGACATTATGCTTAAGTGACAATTAGAATTCAGGCATAGAAGTTCGAGCGAGAATGAAATAGTTTGACTGCTGCTTAATGAATTTTTTTTCTTATTTCTCAACCAAAACATGTGTTGTCATATCATATCATCATAATCGGATTTTTGATTAACGTGCAGGTGCAGTGTTGTGGGTACTCAAAATAAATGTCTCAGTGAGACGGTTCTTTAGAGCACCCAAAACAAGTGTTAAAATTGATGGATAAGAAAATATTCACAATTTTATTCTCAATTTTTTTTTCCTGCCCTATGGGTAACCCAATTAGAATACATATTTTCCTGTTTTCCTTTCAGAATGTGTATGTAAATATAACCCGGATACTGAGCATGGCTCAGAGATTATGTGATGCTGGACATTACGCTCAAAATACGATTAGAATTCAGGCAGCGAAGTTAGAACGGGAATGGAAGAGTTTGGCTGCTGCCCTAGATGACAGAAGTACCGTGTTGTCGATGTCAGTGATGTTTCATAAAAAGGCAGAAACTGTAAGTCTTTCTTCTGACATTATGGTTGGATACTTGGAATGGTCCATAATTTATATCAAGGGGTCGAAGGTTATAATTTCTAGAATAATGTATTCCATTTTCTGAAGATTGTTTTTGTCACAGCAGAATGGTGTTTTCCCTGATGAAATGCCATGTTGTGCATTTAAAACTCACAGAGTGCTCAATGTGTGCTTATATAAAGTATGAAACGTGTGCAAAATTACTAAATTACACCGGTTTAATATTTCTTAAATTTTCCATGGCTGTACATCTTTAACCCTTAATGTGCCAATCGCAACAAAAGTTGTCTGCTTTTCTCTTCTGCTGAGAAGCCTCTATGGCAAACAGTTAGACCCAGATCAGACTGCTCCTATAGGAGCATTCAGTAACACTATCATTAGCATTTAATTCTAAACAGATAATTTTTTCATGCAATTGTTGACGTCTGCTGACTTTTTTCAAAATGAACACTATCTGAGTGTCAAACAGTTTGGATCCAGATCAGGACCGACAGTCCTGATCTGGGTCAAAGTGTTTACAAAGCTCATCAGCAGGTGACAAAAGTCACTGCTAGGAAATAGCTTAGTTATTATTTTCCTTGAATCTAAACACTACAGTGAATCTAGTATTGGACCCACGCATCTGATCAGCGCTTTTCATTTGCTTCAGTATATCTTTTGCGCACTGATTCCTTAATTTGCACATGATTCTGCATATCATTTGCACACTTTTTTCACACCTCATTAAAATAGATTAGAGGTTATAAAGCTGGTTTTTAAAGGAGCATTGGGCATTCTTAAGCACTGTATGCATAGCTGCTTCAAAGTCTATGTGAAAGGTGGTAGATTCACATGTTAAACTACGTTTTTCACATAAAGGTCTTATGGCACTCCACATGCTACGGTACATGCTCTCTGACTTCCCAGGCAACAACATGAACACTAAAGTTACATAATGTCCATTGCATTTAAAGATGCATTTGGGCATTCTTAAGCTCTGTATGTATAGCTATTCCACAGTCAAAGTACCATTAAGGAAAACGTTACTGACTTCATTGCATATGCATGGTTACCTGTACAAGTAATCGTTTCACACCACTAATCACTAATTGCTCCTGATTGGGGTGAGAAAAGAGTGGGCAATTGAAATCTCAAAAAGCGCGCAAAAGATATCATTGTTTATTGAAAAAAGTACACAAATGCAAGGCGCCCCATCTGATATGCCCAGGGATCATGAATAAATGTGTGATTTGTATTTATTAGGTCAGTGGTGCAGTTGCTTGGCCTCGATAGAACATGAGGATTACGTTTTTCTTTTCCTTTCAGTATTTGGCCCAAGTGTTGGGTTGGAGACATGCCTGTGAAAGTGCGGGTATACCATCAAGTATAGAAGATCTTGAGGAAGCCCTTCAGCAACACCAGGCCCTCATTGAAACAATCAGTCAAGGTTACGCTGAGGTAGGTAAACATTAAAGGCCGACATTGCTTCCCCAGGGAAACACATCTTTGCACCATAATTGTAACAGTGGTCACTAATTAATGATAAGTATTAGCTGTCCACTGTCTTTCCTCCAACTGTTTACACAGACAGATTACACATGTTCTGTGTAATCTTATCCTTCAGTGAAAAATATCATCAAAATGATTAATATTCATGATTAATAGATTGGAGACTCTGATCAGCCGCCTGGTCATCCATTAGGTCTGATCAGTATTCGTGGCCAGGAGTCACTGTTCATATAGGGAAACCATTTGCTTATTAGCTACCAAATGAGCACACAGCAAAGACATGGAATTGCTAGTTTCTATCATTCTATCTATGTACAGGCTGATTTTGGTTCGCTGCAGAGGTTATTTTGTTGATTTTTGTCACATAATGCATATGTTTTAATTTAGATGGTGATGTTATACGATCAAAAGTAAGCAATTCAATGAATTGTTCAGTAGTTCAAAATTTGATTTCAATCTAAATAATGAAATAGAAAGTCAACATTTTAGTTTAGAAATTGAAATGCAAGGGGAGTGAAAAGTGGCGAAAAACAAAATTTATGCGTATTGATGCCGATATTTTGTAATGAGAGTTTGAAATACAAGATAAAAAATCATTGGAATTTCAAGTTCAGAAGTCATGAGATTAGAAATGATGAGGCAACGTTTGATCTTACAAATGACAAAACCTGAACTTCAAATTTCAACTTCTTTACCCTTCGATATCATCTCTTTTACTCAGAATTCAGAGAGTTGAACTCGATGTAAGTTTTCATAATAAATAATCTCTATTTTATGGAACATTTTTTGCGTTGCCATTTGATTATTAGAACCACACGCTGACTATGTTTTTGCGGCCTCACATTTTTCATTTAAATGAGCCAGATATCACTTATGCGAACAGCAAAGGCTAAGACGAGCCTGCACATCTATGTAGTCTCACCAATGTCTTTGCGGCCTCTAACCCCATTAGATTGATGTGCATGCATTCTATGTATGTGTAATCCAAACAATCTCAAACTGTTCATATGAATGCATACAATTATAACATACTCTATTTAACTTTTTCCTTACCAACGGGGATTTTTTGCATTGTGCTGATAGCATTTGCAAATGGTTTGGACCCTTATCAAGCCCGACATTGGGTCGGAGCTGATCTGGATCCAAAATGAAACTAAGATAATGTTCCTGTAGGTTTTTTTCGTACTTTTTACGTTAATTTTGAAAAAGTCAGCAGATGAAAACAAAAGTATGATTAAGTAACGAGGATGCAATGCGTTAACCACTATTCAGCCAAATTGTTTTGTCCTAAATGTTGTCTGCTTTTAACGTTTGCTGCAGATATTCAAGTGTACTTCAGACTAGCATTTTATCATGATCCTGGAAGCTATCACTATGAACCTGGATCAGATTAATCCTAAGGGAACAATCTTATCTGGTCTTTTGCAATACGTAAGAACATAATCAAACTAAGGACGACGAAGCAAAATTGACAGGCGTGAAAATATAAAAAGCTGTATTTCACAGCTGTGAAAATATAAGTTGTATTTCACTGGTGAAATTGGATGTCCTATGCTTTCTCCATTGACTTCCAAGAGCCCATTTCAGAATTTCAAATGCCTGTAACTTTCTTATTAGTGGACAAAAATACTAAGTGTGGGTATTCATTTTCTTAGTCAGATTGCAAGGACAGTCTAGGATATAATGCCGAATACCTCAAATAGGTAGAAATTCTAGTTGCTCTTTTTCTGAGTATCAACTTGTCACCTTGAAATTGGTTCCTGCTGTAAATTTAGTTTAGACCACAGAGAAAAATATCAGTGCTGGTCAAATTAGTTGATAACTCTTTGTAAGAAGGACACTAGAAAAAAAATAAAAATGTATGCAATGATCAGTTACATGAAAAAAATACGTTCTATTTCTTCTGATAACAATTGCTTTGTATTCAACACTTTTCTGATCCAGATATATCTACAATAAAACAAATAAATAAATAAAATTGCATTGTTGTTTAAGACAAATGTGCTTTCAAATGGTCAGTATATACCATCTTGAAAATGCTGGGAGAAAATTGAAATCTTATCACCTAGTCTGCTAGCAAGAATGTGGTTCCACGATTGACTCTGGGGAAAAGGGGTACAAGTTGCCTGAACCAATTTTGTTCAATGTTCTGCCTTTATTTTCTACACTGAGGAATATTTTGGTAATAATTTGTCGGGATTTGCTGAATTTTTCACTTTCTCTACTCCTGCTCATATTTTTTCAGTTTTGGCCGACATTGCACATTATGCAACGACATCATTAATATGACATAATGTGCGAAGGTGTATGATGTCATTTAGTGCAAAAAATCTGTCTCGCTTAAAATAGTATGTAATAAAAAGAAAATTCAAATTTTTGGAATGAATATGCCATTTATCTCTTGAAGCGAGAACATTTATATTTCATTTGTGGTTTTGCCATTCATGAAATATGCATTTTTTGCTTTACTAGATGAAATACATGGCATATTCATTCCAAAAATTTGAATATCCTCTATTTATTTACACACTCTAATCTAAAGGCCTGCCAATATCAATCAGAAGAAAGAGCAACTTATGCTCACTTTCTAAAATAAGTAAGCTTCTTTCTTTTCTTTTATACTTTCTGTTTACAAACTCCCCATCAAGAACTTATCCCTGAAGGCCCTATTGCCTGCAGGTTAGCCCTGAATGTTAAAATTTTCCGTGTGAGATGTTATTCATCCTTTTTGTTTCTCATTTATTATTCCCTTTTTATAGGTATGCGGGGATGGCAAAGCATTGTTGGACACTTTACAGACTCCTGTGTCATCGGGGAGTTCCAACTCACTCACCGCCAAGGCTGACTACTCTGAAGCTGCTGGCCATGTACTTGATGTTGTCCATGAGGTAACAATTATGATATACATAGTAGATAATTTTTGTTGTTTGTTTTTTAACCCATTGTAAATTAAGAATAAAAGTCCATAGAAAGTCAGCCTCTAAATTCTGAGTTAGGCTGATTATAATAGTTTCTGTAAAGTTTCGGATCCAAATCTTGTTTCTGTTTATTTATTTTCTGTTGATCTTTACCCCTTTTTGTGCTGAATATTTTATGTACTACACTCCTCCCCAATTTTTGTCCTGTTAACCTGCTGCATTCCAGTAGTGATTATGTATTTTCAATCAGAGTTGAAAACAGTGGGGATCATTATTTAGACAAAAGACCGTTTATACTTCATTGTTTTATATTTTATTAGCATACTCACACTGGGTAGACGGCAATCGAAAACATAACTTTGATGAAAAATCGTTAGAAACAGAGTTTTCGATTGCTATTTGTCCCCCAACTGGCGACAAATGGCAATCTAAAACACTGTTTCTATGGATTTTTGATCATTGTTCGTGGATTGTTAAGAGCGTTTTTGATTGCCGCCTACCCGATACTGCAAGCTTTAAGATTTGATTTTCTTAACCGTTGTTGTACTTCGGGACGAACCCTGAATTTCATGTAGCCAACACTTTAGCCATATGGAAATAGTTGGCGCCAACTTTAGCCAAGGTTTTAGCCAGAAAGTAGTATCAACAAGTTGTTTTGTATTTAACTCTTTGCCTGCTAAGGGCGACTTTTGTTGTCTGCTGATAATCTTTCAAACAGTTTGGACCCAGATCAGGCTGGACAAAATGTCGGGCCTGATCTGTACCCAAGCTGTTTGACACCCGGATGGTATTTAAAAAATCCAGCACCTAAAGACAAAAATACGGCACAATAATAAAGTGTGAAATACTAATAAAAGCAATATTTGAAAATCCATAAGCTGATCAAAATACACTTTTTCGCAAATATGTAATTTTTGAACCACCTAGACTGTTCTTTCAGCCAATGACTTATATTTGTAGCTGCTCTACATTTTTAGTAGCAAATGGCTACAGTGGCTAATGGCAGGGTGAGCCTTGTGTACTTGGATCATGATATGCCCCCAGCCTCAAGATATGAGTGTGTAATTGAAAATTATTTTTTTAATTTTTCAACCAAAACATATGTTGTGGGTACTAAAAACCCATCTCATTCAGATGGTCCTTTTGAGCTCCCAGAACATATATCTAAATTGATGGGTAAGAAGATAATTACAATTTTCCACGAGCGTTGATGTGTTGTTAAGCATCAAACAAACCAACAAAACAATTTTACGCTCAAAAATTTTACTCAAATGGACGTATGGCACCCAATTAAATGGTATACTTTCATTGATAAACATCGATTCAGTCACTGAATGGAAAAGATTGTGGATTCTGATCAGTTGGCTTCGCCAGAAGCCAGCTGATCTGGATCTACAACGTTTTCAAAATGTTCCCAGTTCAGAGGTAAACTTTCTTTAATAAGTATTGATTCAGTCGCTGAATGGAAAACAGTGTGGATTCTGATCAGTCAGCCTCACCAGAAACCAGCTGATCTGGATCTACAGTGTTTTCAAAAAAAAGATGTGTAGACGAATAATAAGTTTTGCGTTTAGGAACCCGTGTTTTGATAAGAGTTTGAATAGAGTACCTTGTTTAAATGGCTGGCATGTTTTTTGGTAGATATTGATGACCGATATTGTGTGGTGTTGTCAATTTAAAAAAGTATAGCTTTCCCCCCAATGTCTAGGAGAAATTTTCCAGTTCAAGGAACAAAAAAAATAATTTACTATTTTGTGACATTTCACTGCACTGTGCCACAGCAAAATGTAATTTTGCATTCCAAATATTAAAATATGCTTATGAGTGAAATGTAAAAGAAGTTGAATGAACCAAATTTTTTATATTTATGTTTTACGTGATTAGATTATAAAGTGTTTTTGTTTCCAATTTTGTATAAAATAACATGAAAAATCATTGATTCCCAATTCTGGGGGTCAGGGTCATGTTCCAAAAATGCTGAGAGTGAAAAAATGAAGTCTTGAATCCTTGAAATTGCTGGAAATATGTAAGTCAGTCTTTTTTTTGTTGTTTTACTTTTAAGAGTAAAATTATGATTATTTTTTATCCCCTCATTTAAACATGTGTTTTGGGTGCTCATGGAGACTGTTCTTTTGAATACCCACAACATATGTTTTGGTCAAAAATTAATTTTTAAATGCACACTCTGATCTGAAGGCATGAAATCTCAGATATTCAGGTGCATAGTTTTGGTATCTGATATATTTTAGAAAAATTTAAGAGTTGTTTCCCTTTATATAGTGTGTTGCATGCTTGAATCAGGTAAGATAAATTGATATACTATTATTGGGTTAAATGGGGGAAATTTGGGGAAATTCAGCATCATTTCTGTACTACGGTTAATGATTTATCAAGTTTGTAAAAACTTAAACAGTTGCTCCCCTTATAATATCAAACAAATTGTAAGACACAATATTGGCAGTGAAGACAATACTATCCTATATCACCCATGGATCAAGTATGTTATCAAGTATGTAATTACAAATTAATAAGGGAGCGCAGTGGCTCAATGGTAGAGTGCTTGACTCGAGACCGAAGGGCCGCGGGTTCGAGCCTCACCGGCGTCACTGCGTTGTGTCCTTGAGCAAGAACATTAATCCTAGCTTAGTACTGGTTCAACCCAGGAAGACCCGTCCCTTTATAACTGAAAGATTGTTGATGGGACGTAAAGAATCAAATCAAACAAACAAACAAATTAATACACTATGTATTGGGTGCTCAAAAGAACGGACTCATTGGGACGGTTCTTTTGAGTACCCATAACATATGTTTTGGTTGAGAAGTAAGAGGTTTTTCTGTTACACACTCTTAACTAAAGGACTGTTTGTTTGCTTTGATTCTTTACGTCCCATCAACAATCTTTTAGTTAAACAGGGACGGGTCTTCCTGGGTAGACCAGTACTAAGCTAGGATAAATGTGTCTTGCTCAAGGACCACAAGGCAGTGACGCCGGTGAGGCTCGAACCCACGGCCCCTCGGTCTCGAGTCAAGCACTCTACCACTGAGGCACTGCGCTCCCTCTAAAGGACTGTTTCTGTATGCTTAGTTTGTTACTATGGTTTTTTGATATTATGTTGGTAAAGTGGAGTTGCTTCCCTTTATATAGTATCTTGCATGCTTAAATAAGGTATGACAAATTGATACACTATTAGACATTTTTCAGTTACCGCGGACCTTAGGATTTGTATGGTGTAGCACACCTTAGACTTATGTTATTAAAGAGGGGCTATCTCAGCAGTGTAATTCAGAAACGTTTAACAACTTCATTAGTTGTAACTTGCGACTCGGTTAATTTCATGTTAGGAAATCATATGAAGTGCTTTAATAAAGTCATCTTCAGCAAATCAATATTTTCTTCTAAAGTGCTGATGTATTGTAGTCGTGAAAATGTTGCATGCTTTTTATGTCTGCTGATTATATTAAAATGCACTCTGGACTAATTTTATGATGGAAGTAAACATAATGAATCCAGAACAGACTGCAACTCATGCAACGGTTTGACTCTGTTAGAAAGATTTCAACCTCCACTTCTGCACTAGAAACCGAAATTATATTCAATCTATTGAGTGTGAATGCAGAAATAAAGGAGAATCACTTTCATTTGCACACTCTTATTTGGATGCTTGATTGGACCTTTTGTGCAAAAGGACTCAGTTTGGAATTTTGGTTGATTGAAGTAGAAATTCATATGGAGCATTCTGATATACGTAGAAGGCTTCCATGCGAACTGGACATTTCTTGTACTTTAACAACAGCAGAATCTAGGGCGAAGATATTGTACCAATAAAATGCATTTAAGGCCTCCATTGGCTTAGGCTGCCGTCAGTTCTAAGGCTGTTGTTCTGTTGTTGTTGACTTTTTGTTTATTGTTACTCCCATTGTGCGAGTCTGTAATTGTTCTATGTTTTGTTGTGCGTTACTTTATATCCATTTTAGTTTTGCAATCATCTTGATGTTGAAGAGAAAGCTGGTTGCTTTGCTTAGTTTCTCTTCCTGCTGTTTTTTGATGGTTGTGTCACTCTGTCTCGCGGCGCCATGGGTTTGTCTGCTGTTTGTGATTGTGGTATTTCCTGATCATACTCACTTACTATTCTTTAAGGTAGTGAATACCCTTTTTACCTTCTTTACATGAACCACAAGACTGGTGACCTTGAAACATGATTTACATCATTGGATGGTAAGTGAGTATGAGCTCGAAATGCCCCTGACCAGGTCCCATACTGTTATGGAATTTGATCATGAAATAATTTCGGAATAACTAAGTCAGATTGCAATTATTGTTTACCTTTTTTTAGTATGCAGGCAGAGGTCCAATAGATATTGAAACATATCAAGCAAAAGTTTAGTTTGTATGCCTGGATCCAACCCTTTGTGTGGACTTAGCGGTGGGGTGATGGCCAACAATAAACTTTTCACAATATGGTATATGCAGCAGCATGGTAGCAAATAGTTTGCCAGAAGACACACCCTCTACCCTTGCACTGAGCTACATTTTATCAAGGCTTCGTTAGAACTCTACTCCTAGGAAATTTTTATCGATCAAAACTGTGTTCTGCTGGTACAAGAAGGATTGTTGTCAGTTTCTAGCGTAGGCATGTGCATGAAGTACTGTTAAATCGCTAAGTCAAGCTTGTCATGAAAAAAAACTATGGTTCCACCCCCAACCCACTTCACCAAATTAATACCATGAGGTAAAAAGCTATACTTATTGTCTTTTTGTATTTTACTCCTTCTGAATTTCTAAGGGTGCTCAACTAAGCGTGTATTGAATTAAATAGTTTGAGCATTTTTCTTAAGGTGGGAAATAAGGATTATTCTAACACACCTCGCCTATAGAGCCAATGGTAACAATCTGTGATATATCGGACAATAATTCACTGCTAAAGTGTGTGATAGCTGACGTCACTAGAAAATGACGTCATTCATGGCGTTAGACGGTGTTACGTCGTTTATACGCTTGAAAGACGTTACAATCACATGTAAACGTAAGCGACGTAGTCTAAGTATTGGTGGGAGTTCTTCGGTGCAATGGCGGAAAGTTGGAAGAAGCTGAATACTTCGAATGTGTTTTCATCGTTTATTGTGTGTTAGAATCGAAATAGATTAGCTCCTGTGCGTGAATTGTTGAGTAATAATTCACTGTTTGTCGGTCAGTTGTACAAAGATAAATCACTCACGCTGCGCGCTCGTGATTTGATCTTCTTTACAACTGACCTCCAAACAGTGAATTATTACTCAACAATTCACTGCTGGAGCTGATCTATTTCTTAAATAATAATTATAATAGATTGGTGGACTCCTTCAGTATGTTGAAGATAAGGAGCTAGATATGATAGGATGCAGCTTAATCACATACGTGATTTAGCGCTTCTGCCTGCCTGCCCGTCCCTCCTATAGTCATTTATGACATTTGATGCATTTTGATTTTTTATTATCACTACCATGAACAGTCAATATCATATAAAGTTCACTCAAATCGACTCTGCATGCTGGGTAATTTTGCATGCCTATTCATTGTATTCAGTTTCTTTTATCTTTCCTTTTATTTGAATTAACTCATTAAAAAAGATCCTTGGGGAATACCACGACAGTGCTAAACAGTTTGGATATGAATGAAGCCTAATATTTTGTCGGGCCTGATCTTGTTCCAAATTGTTTGCAAATGTGGCTGATCAATAGATGACAACAGTCGACACTAGTGGTAAAATAGTTACGAGTATAATGACACTTGAATTAATAGAATCGCCTGAGACTAAATTCACTATTGGTGTATTTACAGGAGCGGATCCAGGATTTCTGAAAAGAGTGTTCATATGTATAAAGGCACAGGGTGCGCTTTTCAGATTTTATCTCATTTTTCTTAAATATCCCATGAAAATGAAATAATTTGGTCTCACTGAGAGCAAATTATTTCATTTCCACAGGATATTTAAAAAAAATGGGGGGGGGGGGTGGTTGAGCGAACCCCCTCTGGATCCTCCACTGATTTAACTTAACATCAGCAATTTCCCAGTATGCGTCATGGTTTTAGTTTAATGATGTTGCCAATTGAATAATGTAACACCAGTCAAGGCTACAAAAGGAAAACTGTCGGTGTAGAAGTTGCTTCATTACAGCGTCCTGTGTGACTACGTTGGCGGAAGCTTTTTGCATACTCAGGGGCGTACTTACGAAAATACGCATGTGCATACAACTTGGCGATGCAAGTATAAGGTTTTAGCTATTAAATTTGATTTTTTGGAAGTTTATTGTGTTTATGCTGCGTGTCTTCACAGCTCATTTTAGCCCTGTGAAATGCTCTAAAACCATTTTCCGCAAAAGGGCCAAACACCTGGCTTCATATAGAGGGACTATTCAGAGTGGGAACTCTATAAAATGCCCCAGGACAGCGCCTGATACTTATATCTCAAGCATCAGCTTTCTGCTGCAAGTGAGCTCTCTCCCAATAAGTACAATATACCAGTCGGTTTTAACCACGCACCCAATCCCCTGACATGGTGGGGGTTAAGCCGGGCAAATGTACCATGTTTTAACTTTTTGCATTGTCCCCTTAGTGTGGGAAAATGTGCAGCATTTGATATACGATGGCAAATATGGCAGTATAAAGTAAAACATGACAGACGGTGGAGAAAACTACCATGGTTTTAACAAAAGTCAAAGTCCTGTTCTCCGGTTAGAAATGAGTAGTGCCAACAGCCGATAAGAATAGCTATGCCTTATGCCAATAGTTCTTTTACTAAAAGGTGCTCTCATTGGTTCATTTCAGACAGTGCAAATGAATCCTTATCTAAACATTGTGGTCACACTGGCATGCCAGATCCATAAATTTACTGCTACAAAACATCTGAATGTAATACACCTTTCTGAGAAACAAGCTACACCTTTGTCATGCAGAATATTTTCTTTTACAATGATCCGCCCCAATTTTCATCCTGTTAAACTGCAGCGAACGAGCTTAAAGCAATGATTCTTTTTTCAAAAGTAAGCATTTAACAATATTATAATAAACGTATCAAACAGTTTGGTTCCAGATGAGGACCACTGTACTTTCAGTCCTGATCTGACTCCAAACTGTCTGTGCAGCGGACGACACAATTTGCCACTAGCAGTCTTATTTAATACTCAATACTTCCTGACATGGACAGTGAAGCCTCTGATCTGACTATGTGGATGTGCAGTCTGATCTGAGTCTTTACTTGGTTAGCATGTGAAGTGGTACATTTTGCTGTGATGATTATCTTTTTGATTGCTATCAGGTTCTCTGCAGTGGAATGTTAGAGGAAATAAAACACCCAACTGCTGACACTAATGATCCTTGAGAGTTTAGGACTAAACCGTTATTTCTCTGTAGAAATCCAATGAGTTACACTTTTGCCAAAACCACTGCTGGTGAGAGGTTATATGGAAACTATACGCTCTGTCCTTATCCGCTACTTGGTAGTGCATAAATTCATGTCCTCTTAAGGGTCAAGGGGGAACTCAAATTGGCTAGTAGTTCGGTACATGAATGATCAAAACAAGATACAGACGTTCATGCTTGAATTTCATGTCCGCTCCATATCTCATTTGCATTCGAATAATTTTAAGTTACTGTGTTCCAGTTATATTGGCTAGCACAAGTTGCGAATGAATTATGCGTTTCCTCTGTCCATTAACCTGAGCTTGATGAAATATTGAAGCCAAAAAATAATCATATTGGACGCAGAGACATCTGATTTACCTACTCGCAAGTTACAACAAGTGAATGCATACATGTATGGAACAAGAAATAACTTCAAAAAAGATATTCGGCTGCATTTCAATTGTGAAATATATTTTTCGGTACATGTTTTTTACACTTGCAAACTGATGAAATGCCATCATGCGGCATTTCATCAGGGTATGCACTGTTTGTTAAGGTAAAAAAAGATCTCAGGGCAAAAAATATAATATTTAGTAGCAGACGAAAAAGATAGATTCCAGTTACTGCTGACATCGCCCCTCTTAAATATAGTCCAAAGTAAGTCTCCGTTGACGGACAAATCGTAATGTAAGGTGCAACTGAAAAATGTCTATTATTGGGTTATATGGGGGAAATTGGAGAAAAACAGCATCTTTCTGTATGCATAGTTTGTAACTATGGTTACTGTTGGTAAATCTGAGTTGCTTCCCTGTGAATAGTGTCTTGCATGCAAATAAGGTCATTTATATTGGGTTATATTTTGGAAATGGGAAAAAATATCAGCATTTTTCTGTATTCTTAGTTTGTAACTGTTGGTAAACCTGAGTTGCTTCCCTTTATATATTAGACAAATTGTATTTATATTGGGTTGTAATGAAATGAGGAAATTGGGAAAAACTCGCATTTTTCTGAAAGCTTAGTTGTCGTAACTTGCAGTTTAGACATTTGGCAATATTAGATTGATTTGTTGAACCCTTTATATACTAATGAGTTCTTCAATTAGATTTTATTCAATATAATTGGGATGCTCCATTGTACATATCAAGGGGCCACAGGTAACAAATTCCAAATTATTGTCTTTTTCTGTCACTGAGGCTAGCTTTAACCTTACAAAATAAGTGTAGACCCTAATGAAACACCACATTCTGGGGCATTTCATTTGGGTCTTCACTGTTCGCCAACTCATCCATTTACAGGTTTCTGGTTTAAAAAAGGATAATTGCAGAGCGCAGTGGCTCAGTTGGAAGAGCATTAGACTGGGTGGGGAGCAAAGGGTTGTTAGTTTAAGACTCACCGGAGTCACAGTGTCGTGTCCTTGAGCAAGACACTTTATCAGCTGCTAAGTATTGGTTCAACCCAGGAAAGAGAGCTAATCATTCCAACATAACTTAATAATTGTTGTCTGGGACATAAAGCATCAAAGCAAACAAAGGGTTATATGTTGTGTATGGGAATGGTGGACGGCTTGATTTATCTCCCTTGTAGTGCATTATGACATTTTATCTATTTATCAGCCCTTATTTAAATGATAATCCTTTTAATTTTATTTATTTCTATACATGTATTTCATTTTTAACCCTTAAAGCGCCAGTCGCAACAAAAGTTGTCTGCTTTTCTTGTCTGCTGAAATATTTAAGAAATCTCTATGACGAACAGTGTGGACCCAGATCAGACTGCTCCTGTTTGCTTCTATACTTAATTTGCCAGTAATGTTAGGCAATTATTTGCAGCAGAGGACTGCAGCGGACGACATTTTCAGATGCATTTTTTTCTTGGCACTTTGAGGGTTAATGCTCCCAACTTTCAAAAGTTGAGGCACATGTTGCTTTCAGCTTTTTCAGTCTGTTACGTAAACTTTGTCAGCAGTATATCTCAGAAGCAAGAAAGGCCCGTAATTTGGTAAACTGATAACGCATGATGAATGGTATATACCTGACTACTGTTGTGCCAGCCAAGAGTGACAGTGTGTGATATTTTGTTTAAAGTTGTTAAGGAAAACATTAACTTGTACACTCCACTTGAGCTAACGTGAATCAATAGATCACTTGTGTATTAATCCTATCCATAGGATAGGATTAATCCACAAGTGATCTATCGATTATAAGTCCCTGATAACTTTGTAAACAAAACATGACGTCACTGTCACTCTTGGCTGGCAGGACAGTACCTTTTGAAGGATTATGAAAAATATTACTAGAGTTATGGCCCTTGTCTTTTAAAAAGAGTACCAATATTATGAACAGATATGTGGTTATGGACAAAGTGTTTCACAACCATGATTTCTATTTTTTGGGGGGTTCTGACATTTGATTTTCTTTCATGGATATTATTTTGAATGATTTATCTCCCCAGTTGTATGAGTTTCTAACTAAATTTGATGAACCAGCTGATCTGGATCTACACTGTTTTTAATAATTTGGTTAAACCTTTTTAAATGTTTCCTTGCTAGTAAAAATTCAATTTTCCATCTATTACTTTGTGGTAACTTTTGTTGTCTGCTATAATAACCTTTGCAAACAATATTCATTTATATTCCATAGGGAATAGTTTGGACCCAGATCAGTATCCAAATTGTTTGCCACACTGATAGTCAGAGATCCTGAAAGAATTTGTTTTAAAAGTATTTGAAAAAAGTCAGTAGATGACAACAAAAGCATGAAAATCTACTCAGAAAAGTTGTGTCTATAAGAAACTGATCCAGTCAAATATAGAAACTTAATATTTTGTTGATTAGGCCAAATAAAAAATACCTGTGTTCCTTACCTAAATTTACTGGTGAAACCTAGATTGTTTTCAGGTTTTCAATATTTAATATTATTATATGCATTTTGAAAGGGGGAAATGCCTTTCAAAATGCATAAAAAATTTTTTCCAGAATAAAGAATAATTAAAAAAAAAATATTAGTGCCTACTCTATGTAAAATTTTCAGACACATGCACTAATTTGGCCTTATAGAAAATATAACTCTTTCGTGATTTTTTGTTGTCTGCTGAATTTTTACAAAATTAACGTTTCAAAAAAATTATTTCAGGAACACTATCAGAGTGTCAAACAGTTTGGATTTAGATCAGAACTGACGTTCTTTCGGTCTTAATCTGGGTACAAACTCTTTGAAAAGGTTATCAGCAGACAAGTCACCACTATTTTACCCTGTTTAACCCTCTGATAGTGTTCCTGAGAGATTTTTTCTAAAAAGTAAATTTTGATTCTTTTTTTGAAAAAGTAAATTTTGAAAAAAAAAGTGAGCACATGAACAAGTACCCAGCATGCAAAGAGTTTTACCCAATGTGCAAAGAGTTAATGGTGTATAGAATTTTGAATGTTACACACACAGTGGGTTTATCAGGTAGAATACAGTCGGAAATATCCATATTCAAAATTTTTATTTGGAGAGGTATATTGTTGTGTATACCGTTGGAAATTAAGTTTTACAGTGATGCTGGATATACGGACAGAAATTTAGTTTTACTGTGACGCGGGAGCGGAGCTGTAAAATGTGATTTCCGTACGTATATATGACATTCTAATGCACTTGCAACTGCAACATGACGTCTGATTGGATAACATCATAATTTGTGACAGTATATCCTGCCATTTACTGTCGTAAACTCGACATCATTACATAACATCGCTTTTTATTGGTTGATAAGTGAATATATGCAGCTGGCGAGCATTTTTATGCTGCTGGCAGCTGCTGGACATAGGCGCAACATAGTACATTTTCACTCCTTTTTGAAGGAAAAATGTTAATATTGCATTAGAATGGGGGTAACAATATTCAAAAACTTTTATTAGGGGAGTTATCCGGATTCTAATGCGGTTCTTCAGTTTTGTTTCGAATTGGAGGGATGTAAGCTGCATTAAGCCACATGGCATCCAACAAAATGAGACATAGTTAATGGTGTCAAAGTATATCCTACAGTTGTTGCAAATTTTTGATGTTATCCAATCATCCAATCAGACATCGCGTTACAAAATTAAGTGCATTAGAATATGCATTGAATGACTGTTAGTACATATTATATCAATCATTGTTCTATTTATAGGTTTTGGCTCACCAGCGCCACCTAGAACAGTTATGGGAAGCCAAGAAAGTCAAACTCCACCAAAGGCTAGGCCTGAGGCTCTTTCAGCAAGATGTTAAGCAGGTGGGTAACTTAGATTTTATGTAATGTGTAATTTGATTGACAAGATAGATCAGGGTGATATGAAAGCTCATGTATTTGCTTTAAAGGCTAAATATGAAACATAAAACATTCTTTCCAACAAAGCTTGATCGGTTTAAAATAAACTTTATTTCATGGTTGCCAAATTAAGAGTTTTGCCTTCAAAATTATGATCATTATTGAAAAAATTCATTCATTCATTCGTTTATTCATTCATTCATTCATTCATTTATTCATTCATTCATTTAAGAGCAAGTATGTTTCAAATTATGAACATGGTGTTACAGGTTCAAATGAGGTTGCTTTTTTACCCAAGAATGAATGTGATTGCGGAGGTGGTCGTCTTGATCCAAACTCATTAAGACCCATTTAAGCGATTGTAGCTGTCCAGTACATTTAGCGTTATGCCTGCTGTACTGGAGAAGCGCATGCTAAATCAAATGTTTGGGGTTTCTCATTTTTGACAACTAGATGGCAAGTCCTGACCAGACTGACCTGGTGAATGTTTTTGTTTGATTTGATTCTTTATGTCCACTCAACAATCTTTCAGTTATGCGGGCGGTTCTTCCTGGGTTGAACCAGTACTAAGCTAGGATAAATGTGTCTTGCTCAAGGACCACAACGCAGTGACGTCGGTGAGGCTCGAACCCGCGGCCCTTCGGTCTCGAGTCAAGCACTCTACCACTGAGCCACTGCGCTCCCCTTGGTGAATGTACATGAATGTGACTGAAAAATCTAGCCAGGTCTGCCACCACTATTGACTCCTGGGCTTTGTCCATGGCTTGAACATGACTAACCCAACCCAGGTTTCGTCTATAATAAGACTCTTTAGGGGTTTCCTGTAATGTTTTTGACTCTGTGGTTGAGAATCCAATGATGCCTGAACAGCAATCACTCATGCTTTATATAGTCGTGGGAAGCAGCTCAAAAATGGCTCTTTACGTTTATGCTTTTTTACCCAATTCAAATAGAATTCTATGATAGATAAATAGTCACAAACATTATGTTCAAGAACTTTTCCAGAACTCAGCTTTAATCAAACCTGTATAATGGTAGTTCTTGAACAAAATTTGAGGAACAATGCGAATTTTCTTCAAATGCAGTAAAACCTGCCTTAAGCGGCCACGAAGATTTCGGTTATAGTTTCGGTGTGCCACGGCCCCTTGCACAAGTGCATATAAAGGGCTCGCTCAAAAAGAAGGCCTGAAATTGTTTTTCAAGACCAATTATCGCATAATGCAGGTCAAAAGTATTGCAGAATGCTCCAAGGGGAGCATTCTGCAATTCTTTTGACCTTCACTAAGCTACCATTTGTCTTTGAGAACTTTGTTTTGTCTATTTTTGAGTGGCGGTTTAAGACAGGTTTTACTGTATTCCTGTTGTTATGCTAACAATTGTGGGTTACCAATTTTACTATGAAAATGGTCGTATTTTTTTTCTGCAGGTTATAGATTGGTTGGACAACCATGGTGACATATTTCTGAAGAAGAACACATCAATTGGCAGAAGTCTTCAAAGGTCGAGGGCACTCCAGAAAAGTCATGAACATTTTGAGTCGGTTGCTAAAGTAAGTGCAAGTACCGTATCGTAGTTCTAAATTTATAGGGGGTTATGAAACTTAATTGTTCATGCTCAACTCAATTGAGCATAAGATTTCAATTACTCATACTAGCTGAAATGCTGAAAAATATAGATTTTCTTGCATTAAAACTCTCAGATGTTGTATTTATCCTGCTTATAAAATTTATGAGAAGGATTCATTTCATGCTCAGTGGAGTTAGCATGAAGAATGTTTTATAACCACAGGACCTGGTTTTGAGGTTATTAACTTTTTTTCATGCTCAACTCAATTGAGCATGTACTTTATACAGCTCATGAATGTTAAAATGCCAACAATAATTTTTGTTGGCATTTTTACATTTATTAATCTGACAAGATGTATGTAAAAATTAATGTAAAAATATCTTTGAGTTTTAAAGCAAGAAAAGCCAGCTACCTGGAAGGGGACTCACTGATGGGGATAATGCCCCTGCACCTACATGTTAATCAAAATACAGATTTTGTTGAGGAGTACCTATTATCACTGTTCATATTGGGTCTGAGCCACGGGATAATAATAATATCCAGTTTTCCATCTATTACTGAGCATAATTCGGCCGCAATGTGGGAAAACCTGACTTTGTTCATATGAATAACCAAGGCGCAAACCAGCCTGTGCATCGGTACAGTCTGATTAGTGCCTTTGTTATTCACTCCCTGGGAAGAATGATATCTAAACTTGTACATAGAAAATTTCAATATTCTAGCTAGTCTATGTAGCTGAGCAGGCAGGTTTGAGTATGACCAGGTCTGAAATCCCGAAGGCATGTTTTTGCATGGTGAGGCCCAATTTAAGCAAATGTAAAAGTAAACATACATATCACATCAAAAATTGATATATTTATGTTATAAAAATTATACAGAATTTTGTAAGGTAGTCTCCAAAGAAGAGAAAAATGAAATGCCATATTAAAACAGCCCTTCTGTTTAACATAGGCCTAGATCAACCTGCTTATAAGTGCAGTATTGATCAGGTCTCTGCTGGCTGTCGGTGTACAAAGGTGGCGAGTGTGAGCACATTTTTTAAACAAAACTTGGATGAATTCAGCTGATTAGGATTAGAATATTTCATTCACTTAATAAATCCTCATTGATAAGGAAATTAAACAACTGGATTGACAAGTTTAATATTGTGTGCATCACAAGTATAGATTCTGATCAGCTGGCTACATCAGAAGCCAGCTGATCTGGATCTAAACTGTTTTCAAAGGAGGATATAGAACTTAAATAAAGTTATGCCCACAGGGCCCTTATTACTTATATCAAATATGGAAAGTGGTTATATTTATTGAGAGGCACATTTTTTTCAGCAGGAAAATAGTTTGAACATCTGTTTATAAATATATTTTTTCTGTATAAACAAAATGTTTAAAATCTTACATGAATGAAAGGGGAAAATCAACCTTTCATACTAAGTAATTGTGTATGTTATGTTCAGGATTAATAACAGCCCAGTTAACAATATTTTAGTGATTTTGAGTTGGCTGGGAGACACAAGGAAATAGGATAAAGAGAGACAGGATATACTAGAGAATGTCAATACTACCCCACCCCTAGCTAGAACCAACAATTTGGTCACTTAACTCTCTGTATATTGGTACACAGTGAAGATCCAGATAGAATGCCCCCCCCCCCCTTACACACACACAAACTATTGTGTTGTGGCTGTCTGTGTTCTGTGTCTCTTCCACACAGTGCTGTGGTGTGATTGTGATTTTCTGGGGATTGTCTGCTTTTTCAATAAACTTCCTTTCAGTTATATTTCTAGTTACACAATGTCTGTTTTTGCATGGTGGGACTTCTTCAGTTCTCACACTAAAAGATTCTGAATTCATGAACTGTTCACTTAGTTATTAGAACTATTATGGTTATTTGGATATTTTGTCCATTGAAGAAGGTGAGGCAATTTATTTTAGCTAGCACACCGGGCTGCATTGCACAGTCGGTAATGTGTCTGGCTTTATATATGTGTCTGACTGCAGATCCGCAAGTTTGATCCCAGCCCTGTCTCATACTTTTGTGGTGATTGATCATGAAATAATTTCTACAGTCGTTCTCATCCCTTCTGCTGATTCAAGAAGGGTTGTTGTCAGTTACAAGTGAATGCATGTTCACAAAGTACTGGTTAACCAGCACCCTAGATAAGCAGCGTATTTGAGTAAATCCGAAATTAAAATCCTCAAAAAAGCAATTAAAATGAAATGTGTGCGTACCGAAAAGCAATTCTAACGATCGGTATGCAATAACATGGGATGTCATTGCGTACCGTTTGTTCCATTTCCTTTCCATTTGGGTAGTAAACAAATGCCAGTCGGGTATTGATTTTTTTACCAGCAAGCGCTCAATATAACTCCGGTTTTATGAAAGTATTGGTGCCCAGTCCAGAATTTCGCGGAAAAACACTGTGATGAAAGTGAAACTTTTGCAAAGTGTATACGCTCGAATGTCAACAAGGGGGTGAGATTTGCTTCAGGTACAATAAAATCGGCTAGTTTGATACTTTAGAAATCAGACGATGGGAGTGAATAAATATGCAAGCACATTTCCGATGGCTTCATGCAATAAGAAAACGTGTAATTACAGAAGAAAAAAACTTGGCGTAAAAAATATGAAAATACGCAATTGTTTTTGCAAGTACCCAATTGAGGATAACCACGTTGCGTAAATACCCAATTAACCCAAAAGCTTATCTAGGGCGATGCGGTTAACTGTTAAGTCACGCTTGCCGAGGAAAAAAGTGTGGTTAGGCGAACTGACCTTCCCGACATGACCATAGCTGTTGACTGGGACGTGAATAATCTAACCAAGACAAACTATTTTAGCTAGCACTTGAGATTTTGGCACATATAGCATGGGTGAGTAGCAAAGGCTCTGCATGTATTTTCAATCAGGATGGAAAACAGTGTGGATCCTGATCAGAAGCTAGCTGATCTGGATCTACACTGTTTTTATAATAGGATAAATCTGGTTTCAGCAGGCCACTGGTTAAACCCTGATAAGTTACAAGCTTAAATTTTGACTTGAGACTGAGGGGTTGTGAGTGCGACCCTCTTGAGTCACTGGGCTGTGTCCTTGAGCAAGACACATTTATCCTTGCTTAACTGGTTTAACCCAGGGAGACCCGTCCCAACATAATTGAAAAATTGTTGACTGGGATGCAAAGAATCAAATCAAACAAAACAAAACCTAGCTGAAATTTGAATAATTTTGGAACATTGAGCGTGTACATTCAACTATTTGCCTGCTAGTGTCATCTGCTGATAATCTGGCCTAATCTAGATCGAAACTGTTTGACACTCTGACAGTGTTCATGAAATAATTTTTTGAAAAACTTAATTTTGAAAAAAAATCAGCAGACATTCAAAAAGCATGCAAAATTACTTAGCATGCAACGTTTAAAAAAAGGTTGTTATCCGAGTCGGTTTGTTAATCTGTCTATTAATAGAATGTTTGTCTATTGTTAGAGTACTTTTCTATTATTAGAATGTTTGTCTATTATTAGAATAATTGTCTATGATTAGAGTATTTGTCTTTTATTAGAATATTTGTCTATTATAAGAATATTTGCCTATTGTTAGAATGATTGTTAGTATTAGAATACATGTCTTTTATTAGAACATGAGTCTATTATTAGAATATTTGTCTATTTTTAGAATACCATAACCAATGCTGAAAAGTTACTTGCTGCAGCAGACGAGCTTGCACAGACTGGAGAGTGTGACCCAAAAGAGATCTACAACGAGGCTCAGGAACTGGAGGAACGAATGTCAAGTTTTCTTGCCGCACTGGCTCGCCGGAGATCTTCATTAGATATGACAGTGTCATTTTACTCTCATGTACACGCTGTAAGTTGGTTCTGTTTTCATTCTGAAGAGTCAACAGCCCTGTTTTAATCTAACTATTAGGGCAGTTGTTAGCGGGTTCAACTGCAGATCCATGGGGTTGCAAGTTCAATCCTGGCCTGGCCCCATACTTTCGTGGAGATTGATTATTAAATAATTTCTACGGTCAATTCTCCGTATGCTGATTCAAGAAGGGTTGTTGTCAGTTACAAGCGAAAGTTTGTGCAATCGCTTGGTCAAGCTTGCCCAGGAAAAAGTGTGGTTAGGGGAACTGACTGTTCCAAGATGACCATAGCTGTTGACTTAAACGTAAAGCTACAAAATAAAAAAGAAGACTGTTATGATGGAGTTGTCCGTCCGTAGACGCAATGAGTGGGTACTTATTGAGCGCAGCCCCCCTTACATTTTATTACAATCATTTAGATCAGGCATAAAGAAAACATTGGGACTAATCTGGCCATATTGTTTGACACTTTGATGATGTTCCTCAAAGAATCAAATGAAAAAGTTAGAAGAACTACAAAATGAACTATTGATGTGATATATCATAGATATCTAAGAGTTATATTTCCTTTACAGCTCACTTGCTGGTTAGAAGAACTACAAAATGAACTTCAGAGCTCTGAGATAGCTGATACAGTTGAAGGCGCTGAATTACTGTTGAATCAATTCAATCAACAAAGGGACACAACTATTGATGCTGCCATGAATACTGTAGGGGAGGGAGAGAACTTGCTGGAACAGCTGAGGTAAGTGTTGGTTTTGTGCTGTGCTGTTTAGACAACAAAATAAAAACAAAGTTCATCCAAAAATGTCTAATCTTAGGTCCAAACATTTGATCTGAGTTAGGAATGTTTGAACCTAAGTCAGGGTCATGTTGAGTGAATTCAGACATAACATTTGCAACAGTCTCACAAGAACCGTCACTGCGTGCATACACAGTATAGAAGTAGATGAAGGGCCATATATTAGACATTTCAAATCAGCAATGGTAACTTGGGTGAGAGTTTTCAGGATTATTCCTGAACTCAGGATTTTGAGGCTGATTTTGAATTCAGCTGATATTTAAGCAGAGAAGCTATCATTTTCTGATCATAGTAGCTTCTCTGGTTTATGTTTTGATTATCTAATATTAAAGTTTTCAGGATTGTTACTGAATTCAGGATTTTGAGGCTGACTTACCTTAGGAAGTCAGCCTCAAAATCCTGAATTCAGCTGATTTTAATAGCTTTTCTGAGTTATGTTTTGATAATCTAATATGAAAGTTTTCAGGATTATTCAGGATTTTGAGGCTGACTTTCTGTAGAAAGTCCTTCACAAAATCCTGAATTCAGGAGAATTAAGAAAGTCAGCCTCAAAATCCTGAATTCAGCTGATAACAATAGCTTCTCCGTTTTATGTTCTAATTATCTAATCAAGCTAAATCTTTCATATTTAAAATGCTTACTTAAGTTTTTAGAGATGAATTTCTTAAGTTCAGGATTTTTTGGAAACTTTGAACTTTCATCCTTGTCAGGTAAGCATGTCATCGGTGCTTGAGCCATTGCAGTTCTAATGTATATATTCTTATAATAATTTTTCATGTCTACTAGCTTGTTGAAGGAATTATGATTTATTTTTATGAAACTCGTATGAGGACTTTTTACCCATTATTTCAAAATATCTATAGTAAAAGACTCAACTCTGGATGGATCTCTGGATGGATCTTTGCATATTACCATGTCTTAATAAGAGAACAGAACAGAGGATTATTTCATACCACCAACAGTGCTCTACGATAAAGTTTTACAGCGGGTGATTATTGTCCTATGTCTTGGAATATTATTGGACAGTTCCGTAAAAAAATGGGACAAGTCATAGGGCCAGATAAGCAAAAAAAAAAAAAAAAAAAAATAGCGTAAAATTGTGATTATTTTCTTATCCATCAGTTTAAACATGTGTTTTGGGGGGGATGGAGCCGCTGTGGTGTAGTGGTTAAACAGCTTGCCTTGTAAACCAGGGGTCACAGGTTCGATTCCCTGCTTCATCAGTATGTCGGATGAGACTTTAAGCCGTGGCCCCGTCTCCATGTGACCTTAGCTATTGGTGGGACGTTAAACACAAAATACAACAAAAATATGTTTTGGGTGCTCAAAGGAACCGTCTCATCGAGATGGTTCTTTTGAGTACCCACAACATATGTTTTGGTTGAGATATAAGAAAACTAATTTTAAGTGACATACTCTTATCTGGGGGCCTGACAAGTGATGAAAGCAGTAAGAAACAAGCACCGATTTCTTGGGAGAGTGTCCCACTGAAGACAAATGTAGAGGAACATTTTGAAATTTGATGTGATGATTGGCTCAAAATCACAGCCTCAGGAGTATCATTCAAACACTGTTTCAAGGAAGGAAAAGATCTGTGAATAAATATTCATACCCTGTTTCAAGGGAGAAAAGGATTTGTGAATGAAGAAAACTGTTGTGTATGGACAATCTCTGAATTTTTTTCCAGAATATGTTTAATTAAGAATGAATAGGTCAGTTTATTGAGCTCACAAATATGGATTTACCTTAGAAAGACACTGCCATGTGCTTTAATGTATTCAGAACATTATATATTGATGGTGCTTAAGGATGGAACACATAAAGCAAAAAAAAGTGTAAAGAAAATATTTGTAGGATTTTTTCTCCTGCAAAGGATTTTTTCAACACTTTCACTCTTACTTTCTCAAGCTGACTCCCTTTTCCCAGCATTCATGACAAATGTGTTTTGGTAGTCTATAATGGACAGGGTATGAAGCCATTTCCTGATCAGGGATGCATGATGAAAGTTTCTTGAGTGCATTTGGATATAATTATGCAGCAGACACAATATGCAGAAGACATTTTCAGGCTAAATATATTGGCAAGAAAAGGGTTATAGAGCTTTGATTTCAGGAAGAATACTTAAATCTGTGAAGCTGTTTAACTCTTTGCATGCTGGTGAAATTCTGACATTTTCTTTATTCTTCAACTTATTTTACAGGGAGCCCAAAATTTTTTCAGGAGGATCCAAGTTTTTCCAGGGGGAGGGGGAGGGGGGATGCGTCCTAATGCTTAGTCCTATAGGAACCTATGGCACTTGTGATTTTCCAGACGGGGTGTCCTGACCCCCCCCCCCCCCCACCACCACCACCCCCCCCCCCCCCACCACCACCCCTCTGTATCGGCCCATTGAATTGTAACACCCACTCTGTCATATATATAATATGATATATATCAATTCCTCTTAAACCTAGGACTTAACTAAAATTCAGCGAAAAGAAAATTGCAGTTTAGATGAGCAATCCTTGTCAATCCTGTCTTAGTTTAAGCTTATTTACACTCTTTGTTAACTGGTTTCCTGCCTTTTATATTTGGAAGAACCATGATATATGAACTCTAACGCTGACAACTCTGTGAAAAAAATAGATTTGAATGCATAGTGAGCCCTTTTAAAAAAGGAAACAAATCAACATACATGTAAAGCTTTTTGGAGAATCATTTTCTACAAATACACGGCTGTCAGCTCCGGATGCTTTCAAATATTCTATGTCATAATGTGGGTCACATGCCTTAATATTGTGTCATTTTGACCTCATGTGCCGCCTGCTTGGGCTTCAGCTGATGTACTATATGGTAGCTTTCATTACAAACAATATGAACCCAGATCAGATTGATCAGGTTTCATAATGTTTGATTTTGTATTCAAGAGTGCATTTGAAAATATGGTGAACAGTGTTGTGCCTAGGTCAAGATTTCTGGGGGACACAGGTGTCCCTCTACCTGAATTTCAGGGGGACATTTACAAATTCTGGGGGACACACCAAATCTTTCATTTTTTTTACCCGCTGAATTGAATAGTCATCCGGAAATTTCTGTTCTTTTTTTATTTAAATTTGAGCTTGATGTCGATAGTTTTGGCTCGAGAAGGGGTGTAGATGACAGTGAAGTAGTTTCTGCCATTGCCCTTGTTTTGAATATATACTATTTCTTTATCAAAAAGGTTTTTTCTGGACTTCTGCTATGAAATTTCGGGTTTTCCGCCATTGTTGTTGTGTATTGGACTGGTTGATTTACTTCCCTTTATTGGGTTACACTAAATACGGAAATAGTAATAAACAGTGAAAAAAATAAGCAGATTTTCGAGGTGCGCCCTTAGGCCGGCGCTGGGTGCGTTTTTAAGGGACATCGGTGGTAAAATCGTGGGAATCCCGCAATGCCGGGCTCTAGGCAAAACACTGGGTGAATATATGTAGCAGACATAATAAACAGATGACATTTAGGACAACAAAAATATTGACAGGATAAGAACTAAAACTCTTGTGTTGGGCTATAGAGTAAACTATTTTGTTGTTTTATTGTTTGTTTTGCCTGTTGATCATGATAGCTCAGTTGGTAGAGTGTCGGCTTTCGGAGAGGGATGTCACGGGTAATATATTTAGCGATCAAGTCCTGAGGTTATAAAACGTTTTATATCCTCAACTCAGCTGAGCACGAAATTTATCCTGTTCATAAATGTTAAAATGCCAACAATTGTTGGCATTTTAATATTTATTTGCAAGATAAATACAACATCTGAGAGACTTAAAGCAAAAAATTTGTTTTTATGAGCAGTTTTAAATTTCATGCTTAGTTGAGTCGAGCATGAAACAGTTTTATAACCTCAGGGCCTGGCTTTGTTTTTCATGGAGGAGCAAAGCTCTTTCTTTGTTCAAAAGGTACAAATTTGGAGCTGGCAAATGTTCTTTCTGAAAAAAAAATGATTTTTGAGCATTCTAACATATTCATATCACATAAAACCAAAACTACATTAATATCTTAGGAAATGTTACGATTCTGTTTTGTTTGTTTGATTGATTTGATTCTTTATATCCCATCAACAATTTTTCAGTTATATAGGGATCCGTCTTCCTGGGTTGAGCCAGTACTAAGCTAGGATTAATGTGTCTTGCTCAAGGACGCAGTGATGCCGGTGAGGCATGAACCTGTGGCCCCTCGGTCTCGAGTCAAGCAATCTACCACTTGGCCACTGTGCTCCCATGATTCTGTTTTAAAGAGATAATAAAAATATGAGTTAAAGCTAATGTAATATAGCTTCTTAACTTGTTTCTTGCTAGCGGAGACCTTCTGTCATCTGCTGATAACCCTTGCATACAAGTCACATCAGTCCCGATCTGGATCTAAACCGTTCAACACTCTGATAGCATTCCTGAAAGAATTTTTTGAAAAAAAAAAGTAAATTTTGAAAAAAGTCAGCAGAGACAAGCCGGGCCGCGTAGTGGAGTCGGTTACGTGTCTGGCTACAGATGCGTGTTTGACTGCAGATCCAGGGGTCGCGAGTTCGATCCCGGTCCGGTCCCATACTTTCGTGGAGATTGATCATGAAATAATTTCTACGGTCATTCTCCTCCCTTCCGCTGATTCATTCAAGAAGGGTTGTTGTCAGTTTCAAGCAAAAGTATGTGCACGAATTACTGGTTAACCGCTTATTCAAGCCTGCCCAGGAAAGTGTGGTTAGGTGAACTGACCGTCCCGCCATGACTATAGCTGTTGACTTGGGACGTAAAGCAACAAAACAAACAAATCAGCAGATGACAACAAAAGCATGAAAAGTTACTTAGCATGTAAATAATTGGCTGAGCTAGATTTATTTGTACAAAGAGACTGTACTCATGTAGTCGTAGCAAACTTGATACAAGGTAGACTGCTCTTTTTCTCTGCCGCTTATACTTTGATAATGTTATTGCATGTTGTTTACATCTGACACAAAGAAAGAAATAGATGTTTGATAAAGTTAACATGATCATTAATTAAGAAATATTTGAGCAATGTTAACAACCCCCTACCCTATTCAAGCATCTCCAGCTTGGGTAAGGTATTTCAACAGAGACATTACACATGTTATGACTTAATCTCTAAATGGATAATTTGGCAAACAGTGAAGACCCAGATGAAAGGAGGAATATGCTGCAATTTATTAGTGTCTACACTGTTTCACTAAGATAGAAAAAAGAATTCATTGTGTAAAATATATCATAATTTGAGCCGCGACATGAGATTTCCAACAATGTGGTATGTGCCACCAGCAAAGGCTCAGACCAGCCTGAGCATACGCGCAGTCTCATCAGAGCCTTTGCTAGCGGCTTGAATACTCTATGAATATTTAGTTACAACTGATCATCATTTGGAGTTTCTAAGCTTACAAGGAGGCTGTACAGGCTCTTCTGAGTCTATTCCTGTCAACATACCACATAGTTTGAGATCATATGTCACGGCTCATTTGAAGATTCACACCTGTGATCTCAAAATATATAAGGAACATTCTCATTCTTTCAGTTTCTGAATGAGAGAATTCATGCATAGGTTTTTTGAGCATAAAATTATAAATATTTTCTTACCCATGACTCCTATCATATGTGTTGGGTGCTCAAAAGAACCGTCTCATTGAGACGGTTCTTTTGAGTACTCACAACATATGTTTTGGTTAAGAAAAAAGAAATATGCTCAAATACCCACTCTGATCTAATTATAATGACCTGAGAGAATTTATCCGTATAAAAAGGGTTACAAGCAAACAGCAGGAATATGGTCAAAAAGTCACACTGATAAAAACAGCCATTTTCCAATTTCCGTTTACTGGGCATAAAGCCATAATGCTATATGATATTTATAGTAGTGGATGGCCTCGGAAGGCCAGTGGAATATATCTGTATTGAATATCAATAATTGAATGCTAGAGTTGAGACTGTATTTTTTTCTCTGAGTCACTGCTAGCCTGAGCTGTGTCTCTAATTGGTTTGCATGCTAAAATTTGCCTTTCTGCTGATTTTTAAACCCAATTCAGGTACAATAAAACCTGTGTAAAACGGCCACTCAAAAATAGACAAAACAAAGATCTTAATGACAAATGGTAGTTTAATGAAGGTCAAAAGTATTGCAGAATGCTCCCCTTGCTGACCTGCAAGGGGAGCATTCTGCAATACTTTTGACCTGCATTAAGCAACAATTGGTCTTGAAAACCATTTTTCCATCTTTTTTAGAGTAGCCGTTTTACACAGGTTTTACTGTATTTAAGATCAAAGGCATTACCCCCTTCCCTCCATGTCTGTTTTCTAGGAGAATTGATCAAGATATTTGCGTTTATTTCTGAAAATTACTGAATTTCAATTAATGTCAATCAGCTCTGATTGACCATCTAATTTAGACCTGATTAATGTGAGTCACCATACTGATTGACAGTAAGCATTTTAATGCAAATTGGTTTGAGATATTTAGAGTTTTATCAAGATTGGGGAAAGTTTTTAGCAGATACAATGAACTTCCAGTGACTACGTAAAATATCAACAGGGAAGCGCAGTGGCTCAGTGGTAGAGTGCTTGACTGGAGGTTGAGGGGTTACGGGTTTGAGCCTCACCAACGGTACTGCATTGTGTCCTTGAGCAAGACACATTAATCCCTGCTAAGTACAGGTTCAACCCGGGAAGACACATCCCAACATAGCTGAAAATTTGTTGACTTGGATGTATAAAATCAAATAAAATAAACAAACAAAACAGTAAATTGATGTGAACCGCTTTCAATGACAAAACACAATGAACACTACCAGTGATGGCATACAACCAGAACACTATATGCATTGTGAACTTTTCCCAACATGAACACCACATTTCTAGGTGCTGCACACTTCCAGTTATTACACACAATTAACATTAACACCCCACACCTAGTAGATAATAACTTAGTGAACATGAACACTTAGTGACTTCACAGAGGGTGAACACTCCCCAGTGATTGCACAGAACATGAACACTTCACACTTCTAGTGGCTAAGCACATGGTGAACACTCCCCAGTGATAACACAGAACATGAACATGAATGCTTCTAGTGGCTAAACACATGGTGAACACTTCCTAGTGATTACACAGAACATGGACCCTTCATATTTCTAGTGGCTAAGCACATGGTGAGCACTTCCTAGTGATTATTCAGAACATGAACACTTTACACTTCTTGTGGCTAAGCACATGGTGAACAATTATCAGTGATTACAGTGAATGTGACTAAGCACATGGTGAACAATTATCAGAGATTACAGAGAATGTGACTAAGCACATGGTGAACAATTTTCAGTGATTACAGAGAATGTGACTAAGCACATGGTGAACAATTATCAGTGATTACAGAGAATGTGACTAAGCACATGGTGAACACTTTCCCAGTGATTGCAGAGAACATAAACACTTCACATTACTAGTGGCTAAGCGCATGGTGAACACTTTCCCAGTGATTGCAGAGAACATAAACACTTCACATTTTTAGTGGCTAAGTACATGGGGAACACTTTCCCAGTGATTTCACAGAACATGAACCCTTCACATTTCTAGTGGCTAAGCACATCGTGAACACATACTAGTGATATCACAGAACATGAGCAGATCTCATTATTGGTGGCTACGTAAGCACATGGTGAACACTCCCCAGTGATTACACAGAACATGAACACTTCACGTTTCTAGTGGGTAAGCACATGGTGAATACTTTCCCAGTGATAACACAGAACATGAACATGAATGCATTACAAGTGGCTAAGCACATGTTGAACACTCCCCATTGATTACACAGAACATGGACCCTTCATATTTCTAGTGGCTTAGCACATGGTGAGCACTTCCCAGTGATTACACAGAACATGAACACTTCACATTACTAGTGGCTAAGCACAAGGTGAACACTTTCCAGTGATTTCACAGAACATGAACACTTCACATTACTAGTGGCTAAGCACATGGTGAGCACTTCCCAGTGATTACACAGAACATGAACACTTCATATTTCTAGTGGCTAAGCACATGGTGAATACTTTCCCAGTGATTCCACAGAACATGAACACTTCACATTACTAGTGGCTAAGCACATGTTGAACACTCCCCAGTGATTACACAGAACATGAACCCTTCATATTTCTAGTGGCTAAGCACATGGTGAACACTTCCCAGTGATTACACAGAACATGAACCCTTCATATTTCTAGTGGCTAAGCACATGGTGAATACTTCCCAGTGATTACACAGAACATGAGCATGAATGCTTCTAGTGGCTAAGCACATGGTGAATACTTCCCAGTGATTACACAGAACATGAACATTAATGCTTCTAGTGGCTAAGCACATGGTGAACACTTCCCAGTGATTTCACAGAACATGAACACTTCACATTACTAGTGGCTAAGCACATGGTGAACACTTTCCAGTGATTACACAGATTATGATCACTTCACACTTATAGTGGGTACACACACGGTGAACACTTCCAATTGTTTACACAACATGAACACAGAAGACTTACAGTTGTTTTTAAAGCAACATACACTCTTCAATCTTATGGCTAATAATGCACACAGTGAACACTTCCCCATGATTACACATGGCATGAACACTTCAATGCTTCAAGTTAATACACACATGGTTTACACTCCCAGTTTTTACTAAAATATGAACTCTTTAAATGGCTACGCACATGGTGAACACTTCTATTTTTTACACAACATATAAAACACTTCACTCTTCTAATGCATATAATGTGAACACTTTGAGCACCAGATCTGGATACAGTGTGCTTAGTAGGGTAAATATGGCAAGTGGTTCCTGGACATCATTTTGATACAGATATAATAAATCCACACCTATATAACAACAAAGCAAGAATGCTGTTACCCTTCTTCTCTGGAGCTCAGCTCATCACAACAGTGGGGAGCAAGAGCCATGATTCAATACATTGGAGAAAATCGGAATTTCCATTTTTCAGCTCGACACAGAAAGCAAGCAGTGACACATCTAAACCAACATGAGGCGAATTCCCAACAAAACAAACTCGATCAGCATGCACATCCACACAGTCTTGTAGATTTCAATTCTGTTTCGCCTCCGATAATGCACTCAATGTAGATTTGCATGTAAACAGTGAAGTCTCTGATCAGTCTGCGCATATGCGCAGACTGATCAGAGTCTACACTTATTGCATAAGCCAATACTTCCTATTGGTTTATGTTGTATACAGGCTCAAAAAATCTATGATGTATTTTGAGTATGTTATGTTGGGAATAGATAGTAGTAGTTTTAGTTGGAATTTCTGTGTGATTGTGTTCATTACGCTCATTAGTATTACCCATGCAGCAGACGACATTCCAGAATGTTTTCACATGTTTCATTTCTCAGTAATATTTTAAAGTGTTTGACATGCATGCAAGTTGTATATGAGACAGTTTGCTTGGAATGTCAATCTCTTAAAGTTCTCAGAAATTAGAACGCAAAAACATGTACATGTATTGACAATTTGCCGTCTGCTGCAAGTGCTTCAAGAGTTCAACAAGTGGGAAATTTTCATCAGTGTTTCTTGGAATAACTTATAATTTTGTTTGTTTCCTCTTTTCTTTACTACTGATATTTCTGTATTTAGTGGCCCTCTATGCAAGGGAGGCAATTATTGACAATTAAGAAGGGAGATAAATAAGGGAAAGCTATGGAAGGGAGGTAACCTCTGAAAAATTGCAGCTGAAGCAAGTTTTGCTGTTGTTAATTCAGTTTAATCAGAAGTAGCTCTTTCCGTTTTAAGTGGAAAATTAAAAATAGACAACAAATAAAAAATGCTTCAAAACATACATTTTTCAAACTTTCTTTTGACCCGATTATTATTCAAGAGGGGCAAAGCAAGCAATTTAGACCTTGATCAGATTGCTCTTAGGGGCTGCTGATTAGGTTCTACACTGTATTCCCTCATTATAGTGATATTGTCACATTAAGTGATGATTTAAGTGTAGTACAAAATGTAAACATTCCATTCAAAATGTGTCTTTTCAATGTTGATGCTTTTGCTATAGAATTATTTTTTCGTATTGGAATACATGGAGGTGTTAATGAATCGGTGAATTCTTAAAAAGATTATATACCAGATTTCAGATGTGTGTTTCGATCAATGTCAATTCTTTCCTTGCTTTAAAAAAAGTGACATGTTTTGTCGTCTGCTGATACAAGACCTTTGCAAACAGTTTGAACCCAGATCAGGCCTGACAAAATATCGGGCCTGATCTAGAATCAAACTGCTTGACACTCTTCTCTGATGGTATACCTGAAAGAATTTACAAAAAAAATGTTAATTTTGAAAAATTCAGCAGACGAAAAAAAAATCATGAAAAATTTTCAAAATCTGAAGAGTTAGTATAGATCCACTATGGAATGTTATAATAATGATCAAACCACTGTGATTATGAAACTGTGTTTTAGGTATCTGCGCATAAACTGGCAGTTGTTAGTCGGAAAACAGTTGTACATCATGGTTGCGTATTCTTTTCAAGGTGCACATACAGTATTATATTTCACTGATGTGATGGTGATCTACTTTAGTTATCTTCTCTGGATACCAGCTTGCTTCTAAAAACAAAAGGCTTATTAGAGATTTTTTCCATTGAGCCGGAATCCAGATTCCCATAGGGCGTAATGGGCGCGTGTTCGCGCCTGTTCTATTAGCAAGTGGCAGAAATAAAATCTTGCCACCAATCGGGTGTTAACTCCCCAGCAGCAGTGTCTTTTACTGTTCTTTCTCAAACTCCCCATTGATCGAGCTACTCCCAAAAACATTTTTGCCACTTTTCACCAATTTTGCAGCTTTTCACCTTCGCATCAGCGATGTTGATATACGTTGGATACCGACTTGCTTCTATAAATGAAAAGGCAATTAGAGGCAGTTAGAATTGAGATTAAGCATGGAGCATTCGGGTATTCTGGGCTAAGTGTGACAAAATTACTAGATGTAGATGGGTCAGTTTCAATTTGCCCTCTGACTCTGATTGAGGAAGACAGTTGTATGACTGATACATACAGTCTGCTTGGGAGGGGGGTTAACTCTACCACTTATATTTAGTGTGTTCATGCATGAGCAGAGTCTTACTGGAAATGCATATTTCCTGTGTTTTATTTGCTTCCAATACAAATCGTTATACTATAAAACAAAAATTACTTTAAAAGTTCTTCTTAAGTAACTATGATGTTCAAGCTTTTTTAAAAGCTAACCTTATATAGTTAGAAATGATGTCTCTAGCTTTGAGTTCTATGCTTTGAGTTCTGTATGTGTTCAAACACAGTGTGTGTTTTAGTAATTAAGAAATGAGTTAATTAGCTCTTGTTGTACAATGTTATTTTCCAATTAGGCTATTAGCTTCAGACAGGTTCAGCCAAATAACTATGGTGGCCATTTCTCAAGGCATTTCATCCTCCCAACCACCCAACTATCAACCTGGTTATCCTATCTAGCCGTATGAGAATGGAAGTATCTAAACCTTGGGTTGTCTGAATTTCAGGGACCCTAGGGTGCGATGGCTGAGTTAACTTAGGTAAATTTTCTTACTCTAAAGTTAATTAAACAAACTCCAGGCCTTTTTCTCAATCAATAAAAAATATGTTAACCCATATCAGATTGAGAACCTTGCATCTTTATTTGAGCCGTGACATGTTATTTCCAACAATGTGGCATTTTGACAAGCGGTGACTAAGATGAGCCTGTGCAGCCTCCTTTTAGGCTTAGAAACTCCAAGCGATGTTCAGTCAGTAGCTTAACACTCAGAGAATATTCAAGCGACTAGCAAAGGCTCTGATCAGATTACGCGTATGTGCAGCCTGATCTGAGCCTATGCTGGTCGCACATACCACATTGTTGGAAAGCTCATGCCGTGGCTCATTTGTACTAATTTGTTGTCTAGCATCTTCCTTATACTTGGGGTAAATATTTTTTTCCAGAATGCCTTCCCATGTGCAGTGCATTGGATTAATTCTTTCTTTTTCAGTTTATCAGCTCTAAATCATTAATGCATTAGTCTGTATGATTCTTTATTACCTGAAAATATGTGCAACTGTGTCCTTGAAAATATTTGGGCAGTCTCCATTAAACACCTTACATACCAAGCAGGGCTATAGTTCTTAAGTTTAGCCTGAGTCTTCATCTACATCCATACTTAGTGTTTGTGAGCAGCAAAGGCTGAGGCTCAGACTCTGACTTGTCTAATCCATTATTATTCATTGTACCCATGGTACATATATACTCAACACAAAAAGTTAAGGAAATCTCAGAAAACCATGCAACATAAGAATACCAGAGCAAACAATTATTCAATCTTTATTTATTTGTTTAGATACATGTCATCGGTTGAGAAAAATGTTGCATTTAGTTTGCTAGCACCAATACCTTTGCTGTGGCACAGTGTCAAGTAACCCAGGGGTCAAAGTCATTTTTCGCAAAAACTGACGAAAGAGTATTCCCTCATAAACACATGAAAACATGTAAGTTTTCGAAACTTGAATTGCAATTCCTTTGAATGTCGCATGAAATTAATCTGATAGCCTTAAACATCGCATTTCGAAGATGAGAATGCCTTCATCAGTGACGAGTGTGTCCCCAGTCAGTGGCAAATTAGGACTAGCACCTGTTTCGCATTCTCTGAATACTGGTGATTAGGTGATGCGGGATCAGCATCAATATCTCCTACAGCACTGCATCGAGGGGCTGGGTTTTTTTTTTATGCCATATTATGCGTTGGACCCTCTGTCTAATAATGTCATCGACCTAGTGAATTTGTAGACATTTCCAGTCAATGCGCACAACATTGTATTGCTGAATCTAGTGAGGTGTGTTCTGACATTGTCATCCTAGGCCTGGTACTGCCACTGGTTTTCGCTCAAAAAGGCAGGACAACATACCTCAACACCTCATCCATGTACATTTGACTAATCAAGTGTCCCTCTATAACCACCAAATCTGTTGTCCTAGGTTTTAAACATCTCCATCTCCCTAGGGACCTGGCGAACATTAATGTATGAAACCCTATGTTTGCTCCGTAAATTGATTTTTTGCGAAAAATGGAGTGAAGACCAGTCAACTTTGACATGAATTTACTAAGCTGCTATGGGCGCTACAGACCCAAATAAAGCGTCATTATAAAGAAAAATGGTCACATTATACTATTGTGAAATTCAAAAGTCTTTAAATGTTTTAGATCTTTTGTCATAAACCCTCAAACACAATTTCCTTAACTTTTTTTGTTGAGTATAGATTGCAGGCCGATAGATTGATTGACAATAGAGAGGTTGCAGATGACATCATACACCTGGAGTTATCTGTCTTGCTTGAGACACTCAATGATGTTTTCAACTCTATCTTAATTTACTTTTAGCACATTTGTTTTTCTTTATCCATCGGAAAACTAAGATAAAACCTTAATTATTCTATTTTTAAGATATATTGAAGTTCCAAAAATCAGACTCTTTTTATCACTGCGTAATCACCTGATAAAAATGATTAAAATTGTGTACATAACCCTGGCTATTGTCTCCAATATGGTGGACTAAGGGAGATAATCTTACAAAATTTTGGCTTGTGCAACCTCTCTATGCAGATGCTGATCATACTGGACAGTCTACCCATTCTGATCTGAGTCTTCACTTGAAGCACAATAATTGTGACTTTGTTGGTTTAGTTATGAGGCGGCTCATTTCTGCTCGAAGGCATTTTGAGCTGTTTGTTTGAATTAGTTTCTTGGCTCCCATTGCAAACAAGTTCTTGGATTCCAAGCAAAATGGTTTAACTTTTAACCTGCCCGTGTCGTCTGCAGCAAGCGATAACCTTGACAAACAATTTTAATCCATATCAGGCCTGACAAAATGTCAGGCCTGATCTGGATCCAAACTGTTTGACGCTCAGATGGCATTCAGGAAATACTTTTTCGATAAAGTTAATTTTGAGAAAAATCAGTGGACGACAAAAAGACATGAAAATTTTTTCCAGCATGCAAAGAGTTAAGTGAAAATTCTGCTTTTGTTGTGAGAAAGAAGTTCAGAGCAAATTATTTGGTGCAAGCTTGTTGCAGGGGAATCAGCATTTTTTCAAACCACCTGTTGCAGAGACTAGTTGGAATCTTGTGAAGTACCTAGTATCAATGTTAGCTTTCTGCTCCTCACTCACACCTGTTGTCAGCATCTGAGGAGTAAGGAGCATAGTGGGTCCAAGTGAGTGCCATACTTGATGAGATGGAGGGATGGCAGAGCATATGTCCCAGACCGACTCTGACCTGTTGTGGTACATGGCATCACTGACTGTTGTTGGAAGGACAGTCTCTGAGGTTCCTTACTTGATGAGATGGAGTGTTGGCAGGGCATGTCCCAGACCGACTCTGAACTCCTCCATTGTGGTGGTTTGTTTGTTTGTTTTCTTTGATTTGATTCTTTACGTCCCATCAACAATCTTTCAGTTAAACAGGGACGAGTCTTCCTGGGTTGAACCAGTACTAAGCTAGGATAAATGTGTCTTGCTCAAGGACCACAACGCAGTGACGCCGGTGAGGCTCGAACCCTCTGTCTCGAGTCAAGCACTCTACCACTGAGCCACTGCGCTCCCTTCCATTGTGGTGCATCACTGACTGTTGTTGGAAGGACAGTCTCTGAGGTTCCTTACTTGATGAGATGGAGGGATGGCGGGGCATGTCCCAGACCGACTCTGAACTCCTCCATTGTGGTGCATCACTGACTGTTGTTGGAAGGACAGTCTCTGAGGTTCCTTACTTGATGAGATGGAGGGATGGCGGGGCATGTCCCAGACCGACTCTGAACTCCTCCATTGTGGTGCATCACTGACTGTTGTTGGAAGGACAGTCTCTGAGGTTCCTTACTTGATGAGATGGAGGGATGGCGGGGCATGTCCCAGACCGAAATTGAACTCCTCTCTTGTGGTCGCATCACTGACTGTTGTTGGAAGGACGGTCTCTCAAGTTCCACTCTTGGACAGTCCATGCAAAGAAGTTCTTTTACATGTAGATGGACAACTAATTGGCAGCGGGCTGAACTGTGGTTACACGTCCATGCTGTGTCATCTGGGTGAACTATATCAGCGTCTAAAGCTCCACCAATCCATGTTGTATCTTAAAATAATATTGTAGAGTGGGACTTCTCTTCCTTTGGTTCCCATCGGAAGTCTGAGACCATCTTGGAGACACAACTGTCCTGACATTATAGGGGACAGGGAACAGGGTGTCTGGACATTGCTAGCCACTGCATGTTCTCTGCCATGTGTTGTTAAAATTACAATGCAATGTAAACTGTCAAGATTTTGTAAGAAGTCCAACGTTTGTTGATTTACATAATTATTGTATTGTTGCTTGTACTGTCCTGCCAGCAAAGAGTGACAGTGATGTCATGTTTTGTTTACAAAGATATCCGGGACTTAGAATCGATATATCACTTGTGTATTCATCCTATCCACAGGATAGGATGAATACACAAGTGATCTATCAATTCTCGTACATCAAATGGAGTGTACAAGTTAATGTTTTACTTAACAATTGTAAACAAAATATTACATCACTGTCACTCTTGGTTGGCAAGACAGTACTGTCTGCCATATCATCATTTTTATATTGTAATTGTTGTATCCTCATGGGCTTTATAGCCTATTGGAATTTTGACTTACTAACTTACATTATGAGTAACCGAATCCTTGTACATCTTTGGACTTTCTCCAGCTTGGTGACATCTTCACTAGTTGACGGGTACCATGCAGGAGAAACATACTCCAGGGTGCAGGAGAAACATACTCCAGGGTGGGTCTCATGAGCACTGTGTATTAAATAAGGCTGTTTGTTTGACCCCCTTTGGACATTCGCTGAGGTTAAGCCTCGAGAATCTGATGGTTTTTTCTGCTTTGGCTGCCATCAGGTCAACATAAGTATGCTAGAAGAGTTTCAAGTTACTTTACATGACTACAGCTTCGAGCATGTGCCTCTGGAGATTGTTGCCATCCTTCAAGAGGATGGCAATTATAATTGACTAAGTTTGCAACCTGCATGGTAGCACCAGCTAAGTGGTATAGCATGAGATAGCCCTTTCTGTGAAAATTACATATATGTATTGTCTCATGGTGTCACAACATTAAAATGACACACCCAGCTCATCGCAATGAGATGGGTGTTGTCATTTAATAAATTCAACATTTAATTTCCTTTGAGACAGCTTTTAAATGGCTTAAATTAATTCTGTACTTTGAATCTCTGCTGAATCTGATGGCAATATTTTTTGAAAAGCTTATACTTGTATTTAAAGTGTTTGGATAAGCAATATGAACAATACGACATTAACAGGCACCTATAAACAGGTTTTCCCATGATGTTTGTTATCTGATGAAATTATAATGCGTTGTCAATACTTTTATCTTCTTAAAACACATGCACATTTGTGAAATCCAGGTATTATGGAATCAATGATTCATTGTCTCTGATTGTCTGTTACATTTCTACAGATTGTCTGCTTCCTTCTGTAATTGCTACCTTGGCCTTTGCATGCTGGGTAAAAATAGACTGGCTCCAGTCCTTAAAACAATTTATCATCTACTTGTAGCCAGTCTAACTCTGATGGCTCTGTTTTAAAACAGAGCCATCAGAGTAAGACGGGCTATAAGTATATAAAATGACACATTGATGAATAATTGTTTTAAGGACTGGAGCCAGTCTAGGTAATCAATTGTTCGTTCTTTTGTCCGCAACTGCTGACAATTTCAAAATAAACTTTTTTTTCAAAAAAACTATTTCAAGAATATCATCAGATTGTCAAACAGTTGCCAAAATAATGCTTTCTTGGAAGTTTCTTAGACTTTCCCCCAAGAAGTTGCCATTTTAGTTATTGCTTTACTGCATCCAACTCAACAACCAGTATCACGCCTACCAAACGATCTAATGCTCAACTGCTGGTGATTTTTTTAAGGAAGAGAATTGAAAATCGGTGAATGTCATGCAATAGCCTATGGATTTCTACGTTTGCGGTATAAATATGAGGTCAGAAAGTTCTGTCATTATATAAGATTTACTTTTCGCATACTAATAAAGGTGTACCAGAATCCCAGAGGAAAATGATTAATATATATCGCGAAAAGTTAATATTGCATATTGAAAATAAGGGGTCGCGAGTTCGATCAGGCCCTGTCCCATACTTTCGTGGAGATTGATCATGAAATAATTTCTACGGTCATTCACCTCCCTTCCGCTGAATCATTCAAGAATGGTTGTTGTTAGTTACAAGTGAAAGTATGTGCATGGTTAATCGCTTGTTCAAGCTTGCCCAGGAAAAAGTGTGGTTAGGTGAACTGACCGTCCCGCCATGACCATAGATGTTGACTTGGGACGTAAAGCAATAAAATAAAGAAAGAAAGAAACAAAGAAAATATTTTTTGATTCTCAAACTGTCGGTGGGCAGTTGTTTTAGAACTCGCCAGTGGTTGACCATTACATGTAGATCGTTTGGTAGGCGTGAGTATGGTCATTATAGGACATTTTCCTGGATGCAAACCAGGACTTAGAATTAAGCATAATTAAGTGCTGAGCACAAGGAAGGAGTCCACATGTTTAGATAAACAAAAAATTTCAGCATAGAATTGTAAATATTTTCTTACCCATCAATCATAACATATGTTTTGGGTGCTCAAAAGAACCGTCTCATTGAGACGGTTCTTTTGAGTACCCACAACATATGTTTTGGTTGAGAAATAAGAAAATTAAATTTTCGTTACGCTCTCTTAACTAAAGTTCTGAAGGAGTCACAAGTTATTCACAAAATAACATTGCCTCCTGAGTGAGGCTCGAAACTTCTTCAATTGTTTGTTTGTTTGATTTGATTCTTTATGTCCCATCAACAATGTTCCAGTTATATAGGGACGGGTCTTCCTGGGTTGAACCAGTACTAAGCTAGGATAAATGTGTCTTGCTCAAGGACCACATCGCAGTGACGCCGGTGAGGCTCGAACCCGTGGCCCTTTGGTCTCAATAGACTCAAGCTCAGAACATTTAAATGTAACCACTGAGATACCTTTGAAAATGGGCTGTATCTTGTCAAAAAATCACCTGACTGCTCATAATAAACATTTTTATCTGCCATTTTTTACCCAAATTACTACATAGTGTTTATTGATGGGCTGTTGATGAGTGAAACTGAAGGATACCCCTAGTGCAGGAAATGCGGATTCCTGGAGATATGGTGGCATACATCAGAATTATTGTAAGGCATCAAAACAACGTTAAGTATGGGTAAATAAAAACATGACAACTCCTGGAAGGAACCTTCGTCACCAGAGTGTTGGCCACAACAGCCAGCATGCGTGGATCCAGAAATTTTCATCTGCGGGGTCTAGGACTTAATTGAGGTTATAAAGCTTGTTTTCGTGCTCAACTCAAGTGAGTTTGAGATTTAAACTGCTCATAAGAAATGGTGGAAGACCTTTCCTGCTTTCAAATTCTCAGATTGTTGTATTTATCATGCTAATAAATGTTAAAATGCCAACAATGGTTGGCATTTTAACATTTATGAGTATGATAAATTTCATGCTCAGTTCAGTTGAGCATGAAACAAAATTTATAACCATTTTTGGGGGGTTTGTTTTTTTAGTCGTCAACTAATTATACAGTGGGGGTCCAATTGCTACTTGAGGGGGTCAGTGAGTACCGAGAGAACCCGAAGGCAAAGGAAACCTATAGCCACTGGTGGGAGGGGGGGTCCAGAGGATAATCCTCCTCCCTCTGACCCTCTGGATCAGCGCAGGGCCAGGTATCTCTAACCAATGTGTAATATTCAAAAACACAGATTGTACATTTTTGCCATGTGGTTAAATTTCAATCATAGCAACAAAACAATATGTTACCTTCAACTTTTTATAGCATGGCAATGTGGGAAAGTTATTAAGTTTGTCTTTGACAGATTGTAGGAAATATGCAGTTTTAGATAGCAGTAGCATCTGCAAAACTGTTGAAATACTCTAAAGTGCAACAGTAGTCATCAGGTGATGAGGTAGGGATTACAGAGAACCATATTTTACCCAATAAACTCCCCGTTCCTCCTCTAGTTTAAGTGTTACCTGCTGATAACCTTTACATATATCTTGGACCCATATCAGGGTTGACAATACATAAGGCAAATCTGGATGCAAATTGTTTGGTACTCTGATTGTATTAAGATGACAATGGTCTGGGCATTAATTAGTGTTTCATTCCGTACATAGGCGGCCATTGACTTCCGCTCTCTAAGTCCATTAATTTTTATCAAAATATGTAATTTTGTCGCTTATGCCTCGGTTACATTTGCCTTACGACCAGTATACGATGCCGGTATGATGTCCAAATCACTGTTTCCGTGCGGCCTCCGCAGGGAGACCTTGTGATCATCGTACGGATTTACGGGCATCGTGGCCTCTAAGATTTTGTTTAACTCCGCACAATGACAAATTTGAAAAAAATCGTAAGCCCGTAGCCCGTAGACACATCGCAGTGACATCTTACGATCCACGTACGGGCACCGCACGGTGATGGTGAGGACAACGCAGGGTTTTAGTCAACCCAATCACGGTTGGCAACTTTGCTTTCCTCTTTATTGCACGCCGGTGGGTTGGACTTCAGACTCTATGATGGTTCCGACATAAAGACTTATCTATTGATGGGATGGTAGGGGCCTGATGCTTTGGCTGTTTGTCGGGCCCACCGGGGTTACCTGTTGGATTTCTTTTGTTCCGGTATTCAGTTTAATTTACTGTTGAGTCCTTATCCTTGCTTTATCTCCTTGTTATATCTTGATTGATATGTTTTAGGAGATGATGCATTGATAAGTAAGGGGTCTTTCATGCAAACCAAATATCTATGTGTCTTGATCCACATCTGAATTAAGAGTGAGGTTAGCGCCGTTAAACCGGTTTAAGCCCTCCAGTAAAATATTTTACTGACCGTTCCAAGGCGGTACTTCTTTTGTGGATCTATTATGTTTTTGTTTTGTCTTTTGTTTGCTATGTCTTTGTGCGTGTCTGTTTATATGTGCTTTGTGGTCACCTGCTGGGAAAGGGCTGACCTCTTGGCTCTCCTTTGTGGTGTCTACTGTGAGTTTGTCACTTTCCCATTGGTATCCTGGGTCAGGTGTGGTACTTGATTGTATCGATTCTTGATCTTTGCACCCTTACTTACTTTTAGATTGTCATATTGGCCCAAAAATGATTGTAGACTCTTGTGATAGTCGTAAGGAGCCCGCAAGGTCGCCGCACGATGCCTTTGCAGGGACCATAAAATTGTACGGACATCGGACGGTCATCCTGCGGTAACCCCAAGGTGATGGCACGATGATCGTGCGGTCACTTTTTGCGACGTGTCAACAATTTCCTGGAGACTTATCATTAGCTGTTTGTTTCATTTCAATACCACCACTCAGTGTGACTCAATATGGACACAGTTCAGTTTGCTGATGGGATGGAAGCAGTCTAATCATTGGCGGATCCATAGGGGGGTAGGGGTCCGGAACCCCCCCCCCCCCCCCCCCCCCTGGAGAATCACAAAAATATAGTTTTTTAGCAGTACTGGTCCAGATCCCGTAGATAATCTCAAAGCACCACATGTACCAAGCCAGCATTACATGATGGGCCATCATCGGTCCGCCTGCGAAACGCCATTTAAAATGACGTTTCGCTAGTGGGCCAATGATGACCCCCGCTTTTAATGGTATTTGGATCCTCTCTCCTCCTTATCAACTAAAATAAGTTGAGTTGGACCCCCTCTGACATAACTCTGGATCCGCGCATGCTAATCAGGGCCCATAGAGTATGCTTCAATGATAAAATTGTCTGAAGTGCAATTTAAAATATGCACCTAACGTGAAATGCATATGAATTTTCAGTATATGAAATGCTGGTTGGATAAGGGGTTTGATAAATTAGATAAGATTAATACAAAGTCTAGATATTTTTTTTTGTGTGATTTATAATTCTGGGATTTGAATTTGAGTATTACTTCAAGGAATGAAATATATGGGTCTCGTAGCGAGAACGTGTGACTAGTTCGAACATCAAGTCTCTTCATAGCACGATTTGTGATCACATGACTTTGAAACGAACATGGATAGCCGTTTAAATCCATGCACATAATTACACGACACTGGCGCAGTCAGGGTACCGACTCCTTGCGACTTCTGCAAGGTCATCGTACGGCCATCGTGCGATTCATATAGAGAGGTCGTGAAGATAACACGATGATTGTACGATAACCTTGCGGTGGTCGTACGATATCCACAAGGTCTCTGTAAAGTTTTGTTATAGTTTGTCGCCGAAAGAAATCGTAAGGTGATCGCAAGCAATGTAAACGCATATGTCGTAGCTTAAAGCCGCCTACGATGCCGAAAAATCGTAGAGAAAATCGTAGACAAATAAATCGTACGACAACCGTGGCAAATGTAACCGAGGCATTACTCTTGTAATTATGATAAAAAATTTATGAAATTAATGCTTACCATATTTTGTAAAAAACAACAACAACTCATTCCACAGTGCTCCATATTAAATTCAGAGTACAGTTATACTGTACATGTTGTTTTTTTACTGGTGTTAAGTATAGTTTGAGACTCACCGAAGTCACTGTGTTGTTACACCCCGCCACTTTAAAAAGTGGGGGGGTATTATGTTATACCCTCCATTCAAAAAATTACATTCGAGCGTCAGTCCGTCTGTCAGCACATCGTTTTCACTCTCTGCTGGGAGCACTTTTTAACCAATTTTCTTCAAACTTGCTTTGAGAGTTTATATTGGGAAGGAGTGTCCTGGGATGGCAGATGGGTAAATTTTGGCAAATAAGTACAGAGTTACGGCCCGGGTAAATTTTGGCAAATAAGTACAGAGTTACGGCCCTTGATTGATGTTAGAAATTGGTTTCCACTCTCTATCTTTGGCATTCCTTTACCGATTTTCTTCAAACTTGGTATGAGAGTCGATATTGTGAAAGAGTGTTCTGGGATTGCAGATGGGTAAATTTTGACAAATAAGTACAGTTATAGACCTTGATTGACGTTAGAAATTTGTTTTCACTCTCTATCTTTGGCATTTTTACCGATTTTCTTCAAACTGGGTATAAGAGTTGATATTGAAAAGTAGTGTCCCGTGGGGGGGGGGTATGTTGCATGCCTGCAGGGCTTTTATTTCTTTGAGCAAGACACTTTATTAGCTGCTTAGTGCTGGTTCAATTTAACCCAGGAAGGCTGGAAACTGTCCGAACATGACTATGAGGTTACATGTGCATATATAACAAACAAACTGGTCTCCTGCAAAAAATATACTGACGAGCAAAAGAAATGCAACATGCAAAATTTCGGATAAATTACTCAGAAGGGAATACATGTAAAATTAGTGACAGCAGTTAAAATATTCATATATATTAATAATAATTAGTCAACATGCCTGATAAACAAAAATCGATAAATTCAAATAACCCTGATGCTTTACTCAAGGTTCTGGTCATGGTAAGCTGGTGCAGCTCGTGTTTGTGAACCACATGTCTAACCTGGCAAAATTCTATTGTTTCTTTTGCCCATCAGTATACCTTTGCTCATATAAATATATTTTGACAGCTGGACAAGGGCTATAACTGGAACATTGACCAGAATAATCTTGAAGAGTATGACATCTTTAATGGTAATATTCTGAGAATTCTGACAGACAAAACTGACAGCTCCTGCTCTTTCCTTGCTAGTGACGCTGATAACTTTTGCAAACAGTTTGGATCCAGACCTGGCCTGACATTTTGTCGGGCTTGATCTGTATCCAAACTGTTTGACACTCCAATGAGTGTCCTGAAATAATTCTTAGAAAAAGAAGATTTTGAAGAAAGCAAGAAAATATGCAAAAATACCCAGCATGCAAAGAAGTAAGTGATAGATGGGGTTAATTAACTTTAAGATGAATGAGTTTCTCTGCTTAGCCAATCTGAGGGCATAAAATGAGTTACCTCCCATAAAGCTTTCATTATGCTTATTTCTGTGATTTCAACTCAAGGTAGATATGTTTCTAGGAAGATTGAACAACATAGAACTGACAGTGGGATTCAAACCTGCAACCTCATAGTCAATTGTGTCTGTGTAATGGCATGCTACCAACTGAGCCAAGCCACTCCCAAGATATGTCGATGTATCTCATTTGAAATTTTATTAGCCAATGGAAGTTATCTTAAAAGGCATATGGAATGGAAAAAGCTTGACTATGTATTTGTCACTTTCTCAATTGCCATCAAGCTGTAAACATCTACAGGAGCTCCTCAGGCTATATCTCTAATTTGATTAGCTAAGATCTCAGCATATGAAACAGCTCAGTGACCTATTTCTCTTGCTTTTAAAATGCAATATCAATAATTTTAGTCAATTTTTGGAAAAGTGAATTAATTTTTATCGTATTATTAATCAACTTTTATATAGGTCACTGTATCCCCACATGAATGGTATGCCATGTCGCGGTCTCTTGTAAAGCTAACCAGGCTGGGCTGTGTAGCCCAGTCAGCAGCAAGTCCGACTGCAGATCCAGCTGGGTCGTGAGTTCGATCCCGGCCTAGTCCCATACTTTTGTGGAGATTGATCACAAAATAATATATACGATCATTCTCCTTAGGTCTGCTGATTCATGAAGGGGTGTTGTCAGTTACATGCAAAAGTATGTGCACAAAGTTACTAACTCAGTGCCAGGTTAACCACTTAATCAAGCTTGCCCAGGAAAAAGTGTGGTTAGATGAACTGACCGTCCCGACATGTTGACTGGGACATAAAGCATCAAACCAAAAAATAATGGATTAGGATGGCTAGACAGTGACCTAACAGTTGAATATAATAGTGTAATGTATTTAAAGTTAAACTGTATAGCAAACTGTCCCTTTAAATTTCTTAACCATTAACCTGCTGTGTCCAAATTATACCAAGCATTGATGAGATCATGATATGGTTCGAATTCAGATTTTTAAAATTTTATTTTTATATATTTTTTATATACGTTTATATATAAATTTTAATTGATTGACCGTTAGCTTATATGGTGTGAAGAATTTATATTTCTGTATGGCAAGGGTTACAGTGCTTGTTGGGAACTTTAATGTATTTTGTTTCTTTGAAAATTGGATTTGAGCTTCCTGTCATATGAGCTTATTGTCTTATGATAAGTTTCGACTCATTATCAGAAGAAAAAAGAAAACAATTAATAATGTTCACTGCTCATTTACTGCACGGTTAATCAATAGAGGTATAAACAACCTCTGTTTTTAACGCTGAGTTTGAAAGCAGTGTAGAACCTGATCAGCTGGCTTCTCTTAGAAGCCAGCTGATCAGGATCCACACTGCTTTCCCTGTAACATGTGAATGGGTTGAAAAATGGAATAACATGTATATATGCAACTGAAGTTAAGTGGATCGGACAAATAAATTTATTCAGCGGTACAAGATTTAACCCTTGAAGTGCTGAGCCTGGATTTATCATTTTTTGAAAACTCTGTAGATCCTGATCAGCTGGCTCCTGGTGAAGGCAGCTGATCAGGATCCACACTGTTTTCCACTCTGATTAGCAATGCATGCTGATTGGCAGACAACTGAAATGCTGCTCTGGTTATCAAGATGAAAATAAGGGTGGAGTGTAGTTATTAAAAATATTCAGCAGTTCAAGGGTTAATCAATACCTGTATAGTATTGCAGCATCATATCATATGGAAGAATGTAGTAAAAATTGATAAATGAAGAAAAATCCATGTTTTATCGATTATTGATGGATTTATACATCTTTGATTGACAGTTTCTGTTTGGTTGCATAAAATAGTGTAAATTCAGGCATTCTGGATATTGTTTTTGTTGACATTTCGTTGTCATCTTTTTGGATACCTGCGTTTTGTGCTCTGGATGAGGTTAAAAGAAAGAATTTGAAGATGATCTAAATTCTGTTCGTTGAAGTATGAAATTATCTCCACTCAATTTATATTTTTGAGAGGAAATTAAAGCGTATATTTGAAATTCATCTTATTAATGATGTATGTGTGTTGTGATAAAGAAATAAGGGTCCCTTTTTTCGGATATCAGTCCTTTTCAAGTGCTCTGGATATATTTTTTCATTTTGTGCTTATAAAGAATTGAAATAAAATATATATGGATTTATAATTGGCAAATACATTTGTTTTAGATATATTACTTGTCTTTGTCTTAAATTGTATGTACATTACGTGGGTCTCGACGTGAGAAAAACCTGTCTTCGGAATGTTGCGAACAACAAGGGCGCAGACCAGCCTGTGCATCCGCACAGTCTGATCAGCGCCTTTGGTTTTCGCTTTTTGGAAAGTATCATATCCAAGCTTGCTACAGGCGAAATTTCAACTTTTCTAGATAGTCTCTGTAGCTGAGCAGGCTGGTTTGAATCTCTTTTTTTGAAACCCCGAAGACAGTTTTTTTTGCGGTGAGGCCCACGTGTCATAGGACAAGATAAAAAAAAATTGAATCTAAAATTGTGAATTATTATATTTTCTTACCCGTGGACGCTATGCATGATAAAGCTGTGAGACCCCCTTATCTAACCTACATGTAGCTCTATAGATGCTAATAGCGAAACAAATGCTATGGGAAAAAGCAAAAAAAAAACAGCATTCCAAGGCAGCAAGTTGCAGAAATGCATTATGTCTGGTATTATTTCATTAAAAACAATAGGGATTTAGCAAAATCATGGGAAAACAGTAAATATGGAGTAAAGTTTTCCTTTTTTCTCTACAAAAGCTTAATTCTAGTGAGCATGCAATGCGACAAGTGTTAACAATGGGAAATAGAAATACCGTCATTTTCGGTTGAAAATTCATATTATATTGTGATTTGTAAAAGCTCTCTTTTCCGAGCCATTTGCTTTTTTTTATAGTGGTTGCATGATGTCATAGGAACAGTGCCAAAAGCTGCATTATCATGTGGGTGGAGTGGTGTACATAAAAATAACCAGCATGATAAAGGTTATAAGGAATGTAATAAACTTATAGTGGGATGAAAAACAGGGGCCAGCGGTTTTTCACTTTGTATTCCCCATGATGTTCTCTTAACCCTTTATACTCCATAATAACACCTTTTGTCCAAAGTGTTTGAAAATATTATGGAAAATGGAGCATATTTTCAAAAGTAATCAAAACGGTAACGTGTCTGACTGCAGATCCAGGGGTTGCCAGTTCGATCCCATGTCGACCAGTCCCACACTTTCCTGGAGATTGATCATGAAATAATTTCTATGGCCATTCTCGTCCCTTCCGCTGATTCAAATTGTTTTTTTTTAGTGAAAACATAGGCAAGAAGTACTGGTTAACAGCAACCTTGCCCAGAAAAAAAGTGTAGTCTAAGGTGAACTGACCGTACCGTCATGACCTGGATAATAGCTGTTGACTGGATCTTTTAAAGCATCAAAACAAACAAAAAACAAATAAACCTCTTACATGCGAAATTTCAATATTATATATAGTTTAATTGTCGCTGGTTTGAGCATGACAGACGTGCAAACCCCAAAGATTTTCTAACGACAAGGTCCAAATCTGAGTTCAACATTCAACGCTGCACCATATTTTGGCTGTTGTATACATAAATTTTCTAAAATTCGTGACATGAAATGAGTGTGAATTCTGTACTGTAGAGTCCTTGCTTGATAAGAGTAGAGTTACGTAGTTGGTCAGGTTATTGTTCTTTTTATTCACCCAATTGGACAAATACTGAGGCAAGTTCAACAATGCGAGCGTTCGCAGGTGCTCGTTGTTCTGGTACCTATCTTTATGTGTAATGTGTAATGCCAGACTGAGCAGACAACAAAAGTCGCCGCTAGCATTAAGGAATGAGTTAAAGTGCCAGGCAGCATTTTAATTTTTTCTTGTAAGCAAGTTCTTGTAATTCTGATTGATTTTCTAGACATAATCTGATGGTTTACAAGTTATCAATATTTTACAGCAGCAGACAAATTGAAGACTTAAAGCGCTGTTCACTATTTAGCTGGAAATTCAGTACACCGACAGAAACTCGGTCCTGACCTGAATCCAAACTATTTGACACTGATAGTGTTATTGAAAGATTTTTTGATTTTTTTTTAAAAAGTCAACAGATGACAACAAACAAGGTCACACAAAACTCTGCCCAGTACCCTCTTGATCATGTGACTATAATGCACCTGCAAAGTTTGGAGTTGCTGTGTCCAATGGTTTAGGAGATGTATTTACAAAAAAAACATTATTTGACGTTTGACCTTGGGGTCAAGGTCACACTTAATGACGCCCAATATCAAATCTTTTTGTGAACTTTGCTCCTGTTTGAAGTTGCTATGTCCAACGGTTAAGGAGGAGATGCATTTACGACCTTGACCTTGGTCACACAAAATGTTGCCCAGTACTCTCTACAGCATGTGACCTATGCACCTGCAAAAATTTAAGTTGCTATGTTCATCAGTTTAGGAGGAGATGCATTTACAAGAAAATATAGTATTTGACCTCTGACCTTAGGGTCAAGGTCGCACAAAATGTTTCCAAGTACCCTCTAAATTATGTGAACTATATACTTGTTAAGTTTGAAGTTGCTAGGTTCAGCGGTTAAGGAGGAGATACATTTACAAGAAAATGCATTATGCCTACACAAAATGTTGCCCAGTACCCATGTGTCCTATGCACTTGCAAAGTTTGAAGTTGCTAGGTTCAGGGGTTAAGGAGATACATTTACAAGAAAATACATTATGCCTACACAAAATGTTGCCCTGTACCCTCTACAGCATGTGACTTATGCATCTGCAAAGTTTTGAGTTGCTACGCTCAATGGTTTGGGAGGAGATGCATTTACAAGAAACGTGACAGACTGACAGACGAATGACAGACCAACTTTGGTACGAAATTTAAAGGTATATTATTTCTATAGATAAAAGCAGGTATAATTACCCAGCATGCTAAGAGGTAACTACCTAGATGTTTCCGTAGTTATAGGAGCTGACATGGTGTAGTGGATAAACCACTTGCCTTCTATCCAGGGGTCCAGAGTTTGATCCTCGGCTCCTCCAGTCTGTATACATCATCTTACCTAGTTTGTCCAGTGATCCAGTGCAGTTTTTTTGATGAAATAGCAGCTAGGCAAATGTAATGTTATGGTATAAAATATGTAAGGGTGTAACATCGTTAGCTGGATGACACATTTTTTCCAATTAATTATGAACTTTTTGCCTTGCTAATGGCGACTTTTGGCATGTGCTGATAACCTTTGCAAAAAGTTTGGACCCAGATCAGCCCAATCTAGATCCAAACGAAAACTATTTGACACACTTAAATTTTACTGCTGAACAAAAAAAATAATCTTGAAAAAAATCAGCAGATGCCAAAAAGCATACCCAGCATGCTAAATTACTCAGCATACTAAATATTCCAGCATGCAAAGAGTTAAGGTAAATTGAATACTTAATCACACTGGATAGGCGGCAATCGAAAACATTAGTATCAATAAATGTAGATAAAAAATAGCTAGAAACAGAGTTTCTGATTGCCATTGTCGCCCGACTGGCGACAAATGGCAATCGAAAACACTATTTCTAGCTATTTTTGATCCGCATTCATTGATTAATTGTTAAGAGCGTTAATTTTTCGATTGCAGCCTATCCAGTGTGTGAATAATTATGTAGGGAGATGATCCTTTTATAGTATTATACCATCCCAGCAGGTAGGATCTCTCACCTTATGTTGTGACTTGACCTGATGGCCAAATTTGAAAGAAACCTGCTGAGATAGAAACTGAAAAATGTTTAGGGTGGTGCCCATTAACCATAAGTACAGTAGTTCGCCAAAAAAAAAAAAACACTAAAAAAAAACTAAAAAAAACTAAAAAAAAAATAGGAAGAAGTAAATAAAATGAAAAATGTTTAGGGTGGTGCCCATTAACCATTAAGTACAGTAGTTCACCAAAAAAAAAAAAAAAAAAAAAAAAAAAAAAAAAAAAAACTTAAAAAAAAAAAAAAAAAATAGGAAGAAGTAATTAAAATGAAAAATGTTTAGGGTGGTGCCCATCAACCATTAGGTACAGTAGTTTGCCAAAAAAAACTAAAAAAAAAAAACTAAAAAAAAAATAGGAAGAAGTAATTAAAATGAAAAATGTTTAGGGTGGTGCCCATTAACCATTAAGTACAGTAGTTGGCCAAAAAAAAGCCCCCCCCCCAAAAAAAATAAAACAAAAAAAAAAGTAGGAAGAAGAAATTATCTTATTTGGTATTAAGTTTCAATTCATCAAACTCTGGGAGCAGATGAGAATTTTATGCTTTAGAACAAGTGAAAAATTTAAAGCTTAAGGCGAGATAGCCCTTGAACTACTAGACTGGCTCGTTGTCGTATATTCATAAATTCATATTGATGTTTAAAATGATCAAGAGAGACAATCCAAACATTGTTTTCCCATCAGAGTTGTCTTTTCTTTCAGCTTTTAGAACAGCTCAAACATTGAGAAATCAATAAAAAATATTTTTTAGTTTGAGTGACTAATAAGTTTGACGACGGGAGCCAGTCTACTGAACTCCTTATGAATTGTACGGTATCCATTCTGACAATATTTCTGCTAGAAGTATGGGAGGTTGGAATAATTATATTTTATTGCATACTTGAGAATATCTATTGGCAATAATCATATAATAAATACCATATTAACCCTTTGTATACTAATGGATTCTTCCATACACTTTAATACCATAACGCTGGGATCAACCATTTTATGTCCTAAGGGGCCACTGGTTAAATTATTTCCTATAGATATAGATATGATGTATTAATTTCCCTCAGTGGAGAGTGATTTTAAATCAGTTGTATACAGCACACAGTACTAGTATAGCATGGGCGGATCCAGAGCCAGAGGGGGGAGGGACAGTTGGTCCAGACCCCCTTGAAAATCACAAGTGGCTATAGGTTTCTTAGAAATACTGGTACGGCTCCCCCTCAAGAAGTGATTGGAGGGGGGGGCATCGATATGGCCCTCTGTGAAATCCCCCATACCCCAACAACATTATCAGGACGCCATCAAACCCCCCTGCACATGAGATTTTGGTTCTTATTACCGCATAATTTATGTACAAAGCCTCCTTTAATTGTCCATGTTGACGTATCCAGGGCTATGGTGTCTTAATTTTGCTCTTTAGTCTTCATCTACATCCACACTTTGTGTATGCTTATTAAACAGCAAAGGCTGTGGTGAGTTTGCTCACTGGAGTCAGTCAAATTGATTCGAAAATGGGATAAATACCGAAATGTTATGTGCTGGCCCATCCATGTATAGTATCGATAACAAAAATTAAGGAAAATGTTTCCTTTACAATGTTCAAATAATCATTTAAAACAATTATATTACCAGCCCACAAGATATGTACCTTAAATCGAATATTCATTAAACCCCTCTTTAAATATGCGTGACATATGCATGCGCAACCTTAGCTATTTAGTGGAGATAGAAGCTGACTGCTCTTGAGCCTTAACTATTTCTGTTTGCTGTGTTCACAAGCAACTAAAGGTTTTTCAAAGACGTATGATGTGCAGGCTTGTCTTCAGACTCAGGCATGACTGCTCTTATGTGTTAGAATGATATTTATAATACCAAGATCTCATGTATGGGCTCACTTAAAGTAATTTTTAATTGATCCCAAATGAGTATATTTTATCAAAAATAAATAAGTAATAAATACATTACTATACTAATGATCTATTAATATTAAGCCCTGCTCTGTGCACATTACCTTTTCAGTAATCTATATTTATACTTTGCGAAACTATGAAGCCAGCTGATCAGGATCCACATATTTTATTGTATGTACAGTCTCACCAGAGCCTTCATGGCTAGCATAATGTAGATGAGACGTTATATTTACAGGACTTTAGTTATGAGTGCGTAACGAAAATTTAATTTTCTTATTTCTCAACCAAAACATATGTTGTGGGTGCTCAAAAGAACCGTCTAAATGAGACGGTTCTTTTGAGCAGCCAAAACATATGTTAAAATTGATGGGTAAGAAAATATTTACAATTTTACGCTGAAATTTTTTTGTTTATCTAAACCTATGTATTTAATACAAAAATCTCATGAGCTGGCTTCACTTTTATCGTCACCATCATCCAAGACACAAGTGTCTCTCTAAAGCGTGAAAAAATTTATAATAAAAATATTACATTTTTCATATCTTTGATGTTTTAGAATTTTATGAGCAACAAAGTTGGAAATCGGTCATTTGTAAAATGTCATTCTGCTTGTAATAAAAAATAAATATGTCAGCATATATCATAATTGGGCCTTGAAAGGACAAAACCTGTCTTCTGGGTTTCCGAAAAAGTGAGATTCAAACCAGCCTGCTCATGCAGCTACAGAGACTTGGTAGAAAATTGAAATTTGGCTCTAAGCATGTCTTGATATGATACTTCTCAATTAGCGAATAACAAAGGCGCTGATTAGACTGCGGGGATGCGCCCGCTGGTCTGCACTTTTTTTGTTTGCAGACCATTGAAGACAGGTTTTTTCATGTCTCAGCCCATATTGTTTAGACTTTTGATTTATGAATTTTGATTTTCTTAAATTTATAACAGTGATTTATTTTTTTATGTTTACAAGTAACTGTAAGAAAAGACTGAGACGTACGTATAATACAGGTACACTTACAATAAGGGATATTTGTTTCTACACTCTTCCTCAATTAAATGGCGTAGCCAGAATGCTGAAAACGTTACGCACACCAAAGGGAGACTACTCTATCAAGCAATGATTCTCTACAATTACGTCCCTTTTCAAAATGGAAACTTCTCTTAAAGGAAAGAATTTGCTCCCAGAGGGAGCAAATTCTTTCCTTTAAGAGCAGTTCCTTAAGGTATGGAATATCTGTTTTACCACATTAGATGAGCTCCCTTGAGTGTTACTATTTTTATTATGCATGTGTGTATACTGCATAATGGGAGCTACGCCAATGTAATTTTAGTCCAATTGCTCTACACCTAGCATCTAATATTGCCAATATATTCGGTCCAGCACTCAAGATTTTGGTAGTGTCAAGCGACAAAGACTCAGGCAAGCCTGGAAAAATGCACAGATTTACCACTCTGAGCAAATGCGAGCTTGCATACACAATGTATGGATGTAGTTAAAGGGTCTGATCAAAATTTAGACCTCTAGGTATACCCGACAAAAAAAGAAACGCACCACTTAGAACTATTCAACTTTCAGGAAGATCACAAGTGATAGGCCGGTTTAGTTTATATCAGTGCAAAGGTATGCCAGGTACTGCTACGTTACACGTATTTCGCAATCAGGCGTCGAAATTGTGTTAAAGGAAATTTGCCATGAACCAAGTGGGGGTCAAATTGTAAAGTCACAGGAAATAAGTGTTTTAATAATGCTCTCTTGCTGGATAAGTTCAAGCAATGAGAATCATCTCAGAAGACCAAATTGTACTCAGACACTTATTCTTTGCAAATTGTATCTTTAAAATCATCATGCGCGATAATTGAACGCTAGGTAGCTCATGTATTGTGACTACCCTTTGGATAGCGATTCCATACTGGAGATACACCTTAAAAACATTTTAAGATTTCAACATTGTTTTTAATCAATGTAAACGGTCCTAACTAATGAAAATGGATTTTGGAATAACAAAACTGCATCAATTAACACATTGGTTGTCTCACATAATGACAACGTATCGTTTTCATACTTTGCAAATGTAAAACATGCTCGAATTCCATGTAGACAGTAGCGTTTAATTAACCCTTCAAAAACTCGTTTTCCATTCGCTTTAATATGTTTTGTGGATACAAAGGGACGTACAAATACTCATCTACGCCACACTAAAGTTTTAGTAAAATTTGATCAGAAATGAATATTTCATGACAATTAACATTTCGTATTATAAGGAGATCTTAATGGGAAAATCGTAGTGGTGCGTTTCGTTTTTTTGTTGGGTATACTTTAGAATGGGCTTTTAACCCTCTGTATTCTGGAAACCCCCGGAAACAAGTACTTTTACAAACAGTGAAGACCCAGGTGAAATGCAGCTTAATGCTGCATTTCATCAGGGTCTACACTGTTTGTAAAGGTGAAAAAAAAAGGTAAAGGTTGTTTACCTCAATGACATGACAAAAACTATTCAAATAAAGCCGCACACAATTTGCAACTCACATCTGAGCTTGGATTATAGAAGTTGAGGGACCAGGGCGGAGCAGCCTACATTCTCCTTTTTTCTATATTTTACAAGAAAAAAGAAATATTTTTAGTTTTTATGCGATTTTTTTTCAGGCTTCACAAACATAATGGACAGCTCTGTTTGTGGAGTTTCTTACCCATGATATATACCAGTATAGCATATTTCGGCAGCGGCGTGAGAAAACCTGTCTTCTGAGGTTTGCGAACAACAAAGACGCAGACCAGCCTGCGCATCCGCACAGTCTTATCAGCGCCATTGTTATTCATGTTTTGGAAAGTATCATATGTAAACTTGCTTCAGGTGAAATTTCAATTCTCTAGGTAGTCTGTGTAGCTGAAGAGGCTGGTTTGAGTCTCGCTTTGTCGGAAACCTGGAAGACATGTTTTCTTGCGTCAAGACCCATTTGTAAGAACCATTTGTTTCATGTCAGCAAAATAATATGAAGATAATACTAATTTTCTGTAAATATTTTGGTATATTTCCCTTTGAATCTAATGTAACATTGATATAGGCTCATGTCAAGATACTGTCAAGTCTCAGGAAGACATAAGCCATACTGTGTTAGAGCTACGTGCTGGTGTGGTCTGCTCATTACCTTTGCAAGCAGTTTAAATCCAGATCAGGCCCAACATAATGTTGGGCCTGATCTGGATTCAAACTGTTTGACACTCTGATTGTATTCCACTGTAAGAATATTTTGGAAAAACTTAATTTTGAAAAAAAAAACAAAAAAAAACAGCAGAATTTTTAGAAAAAGTTAATTTTGATGACAAAAAAAATGGTGAAAAATTTCCCAGCATGCAAACAGAATGATTAAGTAAGCGAAACATGTGCTCAGAGCATAATGACCACTTCATGTGCATGCCTTGAAAAAGGGACCCAATTTGCATAATAAAGATTTAATATATAGGCATGTAATTTCTCCTTATTCACGTTACAGATTTCGAAAATTATTTTTGAAAAAAAAAAATGATTGACTCAAATCATACAAGTGAAAAATATGTAACAGAAAAAAATATAACCACAGTGTAGATGTTTAAAAGAATATTTCGCGATATAAAGGAAGCTAAATAGTGTTTAATTTGAAAGTCATTGAAAATGAAGTGATGCTCATTGGATTGAACAATGGAAAGATTCACTCAAAATAGTAAATTGGAAAGATATTGTTCAAAGAGAAAAGAAAATAATGACGGATGACAAAAAGAAGTATTTCCATTGGAATGAAATGAATTATAAATTGACTATGAAAGCTGTAGAATAAAACTTAGAAACATGAAGAAGAGGCCAAAATTGAAATCTTCCGATAGAAACAATTCGAATCCGGAAGAAAGTTATGAACCACAACCATCAACAAGTCAAGAAACGCCGTTAGAATTTCCCCACCGCTCATCATGGCCTTGTACCAACCCAGAAGAAGAATCATCAAGCCAAGGGAATTCTGGGACTGTGTCAAGGTCAATTAGCCAAGGTAACCTTCAACAGGTCAAATTAAGGTCAAGACCTAGATTAAGAATATTCAACCGAAGAAGTTTACCGGTTAATTTTTCGCTGGACTCGACCACATCGGAAGAAACTGATCAGTCAGAGACAGAAAGTAACCAATCAGCTTCTCCGAAACATAAAACTGGCCAATCAGGTTTAAGATCTTTGTTTGAAAACATTCATCGTAGAAAAGCTAATAAGCATAAGAATGGAAACAACAAAGAAAATAAACTTGACCCACCTAAAGAACCTGACAAAACTGATAGTAAAGAGACAAGAGTTAGATCTAGCCCTGAAATTGAAGGATTTCCAAGTTTTAGATCAGATAGGGAACATTCCGATGAAAGACGTCGAAGAAGTGATAGTTCTCTTTTGGAAGAAAGGCGTGAAGGTATTTCACAGACTGGTGATATGCAAAGATCCCAGAGTAGTGGTTCAAATCTTAGTCAAGCTGCTTCACTTGAAGCTGTAAACCAGTCTGAACTGCAGACTGGTTCGCGGGCACAAACTGAAACATTCCATAGAACTCATGTTAGAGGAACACAGAACCCTTCTAGATTTTCCATATTTGGTCGATCTCGCCCAAACAAAACTGTGATAAAAAATGTTGAAGATAACTTAATTCACCCATTTCTTCTTGGAATTCTTTCACTGTTGAACTTTTTGTTATGGGTATTTCTGTCCAGTGTAAAAGTTTGCCGATTTTCGGCAGTCGTGTTCCTATGGTTGTGGTTAAAGATGGCTTACACATTTGAATTTCTTGTTAAATGTTTTCACAGGATATTCAACCTCGATCCTGACAAGGTTAACCAGAGCAATGACTACACCCACATAGAAGGTAAGTAAAAGGGAGAGAGAGAGTGAGAAATTTTGAATGATTTTCATGATCACATAAACAAAGTTCACAAAAAAATAAAATAGATAGAAGATCTTACATGAGTGCTCATGTATTATTGAATTTATTAAATGAGTTGGGAAAGGAGATAAAATGTGAGCTTGCCAAGCATTTTATCGCTTTTTCGCAATGAGTCCGGTAAATTCAATAATACAGGAGCATGGCTGTTAGATTCTATGATTTATCAAATGACGTTGAAACTACAATGTACTTTGAAATTGCATTTTTTGTGTAAAACGCTTTGATTTTGTCACAAAGTGTTTAAAAAGGAAATCATAAGATGTTAACATTAGAAATTGCATTTATCAGTCTTTGAAGCAGCTTATAATGAGCTACCAAAATGCTTGCAAAAATCACAAGAAAGTTATCTTGAATTGCATATAAACTTTATCTTTATTGCTACTGAGAAATAAATTGGCTTAATTATATACCTTCCCTAGTGATTTTGTATTTAGAAGGGATAATTAGAATAAATAAGGTAAGAAGAAACTATCATCAGTTCATTTTTTGGCAGATCTGACTTTCTCACAGCCTAGGATGAGTAAAAGTACTCTAAGTAAACAATAAACACAGACAATCTTGAAGGCAGTCCAAAACATGCAATTTATGATCACTGTGAGGGTGGATCAAAAAGTACTCTTAAAGTAAACAATAAACACAGACAATCTTGAAGGCATTCCAAAACATGCAATATATGATCTCATAAAATGAGGACGGATAAAAAAAGTTTTCAACCTAACTTTAAAACATGGTGTATCTGAATGCTAATTCATAGAGAATCTAATATGATTGCTCTTGTGTCATTGTATTTATTAAACAAGTTGAGAAAAAGTGATAAAATGGAAGGCTTGCCGAGCGTTTTATCTTTTTTTCGCAATGAGTTTAATAAATTCAATAACACGAGAGCACAAATGTCAGATTTTATTTATGATATGACATTAAAAAGTAAGTGAGTATGTCCAGAAAATGTCAGAATCACATACTGCAGACCAACCTACAGCACTGTGAGGAAGAGACAAAGAACACTAACAGCCGTATGACATCAAGAAGACAAGTAAAGTAAAGCAACCAACTCTCTCTTTCTTGGCGAGATGATTGCAAAAAATACTTTGAAATCACATTTTTGGCATGAAAAACTTTTGTTTCATTTGTATGGATGTGGTTTTCTAATTTTGCAAAATGTGTAAACCACTAGTGCATTATTAGCTCACCTGAGCCGAAAGCTCAAGGTGAACTGCTAAAGTGAGCTAATGTGATAGGTCTTTGTCGGGCGTCCAGCTTGCGTAAACCTTTTCTTTAAACAACAACTCCTCATGAACCACTGGTCCAAATTTAAAATAATTTCACATGAATGTTCCCCTTAATGCCCTCTACCAAAATTGCATAAATGGTTCTGCTCCACTGAAAACGAGGGTTGCTACTTTTCCGCCTGAATCACAGGTCCAAATTCAAAATAATTTCACACAATTGTTCCTCACTATACCCTCTACCAAAATTGCACAAATGGTTCCGCTCCGCTGAACAAAAGAGCCGCCAGAGCTCTAGATAAGAAATATCTTTAAAAAACAACTCCTTGACCCACTGGTCCAAATTTCAAAAAAATCACAGAAATGTTCCTCATGATGCCTTCTACCAAAATTGCACAAATGGTTCCGCTCCACAAAATACAGGAGCCGCCAGAGCTCTAGATAAGAAATGTTAAATTACATTTCCTTCAAATTCAAAATAATGTCACAGAATTGTTCCTCATGATGCCCTCTACCAAAATTATACGAATGGTACCTCTCCGGTGAATAAAGGGGCCACCAGAGCTCTAGATAAGAAATGTCTTAAAACAGCGTTTTCTCCTGAGCCATTGGTCCAAATTCAAAATAATTTCACAGAATTGTTCCTCATGATGGCTTCTACCAAAATTGCACAAATGGTTCTAAAGGGGCCACCAGAGCTCTAGATAAGAAATGTCTTTAAACAAAATCTACTCCTGAACCACTGATCCAAATCAAAATAATTTCACAGAATTGTTCCTCATGATGGCTTGTAACAAAATTGCACAAATGATCCCACTTGGCTGGATATAGGGGCCACCAGGGCTCTAGATAAGAAATGTCATAAAACGATATCTCCAACTGAACCACTGATCCAAATTCAAAATAATTTCACAGAATTGATCCTCGTGATGCCCTGTACCAAAATCTCAGAAATGGTTCTGCTTCGCGGAACAAAAGGGCTGACAGACTGGCAGAGCTCTAGATAAGAAATATCTTTAAATGACATTTTCTCCTGAACCACTGGTCCATTCAAAATAATTTCACAGAAATGTTCCTCATGTTGCCCTCTACCAATATTGATCAGAATGTTCAGCTTGGCTTGTTCAGTTCAGCCCTGTTGGCTATCAGAACTAAAATTAGAAATATTTTCATATCATATCTCTTTAGCCACAGGCCAATACATCATCTACTCATGTGCCAGGACTCAGGTAAGCGATCTAGGGCCCTCTTGTCGATTCAGATATGTGATGTCATGTCACTCCCAGACATGACATCAAATGATAAAAGGTATTATAACTTTATCCACCATCTAAGGCACAGGATACAAAATTGATAGTTCAGGGTAGCAATCATCTGTAAGATCAGCAAAAAAATAGAAAAAACTAATCTCAGAACTTTTTGATCAGCTCTTGTATGATCTCTAAATATTCATAACCCATTCTGCCTGGCCTATAAACTTCAGATTGGAAAACAGGAGGTTGCAGGTTTGATGCTCACATCCTGCAGCATTATTTTGTAGATACTTAGTTGCCCTAGCTACCACTGATTGCCATTCTCTCAATGCCATTCTCTTGAGAATGGCAATTATAATTGACTAATATTGCAACCTGTAACGTAGCACCGGTTAAGTGGTGCAGCATGTGATATCCCTTTCTGTGAAAACTACATGTATCCATTGTCTCATGGTGTCACAACATTAAAATGACACACCCAGCTCATCGCCATCTCCGCTGGTGGGTGTGTCATTTGATTGATCATCACTTTTTTTTCAACAGCTTTCAAATAACTTCTGTACTGTCATTCAGTGGCCCACAACCCACTTTAGTTAAGTGCTGAAAGATGGCAAGCTTTTTTGAAAAGCTTATACTTGTTCAAGTATATTAGTTATCTGGATAAAACCCCAGATTTATAAAATAAGAAGCAAGAAAAGTTATTCTTATCATCAGGATCATAATCTTATATTCCCACCTGAGCAACCAAGTCTAGAAATTGGCATTCTCATTGGAAACCACTTAATAGAAATGTACAATTTGCTATAGTTAAACACCATATCAGGCCTCTAGATAAGAGTTATAATTGCCCCGCTTTGAAAAAAGTGGGGCAATACTGGATTCACGTTGTCCATCATTCTGCCCATCTGTCATTTCATCAATGCCTCCGTCATTCAGTCAATCATAATTTCATCTCCCCTCAATATCTTGAGAGAATTTTTACCAAATTTTGGAGACAAGACCTACGTTGGGATTGTTACTCATCATTTTTCTCAAATTTGTTACAGTTATGGCCCTTTATTCGAATTTTGTTTATGAATTCTAACACTGATCGCCGATATAGTAAATGGATAAATTCAGTGATTTATTGGATGATAAATCACTGCACGAAGTGGGCACAGGCTGGTGTGACGTCATTGGTCACCAGTTTGATTTTATGATGTCATCTATCACATATAGCCGTGTAACGTTGAAAATAGACGGGGTGTTAGAATTGAAATAAACTTGCACTGGCAGTGATTTGTTGCTTAATATATCACTGTCGGTCAGTCCTAAGAGGATAAATCACTTGCGCTTCGCGCTCCTGATTTATTTACTTTAACGACTGACCTCCAGCCAGTGATATATTAAGCAACAAATCACCATGAGCACGAATCTATTTCTTAAATAGATTCACACTCGCAGTGATTTGTTGCTTAATATATCGCTAAATATGAACAAATCCTTCATAGTCTATAATGATTCAGCCATCTTGAACAGACTGTCAGAAATTCCTGCAACTCTTGTTTAGACTTTTTGAACTTCACGCAGTGGTAAAAACGACGTTACGCCATCTATTGTCAACGTTACTATGCTATATGTGATAGATGACATCATGAAAATTAAACTGGTGACCAAATGATGTCGCGCTGGTCCCCAGTCTGTGCAGTGATTTATCAACCAATAAATCACTGAGTTTAACCATTGGCTATATAGGCGAGGTGTGTTAGAATCATAATTTTGTTTCTGAACCTTTCACTTTGCAATTATTGTTACAATGAGAAGATGGGATATAAAATATAGAAAGCACACAAACTGCATATGAGCCGCAACATGAGATTTCCAACAATGTGGTATGTGCGACCAGCAAAGGCTCAGATCAGCCTGCGCATAAGTGCAGTCTGACCAGAGCCTTTGCTAGTCGCTTGAATATTCTGTGACTGCTAAGCTAGTGTCCGAACCGCATTTGTAGTTTCTATGCTTAAACCGTGACTGCACAGACTCTTATCAAAATGCAACATTGCTGGAAATCACATGTTGTGGCTCGATATATTTTCACCATTTTAGTTTTCTTTTCAATCTATCATCAGCTCATTACTAAATGTCAAGATGCTAAGCGTTAATTACTTCCAGGTGAGAATGGGAACCATTATTAATCTTAGAGACAGATCAAAAAGTTTTCAACCTTACTTTAAAATATGGTGTATCTGAATGCTAATTCATAGAGAATCCAATATGATTGCTCGTGTGTCATTGTATTTATTAAACAAGCTGAGAAAAAGTGATAAAATGCAAGGCTTGCCGAGCATTTTGTCACTTTTTCGCAATGAGTTTAATAAATTCAATTACACAAGAGCAAAAATGTTAGATTTCATTTATCAAATGACATTAAAAAGGTAAGAGAGTATGAGCAGGAAAGATCAGAATCACACACTGCAGACCAACTTACGACACCGTGAGGAAGAGACACAGAACACTAACAGCCATATGACATCAAGAAGACAATTAAAGTAAAACAACCAGCTCTCTCTTCCTCTGTGAGATGATTGCAAAAATTACTTTTAAATCACTTTTTTGGCATTGTTTCATTATGTACCCGTTTTCTAACGTTGAAAAAATGTAAACCACATCATGATTGTGATACAAGGTATCATAAAATTATCCACCAAATCTGTGCTTACATAGACATATGAGGGACCACAGTGGTTCAGTGGTAGAGTGCTTGACGTGAGATTGAGGGGTTGCAGATTCGAGCCTCACCGGGGTCGCTGTGTTGTGTCCTTGAGGAACACATATTAACCCTTGCTAAGTACTGGTTCAATCCAGGAAGACCTTTCACGACATAACTGAAAAATTGTTGACTGGGAGTCAAACAAACAAACAAAACATACACTGTAGACATATGATACAAAATTGATAGTACATGGTTGTGATAATCTGTAAGATCAACAAAAAGAAATCACAAAATCTAATCTCAGAACTTTTTGATCAGCCCTTGTTTTATCTCTAAATATTCATAACCCATTTAGCCTGGCCTATAAACGTCTGATTGGAAAACTGGGAGGTTGCTCACGTCCTGCAACTACACATTATTTTGTAGATACTTAGTTGCCCTTAGGCTAGCTAGCAGTGATTGCCATTCTCTCATTGCCATTCTCTTGAGGATGGCAATTATAATTGACTAATATTGCAACCTGTAACGTAGCACCGGTTAAGTGGTGCAGCATGTGATATCCCTTTCTGTGAAAACTACATGTATCCATTGTCTCATGGTGTCACAACATTAAAATGACACACCCAGCTCATCGCCATCTCCGCTGGTAGGTGTGTCATTTGATTGATCATCACTTTTTTTTCAACAGCTTTCAAATGACTTCTGTACTGTCATTCAGTAGCCCACTACCCACTTTAGTTAAGTGCTGAAAGATGGCAAGCTTTTTTGAAAAGCTTATAGTTATCTGGATAAAGCCCCAGAGTTATAAAGTAAGAAACAAGAAAAGTTATTCTTATCATTAGGATCATAATCTTATATTCCCACCTGAGCAACCAAGTCTAGAGAAATTTGGCATTCTCCTAGAAAACCACTTTATAGAAATGTGCAATTTGCTATAGTCAAAACACCATACCAGGCCTCTAGATAAACGTATGTTTTTAAATATTAAAATTGCCCTGCTTTGAAAAAGTGGGACACTACTGAATTGTGTTGTCCATCATTCTGCCTATCTGTCATTTCATCAGTGCCTCGGTCATTCAGTCCATCATAATTTCATCTCAGCTCGATCAATATTTTGAGAATTTTTACCAAATTTTGTAGACAAGACCTAGGTTGGGATTGTTACTCATCATTTTTCTCAAATTTATAACAGTTATGGCCCTTGATTTGAATTTTGTTCATAATTTTGTTTCTGAACCTTTCACTTTGCAATTATTGTTACAATGTGAAGATGGGATATAAAATATAGAAAGCACACAAACTGCATGAGATTTCCAACAATGTGGTATGTATGACCAGCAAAGGCTCAGATCAGCCTGCGCATACGTGCAGTCTGATCAGAGCCTTTGCTAGTCGCTTGAATATTCTGTGACTGCTAAGCTAGTGCCCGAACCGTATTTGTAGTTTCTATGCTAAAAATGGAGACTCGCGGCACATGCAGGCTCATATGAGTCTTCACTTATCAAAATGCCACATTGTTGGAAATCACATGTCGCGGCTCATATATATTTTCTCCATTTTAGTTTTCTTTTCAATCTATCATCAGCTCATTTCTAAATGTCAAGATGCTAAGCGTTAATTACTTCCAGGTGAGAATGGGAACCATTATTAATCTTAGAGTACCTGTACATAAAATCAATGCATAAAAATGCTCTGATGAGCCTTGACTGCATTGCTGTATTTGACCTAATTGGCAAACAGTCATCTTTTGAGTGGTGAAAAGCATATCAACTTTTTGATTTCCATTATTAGCTCGACTGCTGGAAGCTCGACTGCACAAAGTGCAAAGAGCTATTGTAGTCACCAGACTAATATGTGTTCCTGTTCCGTGGCCTTCCTTTCGGTTCCTGTCACACTGTAGTCCATATCTTGGCAACCACTTGTCAGAAAGCATTCATACTTGCACGATAGATACCTTGTAGGGTTAGCTTACATTCCACATCTGACCCTAGGGTACATGCTATGGGGTGGGGCTAGAGGTCAAAATCTAGTACATATCCAAAAGATAAAATTTTTGTGTTAAAGATTTCTAATAGTCCATATTTTAATAATCACTAGTCAGAAAGCATTCATACTTGCACCATAGATACCTTGTACGGTTAGCTTTCATTCCACGACATCAGACCCTAGGGTCCATGCCTGGGGGTGGGGCTAGAGGTCAAAATCAAGTACATATCCAAAAGATAGGATTTTTGCATTAAAGTTTTCTAGGAGTCCCTATTTTGACAACCACTTTTCAGAAAGCATTCATACTTGCACCAATGATACCTTGTACAGTTAGCTTACATTCCACATCAGACCCCAGGGTCCATGTCACTGGGGTGGGGCTAGAGGTCAAAATCTAGTGCACATCCAAAAGATAAGATTTTTGCATTAAAGTTTCCTAGAAGTCCATATTTTGACAACCACTTGTCAGAAAGCGTTCATACTTGCGCCATAGATACCTTGTAGGGTTAGCTTTCATTCCACAACATTGAACCACAGGGTCCATGCCGGGGAATGGGACAAGAGGTCAAAATCTAGTACATATCCAAAAGACAGGATTTTTGCGTTAAAGTTTTCCAGATGTCCATATTTTGACAACCACTTGTCAGAAAGCATTTATACTTGCACCATAGATACCTTGTAGGGTAAGCTTTCAGTTTCATTCCACGGCATTGGAGACCAGGGTCCATGCCTGGGGTGGGGGCTAGAGGTCAAAAACTAATACATATCCAGAAGATAGGATTTTTGCGTTAAAGTTTTCTAGAAGTCCATATTCTGACACCCACCTTTTGGAAAGCATTCACACTTGCACCATAGATACCTTGTAGGGTTAGCTTTCATTCCACCACATGGGACCCCTATTTGTCATTTATGTTAGTCGACCATAAAATATGTTTCAACTGTACAATATTTATCCATAAGCTTGCAATACATACATAATCTAAGGTTGTCACACTTCTCTAAATTAGAAGGTTGCAGTCAAGCTACACTATCATGCGACAGTTCTTATGTTAATATTTTCTTATCCTTTAGTCTAAGCATATGTTTTGGGTGTTCAAAGAATCGTTTCATCGAGACCGTTCTTTTGTGTACCCACAACATATCCTTTTGTTGAGAAGTAAGAATAATTTTGTTACGCACACTTTATTTTCCAAAGTGCTAAACAACAAAACCATGGTTCACCATATTGGAAAGAACCTGTTTACAGCTGAATTACATGTTACTGTACAGCTGAATCACATGTTACTGTACAGCTGAATCACATGTTACTGTACAGCTGAATCACATGTTACTGTACAGCTGAATCACACGTTACTGTACAGCTGAATCACATGTTACTGTACAGCTGAATCACATGTTACTGATCTCTTTGGGTAATATTTCATTGACCTATATAAGCCTAGCATCCTTTTTATCGGACATAGGCAAACAGTGCAGACCCAGATCAGACACTGCATAATGCAGTGTCTGATCATGATCTTCATTGCTTGCTTTCAGAATTTTTTATACAAATTAACACCCCAAAAATTGACAATGGACTCATCCTACTGATAAGGGTAGGCAAGTCCATTCACTTAAATTAATTGGGTTACGGCTCATTCGGGAAAGTCCGGCACAATTCCAGAATCAAATCAAGCCTCAGGTGTACGTAAGGGCATAACTAGTTGTACTTTGTACTAAGCTTGCTGGAAAAGGCGTGAGGAAAATTGTTATTTTAGCAAGTGAGTTCAGCCGTATTAAAATCCATTTTTTTATTACCCGAAAGTTTAATCAGCAGAATAAATGAAGTTTATAAATATTTCAATAAAATATCGCTATAGCGATATTTTATTGAAAAAACATAAACTTCATTTATGACCGTTTCTTTTGCTGCAATCACACTTGTTATTGTGTTAACATGGTTTCTGTGACGTCAGCCTCACATTATATATTTTGAATACTGTTTTGTTGCCCACGTATCGCTCAAGACAAGCTGTTGCATTGGCAAAACGCCATGCTGAATTTCCTTATCCCATCCACGTGACCTGCTTTTCCAATCCCGTGACTTCAAATGTCAAGTGTCACATTATCACCTGCATGATCAAAGTGGATCCTTGATATACATCCAAGGTATGATTCCACGGAATTTCGCAGAATTGGCAGAGGCAGTTCCAATTTGGTTAAGGTAATCAACTTTTTTTGGTTCTGTTTACAGGTGTATTGCGACAGTTAAACGACAGCCGGACACAGCTCGAGGAGTTATGGGCAGCTCGGAAACTCAAGTTAGATCTTTGTCTGCAGCTCAGATTGTTTGAGAGGGATGCGGTTGAGGTATGTGTGAAACTATCAACTAAATGATACTTCCTTCTTAGGCACTTGTAAATGTTAAATGACATCTGATTGCAATGGCATAGCCAGAATGCTTAAAAAGTTATGCACATCAAAGGGAGACTACTGGATCAAGCAAGGATTTTTCAATTGCGTCACTTTTCAAATGGGAACTTATCTTAAAGGAAAGAATTTGCTCCTAGATGGAGTGAATTCCTTCCTTTATGAGCAGTTCCTTATAATCTGGAAAATCAGTTTTATCACAAAGTGACCTCCCTTGAATGTTACTATTTTTATTATGCACATGAGTAACCTGCGTATTGGTGCTACGCCAATGGATTGGATAAAGTCATAAATTTGAGACATCCTGTGATATACTATGACTTCATTATATAACATCACCTTTCATTCATTAGCTGGCAAATGGTTTTACGCAGCTGGCAGCCACAGGCTGTATGCGCTATATACTACATTTCCACTGTCTTTTTGAAGGAGAAATGTTACTAGTGCACTAGAATGGGGATAACCATATTCAAAATTTTATTTGGGGAGGTACTGTCCTGCCAGCCAAGAGTGACAGTGACAGCGTGTTTTGTTTACAAAGTAATCAGGGACTTATAATCGATAGATCACTTGTGCATCAGTCCTATCTGTAGGATAGGATTAATACAGAATTGATCTATCGATTCACCTCATCTCAAGTGGTGTGGCAAGTTAATGTTTTTTCTTAGCAATAGTAAACAAAATATTTCGGCACTGTCACTCTTGGATGGCACTGATATACCTCCCGAAATGAAAATTTTGAATGCAGTTATCCCGTAAATGTTTGCAAGTCCACAAAGATTCCCTAACAAATTCATGAAGTTTAAGCTTGAAATTATATACAAAAACTAAGTGAAAAATCAGTTGAAGGTAATGCACATTCTAATGCACTTGCTATTGTAACGTGTCGTGAATTGGTTTAACATCCTTAATTACATCATTTATATTCTATGATGTGTGGCTTTATACAGCTTGCAACACTCCAATCAGAGATGAAACAGATTTTAATGGTAAACAAGTGAACCATAATCAAACTGTTCATTTGGGGAGGTAGAATGTGGGATATACGCTCGGAAATGTACTTTACTGGTAAAATCATCTGTCCTGAACCATATCTCAGAACCCATTGGTCAGATTTGATGCATTCTTGGTATTAATGATTTGTACCATGGACCCATGGACAGTTGATATTCTATAAGGTTCGTCAAAATTTACACATTACCACTTGAGTATTGCCCTTGTTATATATAAGTTATGTTTTTAATTACAATATGAAAAAAACTTTTTCAGGAGTACCCTCAGAGTCAAATTGTTTGGCTTCAGATAGGGCCCAATGTTATCGGTCTGGGCCCAGACTGTTTGCAGAGGTCATAGGCAGGGGACGAAATTTATCACCAGCAGGGTAAAAATCTTTTCTTGTTTTTGTAGGTATCCTCTCAGTTAGAACTATGGGCTGAGGAACTCCAGCATCAGGAGCTGGTAACCGATGGCAACAAGGCAGAGCAGATGCTAGTCATGCATAATGAGCGTGTGTTACACATGCAGAATTGTACGTTTGAAGTGCTGCAAAGAGGGCAGGAGCTTGCTCAGGTAATCATTGTCCAAAAGAAACTTTCAGATATAAGCAAAATTGTGAGAAAACCTGGCTTCAGAGTTTGCAATCAGGCTATTTAGGTCCCTTTGTGAGAAAACGTGTCGTTGGGGTTTCCGACAAAGCGAGACTCAAACCAGTATCTTCAGTTACAGAGACTAGCTAGAAAATTGAGATTTCGCTTGTAGTAAGCGTAGATATGGTGCTTTCCAAAAAGCGAATAACAAAGGTGCTGATCAGACTGCGTAGGTTTTCTTGCGACGAGGCCCATTTTCATATCTACTTCCTGAACTAAAGAGCCAATGAGGCCAATGATTTGTTTGTTTTATGTGATTCTTTACATCCCAGTCAACAATTTTCAGTTATGTCAGGACGGGTCTTCCTGGGTTGAACTAGTACTAAGCAAGGATAAATATGTCTTGCTCAAGGACACAACACAGTGACTCGGGCGAGGCTTGAACCCGCGACCCCTCAGTCTCAAGTCAAGCACTCATCCACTGAGCCACTGTGCTCCCATGAGGCCGATGATAATAGCTTCTCCAAATCATTTTAAGTTAACCTGAAGACAATGGATAATCTAAGATTGAAATTGTTAATATTTTACGAGTATACCAGGGTTAGCACAGGCTTGAAAAAGTACTTGAATTTAGAGGGCTTTCTTGAAAACTCCTTGAAAAATAAATCTGCCTTGAAAAGAACTGGAAGATCACTCAAAAGCCTTGAAACGTCCCTGCATTCTACTAGGACTTAGAACTAAATCAGTGTAAAATTGTTGTGCCTTTATTTGGTGCAGCATATGCTGCATCAAATATAGGCACACCAATTTTATACTAATTTTCCAAAACTAATGTCTCCATTATCTCAGTCTAGCATTTCTGAAGTAGACTTTTAACACTTAAATCAGTATTTGTCATTAACATTAAGTCCTTGAAAACTGTTGGAGAGGCTTTTAGAAGGCCTTGAAAAGTCCTTGAATTTTACTCATACTTGTCTATACGAACCCTGATAATCTAAGATTGAAATTGTTAATATTTTACAGGCATATCCCAATAATTAAGGTTTGAATTTTTAAAGTTCAGGATTTTTAATGTTTCACTCTTGCTTTTTTGGTGCCTCCAGTAACATGAGGAGTAATTGCATCACAGTAAATGTTCTAAAAGGATCAGTCTCTATAAGGCCATTTACATGGCTAAAACCGATTTTCTTTAAACTTTGTATACTTCAACTGATATGTATTGACTGTCTAATGATGCAATACCAGCTTGCTTGGTTCACTGGTTTTCACTGTATGCACGATTTAAGTGGGTGGGGTAATTCCACCCCATTAAAAGTATAGTTACAAAAATGCTATTTTTTTCTATTCCAAGTTCATGCTTCAAAATGGAGGTTGCAATAGGAAGGGTACACTTCTGTACTTTAAAGATGGTGATAATATTGTTCTGAAATTCATACCAGAATAGAGTTTATACTCGATTGTAAAATGTACCCCATTTTCACTATTTTTTGTTCTACGACTTTACGAAAAACCACAACACGTTCACAGTTTTCAAGATGTTTTAAAAATCTTTTGCTTTTATTATGTTGATATAATAGTCATTGCAGGCATATGTCAGCTTTTTTTTGTGATCATTAATATGAGAGTTATCTCCCCACGAAATTTAGTTCTGTTCATTTTTCAATATCAGTATGCATTTGTCATTTCATGAGTACTCCAAACTCCATTTCGAAGTAAATAACACCTTTTGATGCAAATATTTGTTAATTTTGGTAGGCATTAGAGTTACTTTTGCATGTGACAATATCATATTTTATGTAATTTTGAAAAAAAGATGCCTCTCATCTGGAAAATTAACAAATTGCCAATGACTTAAAAAGCACGGTTTTCTTAGTTTTTCCAACCTCATTAAATTTAACCTCATTTTATGTAATTTTGAAAAAAGGATACCTCGCATCTGGAAAACTAACAAATTGCCAATCACTTACAAGCATGGTTTGCTTAGTTTTTCCAACCTCATTAAACTCATACTAAATGCTTAAATTAAAGTCCTTAATGCCCATTCGTGTTTTTACGCTGGGTATTATTAATCTTCACCGGAATTGCCAGACATAATCCATGTGTCAACAGCAGCATCTTTTACATAGTCAATGTGCATCTTGCTCGGTTTGGTTTCACTGTTTTGTTTCATTGCGGTAATAACCTAAATACTAGAGCACCGAAGTCACATGTGCCCAACACCCAAGGGTGCGAGCACCACTTCTGCACCCATAATACCACCCAGTGATTGGGTTCAGCCCTTGAGTGTTTTATTTGATGTGTGACAAGAACGCATCTGTGCTTTGAGAACACCGTCACCTTCTTTGTGTGCCATTATCTCATATGGTCCTTTTTTGTCAAAGTGTTCATCCGTGTAGGATATGGGCCAATTCTTCAAATGAGATCATATGAGATAATGGCACACAAAGTAAATGATGGTGTTCATAAAGCACAGATACGTTCTCGTCACACATCAAACAAGTAGCCCAATGGGCAAGGATCACTCACCTGGGAGCAAGCATAATGTTTGGAAAGACCATGATTTATGATGCTCAATGGCAGGTAACTCTAACATGAAACAGTGACAAAATTCAAACTCATTCAAGTTTTTATGGTTGTCCTTGTAACCTGTAAGAATGGAGAAGATTCATCCAAAAATGAAGGCACTAGAGTAGTCACAACATTTCTCCCATTATAAGTCTATGGATTTTTTTCCTGACGCTCATGGGAAGCGAACTCCGCCGCCGGAGGTCTGATTTGGCAGAATGTTGAACCCATCTGAGATTTGATGGTTGTCCTTGTTATCTGCAAGAATGAAGAAGATCCAATCAAAACTAAAGGCACTAAAGTGGTCACAAGATTATCCATTGATTTTTCAGACGCTCAGGGGCAGCTAACTCCTAAGTCCCTGGTCCGATCTTGCCGAATTTTGAACAAATTCAACATTTCATTGCTGTCCTTGTTACCTTTAAGAATGAGGAAGATCTAATCAAAAATAAATGCGCTAGAGTGGTCACAAGACGATTCGTTAATTTTTAAAATGCTCAAGAGCAGCTAACTCAGTAGTCGGTGATGAGATCTTGATAAAATTCAAACTCATTCAAGCTTTTATAGTTTTCCTTATTATCTGTAAGAATGAAGAAGATTCATCCAAAAATGAAGGCACTAGTGTGATTACAACATTTCTGCCATTATAAGTCTATGGGGATTTTTCAAACGCTCAGGGGCAGCTAACTCCTCAGGACCTGGTCTGATCTTGCCGAATTTCAAACCCAATCGAGATTTTATAATTGTCCTTGTTACCTGCAAGAATAAAGAAGAACCAATTAAAAATGAGGAAACTAGAGTGGTCACAAGATTTTCCCCATTATAACCAATGGGAGCTATATGCGCTATGGAAACCAGAGTTCTGATCTGATCTGTCCCAAAACCTGTTACAGACGACCCCTACCCAAATGATGCTCCAGATGAAATGTGATTATGATTGGCCAGCTGGTCTAAGAGATATTTATGTTTTAAAGTGTGAACGCACCTAGGCCGGAATAACGCACGGACACCGGCTCGAGTCCCATCCTATAAGCTCACCAGGAGTCTTCGGCTCAGGTGATCTAATAAAACATATAACTTGTGGGTTGATTACACTCAAGGGCTGAACCCAATCACGGTGTGGTATTGTACAGAAGTGGTGCTCGCACCGTTGGTTGTTGGGCACATGTGGCTTTGGTGCATTGGTATTTAGGATATTACCGCAATGAAACAGAAAAAAGTGAAGCTAAACCGAGCAAGATGCACATTGACTATGTAAAAGATGCTGCTGTTGACACATGGTTTATGTCTGGCAATTCCGGTGAAGATTAATAATACCCAGCGTAAAAACACGAATGGGCCTTAAGGACTTTCATTTAAGCATCTAGTATGAGTTTAATGAGGTTGGAAAAACTAAGCAAACCCTGCTTGTAAGTCATTGGCAATTTGTTAGTTTTCCAGATGCGAGGTACCTTTTTTTTCAAAATTACATAACATATGACATCGTCGCATGCAAAAATAGCTCCAATGCCTACAAAAATAACCAAATATTTGCATTAAAAGGTGTTATTAACTTCCAAGTGGAGTTTGGAGTACTATGGAATGACACATGCATGCTGACATTGAAAAACAGACAAATCAAATTTCGTGGGAAGATAACTCTCATATTAATGATCATAAAATAAATTCTGACATATGCCTGCAATGACTATTATATCAACATAATAATAGCAAAAGAGTTTTAAAAAATCTTGAAAACTGTGAACGTGTTGTGGTTTTTCCTAAAGACGGAGAACAAAAAATGCTGAAATTGGTGTACATCTTATAGAGAATATAAACTCTATTCTAGTATGAATTTCAGAGCAAGGTTATCACCATCTTTTAAGTCCAGAATTGTATTTTTCCTATTGCAACCACCATTTTGAAGCATGGACTTGGAACAGAAAAAATAGCATTTTTGTATCTATACATTTAATAGGGTTGAATTACCCCACCCACTTAAATCGTGCATACAGCAAAAACCATTGAACCAAACAATCTGGTATTGCATCATAAGACGGTCAATACATATCAGTTGACGTATACAAAGTTTAAAGAAAATCGGTTTTAGCCATGAAAAGGGCCTTAAAGGGACTGATCCTTTGATCAATATTTGCCTGCCAAAAAGGCTTAGATAAACAGAAGAAGCTGTCTGAGTCTGATTTTGCTATAATGACAAGCATTTTTTAAAATTCCAGCCCTGATAAACATTTTATTTGAGAAAAAAACAAGATGAGTGTTCAAAATTTTAGTACATTTATTGTATATGAATATTTCTTGCACACCTGATAAGTATATCTGACATTTTAGCCTGCCCGGGTAGAAAATCTTACCTTACCCATGTTATCTAACCCAGGCTGTCTTACATTGTTGCATTGGCACTCATGCATATGGTCGTCAAGTGACATCATTGTTGTGCAAAGTGACATCATCATGTAATTTAGCACCTCAGCGCCTTCTGGAACTTATGAATAAAAAATGCTGAATTCATTGGTGAAAAAGAAAATGAAACCAATATTTGTGTGAAGATGGGATAGAAAATTCTCGCATACCGGATCGGGATTTCCGCTATTTTTACCCATGTAAGAAATTTCTATCTCACACCCCTGGCACGTGCCGTACCAGCCCTAGGGAAAGATAAAAAAAGAACTGACGCACGTAGCGCCGAACTACTTCTGCCGGAACTACTTTTGGTTGTCAATGTAAACAATATTCGCTTTTCGGACATTTCGGCCAAACATTTTATTCATCAAGAGAACAAACATACAAACAAAAAAAATACGACTAGAATTCCAAATCTATCAACAAAAAATATGAGTCAGAGGTTATACACTTTCAGAGAAAAGACAAAATTGTTAAAGATTTCATAATCTTAAATCAAGTAGTTGATGAAAAATGTCCATATGTTTAAGATATAGGAGTGACAGAAGGAAAAATTGAAAAAGAAGGCAAAATGAGCTTTAGCATCTTTATTTTCATTTACACAATACACTTAGCCTACCTGAAGATGTACACAAAATTTGAAAACACTGGCTCCAATAGGAGCGGAGAAATCTGCGACAGAAATTTTCTTTGGAGAGGAAGAAACATGAACAAATAAATGGACTGATATGCAATATGTAGCTGGTTTTGTTACACAATACAACTCATCACTATCAAGCTTTGAACCAAATTTCAGAATCCTAAGTCAAGTAGTTGCTGAGAAATCTTTGACAGAAAAAAATGTCCATATGTATTTTATAGGACAGAAGGAAAAATTGAAAATTTGAAAAAAGAAGGCAAAATGAGGATTAGCATCTTAATTTTCATTTACACTATACACTTTGCCTACCTGAAGGTGTACACAAAATTTGAAAACATTGGCTCCAATAGGAGCTGAGAAATCTGTGACAGAAATTTCCTTGAAGAGAAAGAAAAATGAACAAATAAAGGGACTGATAAGCAATAGGTGGCTGTTATTTTGTTACACAATACAACTCATCACTATCAAGCTTTGTACATAATTTCAAAATCCTAACTCAAGTAGTTGCTGAGAAATCTTTGACAGAAAAAATGTCCATATGTATCATATAAGAGTGACAGAAGGAAAAAATGAAAAATTAAAAAAAGAAGGCAAAATGAGGATAAGCATCTTAATTTTCATTTACACAATACACTTTGCCTACCTGAAGGTGTACACACAATTTTAAAACAGTGGCTCCAATAGGAGCTGAGCAATCTGTGACAGAAATTCCATTGGAGAGAAAGCAAAATGAACAAATATAGAGACTGATAAGCAATATGTGGCTGTAATTTTGTTACACAATACAACTCATCACTAATATGAACTTAGGCACTACCTAGATGTGGACATGAGCACTTATGAAGTTTCTCTCCCTCCTTGACTGTCTATTCATCTGCATATGTATCTATCTATCTCTCTAGCTCCATTTTGAACATTATCATGCCAGTTGTATTAAAATGAAAATGTTTAACTGTGTTTTACTTAGGCCATAGAAAAGAATATGTGTGTTTCGATCAGGTTTTTGAAATAGGGACATCTAAGGTAAATCTACAAAAATATTTTTATTTTGTTAAAAGTTTTTACATGGGGAGACTGTAGTGGTCTAGATAAGGATTTGGACCAATGGGTTTTTCACACCCTACTTTTTAATTTTTTAATGAGCATTTTACTCTATATTTAAAGTATCAAATTGCAGGAATTGCAAAGCCTTGTAAAAAGACCCAATATTTGCTTAACATATTTTTAAGAAAAGTTGTTTGTATCAAATACATGTTGCATTTTTAGGAAAACTTACAAAGTTTATGCAATTGGTGTATATTAATTAGTTTTTTCTTACTAAGAATAAAGATTTCACCACATAAATTGAACATCAGCACTGAAACCTCAAACTGCAAAGGGTATTTTTACCCTTCAATTTAATTTTCAATTCTGAATTCCAAAAAATCAATGCTAAAATACCCTTTAACCCCTCTTATCTGGAGCCCTGTCAGACTGATTGAACTGGGAAATCCCATAAAAAAGATTTAGGGACAAAAAAATCAGTTTCAATGCTACCAATTAAAAAAAAGTGAGTAGTTTACTTAAATTTTAGAATATTTTTCGTGGCTTATATAAAAAATATCACACCCTACCTCCTTAAATTTAGGGGGGGGGGATCTTTCAAAAACTGGGGGAAATCCCCTGCCAAAAATAAACACTAAAAAATAGGCAGTCTGGTAACATGAAAGATTTTTTAAATTTATTTTAGGCCTAAATCACAGCCATCAAATCTGTGGCTTGGGTAGTGACTGCACACAGAAGCTTTAAGTTTGGTCCTTATGTCACTTCTGTAGCATCAAAAGCTCACAATGTCATTACATGCTTTTCAAGGGAATCCCCCTCCCAACCCCTGGGTCGGGACATGTACAAAATAGGGCACTATGTGATGACCTGCTAACCTTTTAGCTGTAAGCAGAGTTCAATTAGTTGTCAACAGAGAGTCAAAGTCTTTTTGAAGAGAAGCCAAGATGATGATCCCTAATGGCCTGACAAGAGATGACCTCTCAAGCCTGCCACAGTTTCTACCCCTAGTTAGTAAACCAATATCTAACCAATATCTAACCATCATAAGATGGATATTGTTTGAATACCAGTTAGTTATTGGGGAGATATCAATTTTCCCATAGGGTGAAAGTTGGGACTGATATCTTGTTGGGCACACATAAGTCAACTATTGGACTGATATCGGTTTTAGTCAGCAGGGCAATACTTTACCATCATTTGGTCAATATAGCATGCATATCTGCAAGATATTGTAAACAACATTTGACTGAGTGATATAATGCCATCGGCATATAGTCGGACCGATATTGCCACAGAAGTTTTCCATCCAACAAAATGACTAAATGTTAGGGGTACATGTATCTTGTTTCTTCTGGTCTAGGACTACCAGGTAGATTTTATTTACATGTGTGAAAGTTCCAAACTTTCAAATCCTGAACTTAAGAAATTAAAATCTCAAAACTTGCAATCTACCTGGTCAGTAATGAATTGTCTTTTTAAACTGAGCTGAAATCAAATAAGCTACTTTAATCTGCCTAATTCAGTGTTTTAGGTTGACTTTCTATGGAAAGTCAGCCTCAAAATCCTGAATAATCCTGAAAACTCAACCATGTATTTAAGCATCTGCTGATGTATGGCTTATGGCTTTACACATTAACATGGCTAGCACTGATCCCGTTTTCATTTTCAGATCTAGCACTAGATAGTTATCACATCTGGGCCTATTTCATATCATGAGTTTTAGGGCTCTAGTTTAGTGGCTTTTTGAGATAAAATCCTTCTGTTTGAAATTATTTTGAGAAAAAAACTTTTAAGGCCACTTTATACACAGAATCTTACTGTTTTTATCGGGGTACATGTATAAAACCTCTTGCAGTTTGATCAAATCAAAGGTTATCAATTATTTTAACACTGAATTTTGTTCCTCAGAGATTGACTTTTAATTCTAAGCAGTAATTTACAAGGGAATTACAACTTTTTATACTTCCTAAATGCTTTTCAAGAGTGAGCATGTTTTCTATCCCACCATGGAAGCTAATTTTGTTGTACTGGCTAGATTTCTATTAAATTTTGTTAATATAATTGAAGCATCCAAATCAGTTTCCAGCTGCCAACTTTTTTACTTCCACCAGGATTTGAACCTGGAACCCTCACTCCAAGAGTGAGTATGTTTTCTATTACACCACGGAAGCTTATTTTGTTGTACTGGCTAGATTTCTATTTTTGTTACTATAATTGTAAACAATCAGTTTCCAGCTGCCCAACTTTGTACTTTCACCAGGATTTGAACCTGGAGCCCTCACTCAAAGAGTGAGTATGTTTCCTATTATACCATGAAAGCTAATTGTGTTGAAATGGCTAGATTTCACTAAAGCAGTGTTATCAATCATTTTTAACTCTGAATTTTGTTCCTCAGAGATTGGCTTTTAATTCTAAAGCTTAACTTACAAGGGAGACAACATTTTCACTTCCTAAATGCTTCTCAAAAATGTTATATTTTGACTGAATGTTTTATCATTTTTTTGTTTTTCATATTTTTGAATAAAAACAAAGCATCAGATCAGACTGCTAGTACTGGGGTTCGAACCCAGACATACCTCTAGGTGCTTTCATATGATAACCCGAGGCCGTTCTGCCAATTGAACTATACCAACTTGTCAAAAATCTGAGCTTCTTAAGAAAAGTTTGCTTTATTTTCTTCATTTCTCATCCAAAACATATGGTGTGGGTACTCAAAAGAACCGTCTCAATGAACCGGTCCCCTTGAGCACCCAAAACACATGTTCAAATTAATGGGTAAGAAAACATTTAAAAGTTTACACAAGTAAAATTTCCTTATCTGGATCTATGAATAGCATTAAAAAACATACGGTGTGGGTACTCAAAAGAACCGTCCCCTTGAGCACCCAAAACACATGTTTAAATTAATGGGTAAGAAATTAATTAAAAGTTTACACAAATAAAACGGCCAGGCCTCCAGATAAGAGTGCGTATTGGAATATTATCCTCTTTATTTCTCATTCAAAACAGATGGTGTGGGTACTCAAAAGAACCGTCTCAATGAGACGGTCCCCTTGAGCACCCAATACACATGTCTAAATTAATGGGTAAGAAACTAATTAAAAGTTTACGCAAATAAAACAGCCAGGCCTCCAGATAAGAGTGCGTATTGGAATATTACCCTTTTATTTCTCATCCAAAACATATGGTGTGGGTACTCAAAAGAACTGTCTCAATGAGACGGTCCCCTCGAGCACCCAAAACACATGTTCAAATTAATGGGTAAGAATTCTCTCTTCAGGACAGATGTTTTTTTGTGTCCGGTATCCAAGGCAGTTATATATTTAGCTGCAGTGTTACTATAGTCTTATATTGGTGGCTCCAGATAACTTAATGTTTTTCTATGAAAAGCTATTTACTTTTAAAAAATTCTTTCAAATTATTTATAAATGCTTGAGTTCTAATTTAATTTATGAATCAAATACCTACTTCTGTCAGACCCAGATCAGGACCAACAAATTGTCAGGCCTGATCTGGACCCCAACTGTTTGAACATTCTGATTGCATTTAAGAAATTAATTCGATTTTTGGAATGTTCATGGAATCATATATTTCGGTTCTCTTGCATTTATGGAAATTTTACATGTGAGAGAATCTACACTCGAGAAGATTGTGCCACAAGGCCTGATGCGGAATACAGAATACGAAATATTCATGATTTCATGAACATTACAAAAATCAAATTCATTGCTTTTATTTACATTTTATTATCTAAAATATAGAAATTATTTATAATTTTTGGGGAAAAAGTTTTGTATTTAATATATAATTGTATTAACGGTTTTGTTGGAATGTAAAAAAGATAAGCGGAACAGCCAGTGTGAACACGGGCAGCCTATGAAGCAAACAAAGCGCTTGTTTTGCACATACAACTCCGGTATGGCTTGCAGTCAATCACAACATCAGTGTCACTTCTATGTCCGATGAGTATTGCGAGGGCAAGAGAGCTTGTCAGCTATCAATCAAATTTATGTCATTCATGAGGCTATGAACTGTTCTATCTATCTTTTGCTACTGGCAGGATCGCATGCGATCATTATGCCAGGGAGTGCGAATTTGGAATTTTGAAGAAAAAAAACAAAACCAAACAAAAAAAACAAGAAAAATCTTTCAGCTGTGTTTTTACTAAATGAGGAGTGCCCTTAAACTCCTCAGTAGTCTGGGAATTGACCACCAAAGGACAAATACCATTCCACTGTGGAATTGTTCGGTTGCAAAAATTTACAGATTCATTAAAGGCTTGCTTTGAAAAATATTGTTGCTCTATGAGAAAAAAGCAAACAAAATCAAATTTTTATGTCCCAAAAGTTCATGGGCTAGGAGGAAGCATCTAGCTGTAGATACAGAATCTGTAACAGATTTGGACTGAACAAAGCAATTTAATTATATGGGAGGTAATGAGAAAAGAAATTGCCTAAAAATTAACAATTTTACCCAAATGAACTAAAGCTTATCTGGACCTCTGTCTTTAACGAAAGATCAGCAATCACTCACCAACACCGGATTAACCATGTTGAGGCTGCAGACTCAATCACTGTTGACATGTTCCTAATAATTATCGTCTCCACAGTCTTCTATGTTCAATCTCGAAGGAAAATAGAGCTTCGAGATTCTCCTAGACTGTCCCTCGTGGTCTCCGATTTTGTTCAGCTAGATTCTATTTCGGTCCGTAAATCTGAACGGAGAGCTGGATTTTTATACAAATATTTGTACATAGTCTTTCCATCACACATAGAAGTCATATATCAAGACGATATACTATTGCCGGTCGCGGTAACCGGTGACATTGGCAGAAAATCTAAGCTTCCAGTCTTTCATATCTGCCGCCATCTTGATTCGCGATCAAAAGAAACACCGCCAAGCGTGTTTATGTTAGAGATAAAATCCGTATTGCTATACTAGGTGTAAGGGATATCTAATGGATACAAATTCAATGTTGCATGCCCAGTAGTTATCGTTTGCTTGTAAATTTTGAGAAAAAAGGCATCAATCAGGCACCCAAAACAGCACTATTTTTTTTAAGGCGTTGACATTGTAACCGCGTCGCGCTTAGTGTCATCGCAACAGCGCATACTTTAATTATGCATATGAAAATAACGAGCCGGTTCTCAAAATAAAGTGCAAAGAAAGATTAACAAAAATAAAAAACAAAAATTAAATAAAGATTTGAATCAGTGGTGGTATGCAAGAAAAAGGATCTTATATGTGTGTCGAGTCGAGATAAAAGTTTCCAACCCTCGGAATGACCTTGCTGATCGGAACCTCGGCAAGCCTCGGTTCCGATCAGCAAGGTCATTCCTCGGGTTGGAAACTTCTATCTCGACTCGACACACATATAAGATCCTTATAATCATCCCTCGGAATAACCATTTTTTCATCACTTGGCAAGCCCCATGATACCTACGATGATCCTTGGGACAGATTTCCTATCCCATCCTCACACTCATGGATTCTAATATTATTTCAGTTATTTGAGACTACCGGTGTACAGTTGATGGCTGACAGCCATTATGACGCTCCCACCCGAATACAGGAACTCCTAGAGTATCTACATGAGAGGGAGGTGGACCTTGAAACACTCGCCGACTCCAAGAGGAACCGTCTAGAGCAGTGTGTACAGTTGCGGAACTTTGAAGTTGAAGCAAGACAGGTAAAAAAACACATCTTGATGAGATGGATTTAAAGGGGAATACAATTCATTCATTGACAAAATACACACAATAAAAGTCATTATCATAATGCTCATTTTAATGCAAATTTGATCAAAATTAGATGTAAGGAAGTAATAAATAAAATCTTAAATCTGAGTGCTGTAAAAATTTTTAGTTCAATAAAATCCCCAATTTCATTTCAAATTGTACAGTTTTAAAACTATGATGATGGTCAAGAATTCTTCTTATAAATCCCGTTGTCAAGATATAATATCCCTTAAGCCATCTTGCTCTGCTTGTCTAAGGTGGGTATGCGTGTCTAAATAAAACTTAACATCTACTGTATAAAATCTGATGAGGGCACTGCACATATAACCTTTTCCAATTTTTATACCCCTTTTCGAGATGAAAATGGTGCTTGCAAGGTTTAATATGATGCAGTAGAAACTCTTAAATTTGAAGTCTTAAAGATTAGAGATTTATTTCAAATTATCAGTAGTTTGAATTATTGTGAGGTAGATGTAAAAGTATATATTAAACATCGAAAAGTGATTATTATCAATTTTTGTTCCAATCAAAAATGTGTTTTGGGTACTCTAAAAACATACATTCCTATAGACAGTTATTAGTTATTATAATAGCTCATAAATAGGCCATATTCTCTGAATCCATTATGTCTGAAATTTAATTTGAATAAGAGATTATTTGGAATAATCAGAGTTCAAATTTTTTTAGGTTTTATTGTAGTTCATTTTAAAACTTTTTAGGTGATATCATGGATCAGGAACGGAGAGTCGATGTTGACGGCGAGTTTCATGTGTCCCAACTCACTGTTGGAAGCCGAGCAACTCAAGAAGGAACAGGAACAGTTTATGATGGCCATAGAAGTAAGTTACACAGTTGTCTCCCCTCCATCAAAACATATCTTTGCCTACTGGGTACTTGTCATCTGCTGTTTTTTTTTTTTTTTTTTTTTTTGAAAATCAACTTTTTCAAAAAAATTCTTTCAGGTATGCATTAAGAGTGTCAAGCAGTTAGGATCCAGATCAGGCCCAACATATTGTTGGGCCTGACCTGGGTCCAAACTGTTTTCAAAGGTTATCAGCAGACGACACTAGTAGGTAGAGTAAAACCGTGTGCAATGATTATTATCTGAAGCAGAAATGATGTATTCTGTTTTCCTTTACTTGAACAAACAATGGATCCCTACCCCACAAAAGTTATTTTGAAAATAGTTGTTTCTTCCACAAAATAAAAGCTTTTCTTAGAAATCTAACTACAATGCACAAAGCTGAAGTCATGATCAAACCTTTTAGAAAACTCACTACGGTGCAGCTCCAGTGAACAGATCTGAGCCATGACTACAACATTTTTAGCTCGCCTGAGCCAAAGGCTGAAGTGAGTTATTAGTATGCCTATGGTTTGGTGTCTGTCAGTCATTATCGTTGTTGTCCATTCACATTTACAAAGATGTATATCTCAATAGTTGGTTGACCAATTGTGATCAAATTCCATGTAGAGCATCATCAGGCTGTGGTAAATTGCTGTTTAAGGTTTTGAGGCTGATTGGAAAGGAACTCTGGTTTCCATGACAACTTAAAGATCCCATAGACTTATAATGGAATAAACTTTAAAAATCTTCTTTTGAAACGATGTATGTTGCAATGTCTAGTGGTTCCCGGTATAAATCCTGCCAATCAAGCCCCTGAGGTCCAAGCTGGCCACCACCGGGGATCAATAGCTCCCATAGACTTATAAAGGGAAAATTTAAAAAAAATCTATTTCTGAATTCATGAGGCCCACAGCTTATATATTTAGCATGTAGCAATATCTAGTGGTGATCTAAAATAAATAAATCCTGCCAACCATGCCCCTGAGGTCCAAATTGGCCATGCCCTGGTTGTCATTTTCCCTCATAGACTCATATTTTTTTTTTTAAAAGCAAAAAAAAAAGCTTTAGGCCAACAGCTCAGGTGAGCAGTATTGGCTCATTGAGCATCTTTTTCTATTTTTAGAAAACCCACTATAGTGTAGTTCAAGTGACACACAAAGCTGAAGCTATGATCAGTATACAACACTACAACTCTGACCTGGTGCGAGCCATTGTAGACAATGTGACGTTGGCATGGCAACAGCTGAGGAATCATGCAGAAGAGAGACACAAGCTTGTAATGGCATCCATGACATGGTACAAAACTGCTGAACAGGTAAGAGTCCTGGCTCCGAGGTCATAAAACTTGTGTCATGCTCAGCTCAGCTGAGCATGAATTCCAATTGCTCATAAAAACTAAAATATTGAACAATTAAGACCTTTATTGCTTTCAAGCTCTCAGATGTTGTATTTATCATGCCAATGAATGTTAAAATGCCAACAATGTTGGCATTTTAACATTTATTAACATGATAAATTTTAAGCTCAGAAGTGTTGAGCATGAAAAAGTTTTATAACCTCAAGGCCAGGATTACCTCTACCTCAAACATAGCTCAATAAAAACAAAATTTCTGAGCGAAAAATTGTGATAATTTTCTTAAACATCAATTTTAACATATGGTTTTTGTGCTAAAAAAGGTCTCATTTAGTCAGTTCTTTTGAGTACCCACAACATATGTTTTTGTTGAGAAATAAGAAAATAAATTTTATAATGTGCACTCTTATCAAGGGGCCTGCCTCTTTGACCCATCCATGACATGGTATAAAACTACTGAACAGGTAATTGTCCTGGGCCCAACAATTTTATACTAATACTGACTTTTCTATTACTAATTTCTTCATAATCTCAGTATAGAATTTCTGAAGTAGCGTTTTCAACATATATTTCTTCATAATCTCAGTATATAATTTCTGAAGTTGCATTTTCAACATATAAATCAGTATTATTCATAGATTTAGTCCTTGAAAACCACAGAAGTCCTTGAAATTCCTTGAATTGTTACACAATCTTGCCTGTATGAACCTTGTTTCTTAAACTATGAAAAACGTGTGTGGTACCGATGATTATATTCTGACAGTACATACAGCTTATTATAGCTCTTAAAACATTGAATTTTACAGTATAGTCATAACTTACAGTCCTTGATAACCATTGGATAGTCTTTTTGAAGTACTTGAAAAGTCCTTGAATTTAGCTCTTAAAACGGTGAATTTTACAGGTGTGGTCAGTGTTAGAAAGTCTTGATCGAGACTATAAACGGGAAGAGGACTGGTGTGGAACTGAGCGGGCCAACATCTCAGATAAACCTAGCTACATGGTACAGCTTATTAACAAACATAATGAACAGAAAGAAGCTTTTCTAAAGGTATTCATTACATGATATGCTGAATTTTCTTCATTATACTGTGAATACCGATAATGAAGCTACTTAAATCTTTGCATGCTGGGTAATATTTCATGCTTTTCTTGTTGTCTTCTGACTTTTTTTCAAAATTAACTTTTCAAAAAAAAAAAAAAAAAAAAACACTATCAGGGTGCCAAACGGTGTGGATCCAATCTGTTCAGTGGCAGATCCAGACGGGGTTCAGGCCGTTAGCTCGAGCCCCCTCCCCAGCACCCATTTTAAAATATCCTACGAAAATGAAATAATTTGGTCTCAGTGAGACCAAATTATTTCATTCTCGTGGGATATTTAAGAAAAATGAGATAAAATCAGCAAAGCGAACCCCACCCCTATTATCTATATGAACCCCTTTTCCAGAAATCCTGGATCTGCCCCTGCTGTTTACAAAGGTTATCAGCAGATGACAAAAGACGCAGCTAGAAAGGAAAGAGTTAAAAGAAAAATACACTGTTAAACATCTCATCTACTAGCTAATATGTTCAGCATTTGCAATCATGCCCTTATAAGGTGTAAATTCTTGAAAGAATTATTTTCAAAAATCACTTGACGCTCAACATTAGGGCATAAAAACTGGCTAAACATTAGAAATATAGAAGACTAACTTTTAAAAAGGTAGAACTTGTAATTATGGAGGTAAACATACATTACAGGCATGTACCTTAGCCAGAAGAACGGCAGAAAGTTTCTTGAAGTATGTGAACCGGAATCTCCATACCCTCGGCACACAGATGAAGTTTAGAAGTCCTGAAGGCCATGTCAAAGGTATTTCATAGTAATCCTTTTCACGCTATTAACGGCAGTTGTCGTCTGCTCTTTCTTCTGCTTATGTACTTTGGTGGCCTATATTGCAATCAATATGGATTGATTAGGGTTCATATTGTTTGCTTTCATGAAAATATCTAATCTGAAATGCACTTGAATATATGCAGCAGATGTATAAAGCAGACATTTTTTGACCAAAAATAAGTATCAGCAGGATAAGAGTTGGTATTTATCATATGACATCCCGTCTGGGAGTGTAATAATGCCATGCAATAAAATCGATAAACCACTAGTGGTTTACAGATGGTTTACAGATTTTCAGGAAACGTTATGACGTCTATAACAATGTTGCGTACATAATGACAAAATTATAACGTTTTTATGGCAGAAATGAGATTTCAAAATAATCTTAATGTCATATGATAAATTGAATCTAACATTCATGCTCTTGTATTATTCAGTTTATTAAACTCATTTCGATAAAAAAGAGATAAAATGCTCAGCAAGCCTCGCATTTTATCACTTTTTCCCAACGGGACGGATTTTTCTATCCTATCCTCACACGAATAATGGATTCTCTTTCTTGCTCACCACTCTTATTGTTTATTTATTTAATTTAAAATAAGCTACCAGAAGTCCCTGAATGCGCTAAGATGCAATTTCACACGACCACGTCACTTAAGGTCACTGCCCACACTTGGGCGAATTTTTTTCCAAAAAATAGAATTTTTTCATATTTTGATATTCTGTAGTACATCATATTATAAGAAAAATAGCGCAAAATAAAGAAAATTTACCGTCCAGTTCAAAAGTTACAGCTCGTCATTATATGGCCTATGTTGGCTTTTTTACGCAGCTTTTTGAAAACTCATTAAGGCAAGTAAAATATTCTGTAACTCAATTTTGTATTTGAAAATCGTAATTTCAAACAAGCCTGCGAAGCCATCAATAATTAAGAACTTTTTCTTAAACCATTCTTATACAGCTTTACAAGTATTTTTCTTCATATTACGCTTTCAAACCAGCATTCGCCGATATTTATGCATTCATTTTCAGCAATTACTGACTGATAATTTAATATTTAAACACACTTTAAAAAAATAATTTTTTCTAATTTTTTTTTAGGAAAGTGACTATTATATAAGATGCATTATGACAGAATTTTTAAAAAAATCACCGTCTTATTAGTGAGATATTCCCAAATAAGTATCCCTACCCCCTAAACTGCAAAATTATGAACTAAGCAGGCTTTTCTTATTTCTAAGCATGTTAAAACCTTACGAACCAAACACTATGGATTCAAATGCCTCATTGTGAACTTCCAAATGAAACAATATATACTCCAAATACTTGGAACATTTATATGCACATATGAGAATACTTTTCCATACCCAAAACGATACCAAAATACCCCACCCACGCTAAAAAGAAACGTATCGGCATTTTGTCTAAATACCTAGTCTATATATTATGACCAAATTTGCATAGATCCATCACTAGGATAGAGATGTAATGTTTTGGGGGACATTTACCGTTTTTCAAGGTCACGGGGTAACTCTGCATGTCTAATTTAGGTGAAAAAAGTGCTGTTTTAATATGCATCGCTTCAATTTATCGATGCATATAATTCATGTATTCAGCCAAGAATTCGAAATGTTTTTAAATCTTTGTTGCGGCCTCGGGTGCCATACTAATGCCCGATCGCGAAGCAAGGCCAGACCTTAACACTTGACCAGAGGTGGTTTATTTCTATTAGATCTATATATCCCTTGACGGACATCTTTCGGTCGAAACACGTCAAATGTAGAGTAAACTTGGAGATTAGCAAAAATTTTAGCGTAAAATTGTAAATAGTTTACTGCTCATTATTTTTATATTTATTTCTGGTGCTCAAAAGAACCGTCTCACTGAGTACCTATAACTTACCTATGCTTTGGTTGGACCCGCATTTATATGAAAAGTTTTTTTACGCCGACACCCTTCCCGCTACGGAAGGGAGTATTCAGTGGCGCGGAGGGGGACGGGGTAATGTTTTGGGGAATTTTTGGTCCCGTCGGTGTTGGTCATGGGCGGAATTGGCCACGAGTAGTCTAGAGGGGCTAGACTTTTTCTATGTGCATATCACATGAAACAGGTTTGCGGATTGGGTCCGCATTTACATGAATATAAATGAGCATCGATGCGACAAAACCTGTCTTCAGGGTTTCCGATAAGATCATACCAAAACCAGCCTTCTCAGCCACAGAGACTTGATAGAATAGTGAAATCTCGATTGGAGCAAGTTTTAATTTGATACTATTCAATAAGTGAATAGCAAATGCGCTGATCAGGCTGCGCAGATGAGCAAGCTGGTCTGCGCCTTTGTTGTTCGCAGAACCCGATGGCAGATTTCCTCGCGTACCTTTGTAAATTTAGAGTAGGCCCACTATAATTTAGACTCACGACTATACTTGGGTCAACCGTAGCCCAAGATAGCCCTTATAACTAAATATTGGAACACATTTCACAGGAGGCAAATTGTTTAGGACGCAAGTTAAAGCGAGAGACTCTCAACGTTAACGTCAAGTTCAATACGTGTCATTTACGCATAATGACGTCATAAGAGTAAGTGACGTCATTAGCGCACGTCAAAGTAGACGCTAGAGAACGTGACGGGATAGTCTGTCTTGGTTAAATTTTAATGCAGGTAAAATAAAAACCAGAAAATCATATATAGATCTATATACATGTGGTCTTGTCATTATTGTTGTTGTGGACCGTCAAAAAACCGCGAACAGTCGACTGACATTTCCCTTGTAAAATGCGTGTTCCATTACACTGACTGATTTTTTTCTTCACACAGAGCTGAGCGTCCATCGTTTAGTATCCGTAAAGAATGCCAACTTTTGTCGTTCATTTTACTTAAAATTTTGTTTGCATTTTTAATGTGATATCAATCACTTTTTGATTACCAACGTGCAGTGTAACGGGCATTACTGTCTGTAGAAAACATATCATAGTTGCGTAAAATCACACTTGGTCATAATCGAACGCTACCAAGTATTACCTCCCTTGATGATTTAGAGTTACGGTTATTGCTATGGGCAGTGACCTTAAACATAACAATGACATCCTGGATAAGATAACATGGGTAAGATAAGATTTTCTATCCCAGGGTAAAGTCTCAGATATCCTTATCTGGTGTGCAAGAAAAATCTGTTCGGAGGATCACTGTTTAGCACCATGAGGTTTGCAAAGTGATGACAATGATTGATCCAAAGTAACCGATTTTTATATTCCACATTCATACAAATAATATTTTTTTTTTTGCTCACCATTGAATTCCTGCTGTTTTAAAATAAGCTTCTAGATATTCCTGAATATGCTGAGATGCAATATTACATGATGGCGTCACTTTGACATGACATTGACATCTCTTTCCATACAACCAATGAACAGTCCACACATGACAACTTGAGTAAGATTACATGGGTACTGCATAGCGCAGTTGGTAACGTGTTTGGCTACAGATGCGAGTCTGACTGCAGATACAGGGGTGGCGAGTTCGATCGCGGCCCAGTCCCATACTTTCGTGGAGATTGATCATGAAATAATTTCTACGGTCATTCTCCTCTTTTCTGCTGAATCATTCAAGAAGGGTTGTTGTCAGTTACAAGCGAAAGTATGTGCACGAAGTACTGTCAACCACTTGTTCAAGCTTGTCCAGGAAAAAGTATGGTTAGCTGTACTGACCGTCCCGCCGTGACCATAGCTGTTGACTTGGGACTTAAAGCAACAAAATAAACAAACAAACATGGGTAAGATAAGAATTTCTAATCCAATCTAAAATCTCAGATATTCTAATCCTTTGTGCAAGATGATTGTAAAATTGTAAATATTTTCATATCCATCTATTTTAACATATGTTGTGGGTGCTTAAAAGAAACGTCTCATTGAGACAGATCTTTTGAGCATCTACAACATATGTTTCGGTTGAGAAATAAGAAAATTAGTTTTTCATTAGTCACTCTTATCTGGGGGCCTGCTCACAAGTTTGTAATTCTTTATTTCTATGAAATTTCAGCTACTCTGGAGTCGCTACTACAGCAAGAGAATATTGTGATAGAATTTTGGACGGTGAAAAAGAAGAAGTTAGAACAGTGCCATCAATATGTGCTCTTTGAACAGAGTGCTAAACAGGTATGTTTCTGTACACTGGGTTCGAGCCTCACAGGCGTCACTGCGTTGTGGTCCTTGAGCAAGACACATTTATCCTAGCTTAATACTGGTTAAACACAGGAAGACCTGTCCCTGTTTAACAAAGATTGTTGATGGGACATAAAGAATCAGATCAAACAAAACAAACAAACAAATTTCTGTACACTGACACTGCATGCTAGATATCCCAGCCAGCAAACAGACCCTGGCCTCTGTCGGCCCACCTGGGAAACGCCATTCAAATGGCGTTTTCCCTGGTGGGCCGACAGTGGCCCACTGGCATATGCTTACTGGGTATTATTCACTGCCAGCTTGATACTCAGGCAGCATACAGTTTCAGGCCACTGTTTGCCCACCAGCAAAATGCCATTTAAAGGTATTTCACTGGTGGGCCGATAGTGGCCTGATTTTATATGCCTACTCGGCAATTTCTATGTAAAGTAGACTGCTTTTATATGCTCACTTGGTATTCACTGCCAGCTTGATACTCAGGCAGCATACAGTTTCAGGTCACTGTTGGCCCACCAGCAAAGTGTCATTTAAAGGTATTTCAGTGGTGGGCTGATAGTGCCTCTTGGAAGATTAGCCTTTATATGCTAAATGTTGTCACCCTCGTAAAATAAAGTCTTTACTTACTTACTTACTTTTATATGCTTACTGGGTATTCACTGCCAGCTTGATACTCAGGCAGCATACAGTTTCAGGTCACTGTTGGCCCACCAGCAAAGTGCCATTTAAAGGTATTTCAGTGGTGGGCTGATAGTGGGCTGTTTTATATGCCTACTGGGCAATTTCTATGGCATGTCATTCTCTAAATTGTTTACAAAGAGGATTTTACTTAAGTACTCCTGTTTTATTGAAAGTATTGAACAAGTTGTGGAAAGGAGATAAAATTTGAAGCTTGCAGAGCAGTTTATTTTTTTTTACAACAAGTTTAATAAATTCAATATTAAATATAGGAGCATGAATGTTAAATTCTTTATGGTGTGAAAACCTTAAGATTTTGCAATTTTGTCATAGACATCATTGCATAGTATTACAAATCATGTATAAGCCTATGTAAAACATGTGCCCCCCAGGGCAGGGGCAAAAAAAGGCCCCAGGAGGATAATTTGAAAAGACTTGGTAAAGGTCCACTTTGTGATGCTACATACCAAATATCAAAGCTCTAGGCCTTGTGGTTTCAGAGAAGAAGATTTTTAAAGTTTATCTTGAAAATCTATTTTTAGCCTGTCTGACCTAGATATGCAATGGATGGGAACCATTTGAACAATTTTTAAAGAGGGCCATATAAGGATCATTCCTACTTAGATTGGTCAAAATCTAGCCAGTAGTTTAGGAGGAGGTGTCCTTTGAAGCATTTGTTGACGACGCATGACGGAAATCCAACAATCAAAATAGCTCAGTATGAGCCAATGGCTCGGGTGAGCTAAAAATACTCAGCATACAAAGATTTAAATACATTGCAGGTTCTAGAGTGGATCAAGGATTATGGTGAAGCCTATCTAAGGAGCCATGTCAATGTGGGATCTACACAACAGGAAACTGAAGATCTCCTCAGAGAGCATTACGAGTTCAAATCAAGAGCTAAGGTAATCAAGAGCTAAGGTACTCATTTCTCAGTAGCTTAACCCATGACATCATCTCCTCCTATTGTCTGCAGCCTATATTGCAAACATTATGGAACCAAATCAAACTGCTCACAAGGGGGTTCTTATTGTTTCTATGAATAAAAAATCTAGTCTGAAGTGCACTTCAATATATGGGGTATTTTATAATGGAACATGCACCAGTATAAAACATAACCATTCATTCATGCCAATATTTGTTGTCCATTGTCTGCTATTTATGCCCCCACCATAACAATGGCCAGGGCATTATTTGATACCCCTGTCCGTCTGTCTGTACATCTGTATGTATCCTGGCACAACCAGTTTTCGACCGCCTAAGATGTATTTTGTGTTGTTTTATTTACTTTCAAGTCCTGTGTTTTTGGTTATTGCTTTATATTATCTATCAGCCCAAGAGTAACAAATATAGAGCCATAAAGTTTTGAGTTTCCTCTTGAAAGTCTGACAAGGCCTTTCATTTAGAAAGAGGTCAGTGGTAGCAAATTCAGGAATTTAACAACCTATTTCCGACGCCTGGGGTAAATATTTTCTGTCAAAACCAAATAGCCCTGAACATGTTTCTGTTCTGGCAGTACAACCTTACGAAAGCAAAACACATGAAAACTATTTTTGAAAACGTTAATGTAGTCCAACACACCAGAAAAATATACACCATGTATGGAATTCTGAATGGACAGTTGAATTACTTGGGGTAGGGTTATGCTTTTTGGTATTTAACAATTTCTGTACTATCAGCAGAGACAAAGCACATGTATTTCAATGCCAGAGAAATAATGCCTCACACCAGTATAAATAGTTAATGTTATAGATGATGATGTGATGATTTATTTGACATTTTCTGAAACCTGAACAATTGTTAAAAGTAAAGAAAATGAAGAAAATTGTCATAAGCATGGTATATCAAAAGTTTACCTCAAAACAAATTTATTCTGTAGAATTTTGTAACAAAAATTTAGAAACTGTAGCCATGAAAACAAGCAGGTAATTTGGTAATAGAAAAAGTTAAAGAAAACAGGGTCCTCTAATACAATGTTTATGCATGGTTCACACTCAACTACCAAAGCTGAAAGTAAACTGCTAGTTAACTTGCCTATCCCTCCTGTAAACAATGATACCACCACAGTTGTAAAATTCTGACTGTTAAGAGTTTTGTGAAGCAAAGTATTAGGTGGTTGAAATTAGATGGCGGTCGAAAATAGGTTGTGCCAGGATACATCACACTAATGACATCCACTTACAGTTTTATTAAACTTGGTCACATTGTTTAGCCCTTTACTCCATAATAGCGCCTTTTAATGCCTTTGAAATATCATTTATTTGAAAATATTATGGAAAAAGGAGCATTTGCTCCAAAAGAGCAAATGCTCTATTTTCCATAATATTTTCAAAAGTATTCAAAACTTGACTTAAATTTTTCTTGAAGTTTTGACAATGTTGTCTAAAAATAGAAAATGATGTCATGATCTAAAAATAGCCTATGGAGTAAATGTCTTCCTCAAGTTCATGCCTATAGGAGTTATTGAACTTTGTTTGTGAAATTACACCATTTTTGAAATCTAAATTTGGGTCTGAGTCTTTATTAATAAGTTGTATATGCGAGCAGCGAAGGCTCTTGGGAGTCTGCACATTTTTGTAGGCTTGCTTGAGCTTTCGTTGCTTGACAATATGATAAATATAAAACTCTCATGTGCTGGCTCATCTGGATCCAAATTGTTTGACAAACTGATGTTATTGCTGTAAGATTTTTATAAGATTTTTTCTGTAAGAGTTAGGACATTGAGTCAACTGCCGCCAGAGATACAGGCTATTTGTCTTATGGAACAAGATGTTTTTTCCATATAGTGCATGCTTAAGAAAATTGTAGAACAGTGAACTTGCGAAGATTGAATTTTAGCAACATTATTTGTCTTTCCTTATTTAGGAGAACAAGGAGAATGTCAAACTGCTGCTGTCATTGGCTGATGGGTTTGTTGCCAAGGGTAACATGCATGCCAGCAACATCCGTGCCTGGTGCGGTGCCGTGGACAAGAGATATAAAGACTTTGCCAGCAGAATGGACAAGTATGGGATGAAACTGAAAGAAACTCTAGGGGTACACCAAGAGGAAGAGGTAGGAAAGAAAGTACAAGTCCAGATAAATGTAAATTTGTGAATATTTTCTTATCCATCAGTTTAAACATTTGTTTTGGGTGCTCAAAAGAACCGCCTCATCGAGACGGTTCTTTTGAGTACCCACAACATATGTTTTGGTTGAGGAATAAGATTTTATTTGTTTGGTCCAGATGGTTCTTTTGAGTACCCGCAACATATATTTTGGTTGAGAAATAAGAAAATTGTGAATATTTTCTTGCCCATTTATTAAAACATAATTTTTGGGTTCTCAAAAGAACCATTACATTGAGACAGTTTTTTTTGAGTACCCACAACATATGTTTTGGTTGAGAAATAAGAAAATTGTTAAATTAAATATTTTCTTATCCATCAATTTAAACATTTGTTTTGGGTGCTCAAAAGAACCATCTCATTGAGACAGTTCTTTTGAGTACCCACAACATATGTTTTGGTTGAGAAATAAGAAAATTGTGAATATTTTCTAATTCATCAGATTAAAACAGAAAATTCATATTTTTGTCATGAATACATCATTTATTTCATTGAGTGAAGCGAAAATGTATATTTCAATAGTGGCAAACTCATATTCATTCAAAAAAAATACAAAATCCTCTTTGAGGGGAGCGCAGTGGGTCAGTGATAGCAGGGATATTGTTGGAAATTTCTGATGATGGGCCGAAGGCCCATCAGCAGAAATTCCCATGGGCCCTAATTGGGCCGGGGGTCTGGGGGCCGCCTAGGCCCCCAGTGGGGTCCAGGGGCAACACCCCAGTAGGGGGTCCCAGGGGGGCGAAGCCCCCCGGGCGGAAAACGATTCTAGCATTGTTGGAGCCTCTATCTCTCTTCTCCTTGACATGTTTGTAGCTATTTTCAGCATGTTGTTCATTCAAAATTTACATTAAAAAATCAAACAACACTTTGACCAAATATTTTTTCCACAAAACTGCAAAAGAAATTTGAAAACATGTTTTGACAGAGTCCAAAACTTTTACCTACAGGAAGCAGTTTTACCTCCAGACAGCTAAACTGACTTCAGCCACAGAAACTACAGCTAGAGAAAATTCCAATAAATCTAGGGTTTTCTTAAAAGATTTTTTCTTCTTATTATTTTGAACCCCATCATTTTAAAAACAGTGGCTCTTGTATGATCAGCACTTTTGATATGCCTTGTGAGAGTGGAGGTCTTAAAATTTTGAGTCCCTAGAGAGCTTTGCATCAATACAAACTTGACAAAACATTTTATTGAGTTTGCTGTCAAACTTCAGCCATTTGTGCAGCTGAAGCCAATGTAGTTGGAATTTTCTCATCTCAGATGATCCATCACTGACATCGGTCTCGGTCATGTCAACATCGGGGGGTTCTGGCATTTCTGATGGATTTTCAGGCTCAGCAGATTCAGAATCTGCGGACGCGGGGGCATCTTGGGTCAATTCAGGGCCTTGTTGTAACATGGAAGTTATTTTCCTTTGGTTTGTGTCTATCACACGAAGCTTTTTCTTCGGGGGCATCGTCAGATACGGAGAAAAGCCAGTGATTTTTCGGAGAATCAAAATCGAAAGTAACTTCACGCCAAAACGGAAGTAGCATGTGACCGGAAAGTGATTTGAGCGCCACCAAACAAGTTTCAGCTTTTACAAAAGGTGCGCCGAGCGGTACAACGGTCTACCGAAAAATCGGGGCGCGGACATGAAATACCAAAGCGCCGCACCGAACGAGGACGCGCCAAATCGGCGGTGACGACGATTTTTCCTGCGCCCTAGCGTAGTTTTATGCGCAAATGGCGCAAATGCGCACCTCAAATTGATCCCTATGATAGAGCTCTTGACTCAAGACTGAGGGGCTGCGGGTTCCAGCCTCACCGGCGTCATTGCGTCGTGGTCCTTGAGCAAGACACATTTATCCAAGCTTAGCACTGGTTCAACCCAGGAAGACCCGTCCCTGTTTAACTGAAAGTGTTGATAGGATGTAAAGAATCAAATCAAACAAACAAACAATATCCTCTGTGTATTCTTTTGATGTTTAATTTTACCAAATAAGAACAAATTATGAAGGAATCCTGCAATACTACACCATGTTCATATGATTTAACACCTCATCACAGGAAAAAAAATTTAAAAAATAGGAGCCGCCGTGGTGTAGTGGATAAACCACGTGCCTTGTAAACCAGGGGTGGCATGTTTGATCCCCGGCTTTTCCATTCTGTCCGATGAGACTTTAAACCTTGGACCCATCTCCATATGACCTCAGTTGTTGATGGGACGTTAAACATAAACACAACAACTGGGAAAATAAAGCACTGAACTTACCATTGTTTTGAGTTATTTGTTAATGCTCCAAAATAGACCTAAGCTTTATTTCATCACATTGCACTGGATGTCAGTATTAAGAGTCTTTCATACAAAGTAAGTAAGGGTGCAAAGATCAGGAATCGATACAATCAAGTACCTAACCTGACCCAGGATACCAATGGGAAAGTGACAAACTCACAGTAGACACCACAAACGAGAGCCAAGAGGTCAGCCCTTTCCCGGCAGGTGACCACAAGGCACATATAAACAGACGCACACAAAGGCATAGCAAACACAAGACAGAACAAAAACATAAACATAAAAGATCCACAAAAGAAGTACCGCCTTGGAACGGTCAGTAAAATATTTTACTGGAGTGCTTAAACCCGTTTAAGGGCGCCAACCTCACCCTTAATTCAGATGTGGATCAAGACACATAGATATTTGGTTTGCATGAAAGACCCCTAACTTATCAATGCACCATCTCCTAAAACATATAAATCAAGATATAACAAGGAGATAAAGCAAGGATAAGGACTTAACAGTAAATTAAACTGAATATCGGAGCAAAAGAAATCCAACAGGTAAACCCCGGTGGGCCCGACAAACAGCCAAAGCATCAGGCCCCTACCATCTCATCAATAGATAAGTCTTTAAGTCGGAACCATCATAGAGTCTGAAGTCCGACCCACCGGCGTGCAATTAAAGAGGAAAGCAAAGTTGCCAACCGTGATTGGGTTGACTACTAAGCATGCAGTCTGTTGCAATACATTAATGTTATATAGTACTGTTTATCTGTTCCTTTTGTCTCTTATTAACTACTCGTTACTTTCATGTGGTGACGTTATGTCTTCTGCGAATATTTGCAAAAGGTTTGGATCCAGATCAGGTTAGGCAAAGTGTTGGGCCTGGTGTGGACCCTTTTCCTTTTTGATGGTATTTCTGAAAAAAAAATGATTAAAAAAAATCAGTAGACAACCCCATCCACCCACCCCAAGTTCCCCCTAGTTCCCTCTGGATCTATGGATTCATGCTTGTCAAGAAAAGGTCAGCCCTTTACCTCATAGAGACACATTTTAGCTCTTTTGTAGATCCAGATCAGGCAGCTCCCATAAGAGCTGCCTGAACAGGGTCTACTCTGTTTGATTATGGAAATATGATTAGATGTGAGCCTGACAAGTAATGTCTTTTTTCAATGTACAAACATGAAAGTTTATTCATATAATTATTCATATGGCTGAGCTTAGCATGAATAATATGAAGGAAAGGGTTAAAAATAATTTTTGTTTCATTGAATTTTCTAGCCACAGAAGGAAGAGGATACACACCGCCACAGCGACTCTTCGTTGGAGGAGAAAGTATTCCAGCAAACACCAAAAGAACTGACGGAAGAGAAACGTAGATCTGCTAGGAGGAGAGAGTAAGTAGTCTCCCTTGAATTATTGATTGATAAGATCCTTTATCTGTTTGAAAACCTGTAAGGGGTACATTAGCAAACAGTGAAGACCCGAAAAAAATGAAATTAGCAATACAGTAAAACCTGTCTGAAGCTGCCACTCAAAAATAGACAAAGCAATGTTCTTAAAGAAAGATGGTGCATGTAGCTTAATGCATGTTGAAAGTATTGCAGAATGCTCCAAGAGAGCATTCTGCAATACTTTTGACCAGCATAAAGCAATAATCTCTCTTGAAAACCAATTTTTTTATCTTTTTGGGGGTGGTCACTTATGACAGGTTTTACTGTACAGCAATAAACCAGCAAAAATAATAATTTTTGATGCTTTAATGAATAAAAGAATAAAAAAAATTACCCTGTGCATAGCAGGATACAGCATGAATGTAAATCTACATGTATATATAAAAAAATATATTCAAGTAGTTTACATTGGTTTTGGTTTGGTTTGATGCTTTTCATCCCAGTCAACAGCTGTGGTCAGGCCAAGAAAAATAATATGCCTGGTTCAGGTTACCAGACCTACACTAACCCTAAACTTTTTTCTCCAAATTCTGAAGTTGGAAGAGAATAGCAGAACAAAATAATTTTGTTCTGCTATTCTCTTCCAACTTCAGAATTCGGAGAAAAAATATGTATTGAAATGACCATCTGAAATGGAATTCTAAATGTCTATGCATTTAGTCTTTGGTATTGGAAGCAATAGGATTAAAACAAGGTTATATTTCAAAAACAGACCCTTTTATATCAATTTTGTCTTATTTCATTTCCAAGCAGGTCTGAATATTCCATGAAAAAAAGTTATTAAAAAAATGTATCCTACTTACCTACCCTATTTTTTTTTCAGGGTGTAACCTGAACCACTTTGGTCTCATGTCATTTTGGTCAGTTCACCTAACCACACTTTTTTCCTGGGCAAGCTTGACTAAGCGGCTAACCAGTATTTTGTGCAAATACTTTCGCTTGTAACTGACAACATCCCTTTTTGAATCGGCGGAAGGTAGGAGAATAGCCGTAGAAATTATTTCATGATCAATCTCCATGAAAGTATGGGTAAGGGCCTGGATCAAACTTGGGACCGGACCTGGATCAAACTCGGGACCCCTGGATCTGCAGTTAGACATGTATCTACCGTAAGACACGTTACCAACTGCGCTACATGGCCCCGTAGTTTACATTGCTTAAATGAATTAGAATGTTCACCCTGTATGGGAACAGGATAACATGATAAGTGATTTTATTCTAATCTTAACTTTTTTCCATTTACAGATTCATCATGGCTGAACTCTTACACACAGAGAGAACTTATGTTAAAGATCTGGAAACAGCTGTTAAGGTACGTTGTACAATCTTATTACCAAAACACGCTTGGCTGAAAATTTTCAGGATAATTCCTGAATTCAGGATTTTGAGGCTGACATGGAAAGTCAGCCTCAAAATCCTGAATTAGGCAGATTATATAAGGTACTTTGATTTATTTTCAGTAAAATCTAAAACCAACTGACCATTTAATCTTGAAATTATTAACATTTTAGGGCATACTGCAGATTTTAAGATTTGAATTTCAAAAGTTCAGGATTTTAGAAATTTTGAAGTTTTATCCATGATGCACTGTCTGTGCTCACTGTGTTGGCAGATATTAGGAGAAAATGTCATGACTGTGAGAGGGAGCACAGTGGCTCAGTGGGGTTGCAGGTTTGAGCCTCACTGGCGTCACTGCATTATGTCCTTGAGGAAGAAACATTAATCCTTGGTTAGTCCTGGTTCAACCCAGGAAGACCTGTCCCAACATAACTAAAAATTTGCTGTTGACTGGGACGTAAGAATCAAATCAAACAAATCATGGCTGTGAATGCCGAATAGAAAAATCAGTCCCGAGGATCACAGTTTGCCATCACGAGACTTGCTGAGCGATGATAAATGGCATTCCCGAAAAATAGATGTTTCAATACATCCCTTACAGCCAGGACAGATTCTTTCACTTGCATATCTCATTAGTTTCTGTATTTTTTTTAAATAAAATGCCCAGTGGTGAAAATACTGAGACAAATACTTCTTGTTGATGTCACCTTGCCATTGTAATGATGTTACTTGACGACCATGTGCCTGGCTTCCAATACAACCAATGTGCAGACTGCATAATGTTCTTGATGGGATTATAAGAATCTATCATGAGTTTAAGTGGGGGAAGAAAAACGAGTCCTGAGCAGGGTTCATCCTAGGATGGGCCCAATCCATTTTGTGAGAAAACTATTAATGTTTTGCTAAAATGGACTTTATTTTTGGCTGGGCCCCATATACAAGCTATTCAAATCTCATGTCAATTACCAGTATGCTCTAATGTGGATATTAAGGATTCTTGGGCCATCAAATTTTGCAAAGGGCCCATAAAAAATTCAAATGGCCCATTAAAATTTGGAAATTTGCATGTATTTGAATGGGATATGGGCCATTGGCCCATTTTAAGGGCCCATAATCATTTTGGGCTAGGATTAACCCTGCCTGAGGATCACTGTTTGGCATCACAAGGCTTGCCCAGTGACGACAAACGTTGATACCGAGGGATGGAATTTTCTATCCCATCCTCACACAAATGATGGATTCTTTTTCTTGCTCACCACTTAACTGCGTATTTTGATTTAAAGATAGTTCCCATATGTTTCTACGTGTGCTGAGACAGGACAATGTGATGGACATAATTGTGATGTCACTTGACTACCTTGCGCAAGACTTTCAATATAACTAATGTTACCGGCAGAATGTGATGTCCTGGGTGTGAGATGACTTGAGTGAGATTGGAATAAAAGTAAGAAAGATGGCAAAGATCAGGAATCCATACAATCAAGTACCACAGCTGACCCAGGATACCACATGGGAAAGTGACAAATATCTCATACCAAGTAAAATCACAGATATCCTTATATGGTATGCAAGAAAAGAATATCAGTACCAAGAAAAAATCTCGAATATCTTTGGTATGCAAAAAGTACTTCCTTGGCATAGATTAGCGAAACTAATGATGTCATTATGTCTTGTCAAAGTTATGAAATATTTGCATAAGATATGGCTACGTCGGATTTCAATCAGGTTGGTACAAAACATAAACAAGCAACTTTGGATATTGAACCTTTAACTCTTTGCCCCCTGGGAAATTTTTCGTGCTTTTTTGTCGACTGCTTTTTTTTTCAAAATCATTTTAAAAAAAAAATCTTTTAGGAATACCATCAGAGTGTCAAACAGTATGGATTCAGATCAGGCCACTTTTTTGTCGGCCTGATCTGGATCCAAACTGTTTGCAAAGGTTATCAGCAGACGACACTAGAAGGCAAAGGGTTTAAGATTGAATTTGAATAACTTGTTCTTCAAGATGTGATATTATTTTCAAGCTGTTTTTTTATTTTTCATGATTTCAGTGCTACCTGAATGAGATGCAGGACCCTGATAATTTTATGCCTATGGGAATACAGAATAAACATAAAGTAATCTTTGGTAATATGGAGGAAATTGTACAGTTCCATAATAGGTAAGATCACATTGTTTTTCCATTGTAAGATTCCATTGTATTCCCAGTATAAGAATGCAACAAGCGGACCAATTGGATACCATCAAACATTTGCGACAGTTTATACCGCAGGGTACTGTGCGAATTCCCAAGGTCATTTCTTAAAATCTCTTTTCATTGGTTGTTAAGTCGTCTTTCACTGCAGGATCAACATGTCACATTTTTACTACTATTTTGAAGGGAAAATGTTACTTCAAGTCTTGGGCATTAGAATATAGGGATCACACATGTTTTTCATGCATTAACATTTGCCGGGTTCCGAGGATGCTGTTTGAAAATGAGGCCAATAGGCTGTGTGTTCAAACATTTTCCGAGGGACCCGGCAAGTGTTAATGCAATGAAACAAACATGTGTGATTGTTATTCTTGAAAATGCTGCCAAAACATTATAATATCTATTTTCTTACACTGGATTTCTCTAAACTAAATGTTGTCGGCTGTGCTCTTTCGAACTGTCATAACGTCGTCACAATGTCATAACCGTGCGCAACGTTTTCGCGAACAAAAACGTTGGCGAAATGATTAGTCTGGTCCGCAACGCTTTCTGTATATAACGTCATGCAAATAATGCAGGGCTCATTTTAAGTATTTTCAAGTTCAAACCCATGTTCAAACAGCATGTGAATCTCCTGATTTGAACATGGATTTTCGTTCGTTTTACAATTGGTGTAAACAGCTATACAAATAGTCATCTATGCAAGAATGAAGATTACCATATTCAAAATGCTCATTTGGGGAGGTATACAATCAAAAATCATTTTATTTATGGCTCCGCTACAATATACCTCCCCAGATGATAATTTGGAATAGTTATCTCCTTAATGACTATAATTTGAACTCAAACCTTTTAATATGTGTGTCTAAGTTGTAGAAAATAGCTCTATATCTACACAAGGTTCCCATATGCGTGAAAAGTATTTGAAAATATATGGCTTTCTTGAAAAATTCCTTGAAAAAAAAAATCTGCCTTGAAAAATGTTTGAAAACCTCTCTTAGGTCTGTTGACAAACCTCTACTGATTAATTCCAAAATCAGTATAACACTGTTTTGCTTATATATGGGCCTTGATGTGACAAAACTTGTCTTTGGGATTTTCGACCAGGTGAGGCTCAAACCAACCTGCTCAGCTACAGAGACTAGTTAAGATGTTGAAATTATGTATGTATTATGTTAAACTGTTATACTTTGGTTTTTCATGCTGAGGCCAATAAGTCATTACATTTTTCTCCCACAGTGTATTTTTGAAAGAGCTTGAAAAGTATGAGACAATCCCTGAAGATGTCGGCCATTGTTTTGTAACCTGGGTAAGTGATTTGTCATATGTCCATATAAAAAAAAATAACTGAGTGTAAATATCTTGGCTGGTTTCATAGTTCCAGTAAAAAAAAAGAATGAGTGTAAAATTGTGATTATATTCTCATCCATCACTTAAAATATTTGTTAGGCGTTGCTCAAAAGAATTGTTTCCTTGAGACGGTTCGTTTGAGTACTCACAAGATAAGTTTTGGTTGAGAATTAACTCTTATCTTAAGGCCTGTTGTGTTGGTATTTAAGGTCAATTCAAGAGATTTAGGTCATGTTGAAGGCAGTCTGTTGACCTGTAAAACAATTTCTTGTCGGACCAGATCATTAGATAAGAGTGTGTAAATAAAAAGTAATTTTCTTGCGCACCGGATAAGGATATCTGAGATTTTACCTTGGGATAGAAAATCTAATCTTACGCATGCTATCTTACCCAGGACGTCTAGTAACATCATCCTGTGAAATTGCATCTAAGCGTATTCAGGGACTTCTGAAAGCTTATTTAAAAATGAATAAATAAATAAATAAATAAATAAGAACAGTGGTGAGCAAGAAAAAGAATCCATTATTCATGTGAGGGTAAGATAGAAAAAAAACATCCCTTTGGGATCACCATTTGTCATCACTCTGCAAGCCTCGTGATGCCAAACGGTGATCCTTGGGACAGATTTTTCTATACTACTCTCACACTCATGATAGATTATTATTCCCAGACGAAGTCGGAGGGATATAGTTTTGGCGTCACCCGTCCATTCCGTCCACACTTTTTGTCTGTCCGGAACCATATCTCAGTACCTCAGTCAGATTTGATTCATTCTTGGTATAAATGATAAGTACCATGGACTCTGGATATCCTATAAGTTTGGTCAAAATCGACCCCTTAACACTTGAGTTATTGCCATTGTTTTAGTATAGGCAATTATAAGGCAAAACCTTTATTAGCTTTTTTGTGTGATGATCTTTACATTTCATCAAAGCTATTATATTTAACAACTTCTAAGCAGCAGTCTGATCTAGTCCATATTGTTTGCAATATAGGCCACAAAAGTACACCAGCAGATGAGAAAGCAGATATGTTGTGAATGGCAAGAAAAGTATTAACCTTTAAAGCCCCTTCAAAAAATTAATCTGAAAATTCCATCTGCTTAAGTCATCTGCTGCATATTTTTCTAACATTATTTGACTAATGTATGTAAAGGGGCAAACAGTATGGACCCAGCTCAGACTGCGCCTGCAGGAGCACTCAAATCTGGGTTTACGCTGTTTGTCAAAAAAGCTTCTGAATTACTTCAGCAGATGACAAAAGCAGATGACTTGTAGTAGTCAGAAAAGTAGTCTGCTGCATATTTTTTATAACATTATTTGGCTGATGTAAATAAGGGAGCAAACAGTATTGATCCAGATCAGACTGCTCCTGCACTGTTTCTCAAAAAGGCTTTTAAAATATTTGAGCAGATGACAAAAGCAGATGACTTGTCCTGATTTGCAAGAAAAGCCCACTGCTCCATATTTTTGCAAACATTTTGACTAATGTAATTAAAGGGGCAAACAGTATTGATCCAGATCAGACTGCTCCTGCAGGAGCAGTCTGATCTGGGTCTACACTGTTTGTCGAAAAGACTTCTGTAATATTTCAGCAGACGATTTGTGAATGGCGGGAAAAGTATTAAAACATAGTTTCATTTTTATTTCAGGCGGAGAAGTTTTCCATTTATGTGACATACTGCAAAAATAAACCAGACTCTAACCAGATGTTGGTAGATCATGCTGGAACCTTCTTTGAGGTAAGGTTTATATTGATTCTCACAAAACTCATTCCACATATAATTATAGCTTGATAGAAATCTCTAATACTCTTGTCATTATTGTAATTGTCTGATCCATATATATATGTATAACAAGACATAAAGAGGTACATGCGTTAAGAGGTTATTTTGGCCCCCCTAGGAGGCTAAAAAATAAAAATTATTTTTCAACATTTTCTTCTCATTAGTTTATTAGAACAATAGCCCAAGTGTAAATATCTGGTATTAATTTGACGCTTACCGTTGCTATGGCAACAAAAATGGCCACCAAGATAGGCTGAAAACAGGAAATTGGCTATTTTGGAGCAAATTTGAGACATTTGACAGACCAATTAACATATAGCACATGCAAATACCAAAAAGATATTTTAACAGATAATGAGAATATCGCAGCACACAACATATTTAAAGGGTTTTTTTGGTATTTAGCTGTGCTGATCTCATTATCACAGCACACAACATATTTAAAGGGGTTTTTTGGTATTTAGCTGTGCTGATATCTAATTCTTAAAAAATGGGTCTCTAAGAGCCTAAAATTTGGTCCAAAGTGGTGATTTCTCTATTTTAAGCCTATTTTGTCGGCCATTTATGTTACCATAGCAGCCATTAAAATTTAGATAAATGCCAGAATTTTACACTTGGGGTATTCTTCTAATAAACCAATCAGAAGAAATTGGTGAAAAGCCACTTTCAGATTTTGGCTCAGAGGGGGCCAAATCAGCCCCTTAATGCACATACCCCTTAGTCCTTATCATGCCAAATGCGTTGCCCTGACCTGAATATGTAGCATGCTTAACACGCCCAGTACATATATTCAAATGTACGCCAGAATACTTTTATCATTGAAGCAAACAATATGAAACCTGATCTGGAATGGTTGGAAAGGGTTAACAATTTTATGTTAAGCAGAAGGACTTAGTGATATTTATAATAGATTCTCATGTCTTTACACAGTTTTGGGTCAGGGCATCCATTCACAAATGGGCTCAATGACTAGATAAGACTCCTGAATTATTCTGGTTATCAAACAAGTTTTGAAATTTCAAAATAATTGTTCTTCTTTACTGTGAGAGTTATGTCCCTTGTAGGAGTCACAAAAGAAGCCACTGGCCTCCTATCTTATTCCTCACCTTTACTACAAGATTTATGTCCCTTTTCAATTATCTTATAGAAGCCATATGAATCAGCCTTTGTCCTTATTTCTTTCCTTTACTGAAAGAGTTATGTCCCTTGTTTGTTCTCTTGCAGGAGTTACAAAAGAAGCACCAGTTGAATGAGCCACTAGCCTCCTATCTAATCAAGCCAGTTCAGAGGATAACAAAGTACCAACTACTTCTCAAAGATCTTCTGTCCTGTTGTGAGGGGCACACAGGAGAAATCAAGGTATAGTACACTACAGGGGCCAATCTGTGATTTGTGATAGAGTGTTTAAATTGGGAGTTTGATAAGGCATTTATGTATTGTTTCTTACTTTGATTCCAAAATTTTCCCTTTTCAGGTAAAATTTTGGGCTCAATCTAGAAGAGCCACTTAGAATTTTAAAGAAATTCCTCGTAGAAAAAATTTGAGTTGGAAACACTAACATCATTGCCCATCATATTTATATACCCTGAGGTGTTTACCTCAACTGTTGTTATTGAGAATTCTAATGCACTTGCAAATGTAATGCAATGTCTGTGTGGATCACATTGTAAATTTGCGACAGTATATTCTGGGATATAAGTGAAAAGTGGTTTATTGCAGCTAGCAAGTGGTTTTATGCTGTTGGCTGTTGACGCAACATACTTCATTTTTCACTGTCATTTTGAAGAAAAAAGTTACTAGTGCATTAGAATGGGGATAACCATATTCAAAATTTTCATTTGGGGAGGTATTTCGTTGTATATACCTTCAGAAGTCAGTGGTAGAGTGCTTGACTCGAGACTGAGGGGTTGCGGGTTTGAACCTCACCGGTGTCACTGCTTTGTGTCCTTGAGCTTAGTAATGGTTCAACTCAGGAAGGGCCGTCCAGACAACTGAAAAATTGTTGACTGGGACGTAAAGAATCAAACCAAACAAACAAGACATCCGGAAATCAAGTTATATAGCTGATGCATCTCCTTAAAAATAAATTTCCTCCAGTATATCCAACGATATTCCTCCCCAAATGAATATTTTTTGAATACAGTTACCCTCTAATTAATCACACAGGGACCAGGCACGTATAGGTGTTTTATAGTCTAAAATGGCCAAAAAGTCAATATCGGCTTGATAAAAGCTTTATTTATGGAAAGGGTTACAACTCTCAAAATGCCTTTTTTCACCCTCACCACAAAAAACGAACGCACAATTGTTTCAAAAATAAATTTCAAATAGCCCCTTTGCGCCAGATTGTGGGTATATCAATGCTGTACCCATAAACATCAACAAGAAAGACATTCTTCTAATCGTTTTCTCACAGGGGTATAATGTTTACATCAACACCGGTTGAAACTGTCAAGTCAATCAACATCTCGCAACAGGCTGAACAGCACATTTTTATCTGTGCAAAACACTTTCCTAGTGCGCCAACGCAAAACAAACAATGCACACTTAAAGACAATTACTTATGTATTCAGTATCTACTGGGAATACCTATAAATCGTCCGCATCTAGTGTTTACCATCAGAAAACTTTTTCCTTCGACAGAAAAAAGCATCAACTTCCATTTTGTTTTTGCATGTGACGTAATGTGAGAGTAAACTGAACGTGTTCGTAAGAAGACTTTTGATTGGCTACCCAGACAAATTGCCCACGTGACTTCTCATTCTTACAATATGGACTCCGAAGTGAATTTTCATCAATGATTAAAAGGATTTGTGAAATATTTTGCACTCAAAGACTTCTGTCGACGAATAATTTGCAGGTAGTGATAAGTTTAGAGATTGTCTTTAAGTGTGCATTGTTCGCTTTGCGTTGGCGCACTGGGAAAGTGTTTTGCACAGATAAAATTGTGCTGTTCAGCCTGTTGCGAGATGTTGATCGACTTGACAGTTTCAACCGGTGTTGATGTAAACATTATACACCTGTGAGAAAACGATTAGAAGAATGTCTTTCTTGTTGATGTTTTGGGGTACAGCATTGATATACCCACAATCTGGCGCAAAGGGGCTATTTGAATTTTACTTTTGGAACAATTGTGCGTTCGTTTTTTGTGGTGAGGGTGAAAAAAAGGCATTTTGAGAGTTGTAACCCTTTCCATAAATAAAGCTTTTATCAAGCCTATATTGACTTTTTGGCCCTATTAGACTACAAAACACCTAAACGTTCCGGGACCCTGTGATTAATCATATAAATGTACAGAAGCCAAGATAAGCTGGGTGAATATGTAAATAAGCAATTAAAATTGCCCAGAAACTAATTTTAATTAGAAAGGAAAATTCCAAAAAGCGGTAAGAATTTACATTTGTACTGTTTAACTTATGTTATACGAGGGATGATCTTAAAGTTCTGATCCTGGTGTGATATCTCTGTAACCAGCGATGCAACATGCCTGAAAATTTTACCAAATAATAATATTTTCTTTGTTTATACACTGCTCTTACATGTTTGATTTAACTTGAAGGACCGACCGGAAATCTATCCCATAATAGCCATACCCTCAATGCACTGACCTATCAAGCAGACTGTGCATGTTGGAGACATCACAATTTAGACAAGAGCAGTTCCAGCATTTCGATTTTATGGCTGCTCAATGTTCATCCGTAAGTCAATATGTTCTGAAGATATGACGAATTTTCTTTATGATTTGAGTTTTCTAGGCCCTTGAATATACAGCTATGCAACCGTCAGCTATAATCAAATTTTTATCACTTGAAGTTTTGACCAGCCCTTATTGCCGTAACAACAGTTGTATTAAAGGTAAAATTTGTTTTAGGCAAATGAAGATGAACTGATTTTTGTCTGAATCAATTATGAATTATCGGTATCGTCGGAGACTGATAGTAACCCACATAAGAAAATTAAAATGAATCCACTGATTAGGTCAATATTTGGAGAAACACGAATTTGTATGTGTATATCTAAATATAAAACCCAATTAATTGTCCAAAGGTGCACTTTTTCGTAAGATGATGCAATATGGGATTAAATTTAGCAAAAAGCATCCATCTGAAACCAAAAACAATTTTGAAAATTCCTATTTAAAATTAATCATTTTTTCGATCAAACATAGAACTTTTTACAATATTCCAATCAAGATTGAGATATTTTGTAATCAAAATAGTATTGGTCTTAAATGTTTTGCCAATATTTGGTTAGGCATGTATTTAGTACAAATTTGTAGACAAAAATAGAATATTCTCGAAAATAAAAATTCTGCAATGTATTCACAATGACGTAGTTGTCAATTTCAATGACGTCATAATGACTCCGCATTGAGCTTTAAATATTGAATCGACATAACCTGTCACCATTCTAACATTTGAATGGACATTACAAGTAACAAACAGTAAAAAGACGATAAAGTTTTATTTTGCAGTTTTAAAGATGCTGGGCTTGAAAGAGTCAAATTCAAATATGATCATAATTCTATAATATGGAAAAAAGTCAGTGGTATCGAGTGGACCATATATAACATGCTGTAATTATTAACCGAAACAGTAGAGCGAGAGAATATTAGCACCATCATAAAGGTAAACACTGCATCTTTTGAATGGTGCATAGTATGTCTCTCAAAAATGTCTCTGGACAAAGCTACAAGGCAACGATCAGAACTTTTGGATCATCCCTCGTATGACTAGAAATATCTGAAAGCCTCCTGTTATATTTTTTCTAGGAAGATAAAAAGGAAAGCTGTATTAGAATGTCAAAAAAAGGACAAAAGCAATTTACTACAAAGTTACCATAAAGGATGTTTGTTAGATAGTTTAAAAAAAAGCACGACAACGAGAGTGAAACAATATGCAAGCACATTCTTGACAGGGGTGATAAAGTTCAGGATTAATAAGGATTTCCTGATTGAGCACACATGCATTTTGCATATAAGATCAAATTTATTATCGCTGTATTTTTTTTTTCAGAACCTATCATGATCTTTTAATCAGATATTTACTATAAGATAAGCATAAACTGATTGCTTTCTATGGATGTTTTGTTCTTTTAAACAATTTATTGGTGATTTCAAAACATTTTTGGCCAAGTTCAGGATTGAGCTGAAAGATTTTCCTGATTGAGAATCTTGGACCTCCACTGTCTTGATTAAATCATTCAATCCAAACATGCTGTGGACAGTGTGTCTTTTCCTGAAGGAATCAAGCCATGAAAAAGCAATTCGGTAAAAAAAATTTGGGAATAGAAGTTCACTTGACTTCGTAGCTAATAAACATAAGTTCACATATTGTACACAACTCATAAATACTCAGTTTGAGCTTATAGAAGCATATGCACTTATTCGGTCGAATACAGTATAAAAATTGTTTTAATGAAAACATGAGATTTAACATTTCCCATAATAAAATTTCTTTTTTCTCAACCATAACATATGTTGTGGGTACTCAAAAGAACCGTTGAGACGGTTCTTTTGAGCACCAAAAACAAATGTTAAAATCGATGGATAAGAAAATATTCATAATTTTATTCTCAAAAATTTTGTCTATCTCGACCTATGATTGTCTGATTTTTTTACCTAGGATGCCTTAGAGGTAATGCTAAATGTGCCAAAGAAAGCCAATGATGCCATGCACCTGAGTATGCTGGAGGGCCTGGAAGATAGTCTAGAAGCCCTAGGGGAGGTAATCCTGCAGGAGAACTTCACCGTCTGGGACCCTAAACAGCTGATCAAGAAGGGCCGGGAGAGACATATCTTCCTGTTTGACATGTGCCTCATCTTTGCGAAGGACTCGAAGGACAGCAATGGCAAGACCAAGTACATGTACAAGTTTAAGCTTATGGTAAGTTTACAAATAGTTATGTCCCTTGTCAACGACAGCAATGGCATGACCAAGTACATGTACTACTTCAAGATTATGGTAAGTTTATACTGAGTTATGTCCCTTGTCAACTCATCTTTGAGAAGGACAGCAAGGGCATAACCAAGTACATGTACAAGTTCAAGCTTATGGTAAGTTTGTACTGAGTTATGTCCCTTGTCAACACATCTTTGAGAAGGACTCGCAAGACCAAGTACATGTACAAGTTCAAGCTTATGGTAAGTTTAATAAGAGTTGTGTCCCTTGTCAACTCGTCTTTGCAAAGGACTCGAAGAACCAAGAGCATGTACAAGTTCAAGCTTATGGTAAGTTTACTCAAAGAGTTATGTCCCTTGTCAAGTAAGTAATGAGCCAGTGTCCTCTATGACAACTTTGCTCAGACTGAGCATCATTCAAGGCATAAAATACTCAACATACCCCTCAGAACTCATTTCTTTGTGCTGATCGCATAGGGTCTGATCAGACTGGGCATGTACATAGAGTTGCTGGTTTAGGTTGTTTCGACTTGGTCCTTTTCTCACCTGAAAAACTCTCTAATTGCATGGATGAAAATTTTCAAGATTATTCCTGAATTCAGGATTTTGAGGCTGACCTTCAATAGAAAGTCAGCCTCAAAATTCCGTATTTTGCAAATTAAATTAGCTTCTCTTATTTATTTTCAGATTATCTAATAAAAGTTGACCGTTTTTAAAAGCTTTAAATTGTTATTCTAATGCACTTGCAAATGTAATGCATCTTCTGATTGGATAACGTCATAAATTTACAACAGTATGTCCTGCGATATACTGTCGTAAATTCAACTTCATTACCTAACGTCAATTTTCATTGGCTGGAAAGTGGTTTTATACAGCTGGCAGCAGCTGGACGAAGGCGCCACATGCTACATTTACTACATACTAGTCCATTAGAATGGGGATAACATTATTCAAAAAGATATAATGGGTGGAAATTTAGTTTTACGACGACACGTCAAATGTTTTGTAAGCATGCTGCTGGTTTTATGGTATGATTTTATAAAGTGCAGGGTTTTGAAGGTTTTAAACTTTCACCCATGTAATTGTAAGTTTACCACCTCTTTTCCAACCAAGCATGAACCCTTGTCCCCTACCACCCCACAACACACATGCACACTTGTTATTCACATGCAGTGGGCTCTTTTATTTAATCTGACATTACAAAATTTGATCTTACCTATTGATGCCAAACTTATAAGGAACATGATCCAACTAAAGACTTATGTAAAGCCCTTGTTGAGGTGCTTATTGGAAGCGTCTCATTGATCATCCACAACATATATTTTTTGTTAAGATATGGGCAATGATGCGAGTATATCCGACAAAGCAAGGCTTAAACCATTCGACTAGCTAGAAAATTGAAATTTCTTTAGTAGCAAGTCTAAGTATGATACTTTCCAATAAGTGAATTATAATGGTGCTGATCAGCGTGCTGGTCTGCGCCTTTGTTGTTTGCAAACCCCTGAGGACAGGTTTTCTTGCTTTGAGGCCCATATAAGAAATATTGAAGTTTTCTAGGTCAATGTTGGTTGGCCAAGATCCATATGAGCCAGTACTTGAGATCCCTTAAATCTTTGTATTCTGGGTAGTTTTGTATGCTTCTTTTGTTGTCTGCTGATCTTTTTCAAAATCAATGTTTTGAAAAAAAAATTCAAGACCACTATCAGAGTGTCAAATGGTTTTGATCTAGATCACGACCGACATTCTGTCTGTCCTGATCTGAGGTCCAAACTGTTTTCAAAGGTTAACAGCAGATGACAAAAGTCTCCTTGAGCAGGAATAGAGTTGAATGCCCATGCTAATGTACGGTTAGAGATCTGGATTTTGGTCTGAGTCTTTACCTACATCCATACTTCATGTATGCGAATAGTGAGTTTGTGCAGGCTCACCAGAGCCTTTGCTGCTTTCTGATGCAATAAGTACCAAAATCTCATGTGCTGGCTCATATTCTTAGTTTTCCCTGTCATAAAACATGATTAATACATTAGGTGATATAAAACATTATGTAATTTGTTATCTTGGAATAAAATATTTAATGTGAAAATAGACATTATGGGTAGATAGGCGGCAATCAAAATTGTTGTTATTTTATCGACGAACGTAGATCAAAAATAATTATAAACAAAGTTTTCATTTGCCATTTGTCGCCTGATAAATGGCTATCAAAAACACTGTTTCTAGCGATTTCGATGTAAGTTTGTCAATTGTCAAGAGGGTTTTCGATCACCACCTCTCTGGTGTGTATGCAGCAAGAAACAAAGAAATCTGGAAAGATTTAGTTTGTTGATTGTTGCTACTGGGGTGAGCTGAATTATGTGGTGGTGGGGGGGGGGGGGTCACTTAGTAACTCTTTCCTTGCTAGCAACATCTGATAATCTTTGCAAACAGTTTGGACTGAGATCATGACCGACAGACCGACACTCAGTATCTGACCGACACTCAGATAGTATTCCTGAAAGAATGTTTTGAAAAAATTAATTTTGATAAAAGTCAGCTGATGACAACAAAAGCATAAAAAATTACCAAGCATGCATTGCAAAGAGTAATGAAATGAAATGGTGATCAAGTTGCATATCAGTTTAAGAGAATGAAGCATAGAACAAAAATGCAAGCAAGAAAGTTTGACCTTACACACACCCTGGCATCTGGGGCTGGGTTAAAAGATCAAATATTGAAACAGACTTTTAGGTATATTTTAATTGAACTTAGCATAGGAGAAATGGGATTGATATTTTATGATTGACATTTTTTTTGCATTGATTTATATAAAAGTACCCCCACTCTCTCCTACTAAAAAAGGGGGGTCAAAAATTGTCAGGGGTGGGAAGGGGAATCCACCAATCCCCAGTTTATATTGGACACGTTTTTATACCCTTGCCATTTTCAATGGGGGAGATATAGCATCACCCTGGTCTGTAGGTCCTGTTTCATACGTCACCTCCAGTGTCAAGATTTCCTCTCAAACAGGTGGGGGCATCTGTGTCACACTGACACATTTCTAGTTTATTTTTTTGTCAAGTTCTAAGTATTAGCTGCAGTATAGTACAGATTAATTCTTTCTTTTTTGTAATTGTTTAAACTCATAGAAATATGTTATCTATCAGACAACGTGTACCTGCAGCAATTCAGATAGCGAGATAAGACCAGTCTTCTCACCTCACCAATTTTTCAACCAAAATGTTCAACACTTTTGGGAACATTTGCTATGAGTAGCCTTTAGAATTGCCCCTCTAAGGCAATGTTAACTCTGCATGCTGTTTTTTTTTTTATGATTTTGTTGTCATTTTTCAAAATTAACTTTTTAGGAAAATTCTTTCAGGAACACTATCAGAATGTCAAATATGGCTTGGATCCAGATCTTCTGTCGGGCCTGATCTGGATCCAAACTATTTGCAAAGGTTATCAGAAGATGATAAAAGTTTTCCCTAGCATGCAAATGGTTAAAAACATGTGTTGTGGATTCTGAGGCAGTTGTAATAGGTACCCACATCACATGTGTGACTTCTTTGAATATTTGTTGTGATTCCTATATTTACCTTAACACTTCCCCCGCAAATGAAAACTTCAAATCTGCTGATAACCTTTGCAAGTAGCTTGGATCAAGATCAGGCCCGACAGTTTGTCGGGCCTGATCTGGATTCAAACTGTTTGACACTCAGATAGTAGTCCTGAAATAAACCCTTGAAAAAATTAATTCTGAAAATAATAGGCAGACAACAAAATAGCATGAAAAATTACCCAGCATGCAAAGAGCTAAACTGGGTTTATCAGAATTATGTAATCCAGCTGGCGTAGCTACCTGTTTTGATAAAAGATAAAAACCTTTTTGTTTATGTTTTGCTTGATAAATACCATATTACCACCCAAAGTATAAAACAAGCCTCACTGCAATAAAAGTTGTTCCAAATGAGACCTCAAAAGATGTGTTTAAAGAGGACGGCAACTTTGAGAGCAAATGAATCTTAAATGCAAGCTATTTTAAAACCATGCAATATGCTGCAAACTCGATCAAAATTGAATAATAATTAAGAAAGTTATAGATGTTTGAATAGTAGTGAATTGAAACTTATGGAGGGCAGCCGTTTTAGGCTGTATGATGTCACGCAGTGCTAATTGAGTATGCCTAAAGAGAATAACTAGTTTTCTGCCATTCATTTAATCTTTGTTTGCATTTGTATTGATTCTTCTGTTGAAAATATTTTATTTTGAATATCACCAATTTCATTTTGCAATGAAATTAGGGATATTATTTGCTTTTCAAAATTTACAGGAAGTTAGGTAAATATTCAAAATGGCAGCCACTATTGGATTATTTGTAGTCAGAATTTTAATTTTTGTATTGCTATTACTTTCTTATTTTACATCCAATTTTGACCAGGTTTGTGTCAGATTGCATGGTTTAATATGGGCCTTGTCGCGACAAAACCTGTCTTCGGGGTTTCCGGCAAAGCGAGTTTCAAACCAGTCTCCTCAGCTACAGTGACTAGCTAGAAAATTGAAATTTCACCTGTAGCAAGTTTAAATATGATACTTTCCAAAAAGCGAATAACAAAGGCGCTGATCAGACTGCCCAGATGCACAGGCTGGTCTGCGCCTGTGTAGTTCGCAAACACCCGAAGACAGGTTTTCTCGCTTCGAGACCAATATGGGCTTGCATTTCTGAGTCTTTTGCTTTCAATACTGCTGTCTCCTTTAAACTAATGGATAAGAAAATAATCACAGATTTTAGACTTAAAAAAAATACAAAAAAAAATTAGGATTATGTAATTGATTATGTTATCTGATGTTATGCTGTCTCAGTAGCTGCTGTAATTAACTTAATTGGGGTTATCTGATTGGCAAAGGTTTTGACTCTTGGCATTTAATATGATCATTGGCTGTAGCAATATTTCCAACTAAAATATTCCCTTTTCAAATTAATATTCCCTTTTCAAATTGAAAGAAATCTTGTATGTTGAGGTTTCCAGCATCAGATACTGTCGTGCCAACCAAGAGTGACAGTGACGTAATATTTTGTTCACAATTGTTAAGTTAAACATTAACTTGTACACGCCACTTGAGCTAAAGCGAATCGATAGATAACTTGTGTATTAATCCTATCTGCAGGATAGGATTAATACACAAGTGATCTATAGATTATAAGTCCCTGATAAGTTTGTAAACAAAACATTACTACACTGTCACTCTTGACTGGCAGGACAGTAGTAGGTTATGCTTACCCTAGCTGTTTTTAACTCTGTCTCCGGTGATTTTTCTCAGCTGATAATCTTTGCAAACAGTTTGGACTCAGATCAGACCACTCTCTCTATATGGGCCTCGTCACAAAAAAAAAAACCTTTGGGGTTTCCGACAAAGCCAGACTCAAACCAGTCTCTTCAGCTACAGAGACTAGCTAGAAAAGCCCAGAATAGTGAAATTTCGTTTGTAGCAAGTTTATATATTCTACTTTCTAAAAAGTGAATAACAAAGGCACTGATCAGACTGAGCAGATGTGCAAGCTGGTCTGCTGCGAACCCCCCCCCCCAAGACAGATTTTCTCGGTTTTTATATCTGGGTCCAATCTGGGTGCGAAGGTCATCAGCAGAAGACATTAACAGACACAGAGTTGAATAATTATACTCCTAAACAAGGAGATCAGAAATTAGAGGTTTGACACCGAAAACAGATTATATGCTTTTGTGGCTGAAGTATTACATGTTTTATTTGTTTAGCTCTTATCCCTGCGGAGCTGCATCTTTTGACGTCTGCTGATAACCTTTGCAAACAGTTTTGACCCAGATCAGGACGGACAGAATGTCGGTCCTGATCTGGATCCAATCTTTTGACACTGATAATGTTCCTGAAAGAATTTTTTGAAAAAGTTAAATTTTGAAAAAAGTGAGCAGACGACAACAAAAGCACGAAAAATTACCCAGCATGCAAAGAGTTATAGCTGTTTTATTGTAAATTTCAGATTTCTGAGATCAACATCACTGAACACATAGAAGGAGATGCCACCAAGTTTGCCTTATGGACCGGCCGAGCTCCCATATCGGAGTACAAGATCATATTAAAGGTAATATCCCATGATCATAGCACCATCTTAGAAACAAAAGGGGTGGGGATGAACTTGATATGCCTTGCCCTTCCCTCATTCATTAGTGAGCCCCAGACTGCATAGCGGGTTCTAGGCTCACTGGAAGCACTTCGTTGTGTCCTTGAGCAAGATGCTTTATCCTGTGTTTAGTACTCATTTAATCCATGAAGACAGGAAATCATCCCGACATGACTGAAAAATTGTTCACTGGGACTTAAAGAATAAACACAAACAAAGCCTCAGACTGCAAGGTATACAATTGCACTCCACTATTAGCCTTCCATAGACGACAATTTTAACATTTTAACACCTTGTTCGAAAACTATATATACTAAATTTACCAAACCAGCCTCATTTTAAAATAACATCTTTGCCGGTTAGTTTCAATGAATTATAACTACATGTTTCCCAGCTCAATACCGCACTATATCCTTTTAAACTGACATACTAAGAAACAACATGTTTCCTAATATAGATAGCTCTTCAAGGGGGTGCAAGATGCAAAACCCATCTGGTATCAACCTGGTATTGGAATCTATCGCCTTCGCCATCTCCATTAAAACAGACTATGAATTGCATCTTTTTTTCAAACACGCCATAACACCTGTCAATCAAGGAATATTGAAGAATGACGTCATCTTATGTCTAATGCAAAGTACATGCTGTCCCCACAAAAGGTGGGGCCAAATTTCATGAGTATTCAGTGCAGCCTCCCTTACATCTACCGTCTTGTTTTTTCAGCATTCAGCTCCATGGTTGCAATCTTCTACTTCAAAATTAATGGTAGGGTTGGGCTTTTTTTCAGTATTTTTGAATCTCTATGTATGGAAGTTTCAAGGATTATTCTTGAATTCGGGATTTTGAAAATAGATAAGTCAGCCTCAAAATTCAGAATTAGGCTGACTATCATATCATCATCATAATCGGATTTTTGATTTACATGCTGGTGCAGGGGCATCATCCACATCAGTGGGCCCCCTTCCAGGTAACTGGCTAGCTGCATGCATAGCAGATCTCACACCTGATCTCCAGGTGCTTCTTTCTTGAGGGTCAACTGTCGTGAGCTTTCGCTCACGGCGGTCTTTCTCTGTCAGTTTCTTCTATGTTAGCTTGGGCCTCCCTACCCCCTGCCTGCCATCAATCTGTATATCACATGCTGTTCTGACTGCACCACTAGAAGGCTCCATATGCCCAAACCAGCGAAGCCTTCTCTCTCTCTCAAATTGAGGTAGAGGTCCTCAAGCTCAAGTTTTGCCAGTACAGTAAAACCTGTCTTAAGTGGCACTCAAAAAAGTCCTAAAATTGATTTTCAAGACTGATTATTGCATGCTCAATGCAGGTCAAAAGTATTGCAGAATGCTCCAAGGGGAGCATTCTGCAATGCTTTTGACATTCATTAAGCTACCATCTGTCATTAAGATATTTGTTTTGTCTTTTTTTTGAGTGGACGCTTTGACAGGTTTTACTGTAGCTCGCTTGACCTTACCGTGACTATAATACATGTAACTTCATTTAAATAGAGTTGACTTTTTAAAAGTTCAGGATTTTTTAAACATTTCTCTTTCAGTTAGGGAAACAGAGGGTGGGAACTGATAAAAACAAAGCAAAACAAAACAAGTTGCCCTATGAAAATAGGTAATAATGAATCTGATCTGTCTGTTTTAGAGCCTGCCTAACTGTCTGTCTGTCTGTCTGTCTGAGATTTAATGACCTTTACCATGAAATACACATTCTAAGCAGTCATCTGCCATCCTAATAAACACCCACAAGACACATTTCAGTGGAAAAATGGCAAAAATGAGAGATGAAAATAAAAGCACAATTATCAGGCAATCTTTATTTGTCTAGGATAACACATCTGAATCTTAGTGCCAATTAATGAAAGATATTTGGCAACATTAGAAATCACTAACAATTAATAATATCATCACATTCCTGCAGTGTGCTGATAAACTTTATCCTTGAAAAGAAATGTTTTATTATATTATTTTATCACATGACGTTACTGTTGTTCAGTGGATAACGTCATGTCATAAATAATGTTATGACCACACGTTACATAACACTTTCAGCTAGATCAAGTGACGTCATAATGATGTCCGTTAAAACAATGTAAATTTTCATTGAAATAAAGAATTTTTGAAGGCGATAAAATCGTCAAAAGGTCATATGATAAACAGAATCTTACACTTGTATTCATTTCATATTAAATTTATGAACTCACCAAAGGCTCTTTTAATAAATTTCATAAAATGATCACTTGTGTAAGATCCTCTAAACTTTTTAAAAGTTGAGGGTGCATCTTGCTTATCTATTTGTTCGTCACTTTTTTTACCCTTTGCAGACCGGAAACCCCCTAAATAGCAGATAATTTGGCCAACAATGAAAACCCAGATGAAATGCTGCTTAAATGCAGCATTTCATCAGGGTCTGCACTGTTGGCTAAGACAGAATGGGTCTTCCGAGAAATACAATTTTTTTGTTTGAATTATAATCTCAATAATATTCAATAAATATAATGGACCATTCTGACTTAACTGTATCAAACCTTATGGAAAATTCAATTGGTACAAAAAGGGTCATAGGAACAGTAAATGCTTTAGGGTCCTGAAATTTCATTTGATGAATCCCCTTTGATTTTTTTCTTTTCTTAGTTAAGAGTGCATACCAGACCATAAATTTTCTTATTTCTCAACCAAAACATATGTTGTGGGTACCCAAAAGAACCGTCTTAATAATACGGTTCTTTTGGGTGCCCAAAGCATATGTTAGAACTGATGGTTAAGATTAATAGTTACCATTTTATGCTCAAAAACTTTTTTTATCTAAACCTCGGGCTATTAGTTTTCCCCGTTTGAAAATTTTGAGAAGTTTAAAATCTTGTTTACAGAATAACTCTAGAACCCCCCCCACCCCCCACCCCCCACCCTCGTTCAAGGGACAGTATACCAGGTGGGCTGATTGGGGCTGTGGATTAGATAACCTGATTAATGTTTGAATGAATTTCATAAAAAAAAAAACTTGAGCACCAAATACCTGACCTTTGCTTTCCAAGAGGGTAGTTATTGGAATAGATATGATGGGTCCAGATTAACAAAAAAATGGGCAAAAATTTGTACATGTTTTCTTATCCATCATTTAAAACATTTGTTGGGGTGGCTCAAAAGAACCGTCTCTTTGAGACAGTTCTTTTGAGTACCTTAAACATATGTTTTTATTGATAAATAAGAAAATTAATTTTTGATTATGCACTCTTATCTCAAGACCTGGATATAATATCTGAAATACGTCAGAGAAGTCAAAATATGTCATATTAATGCAAGGTTACCATCAAATTATTCCAACAAAATTAATGGACAAAAAATCTCCAAGAGTTAATGTAAAACACATCAATGCAGTGATAAGGTAATTTGGTTAGTTGAAGAATTTCTTTAGTTTTGATATCTTGATATTTCGTTATCTATATATTTGAAGGTTCAGAATGTATCCATCATGGCTGTGGGAATACATTGCACCAAGCCCAACTTGTCCAACCTGGTCCTATTTCATTCAGTTCTATTTACTTGTCCTGGGACAAGTATAAAGAAAGTTAATACAATTCTGTATTTCGTAATTAGACGTGTCTGCATTTTATGTCTGCTGCATATATTCAAGTGCTTTTCAGACTAGATTTTTTCATGGAACCAAACTGTATGAAAAATGATCAGACTGTAGTCTGATCTGGCTCCATATTGTTTGCAATATATATAGGCTACCTTAAGAACATAAGCAGACGACAAAAGTTGTGACTGGCTAAGGGTTAAGGTTAAAACTTCATCGATACATCTCATCCCACTGGGTAGCTGCACATGTATGTTTAACTCTTTGCCTGCTAGTGTCATCTGCTGATAATCTGAGCAAACATTTCAGCAAAACATCGGGCCTGATCTGGATCAAAACTGTTAATCACTCTGATGGTATTCCTGAAAGAATTTCTTTGAAATATTAATTTTGAAAAAAATCAACAAACGACAAAAGAAATCACACTGATGGTAGGTATTCTTGAGAGAATTATTTGAAAATATTAATTTTGAAAAACATCTGCAGATGACAAAAAAGCATGTGAAATTGCCCAGCATGCAAATAATTAATTAAGGCAAAACACTGGGCCTGATCTCGATCTTAACTCTTTATCACTCTGATGGTATTCCTGAAAGAATTATTTGAAAATATTTATTTTGAAAAAATTCAGGAAATGGCTAAAATGCATGTGATTGCCCAGCATGCATTGAGTTAATTAAGTGAATTTATCTGTCTGAGAGTTTTCTTATGCAATAAGATATGGCGGTATTAAGACGGCTATGACGTCATAAGATGATATAATTATTGTCTTTAATTGCTATTATATAATTAGCATTTGTCTCAATATCAGAAAAGTACTTTAACCATTTTCCCGCCATTTACGTCAATTTGTCGTCTGCTCTCTCATCTGCTTATATGCATGCATTTTGGTAGCCTATATTACAAACAATATGGACCCAGATCAGACTGCTCCCTTAGGAGTAGTCTGATCAGGGTTCATAGTGTTTGCGTCCATGATAAAAGCAGGCTTGAGTGCATTTGATTATTTGCAGCAGACATAATAACCTAAAGTTATTTTCAAAACAAATCTAATATTCGCAGTATAAAACATTAGACTAAATATAATTTGCTCAGTTATGTCTTGAAAAGGAAGCAGAATACGTTGCTGTTTAACCCTTAAAGCGCCAATCACGACTGCAGCAGAAGACAAAGGTTTGGAGCGAAACAAATTTATTCGTCTAAACCCTTAGATCAATCCAATACCAGTAAAACCTGGACCACCTCAACACCAAGGACCACGACCGATCCAAGTCTTCTTCCATCCTGGTGCGATATAAATTCTCTGTCTGAAGACTTTGAATCTGATCGGATTGCTACATTAATAGTCAAGTTTTTGAGAGTTATCTGTATCTATTTTGTTTTGCATTCACAAACATAAGATATCAAGCAGGTCTGGGTGAAGAAATTACATGAGCCAATCAGATTGCTACATTAATAGTCAAATTTTTGAGAGTTAAATGTATCTATAGATTGTTGCACCAGTTATATATCCGACTTTGTTTTGCAGGCACAGACATAATATATCAAGCAGGTCTGGGTGAAGAAGTTACGTGAGCTGAGATCAAATTGCTTCATTATGAGTCAGTTTTTGGGAGTTCACTGTATTTCTTGCACCAGTTATATATCGGACTTTGTTTTGCAGGCAAAGACATTAGATATCAAGCAGGTCTGGGTGAAGAAGTTACGTAAGCTGAGATCAAATTCCTTCATTATGAGTCAGTTTTTGGGAGTTCACTGTATATATAATTGTTGCACCAGTTATACATCCGACTTTGTTTTGCAGGCACAGACATTAGATATCAAGCAGGTCTGGGTGAAGAAGTTACATGAGCCATTCAGATTGCTACATTAATAGTCAAGTTTTCGAGAGTTAACTGTTTCTATCTGTTGTTGCACCAGTTATACATCCGACTTTGTTTTGCAGGCACAGACATAAGATATCAAGCAGGTCTGGGTGAAGAAGTTTTGTGAGCTGAGATCAAATTGCTTCATTAATATAAGTCAGTTTTGGGGAGTTCACTGTATATATAATTGTTACACCAGTTATATATCCGGCTTTGTTTTGCAGGCACAGACATTAGATATCAAGCAGGTCTGGGTAAAGAAGATACGTGGGGTAAGATCAAATTGTTCATTATGAGTCAGTTGTACATGTATATATAATTGTTGCACCAGTTATATATCCGGCTTTGTTTTGCAGGCACAGACATTAGATATCAAGCAGGTCTGGGTGAAGAAGTTACGGGAGCTGAGATCAAATTGCTTCATTATGAGTCAGTTGTACATGTATATATAATTGTTGCACCAGTTATATATCCGACTTTGTTTTACAGGCACAGACATTAGATATCAAGCAGGTCTGGGTGAAGAAGTTACTATTGCACCAGTTATATATCTGGCTTTGTTTTGCAGGCACAGACATTAGATATCAAGCAGGTCTGGGTGAAGAAGTTACTTTAGCACCAGTTATATATCTGGCTTTGTTTTACAGGCACAGACATTAGATATCAAGCAGGTCTGGGTGAAGAAGTTACTATAGCACCAGTTATATATCTGGCTTTGTTTTACAGGCACAGACATTAGATATCAAGCAGGTCTGGGTGAAGAAGTTACTATAGCACCAGTTATATATCTGGCTTTGTTTTGCAAGCACAGACATTAGATATCAAGCAGGTCTGGGTGAAGAAGTTACTATTGCACCAGTTATATATATCGGACTTTGTTTTACAGGCACAGACATTAGATATCAAGCAGGTCTGGGTGAAGAAGTTACTATTGCACCAGTTATATATCTGGCTTTGTTTTGCAGGCACAGACATTAGATATCAAGCAGGTCTGGGTGAAGAAGTTACTATTGCACCAGTTATATATATCGGACTTTGTTTTACAGGCACAGACATTAGATATCAAGCAGGTCTGGGTGAAGAAGTTACTATTGCACCAGTTATATATCCGACTTTGTTTTACAGGCACATACATTAGATATCAAGCAGGTCTGGGTGAAGAAGTTACTATTGCACCAGTTATATATCCGACTTTGTTTTACAGGCACATACTTTAGATATCAAGCAGGTCTGGGTGAAGAAGTTACTATAGCACCAGTTATATATCTGGCTTTGTTTTACAGGCACAGACATTAGATATCAAGCAGGTCTGGGTGAAGAAGTTACTATAGCACCAGTTATATATCTGGCTTTGTTTTGCAGGCACAGACCTTAGATATCAAGCAGGTCTGGGTGAAGAAGGGATGTGAGTTGATTTGCTTCATCATTTCTGAGAGCTCTTTTTATGTATTTATTGTTGCATCAGGTATATATCCGACTTCATGCGCGGATCCAGGAATTTTCGTCAGGGGGGGGTCCAGGTCAGTCTGATAAAAAAGGCTCTGACAACGTTTTTTTTTTGTTTTTGTTTTTTTTAGTCCAGCTTATTTTAAAGAAGTCAAATGGTCAATTTTAAAGAAATCTAACTTTTTTTTAAGGTTCCAGAGGGGGTCCAACATTTTCCAGGGGGGGGGGGGGGTCCAACTTTTCCCAGCGGGGTCCAATTGCTTATTCCCTATAGAAACCCATATAACTTGTGATTTTCCGAGGAGGTCCGGACCCCCTGTCCCCCCCTCTGGATCCGCACTTGCGACTTTGTTTTACAGGCACAGACATTAGATATCAAGCAGGTCTGGGTGAAGAAGTTATGTGAGTTGATTTGCTCCATCATTTCTGAGAGCTCTTTTTATCTATTTATTGTTGCACCAGTTATATATCCGACTTTATTTTACAGGCACAGACATTAGATATCAAGCAGGTCTGGATGAAGAAGTTACGTGAGCTGAGATCAAATTGCTTCATTATGAGTCAGTTTTTGGGAGTTCACTGTTTATATGATTGTTGCACCAGTTATATATCCGACTTTGTTTTGCAGGCACAGACATTAGATATCAAGCAGGTCTGGGTGAAGAAGTTACGTGAGCTGAGATCAAATTGCTTCATTATGAGTCAGTTTTTGGGAGTTCACTGTATATATGATTGTAGCACCAGTTATATATCCGACTTTGTTTTGCAGGCACAGACATTAGATATCAAGCAGGTCTGGGTGAAGAAGTTACGTGAGCTGAGATCAAATTGCTTCATTATGAGTCAGTTTTCGGGAGTTCATTGTATATATAATTGTTGCACCAGTTATATATCCGACTTTGTTTTACAGGCACAGACATTAGATATAAAGCAGGTCTGGGTGAAGAAGTTACTATTGCACCAGTTATATATCCGACTTTGTTTTACAGGCACAGACATTAGATATCAAGCAGGTCTGGGTGAAGAAGTTACTATTGCACCAGTTATACATCCGAGTTTGTTTTGCAGGCACATACATTAGATATCAAGCAGGTCTGGGTGAAGAAGTTACTATTGCACCAGTTATATATATCGGACTTTGTTTTACAGGCACAGACATTAGATATCAAGCAGGTCTGGGTGAAGAAGTTACTATTGCACCAGTTATATATCCGACTTTGTTTTACAGGCACAGACATTAGATATCAAGCAGGTCTGGGTGAAGAAGTTACTATTGCACCAGTTATATATCGGACTTTGTTTTACAGGCACAGACATTAGATATCAAGCAGGTCTGGGTGAAGAAAATACTATTGCACCAGTTATATATCCGACTTTCTTTTGCAGGCACATACATTAGATATCAAGCAGGTCTGGGTGAAGAAGTTACTATTGCACCAGTTATATATCTGGCTTTGTTTTACAGGCACAGACATTAGATATCAAGCAGGTCTGGGTGAAGAAGTTACTATAGCACCAGTTATATATCCGACTTTGTTTTACAGGCACAGACATTAGATATCAAGCAGGTCTGGGTGAAGAAGTTACTATTGCACCAGTTATATATATCGGACTTTGTTTTACAGGCACAGACATTAGATATCAAGCAGGTCTGGGTGAAGAAGTTACTATTGCACCAGTTATATATCCGACTTTGTTTTGCAGGCACAGACATTAGACATCAAGCAGGTCTGGGTGAAGAAGTTACGGGAGCTGATACAGGAGAGAATGATGTACATGCATGAAGCGTTCAAAGAGAAACAACCCATCATGTTCAAACCACCGCCCAAAATAACCGTGCCAAATAGAGTTAGCAGGTAATTACCAAATTTACACAAAATAAATTAATCCCCCAATTATTAAAAGGAGTGTGGTGGCTCAGTGGTAGAGTTCTTGGCTTGGGATCGAGGGGTTGTGGCTGAGGTACTGTGTTGTGTCCTTGAGCAAGACACTGTATCCTCTGCTTAGTACTGGTTCAACCCAGGAAGACCTGTCCCGACATGACTGAAAAATGTTGACTGGGACCTATAGAATCAAATCAAACAAATCCCCCTATCAAAGCCACCTCCAAAAACTATTGTACCTAATAGAGTTAGCAAGCTGGTATCTTATAAATAAAAAGTGCTGTTCTACCATTTTAAGTGTTTTTAAAGCTGTCTTGAAAGATTTTTATGCCAAACTTTTACTATGAAATATGATATAAATAAACTTTCATGTTTGTACATAGAACAAAACCAGGCCCCATAGCTCAGTCTGTAGCGAGTCGGACTGCAGATCCAGGGGTTGGGAGTTCAATCCTGGCCCGGTCCAATAATTTTATGGAGATTGATCATGAAATAATTTCTTCGGTCATTCTCTTCCTTCTGCTGATTCAAGAAGGGTCGGTAAGAGTGCGCAATCAAAAATTGTTGTTGTTTTCTTTCTCAATCAAAACATATGAGATCTCAGTGAGATGGTTCTTTTGAGCACCCAAAACAAATGTTAAAACTGATAGATAAGAAATTTTTCACAATTTTTGAAATATCAAGACGTATGCATATAATAATGTTTTACAGGGACTTTGAGGCTGACCTTGAAGACGCGGAGATGGAGAGACGAGGGTCACTCAGCTCAATGGCTTCTACGGCAACCAGCGGGACGTCGGATAGCAGCAGCAGTGGTGGCGATCGTGTCAGTAAGGTAGGAAAATATAGAAATGGAAAAAATTCACTTCCAGTAAGTGGAGATAATTTTTACATGGAACTGTTTGCCTTCCAGTGCAGTGGTCCTGCTTAACTCCATTAGTCAAATGAGGACACTGAGTGAATCATTTCTTATTTTACCCATTATCCTACTTATATTTTTTTTATTCCCCAAAAATGCTGTCTGCTTATTACGTCAGCTGCATATAATCAAACAAACTCCCTACTACTTTCATCATGGAAACAAAAAACTTTGAACCCTGATCAGACTGCTCTGGAAAGGAGCAGTCTGATTTAGATTCATCATTTGGCAACAGCAGATAAGAAAGCAGACAACATTTTTCATGGATGGCATTGGAAATGTGAAATAGGTCCTGGATTTGTAATCATCAGGGCCTAAGGGTAGAATTATAGGACCTTATATTTCCCTGGTTGTATCACCCCTTGTGTTGGGCTGATATTGAATGTCCATCTTATCAATAATATACAATTGGTGATTTATAGATTAGGATCCGTTTTACTGAACTTTATCCTGGTCTTGCTGTATAAACAGGTCAGATTAACAAAAAATTTTGAGTAAAATTGTGAATATTTCCTTACCGAACCGTTTTAACATATGTTTTGGGTGCTCAAAAGAACTTTCTCATTGAGAGGGTTCTTTTGAGTACACACAACATATGTTTTGGTTGATAAATAAGAAAATTAATTTTTGAGTACACACTCTTAATTAGAAGCCTGATAAATTTATTATATATCATGTCCTCTGTTTTCTAGCCATTTCATGTGTAGGGTTTCATTACAAATTTTGTTTGCTTAACATGCAGAGTGGAAAACACTGTGGATCCTGATCAGCTGGCTTTCTCAGAAGCCAGCTGAGCCGGAGCTACATTGTTTTTAAAAAAAGAGGACATTTACTGGCTCAGCAGGACTAGGTTTAAGTGACCGTTTCCTCATTAAGATATATTAAAACAGTTTTATACACTAGTTTATAGATAGCCAATTTTAGAAGGCAAAGATAGATCAAGGTAAGGTCATTTCAAATGTTTTAATATAACTCATCCATTGGTCTGAGTTACTTCTTAAAGTCGCTATCATCATCTTTATCATCATTGTCATCATCAAAATGGCCATCATCAAAATCATTCATCAATGAAATAATATTCATCATCAAAATTATCATCATCAAAATAATCATCATTAATTAAGTCATCACCATCAACAACATATCATAATCATTAAACTCTTTATCATCAAAAGCAATAATCTTTAGGATAATCATCAGTGAAACTGTCATCATATCAATTATCAGTATCATTTTTATTATTATCATCATCATCATCATCAACATCACCATCATTATCATCACCAATGTCAACATCATCATTATTTAAGTCATAATCATCATCATCAATAAAGTCATCATCATCATCATCATCATCATCATCATCATCATCATCATCATCATCATCATCATCATCACTGTTGTCATGGTCAGCATCATCATTTTTGTGGTCATCATCATCAAAATCATTATCAACATCATCATCATTGTCATCAGTATTGTCATCATCATTATCATCATCATTATCATCAGCATCATCACTGTTGTTGTCATCATCAACATCATAATCATCATGACTGGTACTGATCTGTGATCTTGGCATTAGGGTAAATGTTATCCTGCTGATAAAGTTGCCCTGAAAATATTGTCTGCTTTTTATAATTTAACAATTCAAACACTTTCCTCTTTCTTTTTTTAAATAAGGGAGCACAGAGTACTTGACTCAAGATCAAGGGGTTGCGAGTTCGAGCCTTACCTACATCACTGCGGTGTGTCTTTGAGCAAGACACATTAATCCCTGCTTAGTACTGGTTTAACCCAGGAAGAATCGTCACTACATAACTAAAAATTTTTGATTGGGACGTAAAGAATTCAATCAAACAAAAAAAATTCTCAAAAAAAAATGTTGGTATTCACAAAATGCTTGCCATAATAGCAAACGGGGAAGACCAGAAGCAGAGTCTGATCTGGGTCAGCGCTTTTTGTCTAGACATTGTTTGCAGGCAACTAGTATTCAGAATTTTAGAACATTTACTGTAACTCTTATCCTGCTGATAAAGTTGCCCTGAAAATATTGTCTGCTTTTTACATCTGCTGCATATATTCAAATGCACTTCAGACCTCTTTTGGTCATGTGAGCAAACACTATGAACCCTGATCCGACTGCTCTTAAGGGAGCAGTCAGATCTGGGTCCATATTGTTTGCAATATATAGGCTACCAAAGTACATAAGCAGATGATAGAGCACTGTCCTTAATGGCGTGAAAAGGGTTAAAGGAAAGATCACTTTTCCTGTCTTCCAACGAACTCAGCATTGGTTTAGCTAACTCCTGAGCTATATTTGGAAATATAATGAACCCAGTCTGGTCTGTTAAGTAGCATTTTATGCAAATGAACCCAAATAGACTATAAATGGACCTACTTTATATAATGAACTCAATGTTCTGAAATGGACTTTGTATATAAATCAACCCAATTACCAATCAGAACTACAATTTGGGTTTACAAGTGGTTTAAGTCCAACAATGAGTTCACTGATTTGTACGGAGGTCATAAATGAGGCTGAAATTGAAGGAAAACCCCTTTACTTAGTAACTATTGACACTCAAAAGGCGTTTGACTGTGTTAATCATGTAATCCTTAAAAAGACCCTATTTGAGGAAGGTGTGGCACCTGATCTCTGGAATATTGTGGATGAACTGTATAGCAAGATGTCTTCAAAAATCAAATGGCAGGGTGAATGTAGTGAGAGCTTCACAGTAAATCAAGGAGTAAGACAGGGTGGAATATTATCGACTTCTCTATACAAAATGTATGTAAATCCGCTACAGGAAGATTTAAAAAGATACGCCTTGGGAGCCCATATAGGCACGATATATACAGGTTGTTTGGTTGTGGCTGATGACTTTCTACTCTTGTCGAACTGCCCGGAGGAACTACAGCTTATGTTCAATTTGGTGAAGGGGTATGCCGGAGAACGTAGATACAAGATTCATCCGCTAAAAACAACATTAGTGTCACGAGTTTCAACTAGGACAAGTAGGATTAAAGATAAAGACAGAAAATGGAACATGGGAGATAAAATAGTTACAGAAAACTCAAAAACTGAACATTTAGGGATAATAAGAAGTTCAAAGGGGGAGAATGCAATAAATATTCAAAAGAGAACCAAAGTAGCTAGGAGGACAATGTATTCATTGGTTAAAACAGGGGTGCATGGTTGTAATGGATTGAATGCCAAAATATCATATAAAATCTATCAGGTTTATGTAGTACCACGTTTGCTCTATGGATTGGAAGTGTTATTGCTCAATAAGGGTCAGTTAGAAGAACTGGAGAAATTCCATATCGAAAATCTGAAGAACATACAGTCTTTACCTACCAGAACAGCAAATTCAATAGTCTATTTATTACTTGGAGCCCTCCCTTTAAAAGCCGAAATAGAAAGAAGACAACTTGGCCTGTTTTATTCGGTCATTAAAAGTGAGAATTCTACTCTTCAACAATTATGGAAGAGACAGTTTATGCTAAAACAAAATGGAAGTTTCTTTGGTTATATAGCTGGTGTTATTGATAAGTACCACTTACCGTCAGCGGATGAGATATTGCTTCTGAGCAAAGAAGGATGGAAATTACTAGTCAAAAAGACATTAAGGGTTTACTGGGAGGATCAACTTAGAAAAGAAGCAGAGAAGAAGTCCACACTGGAACGATGCCACCTTGATAGTTTTCACATCGGATCTACCCACCCCGTTTGGGATACCGTCAACTCCAATAGAGTGGATGTGATGAGAGCGATTGTCAAGGTGCGAATCCTTACAGGGACTTATCTTCTACAAATGCATAGAAAGAAATTCAGAATGGATGGGGTGACTGATGCGTGCTGTCCATTATGCTACCTAGAGGATGAGGATTTAGTACATATGCTTATACGGTGTCCTGCACTTAATGAAGTCCGTATTACATGTATCAACGAACTCAAGAAATGTATCCAAACTTGGCTGGGTACAGGCGAGTGGACAAGACGTATCAGAAACACTAATACCTTGGTTCAACTGATTGTGGACTGTCGAAAACTGGTTCCTGATGTACTTCCGGATGCTACAGAAATGCTGAATGTTATTGAAAGCAAATCAAGACTCTTATGTTACAAATTACACCTGAAGAGGTTATTCTTGACTAATGTCAACAGAGATGTTTCCAGAGTGAATATGGCGCCAGCCCCTATTTCTAACATTTAATTAGTGAGACATCACGTGCGCCTATAGACAGGCGGAAAATACAGAAGAAAGAAAGAAAGAAAGAATTACTAGGAAATAAACCCAATGTTACAAACAATGAACTGCTAGTTGTTCAACTGGAGAATGTAAAATGAGCCTCGGGTGAGGAAACCTGTCTTCGGGATGTTTGCAAACAGCAAAGGTGCAGACCAGCCTGTGCATCTGCGCAGTCTGATCTGAGCACCTTTGTTATATGCTTGTTGGAAAGTATCATATCTTATCTAGCTACAAACAAAATTTCAACATTCTACCTAGTCTCTGTTGCTGAGGAGACTGGCTTGAGTCTCGCTTTGTCGGAAACAGGTTTTGTCGCGACGAGGCCCAAATTATCTTGGTTACTGTGAAAACTATGGTCAAGCCTCCAGGTGGCGCCAATATTGGTATCATGTGACATTCTATTTTTGTCTCTAAGCAACTTATTATGCTAGGAAAGCAGATTTACTGAAACAGAGTTTTTCATGGGATACCCCTGCCACACATTGGCTTTACAGGCTTGCGTATTCACTGTGTTATCAAATTACATGGTGATATGAAAGGAAAGTCACCACAAAGCCATATAGCCATATAGCTAATACTCCTGGATTAAAAAAAAAATACTCCTGGATTAAATGGGGAAACTCCTTTTATGTGAGGCTGTGATTGCAGCTTAAAAATGTAACACATATGGTCAGGGGACAAAAATATTTCAATATTGCACTTGTCCTGCATGACCAGTGACATACAATTTTCACTTGTCCTGCAAACACACACACTTGTCCTTTAAAAGTGTGTGCCTTTAAAAGTGTATGCAATAAAGAACATAAGGGAGTACGGTAAATGTTCTAAAATTTCGAACACTCTTAAATTACGAACACCTAAAATTATCGTCGAAAATAATTTTTAAAACATCCTAAAAAATCGAACACGGCCCTTTTTCGGAAAAGTGAATTTCTAAAATTACGAACACATGTTATTTTCGGCGGAAAATCGAGGTCCGTTTATCTGTTTGTCCCATCTGTGTTTGGTATACTTCTACCGTTCAGCACGTGAGCGGTAGCCACATTTGGAATGTTCCATTCTACTTAGATGGGTGATCTGGCACGTGACGTTCTATTTCGCATGCCAGCGCGCGACGTTATACATTATTCAAGGTCACCAGCACTGACGAACTTGATGCACGGACAAGTTCCTGCAACGATTCCGAAACTGCTTTGACTTACCCTATTGAGTATATGTATCCACCCAAATGGCTGATATAATTATTTAATACTGGCCAAAGGCCGCGATTCAGCTTATTGTACGTGGATTGTGCACGTTGACACAGGCATAAGTGTGCTGTGACACGTACTCGTTTTTTTTCTAAAATACCAGCCCCGAAGAGAGAGAGAGTTGCGGAAAATGAGACGATCATTGGGCGAGAGAGAATGAAATAAGTTGATGTATAGTGATTGCCGTGGACGTTTGCAACACAAGGGGTCATTCGGTTTCGTGCAAAATGCCGAGAAAATCGTGCAAGTCGCATGTTTTTTTTTCTCACCGAGACATGCAATGCGGAAAATAAAGCCATCGTATATTTAATATTTACCGACATGCCTGGTCATCATCTCATTAGTTCACGGTACTTAAGGCTTAAATATGTGTGATTCTCATCCGACTGACACCCCCTACCCTCCTCTCCCTTTTAAGCATTTTAAAGGATTTCCCAGTTCGGCAATATGTCCAAGCCGCGTGCGACACGGAGGGCACTTCTATCATTCTAATTCTATGCGTGTGCTCTTTTCTTGAACACAGCTCGGACCCGAGCATGAAATCAACTTGCCATATGAGCTTGGTACTTATGACAGATGTGATCAGCGAAGGCTCAGGAGAGCATTGTGTGTTTGCACAATCTGCTCACTAACGAAGTTTAAAGTGGATGAAGACTCTAGCCAAATAAAAATTCTAGACATCTACGTACATTGACTTTAAAATACTTGTCAGCGGTTTTCTAAGTACATGTAATAATGGCTATTCATATCAATCAAAAACATCAAATTCCTCAAAATGGAAAATTTTAACAAACTGTTGAGCCGATCGCGGCGTGTCTGTCCTCATGAAACTGCACATGGAGGGTACAACGAGTGCATTACCGGTATAATGTACGCACAGACGCACATACATGTACCAAGAAATAAATTGATTGTAGCACAATCCTGCATCTTGGTGAATTTAATATTGACATATCTAATTTCATGAAATAAGCCAGCTATGCGAGTAGCGAAGGCTCAGACGAGCCTGCGCATCCGCGGAAAATCGCCAGCGCCTTAACTGCTCACACTGTGAATTTGAAATCAGTAAAGCCGGACATCTCGGAATTCGCTTTATTTACCACACGTTTGCAGATATATGTACCCCGACTTCGTTACATGCGAAGATCAGCCTGCGCACACCGCACAGTCTTATCAGCACCTTTGTTTCTAGAACAAAACATTAAACATTTTGTCGGGCCAGATCTGGGCCCAAACTGTCTGCTAAAAATTGGTTTGTCACAGCCTCTTGGGGGGGGGGGGGGGGGGGGCTGGGTCCGGCACTGCTAATAGTATCAGCCGCAGACAAAGGGACGGGGTAATGGTTCATGGACATGTGTTTGAGATCAAAGAAGCCGACTATCAGATCACGTGCTGTTGTTGTTTTAAGACTCGGGTAGCACGCGGTGGGTTTTGCACACGAAAGCGGACTTAGCACACAAAACATAATTGTCTAGCTGTGTCTCCTTTTCATGGGTTGGCATGAAAAAAAAAACAATTTCAATGAACTGGAGCATGAAACGGCGCACTGCATGCATGAAAAACTAGATTTGTGGTACTTGTCTGAATTTTTCCTTTTCTCCGAGATATGAATCGTACGCCTCGGTTCGAAGCCAATATATCATAAATTGAGCCGCGACACAATGTCGCATTTTGACGAGTGTAGACTCAGACGAGCCTGTGCAGCCTCCTTTTAAGCTTACAAACTTCAAACGATGTTCAGTCAGTAGCTTAACACTCATACAATATTCAAGCGACTAGCAAAGACTCTGATCAGACTGTGCATATGCGCAGGCTCATCTGAGGCTTTGCTGATTGTTGGAAATCTCATGTCACGGCTCAATTATATTCTTTCGAGGCATCGGACGCAAAGTCGGACGTTCGCTTACAGGTATGCCTGTTTGCCCCTGATTTGATTGGCAGGACGTCGGAGATCTTCTGGATACAAACTATTTGCACAATTTGAAAGCAGGTGGTAGAGAGAGAGAGAGAGAGAGAGAGAGAGAGAGAGAGAGAGACTAGCGCTTGCATACGAATCTCTTGTAATCTCGAAAAATATCATGTATCGATGCTTGGAGATGCTTCTCGTGCGCATCGGCTTTTGCACGACAAAGTCGGATATTCGACAGTATTGATACTTTGCATGCTTTCTATCGCTACCCAAATGTTTAAATTGACGAAACATTCTTTCCTGAATTCCATTCGGATCTGATCTGGATCCGAACTCTGACAACGGTTTTTTTTCTTCTTTTTAAGGGAGAGAGGATCCAAATATCACTAAAAGCGGGCCATCATCGGCCCGCCAGCGAAACGCCTTTAAATGGTGTTTCGCTGGCGTGCCGATGATGGCCCAACGTTGAATGCTGGCTTGGTAGTTTTGAGAATTCCTGGGGATCCGGTCCAGTATTGCTAAGAAATTCTATATTTTTGTGATTTTTCAGGGGGGGGGGTCCGGACCCCCTGTCCCCTCCTCTGGATCCTCGCATGGGACCGGACAATGTATACACTTATTGAGATATACTGAAAACCCATTTTATCGTGCGCATCGGCTTTTGTACGGCACTTTGCATACTTTCTATCGCATGCACAATTTTTTAAATTTACGAAACATTCTTTCCTGAATTCCATTCGGGTCTGATCTGGATCCAAAACGTTTTTGCAAATGTAAATAGAGAGAGAAAGAGAGAGAGACTGGTACATGCACATCCTTTCAGGAAAATCAAAGTGCATCGACAGATCGACAAGTAGAGAGAGAGAGAGAGAGAGAGAGAGAGAGAGATGTGTGTTCTTTTTGAATTTCGTCATTTTTTTTTAACTCTGAAAACTCGTCTACGTATTTCAAAGTTTCGTGTATATCTTTGCAAAAAATTCTGATCGACGAGATCAGTGTCCTTGAGTGACTGTATTACATTATAAACGGCATTTGCGCAGATGGAGAGCAAGCAATTTCTGAAGGAAGAACGAAAGTGTAGCGTTTCATCGGTAGTCCGAGGTTAAATAAGTGGACTTTTACGACTTGTAAGTAAATTGCGTGACATAACATGCACGTGCCTGGCTCTCGACTTGGTAATTACTGCACGCGCTGGACAGTTTACTGACTCAGTCCGCAAGAATTTAGCTGCGGTTGAAAAGAAAAATGAGTACGTAGATAGCGCAGAATCATATCGCCGTGTTTTCTTCACATTCCTAAAACATATTTACATGCATATATACCGTTTTTGCTCATGCTAAAGACCACATTCTAAAATTACGAACACTAGCACTTTTTCTGAAACGTAATTTCTAAAATTACGAACAGCGGGGAAAATAATTATTTTTTAGTGTTCGTAATTTTAGAACATTTACCGTAATATAAACTTATAACATTCCTTATATCACTGCTAAAATTATATTTACCCAATAAGTTTCATACCTGCATCCCATACACTGACAAAAAGAGTTCACAGTCAATACTCATCCAGTTCAGAAAATGCTAGTTTCACTCTCAGATGTTAGCACTGGAAAGGACAAGTAATTCTTCCCAAAGCACTCGTCCTACAGGACGAGTGCTTTGGGAGGAATTACTAATCCTTTCTAGATTTCACTCGTAATTAAGAGCGGACGAGTTGAATTTTTGTCTCCTCATGGTAAATGTTCTAAAGGGGTACTTGCATCTGTGCCCACGCATGGATTTTCTTCAAACTTTGCATATTAATAACTCATTATAAACTAACTATGAAAATGTATTTATCGAATTAGATAGTTAAGAATAAGGCTTAGGAAACAACCCTGACGTACTTCACCTTTGAGATGGTACCTGTCTCTACTTTTCCGTGTCCTAAATCTATAGTTTTGTTTATTTCTATGATTTGTCATCTAGATTGAATCCAAAATACCATAGACATTATTTTATTACCACGAAACCATTTGGATAAATTATTGTTTACGTTTTCAGAAGAAATGATTGTAAAATTTCAATATTTTTTTTCAAAAATTTACAAAACATTCAACATTTAAGTCAAAAGATGGATAAGTTCTAGTCTTTGTCAAGATATAATATTATCACAAAAACATGCCATATATATACTGCTGATCTGAGCCAAATATCATGAAAATCCCAAACCGGTAACTTTGTCATTTCCTACCTCTTATGGGTATAGGTCAGTTTTAGCAAAATTAATTATTTAGTTCAAATGAATCATTAACTCGACATAAGGAGGTTATTTTTAAATCTACTTCCACTTTTCTTAAAGAAAGACATGTTTAGACAATTTTAAATGATTCAATGGTCAGAAATGCTGAAGGTCATGGCCCTGTGTCATTGCACTATTGGGCCATGACAATGTGTATCGCTTCCTCAAGTCCTGCATGATATTGTTTAAGAAACATAATATCCTAACAATAAACATGTGAAAACAAGAAGACTAAATATATTCTTTACATCCCAACTGAACTAGAGGAACCACATTTTGGTGCCGTGACCAGGATAACGTGTAACAGAGTCTTATCAAAGGTATCATAAAAAGTGTTCTACATGAATAAGTGAGGTCCTGAAACGAAACTGTATGCCTAGAATATACAGCCAGCTAAAGTAAAAATGTTGCTATTTGATGGAAATCAGCATCAGTTTCACAAAACAGAATGAACAGAGAAGATTTTGGTGAAGCAGGTTTATTAATGAGTCTAACAATTATAAAATCATAGATATAAGGTTCTTCTCCTGTATGAACTGACTTGTCATAAGGTTTCTCTTCTGTATGAATTAAAATTCTTAATAATGTTACATATTAAGTGTAACATTGGCTAGATGTAGTTTTAATGTTAGAAACTAGATGTGGTAAGTGCAGGTGTCAACATATTGTATCATTTTGGCTAATGCTATTGTGTAAGCACTTCATTAAATAAGAAGCGTGGCACTTAATATCAAAGAATATTGTTTTTTTGTTTTTCCAATCCATTAGGGAGGAAAACACTGAACATATCAACTTCTATCAATAAACGTACTAGCATGATGATTCAAACTAAGCAAGTATTCAAGTATGTTTTCACTGAAACATAATTATTGTATCTTTAACATTTCGATGAATTAGGGCCATGTGTTTACATCAAGTTGAAGTCATATGTTACCGGTCCTTGAATTTCATGAAATTTGGTCTACATATTCTTAACATATATGGATAGTTTATATGTTGAAATGGTATCTTGACAAAAACTGCAACCTTTGAAAATGTTAATTCCAAATTTGACTGAAAACAAAATATACAGTCGAAAATTGGGGTACCATGCTATAAAAATGAATGCCCACCCAATATCCTAATACATACAAAGCCATTGTAAGTAACAACAAACTTATCAATGATAAAGCTATTTAATAAAACATTTCTCCGCCCGTTACATGATATGTCAATTACGTTAGAAATGATTATAACTGGGTACCCTAAGGTATTATAGTGATATCATTTATGACGTCATAAATTAGCAATGGAATTACATAAAAACTCAAACGCACCATTAATATTAAAGTTATACCCCAGACAATTAAATAGCATAATATTATCAAAATCCAAGCTTGGGCAGACACCCATGTTAATTTCCCATACCATGCAAGAGCCCCTTTTCGAACACTATAGTCACTTTAGTTGCCTGCCAAAAAGGCATAGACAAACAGCGCAGACCCAGATCAGACTTCTTCTTCAAGCAGTCTGATCAGTGTCTTCACTGTTTGCTATTCAGACAAACAATTTGTGACTTACAGCCATGATAACTAACATTTTATTTGCAAACAGAAAAAGAAAAGTGTTCCCAATTTTAGAGCATTTACCGTGCATGACTGGTTTTATATGTCACACTTGCGCCACGTTTACTCTGTGCAAACCAAACGAAAAAAAAACGCAGCAGTGCTGTAGCTCAAACTACCTACGCTATGGGAATACCTTTGTTGGTCACCTAAGTCTCAGGATAGGGAAGAGGAGTCTGAATGGTTGCTGTTTTGAGGCCTGAATGGGGCTAGAGACCTTGTCCTGTTCCCAGTTGATTCTGGCACAGGCTCTGAGTCACAGGCTAGACCTCTGGGCTAAGTTTGGGCATCGTTTTGGCATTCGCCCCCATGGTCTTCTTTCTCTTTGCTGGCATGGTAACTCTCTGATATGTCTGTTACAAAAGGCAGCAGTGTCATATGTACACACAGGTTTGATACCAAATGGGAAACCTCGCAGTAAGCAACAGCAGGTAAGAATGAAATGAGGCGCCAACACAATGTAGCAACACACTACGGCGCCAACACAAAGTAGCAACACACTACAGTGTAGTGTGTTGCTACTTTGTGTTGGCGCCACAGAACAGGCCATGCTAGGGAGCGCAGTAGTGTGTTGCTACTTTGTGTTGGCGCCACAGAACAGGCCATGCTAGGGAGCGCAGTAGTGTGTTGCTACTTTGTGTTGGCACTGCAGAACAGGCCATGCTAGGGAGCGCAATAGTGTGTTGCTACTTTGTGTTGGCGCCACAGAACAGGCCATGCTAGGGAGCGCAGTAGTGTGTTGCTACTTTGTGTTGGCGCCACAGAACAGGCCATGCTAGGAAGCGCAGTAGTGTGTTGCTACTTTGTGTTGGCACCACAGAACAGGCCATGCTAGGGAGCGCAGTAGTGTGTTGCTACTTTGTGTTGGCACCACAGAACAGGCTATGCTAGGGAGCGCAGTAGTGTGTTGCTACTTTGTGTTGGCACCACAGAACAGGCCATGCTAGGGAGCGCAGTAGTGTGTTGCTACTTTGTGTTGGTGCCACAGAACAGGCCATGCTAGGGAGCGCAGTAGTGTGTTGCTACTTTGTGTTGGCGCCACAGAACAGGCCATGCTAGGGAGCGCAGTAGTGTGTTGCTACTTTGTGTTGGCGCCACAGAACAGGCCATGCTAGGGAGCGCAGTAGTGTGTTGCTACTTTGTGTTGGCGCCACAGAACAGGCCATGCTAGGGAGCGCAGTAGTGTGTTGCTACTTTGTGTTGGCACTGCAGAACAGGCCATGCTAGGGAGCGCAATAGTGTGTTGCTACTTTGTGTTGGCACCACAGAACAGGCCATGCTAGGGAGCGCAGTAGTGTGTTGCTACTTTGTGTTGGCGCCACAGAACAGGCCATGCTAGGAAGCGCAGTAGTGTGTTGCTACTTTGTGTTGGCACCACAGAACAGGCCATGCTAGGGAGCGCAGTAGTGTGTTGCTACTTTGTGTTGGCACCACAGAACAGGCTATGCTAGGGAGCGCAGTAGTGTGTTGCTACTTTGTGTTGGCACCACAGAACAGGCCATGCTAGGGAGCGCAGTAGTGTGTTGCTACTTTGTGTTGGTGCCACAGAACAGGCCATGCTAGGGAGCGCAGTAGTGTGTTGCTACTTTGTGTTGGCGCCACAGAACAGGCCATGCTAGGGAGCGCAGTAGTGTGTTGCTACTTTGTGTTGGCGCCACAGAACAGGCCATGCTAGGGAGCGCAGTAGTGTGTTGCTACTTTGTGTTGGCACCACAGAACAGGCCATGCTAGGGAGCGCAGTAGTGTGTTGCTACTTTGTGTTGGCGCCACAGAACAGGCCATGCTAGGGAGCACAGTAGTGTGTTGCTACTTTGTGTTGGCGCCACAGAACAGGCCATGCTAGGGAGCGCAGTAGTGTGTTACTACTTTGTGTTGGCGCCACAGAACAGGCCATGCTAGGGAGCGCAGTAGTGTGTTGCTACTTTGTGTTGGCGCCACAGAACAGGCCATGCTAGGGAGCGCAGTAGTGTGTTGCTACTTTGTATTGGCACCACAGAACAGGCCATGCTAGGGAGCGCAGTAGTGTGTTGCTAATTTGTGTTGGCGCCACAGAACAGGCCATGCTAGGGAGCGCAGTAGTGTGTTGCTACTTTGTGTTGGCGCCACAGAAAAGGCCATGCTAGGGAGCGCAGTAGTGTGTTGCTACTTTGTGTTGGAGCCACAGAACAGGCCATGCTAGGGAGCGCAGTAGTGAGTTGCTACTTTGTGTTGGCGCCACAGAACAGGCCATGCTAGGGAGCGCAGTAGTGTGTTGCTACTTTGTGTTGGCGCCACAGAACAGGCCATGCTAGGGAGCGCAGTAGTGTGTTGCTACCTTGTGTTGGCGCCACAGAACAGGCCATGCTAGGGAGCGCAGTAGTGTGTTGCTACATTGTGTTGGCTCCACAGAACAGGCCATGCTAGGGAGCGCAGTAGTGTGTTGCTACTTTGTGTTGGCGCCACAGAACAGGCCATGCTAGGGAGCGCAGTAGTGTGTTGCTACTTTGTGTTGGCGCCACAGAACAGGCCATGCTAGGGAGCGCAGTAGTGTGTTGCTACTTTGTGTTGGCGCCACAGAACAGGCCATGCTAGGGAGCGCAGTAGTGTGTTGCTACTTTGTGTTGGCGCCACAGAACAGGCCATGCTAGGGAGCGCAGTAGTGTGTTGCTACTTTGTGTTGGCGCCACAGAACAGGCCATGCTAGGGAGCGCAGTAGTGTGTTGCTACTTTGTGTTGGCACTGCAGTACAGGCCATGCTAGGGAGCTAAGTGGCTCAGTGGTAGAGTACTTTACTCGAGACCGAGGGGCCTTGGGTTCGAGCCTCACTGGCGTCACTGCGTTGTGTCCTTGAGCAAGACACATTAATCCTACCTTAGTACTGGTTCAACCCAGGAAGACATGTCCCTACATAACTGAAAGATTGTTGGTGAGACGTAAAGAATCAAATCAAACAAACAAAATGGCACCAACACAAAGTGGCAACACACTACGGCCCCAACACAATGTAGCAACACACTACGGCCCCAACACAATGTAGCAACACACTACGGCTCCAACACAAAGTAGCAACACACTACAGTGTAGTGTGTTGCTTCTTTGTGTTGGTGCCGCAGTACAGGCCATGCTAACATCACACATACACATGATGCTACCCGAAGCTTTAAGTCCCAAGAATCAAGTGACATAGATACGCTTTGGAAACATAAACAGGATGTATCCCAATTCAGCCTGTTTGCCGTGGATTGAGTATCAGATTGATGGTTATATATTTTCAGAAACGTTCCCTTTAATGGCACTTTTTGCACTCAAGCGCCAGACACATATAGGATAATCAGAATGCTTGCAGTTTTATGGACTGCAAGAATAGAATAATTGCTTGTGTATTTGAGTTAATCAAAAATTGATTGCTGACTTGTAAGGCGCACATACGATGTCTTGCATTTAGATTATTCGGTGAAACTTGTTCGTACATTTATAAAAACATATAAACACAGAAAGTCTCATCATGACTCAGGCCAGTCAGGTTCTGAAGAAGGTGCCTGATCAGGGTCTACCTTGTTTGCAAAGGAAGGAGGGAGGCCAATAAATGTCTGTATTCAACAGGATATAGATTTATGGACTTATGAGACAGTATGATGGGATTCCATTTTTGCTGAATCAGGTAATTTGTGCTGCAGTGTTCTGCTGATTCATCAATTTCACATATAAATTAGTAATATAAACAATATTTCATTAAATCAGAAATGTCTTTCATACATAATTTACCCATAAATGAATCTAGGTGATCCTAGAAGATATTATTCTTCTGGGACAGTCCATGCTTCATTTTAAAATGTAACGGGGGGCCACTATTTCCAAATAAATGTCACAGTGCAATAAATGTCACAGTGCAGTGCCTGATTGAATGCCATATGTTCTGCACAGTATGCCTGTAGATGGGTCACCAGGCTGCCTCTATGGCAATCTTGAAAGTTTTCGAGCAACGCATGTCAGATTACATAACTTGATGTGAGGAATCGGAGCAATACTAGAAGATTAGAATCTGATCTGAATCGGCCACCCAGCCTTTCTTTAAGAGTGTGTAATTTTCTTATTTCTCAACCTAAGCATATGTTGTGGGTACTCAAAAGAATCATCTCAATGAGAGAGTTCTTTTTAGCTCCCATCGCAAATGTTGCAAATGATGGGTAAGAAAATATTTATAATTTTATGCTGAAAATTTTGTTTATGGCCACCAGAATTAATATGAATTATTTGAGTGAAATTTCTCTACAAAGGGCTTTTTTTGCTCATATGTACCTGTATATCTTATCAATTTTGTCTTGAAATTCATCATGTCGCACTTGCAGCATATTCTTGCTGCATTAGTTGGCAACAGCATATTTATGATCATGGGGCCAGTTAAGCAAACAATTGCAGCACAGGGGGGGGGGGGGGGGGGGGGGGGGGGGGGGGAATATATAAAAAAGCTCTGAAAAATGACAAATGACTGGTCATTTTCAGAGCTTTTATATAAAAAAGCTCTGAAAAATGACCAACCAGTTGACTGGTCATTTTCAGAGCGTTTCTTTTCATTTTCAGAGCTTTTTTTTCTTGTTTTTTTAATATCTCCAGAATAAAACAGTAAAACTATTAAGGTAAACCATTAGTCTGTATTAAATCTTTAAATATTTCAATATTTTCCTAAACATCTGGACAGGACAATCACTTTTAACAGTGCCACTCTCAAAAATATACAGACAGAACCTCAAAAATATTTTTTTTTCAACAAATCAAATACTATTTAGAGTTGTTGGATAAAATGAAAAAATAATTTTAGAAATTAAATTTTTATTTTTTCTCAATTTCCGTAAAATTACAGTAGGATCCGAGGGTTTTGTTTGTTTGATTTGATTCTTTACGTCCCATCGACAATCTTTCAGTTAAACAGGGACGGGTCTTCCTGGGTTGAACCAGTACTAAGCTAGGATAAATGAGTAGGAGGGTTTGTAAATCAATTAATAAACTTGTCCTCAGAGTAGTATATATTGCAAGTTGCTGAATATTTTAGTGATTGTTTTGGTCTTAGAAAACAGTGGGGACCCTAATGAATTGGCGCGGCATTTCATCGGGGGTCTTCACTGTTTGCCAATGTACACATTTAGGCCTCAGATTTAAGCACCTGAAGTAGGCACTTTCAATGAATTATCTTGATGAAATCGCCAGTGCCTGCCCTGCCCAAACATAAATACATTATGCCATTATATGGGCCTTATCGCGATAAAACCTGTCTTTGGGGTTTCCGCAAAAGTGAGATTCAAACCAGTCTGCTCGTAGCAATACTACCAAGGACAGATTTTCTGGCTGGAGGCCCATATATCTGCATTCCGGTTTTCATTTAAAATTCAAGGCTGCTTGTTAGTTATACTCGGTGTTTGACTTGACTTAACCCGAGTGCAATTTCTCATTCAATGTTCTGAAGGATCAGAGCCAAATGCAGTAAATTCCATGCAATAAAGTCTGACAGAAGTGGGTGGGGTGCTTTTAATTTATCTGCTATTATCAGACTATAGGTAGAATGAGAGGATTTTAACTCTTTTAAGTGCTGAACTTCTGATATGAATCTTCCAGTTGATAAGCTCGACTAATCCATCCATCCTGGTGGTAGAGTACTTGGCTCGTGATCATAGGGTTGCAGGTTCGAGCACAAGGAACTGCATTGTGTCCTTGAGCAAGACACATTAATCCCTGCTTAGTACTGGTATACCCAGGAGAACCTGTCCCAACATGACTGGTTGACTTGGACATAGTGACTAATAGAACAAACCATCTATCCAATATAGTCCCAAATCAGATTGTTCCTGTAGAAGCAGTCTGATCTGGAACTGTTCTGTTTGTATGTGCTTTTCTGGGGTGATTTGGTTGTTGCTTATATAAAGTGTTAACTTGTTGATTACTTTTGCATGAAAACAATAATCTAGAAGCAGATCCATGGGAAATTAGAACTTGTTAGGACCCTTTATTGCCGATTGCAATTATCATCATATTTATGATACATATAAATACATGTATATATCTGCACGAGGCTTAAATCGCATGTTTGACGGTTTTGAGGATCCAGTGTCTCTTTGACAGTTTAGAGGATCCTGTCTCTCCAATCTGACTGGTTTGACAGTTTTGAGGATCCGGTCTCTTCAATCAGACTGGTTTGACAGTTTTGAGGATCCGGTCTCTCTAATCAGACTGGTTTCACTGTTTTGAGCATGTGGTCTGACTGGTTTGACAGTTTTGAGGATCCGGTCTCTCCAATCAGACTGGTTAACTGTTTTGAGGATCTGTAGAATCCATACCTAAAGCTTCACTTGGTCATTCCTCACCACTTCTTTGCATAAGGACACAACTCAATGCCTCCACTGAAGCTCAAACCACAAACCTCTTCACTTTACTTTTGATCCACCTCGCTTCTCTTCCAACTATGAAAAACAATGTGTTTTGTATATTCTGACCACAGTCTACCTTTATTGTTTGTATTTGGCCATTTTAAATTGACAGACAAAAGAGGACTTTTTCACACCTGGGCAGATCTCTGGGCATATGCTCAGACAAAGGCATCAAGGCTTTAAAAAAACATTTGTTGTATGCTGATTTTCAACATTAACATTTTCAAAAATATCCTTCAGGTATACATGCCATCAGAGTGTCAGCCAGTTTAAGTCCAGATCAGGCTCGACAGAATGTCAGACCTGTTTAAAGGTAAGGTGATAAATAGATGATTCTTGCAGGTTAAGAGTTAAGTGTACCAATTGCAGCCATATGGCGGATTACTATGATTATCCAAGAACTTCAGAAAACTCATAATAAATATTAGAAACTGTGGTTATAATTCAAAACACATAGAAAAATAAGAATCTTGGCTTGGATGCTAAAGCTCTCTGGAAATATTCCTGTTTTCCTCTGGTTTATATAAGCTCAAAACAATATCTCGCGTCTTTTGACTTAACATGGGCCAGATTTTGAGATTTTGATGCTTATCCCATTTGCCAACAACCAGGTACTTTATGTATGAGAGCAGTGAAGGCTCTGACAAGACTATGCAGGTATGCATGCTTGAGCCTCTGCTGATTGCCTATAAGTCTATAAATCAGATAATCAAGCCCATCTTATTCTGCACAAAATGTCTATTGCTAATATATTTTTAGCTCACCTGAGCCGAAGGCTCCGAGGTGAGCTAATAGTACACCAGTGACTCCGGCGTCCGGCAACCGTCAACATTTTCAAACATCTTCTCCTCTGAAACTACAGGGCCAATCGAACTCAAATTTCATATGAAGACTCCATAGGATGGGGAACGAAAGTTTGTTCAAATGGTCCTGGTCACATGACCAAGACCGCGTAGCGCAGTCGGTAACGTGTCTGGCTACAGATGCGTGTCTGACTGCAGATCCAGGGGTCGCGAGTTCGATCCCGGCCCGGTACCATACTTTCGTAGAGATTGATCATGAAATAATTTCTACGGTCATTCTCCTCCCTTCCGCTGATCTATTCAAGAAGGGTTGTTGTCAGTTACAAGCGAAAGTATGTGCACAAATTACTGGTTAACCGCTTGCTCAAGCCTGCCCAGGAAAAAGTGTGGTTAAGTGAACTGACCGTCCCGCAATGACCATAGCTGTTGACATGGGACGTAAAGCAACTAAAACAACAACAACATGACCAAGATGGCCGCCACGCCCATATATGGTAAAAACCCTTTAAAATTCTTCTCCAGAACCAGAAGGCCGATGACCTTGGGACTTGGTATGTAGCATTGGATATGTAGGGCCTACCAAGTTTGTTCAAATGATGATCCTAGGTTGACCTTGACCTACTTAACGCCAAGGTCAAATTTGCTTCCTAATGCATTTAAATGGGATTTTTTTTTTTTTGAAAAGTTGATTTTTTGAAAACTGTTGAAGCCAAAGTCATTATAATCACTAGATATGTTTAACCTAATGGGACAATGGCTATAAATAAGTCCCAAAGGTCAAGGTTGACCTTTGGCCTTTGACTTGAGGTCACTCATATTGGATTCCCACCAATATATTAAAACACAGTTTTCTCAGAAACCATTTGGCCAATCAAACTCAAATTTCATATGAAGACTCCTTTTGATAATGTAGCCAAAATATGTACAAATTGTTCTGGTCACATACCCAAGATGGCCGACATGCCCATATATGGTAAAAACCCTTTAAAAATCTTTTTCTCCAGAACCAGATAGTTGATGACCTAAGGATTTGGATTATAACATTTTGGATGTGGGGCCTATCAAGTTTGTGCATGCATTTAAATTGTTAATTTTTTGAAAAGTTGATTTTTTGAACACTGTTGAAGCTAAAGTCATTATTCTCACTTGATACATTAAACTAAATGAAACAATGGCTATAAATAAGTTCCAAAGGTCAAGGTTGACGTTTCAACCAAGGTCGCTCATATTGGAGTCCCATCAATATAATTAAAACATAGTTTTCTCAGAAACCATCAGGCCAATTGAACTCAAATTTTATATGGCGACTCCTTTAGTTGAGAGGAGTAAAATTATAACAAATGTTTATGGTCACATGACCAAGATGGCCGCCATACCCATATAAGGTCAAACCCATTTAAATATCTTCTTCTCTGGAACCAAAAGACCAATGGCCTTGGTACTTGGTATGTAGCATTGGGGATTTAGGCCCCACCAGGTTTGCACAAATGATGAATCTGGGTTTACCTTGACCATTTTTACGGCAAGGCCAAGTTTGATTTGTAATGCATAATTCATTTTTCTAGAACTGTTTAAGTGGAAATCATAATACTTGAGAGAAATGTTAAACCTAATGAGACACTGGTTTTATATAAGCACCAAAGGTCAAGCTGACCTTGATCTTTCATCCAAGGCCACTCATTTTGGACTGCCACATACATATCTAAACATCATTCCCCACCCCCATCCCCAAATCACTGGGCTGTATGAACTCAAATTTCATATGGAGTATTCAGTAGATATAAATGTGATACTTGACCAAAATGGTCACCATGCCCATATAGGGTAAAACAAAATATGTTTGAAATTTTAACATTATTAAGGAGATCAGGTGAGCGCTTCAGGACCTTCAGGTCCTCTAGTTATTTATATACTACACAACGGGTAGGCGGCAATAGAAAATGTTAATACTGTCCATGAACAAATGGAGATCAAAATCATTAGTAACAGAGGTTTCGGTTGCCATTTGTCGCCCACTGGCGACAAATGGCAATCAAAAACACTGTTTTATGCGATTTTTATTCGCCTTCATCGATTTCGATTGCCACCTACCTTGTGTCTACTTAACTCCTTCCCAAAATTTATATAATCTTGTTTACCTGCAGCATTTCATTTATAAGAACATATTTTAATCAGATTGCAAAACAGTGTGGATCCTGATCAGATGGCTTTGTCAGAAGCCAGCTGATCTGGATCTATATTGTTTTAAAAAAACAGCAGGATGCATTAATGCTACATACAGGAGTCAGCTAATAGGGAGCAAAGTGGCTCAGTGGTAGAGTGTTTGATTCGAGACTGAAGGGCCGCAGGTTCGAGCCTGATCGGCATCACTGCCTTGTGTCCTTGAGCAAGACACATTAATCCTAGCTTAGTACTGGTTCAACCCAGTAAGACCCATCTCGACTTAACTGAAAAATTGCTGACTGGGACCTGAAAGGAGTCAACTAACCATTACCCTAACCTAACCCTAAATTGGGGTTCAGTACCCTTGCGAAAATGAAGTGGGATTTATTGGTACTGTTCTAGAACTTTCTGGAACTCACTTCAATGGTACTTTTTGGGATAACCACTTAATCCCAATAAATCCCAACATTGGGATTATTTGGTATTAAATGGAATGTTAAATGGCATATGGGATTTTATGGTATTTTCTGGTACTGAAAATACCATTTAATCCCAGAAAGTCCCATTTGATCAGGTTCCACTAAATCCTAAATAATCCCAACCTGTTCATTTTTTAAAATACCATTTAATCCCAGAAAATCTCAATTCTGTATTGGCAAGAGTCCCAAATATTTCCACAAAATCCCAATTCAGCAATTTAGAAGTTCTAAATAGTAACAGATAATTCCATTTCTTTTCTAGCTATGTATAGTTTTCACGGAAAAGTACCATAAAGTACCAAAAAGTACCAGTACCAAAACCTGAAAGTACCATAAAATACCATATAGTACCATTGCCTACTAAAAATCTGAAGGTAACATAAAATACAAAAAACTGCCAAAATATGTGAGTACCACAAAATACCAAATAGTACCACTACCAAAATCAGAAAGTACCACAAAATACCAAATAGTGCCAATACAAAAATCTAAAAGTACCATAAAATACCAAAAAGTACCACTACCAAAATCTGAAAGTACCATAAAATACCAAATAGTACCAATGCCAAAATCTGAAAGTACCACAAAATACCAAATAGTACCAATACTAAAATCAGAAAATACCGAATAGTACCAATACCAAACCTGAAAGTACCATAAAATACCAAATAGTATAAATACCAAAATCAGAAAGTACTACCAAATACCAAATAGTGCCAATACCAAAATCTGAAAGTACCATATAATACCAACTAGTACCAATACCAAAATTTTTAAGTACCTCAAAATACCAAACAGTACCAATGCAAAAAACTGAAAGTACCAGATAATACCAAATAGTACTGAAACCAAAATCTGAAAGTACCACAAATGCTAAAATCTGATAGTACGTAGTCCTGATGCTAAAAATTACTTTAATACAACTTAATTGAATTATTTTGTACTTATATTGGCACCCAGAAGACCTGGCTAGCACCTTCAGTGTGCCCAAATTTAGATCACGCAGTAATAATTGTTTGATCACAGGTCCATCTATATAACATTCCTGTATTAACTCCCTGTGGGTTCACCATATCCAAAAATTAAGCAGATTAGGGGATAGCATAATTAGTAAATGGACAGATAAACAGACACTTTTAACAAGTAACTTGCAAGGTCAATTGGCTGAAAGGATAAAAAATAAATGTTCTTTACCACTCACCACTTGTGAAAAAGTCTACCTTTCAAGTTGCGCACAAATTTGGTTGAGTTCTACCCAGCAATTCAGAAAGAGACAGCAAAGCCAGAACATGCACACTCTCTGGGGCCCATGCAAGAAGGATCCAAAAAACAAAAAACGGTAATGCTCCTGCTCACCCACAAATTTGGTTGGATTCAGTATGACCATTTGCGCAGTCGGTAACGTGTCTGGCAACAGATGTGAGTCTGAATGCAGATCCAGGAGTCGTGAGATTCAATCCTGACCCGGTCCCGTACTTTCGTGGAGATTGATCATGAAATAATTTTTACGGTCATTCTCCTCCCTTCCGCTGAATCATTCAAGAAGGGTTGTTGTCAGTTACAAGCGAGAGTATGTGCATGAAGTACTGGTTAACTGCTTGTTAAAGCTTGCCACGGAAAAAGTGTGGTTAGGTGAACTCAGACCGTCCCTCCATGACCATAGCTGTTGACTTGGGACGTAAAGCAACAAAACAAACAAACCGTTTGCAAGGTGATAGTATTGCAGGCAAATGGGCAGACGGAAGGACACTTTTGACCTACATCCCAGATCATTAGGGTATTGGAAATTTGCTGTTGCATACACCAGTTGCTCAACAAATTTGGTTGGAAAATCTGTCCAACTGTTTAGAAGATAGCATAACAAACAAAAACCTGGTATACAGATGAAGGCAATCGCAATATCTCCAACACCTTTTAAAAAGAGAATGGTGATAAAAAAAATCAAATAAAAATAAGCCCCACCCCTGCGAAATTTTGTTCTACAAATGGGAGGTGTTCTAGAACTGTTCTAGAACATTTAGAACTGTTCTAGAACTGTTCTAAACAGGTAAATATGTTCGTTCTAGAACTCTTGTTCTACAACTGTTCTAGAACATTGTTATAGAACAAATCAAACACATTCTAGAACTGATTTCCATTCTACAAGTGTTCTTGAAATATTCTAGAACATTTTTAGAACAAATCAAGAACCAGTAAGTTCTACAAATGTTCTAATAATATTCTAGAACATTTTTAGAACTTTTCAAGGACAAAATAAGTTGACAGAAACTTCTAAAAAATGATTCAAATTAAGTTCTAGAACATTTGTCTTACTTTTTAGAACTAGTTAATTCTACAAATATACTGATAAATTCTAGAACATTTTTGAAACTTCTCAAGAGCAGAAAGCATCAGGTAGCTCTGTGGTTGGGCAATGAGACGGTTCTTTTGAGTACCCAAAACATAAAACATGTTTTGGGTGAGAAATAAAGAAAATAATTTTCCACTACGCACTCTTATCTGGAGGCCTGGTCCTTTGGATGGGGACGTTAACTGGATGTCCCCTTTGCAGGGAAGGTCACCCCTTGTGCAGGTTAAAGAACCCTAAGGTAATTTAGATATGGTTTAAATTACTTGTAGGCTTTCATCCTGCAACCTGGAGTGCACAAAGTACACTTGCCGTAATACTCGCAAGAGAGGGTCTAGCAGTATATAGAGAAAAAAAGGTCAAAATAAGTAAAAGAAAATTCAAATTAAGTTCTAGAACTTATTTAGTACTTTTATAGAACCAGCAAGTTCTAGAAATGTTCTAAAAAGTTCTAGAACATTTTTAGAACATTTAAAGAGGAAACATGTCATAACCAGATGGATGATGGGAAAAACATGGCTGCCAGAACTGGAGGGAAAATGTGGAGGCTCTTCAAAAACATTTGTTTGGGAATTTCTAGATGGCAAACATGATAGTAGTATTGACTAAGACAGTGAGTAGACCTGAGAAACAGTTTCTCTAAGGTTTTTAATGTTGATTAATGGTGGGGTTGTTGTTTGTAAGTTTTTTTTAGCAAATGCAAGACAATGTTTTGAAATGGGTGGGGTAATACAGGGTGGCAATTTTGTTACCACAATGAGAAGATGGTCATGGCTTAATTACTATGAACAGAGGTTGAGCAGTTAACATCCAATAAGTTTTCCAAAAACTACAATGTTACAGTTTTGCAATGAATGTTATTTATTTTTCAATTCACTGATAATTCGGGAGAAATATTTTACTGAAATTTACTGAACCAGCAAGTTCTACAAAAGTTAAAAAATGTTCTATAACATTTTTAGAACAGTTCTAGAACAAGCATGTCATTATCATAAATTTAACCAGATTGATGTTGGGAAAACATGGCTGCCAGAATTGGAGGGATTATGAAGGCTCCCCAAAAAGCACTTATGGCAGTTTCTAGATGGCAAATTTGACAGTATTATATAGTCTGGGACAGTGAGTAGGCTTGAGACACAATTTCTTAAGTATTAATGTTAATGGTGCTGTAGCTGCTGTTTTTCCAAGGTCAAATGCATGACAATGTTTTGAAATGGGTGGGGTATCAGGGTGGCAATAACTAACAACCTTTAGGCCAACTTAGGGCCCCTATAATAATTCTCCTCCAGTTGATGTTTATTTATTTATTGTGTCACCTGCATTTGGGGATTACTTATTGGGGTTTTATCCCAATGTCATCAGTTTTCCAGATATATAAAGGTAGCATCCGATGGAATCTTATTTCCAAACCCTATATGGGACATTTTTGGGGAGGTGTTCTACAACTGTTTTAGAAAAGTTCAGATTTTTAGAATAGTCGCAGAACAAACCACTAGAACATTCCTGAAATTGTTCTTAAACTATTCTAAAATGCTCTAAAATAATTCAGGGGCATTAATAAAATGCTTTATATGACATTTTTGAAGAGTTGTTCTACAGTCTTTCCAGAAAATTTCTAAAGGTTTGTTCTGGATCAGTTCTAGAAAAAGCCAATGTTTATTCTAGAACAGTTCTAGAACAAACCATTAGAACATTTCTTGAATTGTTCTGGAACCATTCTAAAAATGTTCTAGAATGATTCAGACATTTTTAGAACGTTAAATGGAACATTTCTAGGGGTGTTCTACAATTGTTCCAGAAAAATTCTAAAGGTTTGTTCTAGATCAGTTCTAGAACAAACCAAGGTTAGTTCTAGAACAGTTCTAGAACAAACCATTAGAACATTTCTGGAATAGTTCTGGAACCATTCTACAGATGTTCTAGAACTATTCCGAGACATTTATAGAACGTTAAATGGGACAATTTATGAGAGGTGTTCTACAACTGTTCCATAAACATTCTAAAGATTTGTTCTGGAACTGTTCTAGAACAAACTAAGGTTAATTCTAGAACAGTTCTAGAACAAACCATTAGAACATTTCTGGAATAGTTCTGGAACCATTCTACAGATGTTCTAGAACTATTCCGAGACATTTATAGAACGTTAAATGGGACATTTTATGAGGGGTGTTCTACAATTGTTCCATAAACGTTCTAAAGATTTGTTCTGGAACTGTTCTAGAACAAAATTGATTTGTTCTAGAACTGTTCTAGGAAAAACTTTTAGAATTTTCTGGAACTTTTCTAGAACAAATTTTTTGACCTCGGCTAGAACAATTGTAGAACAAAAAATTGTCCCATTTAACGTTCTACACCTGTCCCATAAACATTCTAGAACATATCTAGAACAGTTCTAGAACATAGTTCTAGAAAATTCTAGAATAATTTTAGAACATTCTAGAACAGTTCTAGACCATTTCACAGGGGCAATGATCAACCTGATTATCCTGTAAATTCAGTAATTAACCTATTCACTAATGTAAGCTTACAAGTACCACACTAACTAAGTGTTGTACTGCCACAAATGCTGTAAATAATAATGATAATGGTAAAATTGTATAACCATAATGAACACAATTCAGTAATAAGTGTCTTTCATCAGCATTCAAAGAAACAACTACATATGGCTTTGTTTCTGAGAAACTAAATTATATGATGAAAAGTCTCATGCAATCATACTTTATAAGCATAGAAATATGTTCTATTTACTCACATTGTCTGTTGTAGGATTTATTTTGTGCAGTTTATGCAGTATATATCCAAAATTAACACAGAATTTATCAAAAAGTTAGAGCCTAGCAAACCATGAGGTTTATTTGAATCTTTTTCTGGTTTCCTGCAAGATTAAAGAATTCCAGCTTGAGTCATTAAAATGAGAGAACCAGGTTAACACAGTTATATCATATTTCAAGGTCAGACTGAGTTCAGAATATAATGGTCCTATGTAAATCTAGGTTGGGATTATTTGGTATTAAATGGAACCAAGGTATTTACCAGTTGAATTGATGAAGTCCCAGAAAATCTTAAATAATCCCATTTAAAGTACCTACTTGGACTTTCTGGGATTAAATGGAATATTTATCCCAGAAAGTAACATAAAATCCCACTTATGTTTTAGGCAGAATTATTTGAGACTTTCTGGGATTTTCCAGTTCCAGATAGTGACAGAAAATACCAATTGTTCCAACTTTTGGGATTTAATGGAATTCCATTAAATACCATATAAAATGAAGTACCACAAAATCCCAGAAAGTTCTATTCAAGCAGAATTGGAACTGGACTGAGACTTTCTAGAACATTCTAGAACATACCAATTATTTGGGATTATATGGAACAATTTTTCGCAAGGGCAGGACAGAAGCCAGCTGATGTGGATCTACAGTGTTTTCGAGAAGTGATAAATTGGGGATCAGCAGGAGAAGGGCTAACAAATGATACAAGATTCGGTAGCAGTCTGAAGCAGACTGCAATTCTCTCTGGGTTGTGACAGTCATTTAAGTAAATTATGGTTTATAAAGACCATCATGCATCTGACTAGATGAGCAAAAAAAATTAACGTAATACTGGACTTATTTTCTTATATACTGCTAAAAACATATGTTTTGGGTGCTCAAAAGAACCGTCTCATTGAGACGGTTCTTTTGAGTACCCACAACATACGTTTCGGATGAAAAATAGAAGAATTGATTTATAATTACGGCCTCTTATTTAGAGGCCTGTACATTTGAGGACAAAATCAATTGCAGTAACAGACACATTGGGATTTAGGAGCCTATCAGTGGAACAAAAGAAAAATATATCTTCCGAGATTAACCGAGAAATCACCCAGCCAGACAGGCTCTTTACATATGTATCTAATATTCAGCATTCACCTCCTGAATTTAAATGACCAATTTTGAGATGACCACATACTTCAGAATAAGCATTGTGTAGTTACTGCAGGAATTTACCTGAGAAATAACATGTCTGAGTGGTTGTTATCTGTAGAGGAATTTACCGTTTGATTGATTGTTGCCTGTAGAGAAGTTTACCGGGGAAATGACTAATTTGATTGGTGGTTGCCTGTAAAGGAATTTACCTGGGAAATGACATGTATGTTTGGTTGTTGCCTGTAGAGGAATTTACCTGGTAAATGACATGTATGTTTGGTTGTAGCCTGTAGAGGAATTTACCTGGTAAATGACATGTATGTTTGGTTGTAGCCTGTAGAGGAATTTACCTGGTAAATGATATGTATGTTTGGTTGTTGCCTGTAGAGGAATTTACCTGGTAAATGACATGTATGTTTGGTTGTAGCCTGTAGAGGAATTTACCTGGTAAATGACATGTATGTTCGGTTGTAGCCTGTAGAGGAATTTACCTGGTAAATGACTTGTCTGATTGGCTGTTGTCTGTAGAGGAATTTACCTGGTAAATGACTTGTCTGATTGGTTGTTGTCTGTAGAGGAATTTACCTGGTAAATGACATGTATGTTCGGTTGTAGCCTGTAGAGGAATTTACCTGGTAAATGACATGTATGTTTGGTTGTAGCCTGTAGAGGAATTTACCTGGTAAATGACATGTATGTTCGGTTGTAGCCTGTAGAGGAATTTACCTGGTAAATGACATGTATGTTTGGTTGTTGCTTGTAGAGGAATTTACCTGGTAAATGACTTGTCTGATTGGCTGTTGTCTGTAGAGGAATTTACCTGGTAAATGACATGTATGTTTGGTTGTAGCCTGTAGAGGAATTTACCTGGTAAATGACATGTATGTTTGGTTGTAGCCTGTAGAGGAATTTACCTGGTAAATGACATGTATGTTTGGTTGTAGCCTGTAGAGGAATTTACCTGGTAAATGACATGTATGTTTGGTTGTAGCCTGTAGAGGAATTTACCTGGTAAATGACATGTATGTTTGGTTGTAGCCTGTAGAGGATTTTACCTGGGAAAAGACTGATCTGATTGGTTGATGTCTGTAGAGGAATTTACCTGGTAAATGACTTGTCTGATTGGCTGTTGTCTGTAGAGGAATTTACCTGGTAAATGACTTGTCTGATTGGCTGTTGTCTGTAGAGGAATTTACCTGGTAAATGACTTGTCTGATTGGCTGTTGTCTGTAGGGCAATTTACCTGGTAAATGACTTGTCTGATTGGTTGTTGCCTGTAGAGGAATTTGCCTGGTAAATAGACTATCTGATTGGTTGTTGCCTGAAGAGGAATTTACCTGGTAAATGACTGGTCTGATTGGTTGTTGCCTGTAGTGGAATTTACCTGTTAAATGACTGGTCTGATTGGTTGTTACCTGTTGAGGAATTTACCTGGGAAATGACTGGTCTGATTGGTTGTTGCCTGCAGAGGAATATGCCTGGTAAATGACTTATCTGATTGGTTGTTGCCTGTAGAGGAATTTACTTGGGAAATGACTTGTCTGATTGGTTGATGTCTGTAGAGGAATTTCCCTGGTAAATGACTTGTCTGATTGGTTGTTGTCTGTAGAGGAATTTACCTGGTAAATGACTTGTCTGATTGGTTGTTTTCTGTAGAGGAATTGACCTGGGAAATGACTTGTCTGATTGGTTGTTGCCTGTAGAGGAATTTACCTGGTAAATGACTTATCTGATTGGTTACTATCTGTAGAGGAATTTACCTGGTTGTTATCTGTAGAGGAATTTACCTGGTAAATGACTTGTCTGATTGGTTGTTGCCTGTAGAGGAACTAACATGGGAAAAGACTGGTCTGATTGGTTGATGTCTGTAGAGGAATTCCTGGTAAATGACTTGTCTGATTGGTTGTTGCCTGTAGAGGAATTCCTGGTAAATGGCTGATCTGATTGGTTGATGCCTGTAGAGGAATTTACCTGGTAAATGACTGGTCTGATTGGTTGTTGCCTGTAGAGGAATTTACCTGGTAAATGACCGGTCTGATTGGTTGTTGTCTGTAGAGGAATTACCTGGGAAATGACTTGTCTGATTGGTTGTTATCTGTAGAGGAATTTACCTGGTAAATGACTTGTCTAATTGGTTGTTGCCTGTAGAGGAATTTAGATGGTAAATGACTTGTCTGATTGGTTGTTATCTGTAGAGGAATTTAGATGGTAAATGACTTGTCTGATTGATTGTTGCTTAGAGTAATTTACCTGGTAAATGGCTGGTCTGATTGGTTGTTACCTGTAGAGGAATTTCCCTGGTAAATGACTTGTCTGATTGGCCATTGCCTGTTGAGGAATTTAGATGGTAAATGACTTGTCTGATTGGTTGTTATCTGTAGAGGAATTTAGATGGTAAATGACTTGTCTGATTGATTGTTGCTTAGAGGAATTTACCTGGTAAATGGCTGATCTGATTGGTTGTTGCATGTAGAGGAATTCCCCTGGTAAATGGCTTGTCTGATTGGTTGTTGTCTGTAGAGGAATTTACCTGGTAAATGACTTGTCTGATTGGTTGATGTCCGTAGAGGAATTTACCTGGGAAATGACTTGTCTGATTGGCTGTTGTCTGTAGAGGAATTTACCTGGTAAATGACTTGTCTGGTTGGTTGTTATCTGTAGAGGAATTTACCTGGTAAATGACTTTTCTGATTGGTTGTTGCCTGTAGAGGAATTTACCTGGTAAATGACTTGTCTGATTGGTTGATGTCTGTAGAGGAATTTACCTGGTAAATGACTGGTCTGATTGGTTGTTGCCTGAAGAGGAATTTACCTGGTAAATGACTTGTCTGATTGGTTGATGCCTGTAGAGGATTTTCCCTGGTAAATGGCTTGTCTGATTGGTTGTTGCCTGTCGAGGAACTAACATGGGAAAAGACTGATCTGATTGGTTGATGTCCGTAGAGGAATTTACCTGGGAAATGACTTGTCTGATTGGCTGTTGTCTGTAGAGGAATTTACCTGGTAAATGACTTGTCTGGTTGGTTGTTATCTGTAGAGGAATTTACCTGGTAAATGACTTGTCTGATTGGTTGTTGCCTGTAGAGGAATTTACCTGGTAAATGACTTGTCTGATTGGTTAATGCCTGTAGAGGATTTCCCCTGGTAAATGGCTTGTCTGATTGGTTGTTGCCTGTAGAGGAACTAACATGGCAAAAGACTGGTCTGATTGGTTGATGTCTGTAGAGGAATTTACCTGGGAAATGACTTGTCTGATTGGCTGTTGCCTGTAGAGGAATTTAGATGGTATATGACTTGTCTGATTGGTTTTTATCTGTTGAGGAATTTAGATGGTAAATGACTTGTCTGATTGATTGTTGCTTAGAGGAATTTACCTGGTAAATGGCTGATCTGATTGGTTGTTGCATGTAGAGGAATTTCCCTGGTAAATGGCTTGTCTGATTGGTTGATGTCTGTAGAGGAATTTACCTGGGAAATGACTTGTCTGATTGGCTGTTGCCTGTAGAGGAATTTAGATGGTATATGACTTGTCTGATTGGTTTTTATCTGTTGAGGAATTTAGATGGTAAATGACTTGTCTGATTGATTGTTGCTTAGAGGAATTTACCTGGTAAATGGCTGATCTGATTGGTTGTTGCATGTAGAGGAATTTTACTGGTAAATGGCTTGTCTGATTGGTTGTTATCTTTAGAGGAATTTACCTGGTAAATGACTTTTCTGATTGGTTGTTGCCTGTAGAGGAATTTACCTGGTAAATGACTTGTCTGATTGGTTGATGTCTGTAGAGGAATTTACCTGGGAAATGACTTGTCTGATTGGCTGTTGTCTGTAGAGGAATTTACCTGGTAAATGACTTGTCTGGTTGGTTGTTATCTGTAGAGGAATTTACCTGGTAAATGACTTTTCTGATTGGTTGTTGCCTGTAGAGGAATTTACCTGGTAAATGACTTGTCTGATTGGTTGATGTCTGTAGAGGAATTTACCTGGTAAATGACTGGTCTGATTGGTTGTTGCCTGAAGAGGAATTTACCTGGTAAATGACTTGTCTGATTGGTTGATGCCTGTAGAGGATTTTCCCTGGTAAATGGCTTGTCTGATTGGTTGTTGCCTGTCGAGGAACTAACATGGGAAAAGACTGATCTGATTGGTTGATGTCCGTAGAGGAATTTACCTGGGAAATGACTTGTCTGATTGGCTGTTGTCTGTAGAGGAATTTACCTGGTAAATGACTTGTCTGGTTGGTTGTTATCTGTAGAGGAATTTACCTGGTAAATGACTTGTCTGATTGGTTGTTGCCTGTAGAGGAATTTACCTGGTAAATGACTTGTCTGATTGGTTAATGCCTGTAGAGGATTTCCCCTGGTAAATGGCTTGTCTGATTGGTTGTTGCCTGTAGAGGAACTAACATGGCAAAAGACTGGTCTGATTGGTTGATGTCTGTAGAGGAATTTACCTGGGAAATGACTTGTCTGATTGGCTGTTGCCTGTAGAGGAATTTAGATGGTATATGACTTGTCTGATTGGTTTTTATCTGTTGAGGAATTTAGATGGTAAATGACTTGTCTGATTGATTGTTGCTTAGAGGAATTTACCTGGTAAATGGCTGATCTGATTGGTTGTTGCATGTAGAGGAATTTCCCTGGTAAATGGCTTGTCTGATTGGTTGATGTCTGTAGAGGAATTTACCTGGGAAATGACTTGTCTGATTGGCTGTTGCCTGTAGAGGAATTTAGATGGTAAATGACTGGTCTGATTGGTTGTTATCTGTAGAGGAATTTAGATGGTAAATGACTTGTCTGATTGTTTGTTGCATAGAGTAATTTACCTGGTAAATGGCTGGTCTGATTGGTTGTTACCTGTAGAGGAATTTCCCTGGTAAATGGCTTGTCTGATTGGTTGTTGCCTGTAGAGGAATTTAGATGGTAAATGACTTGTCTGATTGGTTGTTATCTGTAGAGGAATTTAGATGGTAAATGACTTGTCTGATTGATTGTTGCTTAGAGGAATTTACCTGGTAAATGGCTGATCTGATTGGTTGTTGCATGTAGAGGAATTTCCCTGGTAAATGACTTGTCTGATTGGTTGTTGTCTGTAGAGGAATTTACCTGGTAAATGACTTGTCTGATTGGTTGTTATCTGTAGAGGAATTTACCTGGTAAATGACTTGTCTGATTGGTTGTTTTCTGTAGAAGAATTTCCCTGGTAAATGACTTGTCTGATTGGTTGTTTTCTGTAGAGGAATTTACCTGGGAAATGACTTGTCTGATTGGTTGTTGCCTGAAGAGGAATTTACCTGGGAAACGACTTGTCTGATTGGTTGTTGTCTGTAGAGGAATTTACCTGGGAAATGACTTGTCTGATTGGTTGTTGTCTGTAGAGGAATTTACCTGGTAAATGACTGGTCTGATTGGTTGTTACCTGTAGAGGAATTTACCTGGTAAATGACTTGTCTGATTGGTTGTTTTCTGTAGAGGAATTTACCTTGGAAATGACTTGTCTGATTGGTTGTTGCCTGAAGAGGAATTTACCTGGGAAACGACTTGTCTGATTGGTTGTTGTCTGTAGAGGAATTTACCTGGGAAATGACTTGTCTGATTGGTTGTTGTCTGTAGAAGAATTTACCTGGTAAATGACTGGTCTGATTGGTTGTTATCTGTAGAGGAATTTACCTGGTAAATGACTTGTCTGGTTGGTTGTTATCTGTAGAGGAATTTACCTGGTAAATGACTTTTCTGATTGGTTGTTGCCTGTAGAGGAATTTCCCTGGTAAATGACTTGTCTGATTGGTTGTTGCCTGTAGAGGAATTTACCTGGTAAATGACTTGTCTGATTGGTTGATGCCTGTAGAGGATTTTCCCTGGTAAATGGCTTGTCTGATTGGTTGTTTTCTGTAGAGGAATTACCTGGTAAATGACTTGTCTGATTGGTTGTTGCCTGTAGAGGAATTTACCTGGGAAATGACTTGTCTGATTGGTTGATGTCTGTAGAGGAATTACCTGGTAAATGACTTGTCTGATTGGTTGTTGCCTGTAGAGGAATTTACCTGGGAAATGACTTGTCTGATTGGTTGATATCTGTAGAGGAATTACCTGGTAAATGACTGGTCTGATTGGTTGTTATCTGTAGAGGAATTTACCTGGTAAATGACTTGTCTGATTGGTTGTTGCCTGAAGAGGAATTTACCTGGGAAACGACTTGTCTGATTGGTTGTTGTCTGTAGAGGAATTTACCTGGGAAATGACTTGTCTGATTGGTTGTTGTCTGTAGAGGAATTTACCTGGTAAATGACTGGTCTGATTGGTTGTTATCTGTAGAGGAATTTACCTGGTAAATGACTTGTCTGGTTGGTTGTTATCTGTAGAGGAATTTACCTGGTAAATGACTTTTCTGATTGGTTGTTCCCTGTAGAGGATTTTCCCTGGTAAATGGCTTGTCTGATTGGTTGATGTCTGTAGAGGAATTACCTGGTAAATGACTTGTCTGATTGGTTGTTGCCTGTAGAGGAATTTACCTGGTAAATGACTTGTCTGGTTGGTTGTTATCTGTAGAGGAATGTACCTGGTAAATGACTTTTCTGATTGGTTGTTGCCTGTAGAGGAATTTACCTGGTAAATGACTTGTCTGGTTGGTTGTTATCTGTAGAGGAATTACCTGGTAAATGACTTGTCTGATTGGTTGTTGCCTGTAGAGGAATTTACCTGGTAAATGACTTGTCTGGTTGGTTGTTATCTGTAGAGGAATTTACCTGGTAAATGACTTGTCTGGTTGGTTGTTATCTGTAGAGGAATTTACCTGGGAAATGACTGGTCTGATTGGTTGTTGCCTGTAGAGGAATTTACCTGGTAAATGACTTGTCTGATTGGTTAATGCCTGTAGAGGATTTTCCCTGGTAAATGGCTTGTCTGATTGGTTGTTGCCTGTCGAGGAACTAACATGGGAAAAGACTGATCTGATTGGTTGATGTCTGAAGAGGAATTTACCTGGGAAATGACTTGTCTGATTGGCTGTTGTCTGTAGAGGATTTTACCTGGTAAATGACGTGTCTGATTGGTTGTTGCCTGCAGGGGAATATACCCCCACAATGTGGGCTTCTGCAAGCAATGAAGTTTAACTCTATGTATGCTGTGTAATTTTACATGCATTTTTTGTTGACTGCTCTATAAATCCTTTCGGTTTGCACTGACTCAGAGGTTATCAGCAAACAACAAAATTTGTCACTGCATTGCGAGTAGATTTAATAAGATGGCCATCTCAGCAACATTTATTTTGTGTGATAGATAGGTAGAACAAACAATTTCTTTTATTGCTTCCTTTTATTTGATGATATCTCGGTGGTATTGGGTGAAATGCTACTATGGTCAATCATATATCTAGATAAGCATGACTGGATCCTTATCAGCTGGCTTCATCAGTAACCACCAACCTGGATCTACGCTGTTTCCAAAGAGAAAAAGTAAATTTTGAAAAATTGTCTGCATAAAAATTACCCAGCATGCAAGAATTAAACATGCTGGTACAGCTGTCTAGTGTGGGAAGATGCATCTGAACCTTCATCTACTTCCAAGCCAATTGTGTGTGAACAGCCAAGGCTCTGGCAAGTCTCTGTGGATGCATAGGCTCATCTGAGCATTCATAGATCTCCAGCACTAGGCCAAATTAAAGAAATACCTATGTTAAGGGTAACCCGACCCTACCTAAACTTACAATGAAACCTAAAAAATTTAAGTTTTTCTTGGGAAAATATAATTTTATGCATTTTGAAAGGTGTAATGCCTTTCAAATATGCATAAAATTATATTTTTTCCAGAAAAACAAATATGTGTGCCTACCCTTCCTAAAATTTTCAGACCTGTTACCCTAAACACACTTATTTTTTATTTGGCCCTATCAGTATCAAAATCTTAAAACCTTTCTAAATTGTATTTTAATTGTTTGAATGCTTACTGACCTCAAACAAGAAAGTAGTTTATGGAAGCTTGATGTATATCTGTGCTATTACCTGGGTTTGCATCATGTTTCACCCAGCTAAACCCTGAACCCTTTTTCCCCGCCATTTTCACCTGTCATCTGCTCACTTATTTGCTTTACACATTGGAAGCCTATATTCCAACAATATGAACCAGGATCAGACTGCTCCCTTATCAGGGATCAACATGTTTCACTGAGCTTCGATGATCAAAAGTAAAAGCAGCCGACATTTTCAGGACAAAAATTTATTGGCAGGATAAGGGTTAATAGCTCAGGTGTTTGAGTTTTGAATGGTATGAATGATTTTGCAAAAAATTGATTTCTATATGATCATGCATTCCATTGTTTGAAAATAACACTTTATGTCCACTTTAACTTTGTGTAACAAAGAAATATCATATATGGGGATGAGGGGGGATGAATAAATGTGGGATTATTATTAGGAATTGCACCATACAAGGAGAGTGGCTATCTATATGGGGCAGTAAGTGGGAGGAGCTTATCTGGTGTCAGATTAGATAATAGACCACTCACCAACCTGATCTAGCTGATTAGCAGCATGATAAGAGCTGTCAATCATTTTACAGGTATTTTTCCAGCAGCCAATTAAATTAAAGATATCCGCTACATGCCCTGCTGCACAGTTGAGGTTGACTCTTCTACTGTTATGAGACTAAATGGCTGAATTTGGGCTACCTCCTGGGAAGTGTTTCATGCTTTTTAGTTGTCTGCTGATTTTTTTGAAAATCAACTTTTTTGAAACATTCTATCAGGGATATCATCTGAGTGTCAAATAGATTGTATCCAGATCAGGCCATTCCTTCTGGAATACCATCTGGGTGTTTAACAGATTGGATCCAGATCAGGCTTGTGGGGGGTGATCTAGGTTCAATCTGTTTGCAAAGTTCATGAGCAAACAACACAAGTACTGAAAGTGACGCAAAAGCTTTACTAGGTACAGTGGTCTACCATCTTACCACTGCGCACAGCCGACTTCTACAATCTTAAACAATAAGAGAACAATATTGAAACTGTGTTACCCTTTTACAACAACGTTCGTTGTTCATTTATAATAACATGCTCTGAGGTCACTTTCAACTTATCCTCCAACTACAGTAGGTATAAAAATATTGTCATCTACATTAACAACAGTTAATGTCATGTTCACCCACTCACCTTCTACAGCTTCCCAAATGACACAAATTCCTGACGTTTCCTGGCCTTACAGTGCCAAGCATGGCAGCAGCAGACTACACATTTATTTCATGTTATCACTTATTCGGGGAGAAACGACTTGATATTCCATGTGAATCGTCTGCCAGCAGACGATTCACATGGAATTTCAAGACTTATAAACACAAAGAAGAGGGTTTTTTTTCTTTCAAAATGTCGTCTGCTGCAAAACTATAGGTGGCGATTTAAGGGCTATTTATAGCGCCTGTCTGGATTAACCAGATTATCTTTACCAGATCTAAATATAGAATACCATAACGGTCCAATTATAGCTTTCATTGCAATTCACAACTTACTAAATCGTCTGTTTTGCCCGGCTGCTGCTTTTTTTTGGAAGTGGCTATTATTGCTTTAGCAAACTGGACTATGATCAGAATGATCCTAATATAATAGACATGTAGTAGCTAACAAAAACAATCTTTCATTTATTCAGGGGTTTGCGGGTTCGAGCCTTATAGCAGGTACTGTGTTGTGTCCTTGAGCAACTTTTGAGTGAGTACTGGTTAAACCCAGGAAGACAACTGAAAAAAAGTTATGAGTGCATGTTGCGTGAGGAATCAAACCAAACAAACAAACATTGTATAGAAATAGCATTGAACATGAGATTTTGATGCTTTTAATCTCCCAGTCAACAATTTTTCAGTCATATTGGGACGTTTTCCAATTTTCCTAGAATGAACCAAAACAGAGGATAAAGTGTCTTGCTGAAGGACACAATTCACACAGTGCCTCTGGTGAGTCTCAAACCAGCAACCTCTTGATCTCAAGCACTGATTGAGCTATTGCGCTCCTCTAAATTTGTGTTATAACGAAGCGTGTTATAAACAGGCCTTTAGTAAATAGCGTGTAACAGAATTATTTTTCTTATTTCTCAACCAAAAAATTTGTTGTGGGTACTCAAAAGAACCGTCTCAATGAGAAGGTTCTTTTGAGCACCCAAAACATATGTTTAAACTGGTGGTTAAGAAAATATTAACAATTTTAGGCTCAAAAATTTTGTTGATCTAAACCTGTGTATAAATGGGAATGCTTTGTACTCAAAAGTCTGCTGATGCTCATAGATGGCACTTCTAGGGTTGAATTTATCAGAATATGATCAAATATTTATGGAACTGTGCCTGATTCTTGTCTGCAGTTAGCCATGGTTCTTGAATAACACCACAATCTTGTCATAGTGGGCGTAGGTTAACAATGAGTAAATCTGCGTCTTGGGAGAAAAACATTCTTTGTTCAACATGTCTGCGTTCAAATCATCTAAGAATAATAATTAGCCATTTCTGGCTAGGCCTCCATTTATACCTGTAAAAACCAACAATTGTGTCCCCCCCCTGGAAGGGTCGGGAGACATATTGTCTGTCCATCTGTCCATCCATCAATCTGTCTGTCCATCACAAAATGGTCTCCGCTCTCTAACTTGATAACCATTCAAGATAATTCAATGAAACTTCATACATTTGTAAAGCACATTCAGACAATGTGTCGTGCACAAGAACCATAACCCTTACAAGTTTACTTTTCAAATTATTCCCCTAATGTTACATAGCTAAATGCAATTTGTGGCTCTGTAAGTTGAACACTGTTAAAGCTATTTGGTTGAAACTTCATACTTCTAGAGCACAATGAGACAATGTGTCATGCACAAGAAGTGTAACTCAGCTTTGGATATTTTGGAGCTATTTCCCTTTGATCATTTGCAATGCTATTTCGTGTCCCCTATATAACTTGATAACCCATAGAGGTATTTCAACAAAACTTTATACATTTGTAAAGCACGTTCAGACGATGTGTCATGCACAAGAACCATAACCCTTGCATGTTCATTTTTTAGATTATTCCCCTTGTTACATAACTAAATGCAATTTTTTGTCCGCTTTGTAAGTTGAACACTGTTAAGCTATTTGGTTGAAACTTCTTACACTACTAGAGCACTTCGAATGAGACAATGTGTCATACTCAAGAACCATAACTCTGCTTAGGATATTTTTGAAGTTATTTCCCTTTGATCATTTGAAATGCTATTTTGTGTCCGTTCTATAACTTGATTTTCAACGAAACTTCATACATTTGTAAAGCACATTCAGACAACGTGTCATGCACAAGAACCATAACTCTTGCATGTTTATTCTTCAAATTATTCCCCCTGTAGCATAACTAAATGCAATTTTATGATTATTTTTTATGCCCCCAAAGGAACTTTGGGCGGCATATAGTAATCGCACTGTCCGTCCGTCTGTCCGTCCGTCCGTCAGTCCGTCCGTCAGTCCGTCCGTCCCGCTTTCGTGTCCGGTCCATATCTCGTATATTCTTTGAGGTAGGAATTCCAAATTTGGTGTGTGGATACATCTTGGGATGGCGGAGTGTGGCGTACCATTTTCGGGTCACTGTGACCTTGACCTTGACCTCTGACCTAGTTTTTAGAATAATCGTGTCCGGAGCATATCTCTTATATTATTTGAGGTAGGAATCTTAAATTTGGTGTGTGGATGCATTTTGGGATGATGGAGTGTCGCGTGCCATAATTGGGTCACTGTGATCTTGAACTTGACCTCTGACCTAGTTTCTAGAAACTGCATTGAGTCTGGTGCATATCTCCTATATTCTTTGAGATAGGAATTCCAAATTTGGTGTGTAAATACATCTTGGGATGACGGGATGTCACATACCATTTTTGGGTCACTGTGACCTTGACCTCTGACCTAGTTTTTTAGAATAATCGTGTCCGGAGCATATCTCTTATATTATTTGAGGTAGGAATCTTAAATTTGGTGTGTGGATGCATCTTGGGATGATGGAGTGTCGCGTGCCATAATTGGGTCACTGTGACCTTGAACTTGACCTCTGACCAAGTTTCTAGAAACTGCATTGAGTCTGGTGCATATCTCCTTTATTCTTTGAGATAGGAATTCCAAATTTGGTGTGTAAATGCATCTTGGGATGGCGGGGTGTCACATACCATTTTTGGGTCACTGTGACCTTGACCTCTGACCTAGTTTTAAGAATTATTGTGTCCAGTCCATATCTCTTATATTCTTTGAGTTAGGATTTCCAAATTTAGTGTGTGGATGCCTCTTGGGATAGCGGAGTGTCATGTACCATTTTCTGATCACTGTTACCTTGACCTCTGACCTAGTTTTTAGAATAATCATGTCTAGAGCATATCTCATATTATTTGAGGTAGGAATCTCAAATTCGGTGTGTGGATGCATCTTGGGATGACGAAGTGTCGCGTACCATATTTAAGTCACTGTTACCTTGAACTTGACCTCTGACCTAGTTTCTTGAAAATGGTGCATATCTCCTATATTCTTTGAAATAGGAATTCCAAATTTGGTATGTAAATGCATCTTGGGATGCCTGAATGTCACAAACCATTTTTGCATCATTGTGACCTTGACCTCTGACCTAGTTTTAAGAATAATTGTGTTCAGAGCATATCTCCTATATTATTTGATGTAGGAATCCCAAATTTGGGGTGGTGATTCCACTTGGGATGGCGGAGTGGTGCATACCATTTTGAGTCACTTTGACCATGACATTGACTTCTGGCCTCATTTCTAGATTTTTCGTGCTATATTACAGCTAACTTTCCTCGAATGTGTCTTATGCTAGACCAATTCCTTTGGGGGCATTCGTCACATGTTTGTGCTATTTCTTGTTTTATTCCTAAATGGGGAAGACATCTGTTATTTTCGTGAAAAACAATTCTATTTATATATTTGTTAACTTGAGTAACTATGATAGTTGGTTGAGAGAAATATGTGGGTAAAACACATGTGTGTCGCCATATTGCCTCTAAGATCCCTTTGAATTTGTAAATATGCGGGACTCATGGGACAAGGGTCATAACTCTACCTACTGGTGTCTTCTGCAGGGATACTGCTGGCCCAAAATGATGATGGCCTATTGCCTATTTGCCAGAGTTTAGGTTCTTGTAAAGCATTTTGAAATATTTTTCGAAAAAGTTAATTTTGGAAAAAAATAGTGAACAACAAAAAGTATGAAAAATTAAGCAGTAGAGAAAAAGTTAAGTAAGTAAGGGTGCAAAGATCAGGAATCGATACAATCAAGTACCACACCTGACCCAGGATACCAATGGGAAAGTGACAAACTCACAGTTAGACACCACAAACGAGAGCCAAGAGGTCAGCCCTTTCCCAGCAGGTGACCACAAGGCACATATAAACAGAGGCGCACAAAGGCATAGCAAACACAAGACAGAAAAACATAAAAGATCCTCAAAAGAAGTACCGCCTTGGAACAGTCAGTAAAATATTTTACTGGAAGGCTTAAACCGGTTTCACCGCGCAAACTTCCAACTGCCAAGGTTCTTGTAAAGCAGTTTGAAATATTTTTTTCGAAAAAAATGATTTTGAAAAAAAAATGCAAACCACAAAAAGCATGAAAAATTACACAGCATGGAAAGAGTTATGGTTCTTGTAAAGCAGTCTTTGTAAACAAAACAGATTATCACTTTGGATTCTTCTGCAAATCTGGTTCTGCTGATTGATATCCAATATTGAACATGGTTTCTTATAGCAAAAGCATAAATTGCTTTCGACAACTCCAATTATAAGAACTGTATAAATGATCATTTCTAATATACAATATGACAGCCAAATATAAATTCACCCTGAAGACAAATGGCCCACAAGCAGAAAGAGCAGACAGTTCACACCATGTATGCACCTAGGTACAAGAAAACCTGTCTTCGGGGTTTCTGACAAAGCGAGACTCAAACCATTCTCCTCAGCTACAGATAAAAGCTAGATCTAAATTTGGCTTGTAGCACGTTTAGATATGATACTTTCCGAAATGCGAATAACAAAGGCGCTGATCAGCCTGTGCAGATGCAGGATAGTGCTGAAGAGAGGTCAATTGGCATTGAAAAACCCTTGGTAGGACCGGGACACGGTCGCTCATGACAGGAAGTCATCCAAGAGCATTCTTGCTCAAGAAAATTTAACAACACAATGTCTCTGGTGATCCAGGGACCTCTTGATCTCAAGTCAAGCATTCTAACACTGAGCCATGCTGTGCTCATGCAGTGATGTAATTTCATACTTTGTTGAAAGCCAACACTTGTAACTATAGACTGGTTACAATTTGTATCACACACTTTGATTGGCAGATCATTTGTGGGCTGGTTACCATTAGTATCACACTTTGTTTGACAGATCAGGTTATAGATTGGTTACAAATTGTATCACACACTTTGATTGGCAGATCAGGTCATAGACTGGTTACAATTTGTATCACACACTTTGATTGACATATCAGGTTATAGACAGTGGTTATAATTTGTATCACACTTTAATTGGCAGATCAGGTTATAGACTGGTTACAATTTGTATCACACACTTTGATTAGCAGATCAGGCTATAGACTGGTTACAATTTGTATCACACACTTTGATTGGCAGATCAGGTTATATAGACTGTTACAATTTGACTATAATATCAGGGTATAGACTGGTTGCAATTCGCATTACACACTTTGATCGGTAGATCAGGATAATATTTGATCAGATTTTATATCTGAAAATATTTTGTAAAGAGACTTATGAACTGCCCTGATCAAGGGTGGGGAGTCTATGCAAGCCCTTTTAATTTGCTAGGTCTTGCAAAGGCTACTAGCAAAGAAAATATCAAGATAATATTTAGCCAGCAACTAAGTGGGGTATTGATATGTTGCCAATCAGTGATCATGGTAACATATTGTCAGATCTATGATTGTTAATTAATTTAAAGGAATTCTGATTAAATTATGATTGAATTATCAAAGGATTCATTTCTACTGCATAATTTCATATTTCAGAAAGAAAAGATTCATAACCATCGAATATCAATGAATTATAATTATTATCTGCATTTATACTATTTGCCACAGTATTTTGGGTGACCATTTTTCCTCCATTCCCAACAAATTTTGTCTTCTTACTTCAATGGTAGTCAAAATGAACCTAGATAGGACTGCTCCTAATTTTAACTCTTAATTTGCCTGTACTAGTGTTGTCTGTTCATAACCTTTGCAAGCAGATCAAATTGTCGGGCCTGATCTAGATCCAATCTGTTAGACACTTAGACTAAAAAAATGATTTTGAAAAAATCAGCAGACGACAAAAAGGCATGAAAAGTTTTCCAGGGGTCAAAGAGTTAAAGGGGACAGCAACCCTATTGATAGGTATCTTTTATCAGAAAGAGTTCTATGAGCCATGAATTTTAATACAAGTATCATCAAAATTGGTTGAAAAATGGGGAAGTTATGGACATTTAAAGAATTCAATATGGCCAACATTTAGCCGCCATTTCGAATATTTAATTAGTTTTCAGAATTTTTTCAACTGCTTAATTTAAGCTATCAATACTGTCCCCGCATCTGTGCTTAAGCAGATATGCAGCTTTACACATAAGGAAAATGTTTTATTAAAAATTATTGCAAGTTATTCATTGGTTTGTCTTTTATTTTGATTACGCATATTTAATTAGGCTCTCTGATGTTTATAAGCCTACAATATGGCCGCTTCCATTACAGTTCATTTGCAAATATTCAAACGCCACAACTTCTATGTTTTTTTAACCGATTTAGATGAAACTGGTACCAAAATTCATGGTTTATCAAGACCTCTCATATAAAACATAGTAATCATCAGGGTTGCCTTCCCCTTTAAGAGAGCTGGCTGATAAGGGTTTATTATAATTTAAGTGTTAATGCATCTAAAATAAAAGAAGTGGGGACAGTTCATTTGCAGCAGACGTAAAAATAAGGTGCCACTTGGGGGTGGTGGGTAGATGAAGGGGTGGTAGGTTTACAATCATGCAAGCATAACATTTATTTGACAAAGTCTAAAGAAGTTGGGCAAATAAACAAAATGCTTAGCATTCCCATGAAAACGCCAGAGAATGATGGAGAAAAAAAATGAGAGGAAGATGAACAAGATATGTTGAAGGCTTGAGTTGTTTTATTGATACATTGTTGTTGATAAGTGCAGTGTTATCAATCTTTACAGCTTAATGCTTAACAATGATAGACATGAGCATGACTACATTACAAGGAATAAAGATAATAAACAGACAAAATCTCATTCCCCAGTTCATACCCTGCCCCCAATTTCACCCTAAGTATCTAAGAGGCAGCATACCCAGCACACATCGGATAGTCTTAGAGGCACCATATATATACTAGACAAGATTTTCCCCAGTTCAAACCCTACCCCCCCCCCCCCCCCTTCCTTTCTCCAGCACACGTTTGATAGTCTTAATCACAGCATACTAGACAAGATTTTCCCCATTTCTAACTCTGCCCCCTTAAATTCCAACCCCAGAACACAGCTGAACGTCTATCGTCTAAGAAATACAAGAAGAGATTTTCCACAGTTCTATCCCTGCCCCCTAATTTTGTCTCCAGCTTATAGTCTTAGAGGCAACATATCAGACAAGATTTTCCCCAGTAAATTTGATCACTTCCCCCCCCCCCCCCCCCCCCCCCCAAGTTCAATCCCAGCCCACAGCTGATGATAGTCTTAGAGGCAGCATACTAGACAAGATTGTCCCCAGATTGAAAGTAAGTAAGGGTGCAAAGATCAGGAATCAATACAATCAAGAACCCTGCCTCTAAATTTCAACCCTAGCACACTGAGCTGAAAGTCTTAGAGGCAGCATACCAGACAAGATTTTCCCCAGTTTAAAGCCTGCCCCTTAATTTCAACCCTAGCTCACAGCTGATCATTTTAGAGGCAGCATACCAGACAAGATTGTCCCCAGTTTGAACCCTGCCCCTTGTTTTCAACCCCAGCACACTGTCAGCACATAGGCTTAGAGGCAGCACACCAGGCAAGATTTCCCCCAGCTTAAACCATTACCCCTAATTTCAACCCCAGTACATAGCCAATAGTCTTTGAGGCATCATATCAGCCAAGATTTTCCCCAGTTCAAACCCTGCCCCATAATTTCAACCGAGCAGACAGCTGATAGTCTAAGACGCAGCATACCAGATAAGATTTCCCCCAGTTTGAATCCTGCCCTCTAACTTCATCCCGAGAACATAGCTCATAGTCTTAGAGGCATCATACCAGAAAATAATTTCTAACCCTGTCCCTAATTTCAACCCCAGCACAAAGCTTAATTATAGTCAGTAAGTCTTAGAGGCACCATACCTGGCAAGATTTCCCCCATTTTTTACCTTGCCCCCTAATTCTAACCCCAACTCACAGCTGATAAATATAAGTCTTTAAGGCAGCATACCAGACAAGAATGTCTCCAGCTTGAACCCTGCCCCTTATTTTCAACCCCAGCATACAGCTGATAGTCTTAGAGGCAGCATACCAGACAAGACTGTCCCCAGTTTGAGCCCTGTCCCTTATTTTCAACCCCAGCACACAGCTGATAGCCTTAGAGGCAGCATACCAGACAAGATTGTCCCCAGCACACCAGACAATATTGTCCCCAATTTGAACCATGCCCCCTAATATCAACTCCAGCACACAGCTGATAGTCTAAGAGGCAGCAAACCAGACAAGATTTCCTCCAGTTTGAATCCTGCCCCAGAACATAGCTCATAGTCTTAGAGGCATCGTACCAGAAAATAATTTCAAACCCTGCCCCTTTCAACCCCTGCACAAAGCTTATAGTCTTAGAGGCACCGTACCCGGCAAGATTTTCCCCATTTTGAATCTTGCCCCCTATTTCTAATCCCAACTCACAGCTGATAATAGCATACCAGACATAGAACACTGCCCCTAAAATTCAACCCCAACACAAACTGATAGTCTTAGACAAGATTTTCCCCAGTTCAAGCCCTGCCCCCCTAAAATTCAAACCACGCCACCTAGAATTTGCAGCAGACGACATTTTCAAATTTTGTCACTTTTCATAGAAAACAAGAAGACTTGATATTTCATATGAATTGTCCGCCATTCATGTGAAACTTCAAGCCTTTTTTCCATAAAAATCAAGATAGATACTACCTTCTGTCATCTGCTGCAGTTGTGATTGTTGCATTATGGGGTAATATAACGGTTACTTCAAGCTGATCAACTCTGTGATCAAACAATATTGGATAAAATTGTAGAGTGTTCAGTGTGCCTCTCCGAATAAGTTGGATTTGATTGGTTTCACACTTTTTGGATACTTTGCGGAATATTTTTGTGTGCGGAATTTTTAGTAAAAAAGTTGATTATTCTTCAGTTTGAATATTTGAATAATAAGCAGAAAGATTAAAGTTTAATTTTTGACTTTTGAATATTTTTTGGAGGATTATTATGGTGGATGATTAAGATTCCGAATACATATTTTTGGAGTATTTTGTCCTGTTTGAAGGCGTTTTGTAACTTATTTTATTATTATTAAATTAAGCGCTGCAAGCAATGATAATTTTAAAATGGAAATGATTATATATGAAAATATAATATTAATGATAGAATGCCTTTTGATTCAGGTGTAGAAAATGTTAACTCTTAAAGTTCCAATCACGTTTGCAGCAGACGACAAATTTTTCAACATTTTTCCTAATATTCGAAAAAAAATACGAAATGATATTTCATGAGAATCGTCTGCCAGCATGAAATATACCTTATTTGTTATTTATGAAAAAGCAGTAAAATTTGAAATTGTCATCTGCTGCAAATTATAGGTGGCGCTTTACGAGATACTTATTTGTTTGATCTCACTCATTGTATGCTCCAGGGAAACTTTCATGATTTTTGTTGTCTGCTGATATTTTTCAAAACTTACTTTTTCAAAAAAATCCTTTTTAGAATACCATAAGAGTGTCTAGATCAGGCACCACCTTAAGTGGGGCCTGATCTTGGGTCCAAGCTGTTTGTAATGGTCGACAATGTTGCCTCAAGCAGGTAATTTAGGAGTTTAGAGGTTATTTTTAAGTGCTGCAAAATTGAGATAATATAATTTGATAAAATTAAATCATTATTTATAAAGAAATTGCTTTTAAATGATGAAGAATTCTTAAATTTATTAATTTTCACTTATTTAAAGGGCGTTTCTCTGGAAGATATTGATAAATACGGTCGTATGAATTCTTTGGTACCAGTGAAGACATCAGTCTAAACTCACCATGTCAGGTTTCATTTCTTTAAATTTGTGAAATAAATTATTTTTTAAATGTTTTGGAAACAATACCCTGTTTCTCTAGGTTAGGGTATCTTGAGAAATTAACAAAAATCGGTCTTTGTATTTCACTCTCAAGAATGTAAATTTCTTATTGGTGATCACCTACCAGGTTTATACCAATTAGAGCCCCTCTTCCTCAATTAACTCTTTGTTTGTTTGTTTGATTTGATTCTTTATGTCCCATCAACAATCTTTCAGTTATAAAGGGACAGCTCTTACTGGGTTGAACCAGTACTAAGCTAGGATTAATGTTCTTGCTCAAGAACACAACGCAGTGACACCAGTGAAGCTCGAACCCGCGGCCCTTCGGTCTCGAGTCAAGCACTCTACCACTGAGCCATTGCGCTCCCTCAATTTAACCCTTTACTCCATAATGATGCCTTTTGACGCCTTTGAAATATCATGTATTTGAAGATAGTATGGAAAATGGAGCATTTGCTCTTTTGGAGCAAATGCTCCATTTTCCCCATATTTTTAAAAGTTTTCAAAACTTAACTTAGTTTTTTTAATTTTTTAAATGTTGTCTAAAAATAGAAAATGATGTTATTATCTAAAAAGAGCCTATGGGTGAATACAGTCTGACCTGCATGTGCAGTTTTCTACTAATATTGTTCGAAACACATATGAGCAATCAGTTTCACTTGCTGTTTTATATCTTCAACTGCAAGGCGAAGACTGCAACTCCAAACTATGCAATATGAAAACTTACTAGAACTGCATGCATCTGCAAAGCGAAAACTGCAAATCCAATTATAACTAATGCATGTGCAAAGTGAAAACTGCAACTCCAAATTAAACTATAAATGCAACTGCAACTCCAAATTAATCTTTAAATGCAACTGCAACTCCAAATTAAACTATAAATGCAACTGCAACTCCAAATTTAACTATAAACGCAACTGCAACTCCAAATACTACTGTAATGCAACTGCAACGCCAAATTAAACTATAAATGCAACTGCAACTCTAAATTAAACTATAAATGAAACTGCAACTCCAAATTTAACTATAAACGCAACTGCAACTCCAAATTAAACTATAAATGCAACTGCAACTCCAAATTAAACTATAAATGCAACTGCAACTCCAAATTTAACTATAAATGCAACTGCAACTCCAAATTAAACTATAAACCCATGTGCAAAGTGAAAACTGTAACTTTGCATTCTGTGGCATTTCATCTGGTACTTCACTGTTTGCCAAAGTATCCATTTAGGGGCTTTGCCGTCTACAAGGGATGGCTCAGTGGTAGTGTGTTAGTTAGACTTGAGATCGAAGGGTCGCTGGTTTGGGACTCACAGGGGAGGCACTGCCTTGAGCAAAACACTTTATCCTCTGCTCTAAGTATTGGTTTGGAAATCATCCTGACATGACTGAAAAATTGTTTACTGGGGCGTAAAGCATCAAAACTTACAATATTGGGGTTAAAGAGTGGTCTGTGTCATCTGAGCTGATTATGCCATTTGACTTGACTTAGTTGGATTTGATTTGATTAACTGATAAAGACAAGCTGAAGCAGACGACATATTTATGAATTTTATACTTTTATTTTCTAGAAATATAGGGTTTGAAAGAACATGCAAACTGGAGACAGCCTATTCTGGCAAACCAAATTTTCCAGAATTGCATAATAAAGTATGAAAATGTTTGATAATGTTGTCTGCTGCATTGTTATTTTCTACATTACTGCCGTCTGCTTAAAGCTAAAAGTTAATTCCTCAGACACCTTAAGAGGGTTTTTATCAAGGCTTTAATCAGTGATTGGTTTTAAGATAATTAAGGCCCAATAAAGCACTAAATCTCAATACAGCAGAAAATCATAATACAGCAGAAAACATATTAGAGCATTTTATTTCGTAAATATTTGATGAAATTTATTTGTTTTCAGGGACAAATAAATTTGAGCAAATAATATAATGGAAACTCCCCTCCCCCCCCCCCACACACACACACCAAAGTGGCGGCTTTTGTTGTATATCCTGAAAGAATCTTTCAATTAACAGCAGATATAACGAAAATGCACCCTGAATTACCTGGCGATTCAATTATTATGTCCCTTGTAGTCCAGCCCTTCACCAGATCTTCAGTTAAGAGTGGGTAACAGAAAATTAAATTTCTTATTTCTCAACCAAGACATATGATGTAGTACCCAAAAGAACCATATCTAAACAAGACGGTTCTTTGAGCACCCAAAACATATGGTAAGAAAATGTTTACAATTTTAGGCTCAAAAATTTTGTTTATCAAAACCTGTGATCACCGTTGAAATCAAGAGTCAACTTGTGATAAGAAAATTCGTCCATTTCCTGAATGCAAAAAGGGAAAAATTTGTGGAAATAGTTAGAGGGGGTGGGGGGAATATTATGGGAAAATAATTTTGCATATTCTAGAAGGATTCGGGCTTGAAACAGGCGGTGGAATTGACTCCTGGAAGTTGAAAAATTATAAAAAGTTCTGGTACCCTGATATTAGTGGGGGAAAAGTTAATCTGATTGTTTCTGCTATATCTGTATATTAACGATGATTTACACCTGATTTATTTCACATTCTGGCACAGTCTGGAGCCATAAGCTTCTTCCTTACAATATACTTTGGAAATCTGACAAGTTTTGCCATTTTAATTAATATCTAGTCATAACGGAACTTTTTGAACCCCACCAAATTACTTCAGTGATAGATTCTGATAGAACCACACCAAATTACAGTCAACCCTCTTTACAATGACTCTGTTTGTCCTTCTTTTTTTACTAATTCAAATTCAAGATAAACTGGTAGATTTGTGCAAATAGAATTGACGTTGTAAAGAATTTTGCTGTTATAAAGAATGTCGCTATAAAGAGTATTCACTGTACTATATACAGTAAAACCTGTGTAAAACAGCCACTATCAAAAAGACCAAAAATGGTTTTCAAGACTGATTATTGCTTAATGCAGGTCAAAGTATTGCAGAATGCTCCAAAGGGAGCATTCTGCAATACATTCTACCTTCATTAATCTACCAGTTGTCATTAAGATTTTTGTTTTGTTTATTTTTGAGTGGCCGTTTTACACAGGTTTTACTGTACACCAGGAAAAATGCAATCAGAATAAACCTGTATCAGATTGCCTTTTCTGCTTAAAACCTGCAAGCTTCAAAAAGTCTTGGCAAATGCAAGAAAAGCAAGCAAATTTCCAAGCCAAAAATAACAAAGAGTTAAAATCAGAGCGAAATGACCGAGTGGTTGTGAGTTCGAGCCTAACCGGCGTACTGCATTGTGTCCTTGAGCAAGACACATTAATCCTTGCTTAGTACTGGTTCAACCCAGGAAGACCCGTCCTGATATAACTGAAAAATTGTTGACAGGGACGTAAAGAATCAAATCACAGGAGAGTCCAGCCAAATAAAAGGTGAGCATCAGTCACCAATCGTTGTCAATGAGCCTGAGGCTTAGGCTGAGGTTTGCAAAAGGTTAACAGCAGATCCACTAGCGGTTGAGGGGTGAGAGGTTGGGGGGATAGGAGTTAAACATCTTAAAATTTTCCTCGGGAGTGATGATATAAAGTTGGGATTCCTGTAATAGTCAATTCCACTTTCCGTTTTATCAATCGTTTACCTTTTAAATTTTTGCAACATAGACAGATTGAATGCTTAAATTCTTTCATTTGCAAATCAAAACTGATTTCCTTTCACATTAAAAAGCAATCAAGCATTTGTAGCTAATTTATATTTCTAATATTTCTAATAAATTGTTGCACCATGTTAAATAGGACATAGGTCAAGATATAAGCAAATGAATTTGGTGTAGAAATCAATTAAAATGTGAGACAGTGCTTGGCAAAACTAAGAAAATATCCTGCACATTCCAGCCAGGACTCTCATCAGCATGGAAATTAGCTCAGTCAAATCAGGACCTTCCCTATATACTCAAACACTCACTCACGGTAGTCATATTGTTCCAAGATTTGTTTGGCTTTGAATTTGCTGAAATTTGGGCTGTTTGCTGTTTAGGCTGTTGGCTTTGAATGTGCTCAGAAATTTTGGGCTGTTTGCTGAAATTTAGGCTATTAATTGGGCTTTGAATGTGCTGAAATTTGGGCTGTTTGACTCTGAATTTGCTGAAATTATATAGAACTGTTACACTGGACTTACTGAATAGAGTGTAATAGTTGTTAGAACAGGCATGAATGACTGGAATACTGACAGGCAATGGTGTAAAAGTTTTCAATGTTAGAACAGGCCTGAATGACTGAAAATTGTGTAAAAGTTTTCAATGTTAGGCCTGAATGACTGAATACTGACTGCATGGACATGATGTAAAGGTTCTCAATTTTAGAACAGGCATGAATGACTGAAAACTGACTGGAAATGGTGCAAAAGCTCTCAGTGTTAGAAATAGAGGATCTTACATGAGTGCTCATGTTTTATTGAATTTATTAAAGGAGTTGGGGAAAAGAGATAAAATGCGAGGCTTGCCGAGCATTTTATCTCTTTTTCGCAACGAGTTTAATAAATACAATAATACAAAAGCACAAATGTTAGATTCTATTTATCATATGACAAATACTTTGAAATCTCATATCTGGCGTAAAACTTTATAATTTTGTCATTATGTACGCAATGTTGTTATGGACGTCATAACGTTTCCCGTAATTCTATAAATCACTAGTGGTTTATCGATTTTATTGCATGGTGTTATTTCACTCTCAGATGCGACGTCATATGATAATAGGACTTAATGGCTGAAATCTGATTGAAAATGGTGTAAAAGTACAAGGCCTGAATGACTGGAAACTGACTGAAATTGTTTTTCCAAAGTTCTCAACATTAGAACAGGTCTGGATGACTGTAAATTGACTGGAAATGATGTCAAAGTCTTCAATGTTAGGATTAATTGCCATGGAGTACTGAATACCTGGGATCTGAATGAATTGTTCGAAAATGACTGAATGATCGTAAAATGACTGAAAATGGTGTAAAAGTTTCTCACTGAGTGAATCAGGTCAAAACTTATTGAGAATTTGTGTAAAATTCTCTTTGAGTTTAACCAGGCTGACTGAATGACTAGGAACTTATTGAAAAAATTGTTTCATGGCTGAAAATAGTGAACCAAATGCAAAAAAAGCAATCCTTTTTCCCTTGATGAAGCCAGAATCAAATCAAATTTCATACTGCACTAATTCTGAACAATATCGTATGTTCTGCAGGGCTATACCACCTGCTGCAAGTGAAATTTTGCCCATTCTAGGTAACACTTTAAGCGCTGAATTTCTAAAATGGAATATTCCAGTTTATGATCATGAGTGGACTAACCCATCCTAGTTATCAATAAATCATTGGTTGGAGAAAGCAAACAAATAGCCTCAGATCAGCCTGCTCCTCTAGGAGCAGGCTGATCTGGGACTATTTTGTTTGCACATGCTTTTCCTGTCTGTGTGATTTGGTTTGGCACTTTGAGAGTTATAATTAATCATGCAATTTACTGCAATAAAAGAAAAAAATAACACTTTTACTAAATGCATCAAATATCTGCAGAGTTCTACAGTTTCACCTGTTTTGAGCTAACAACTGTTTTAGCGGCTGTTGACTTTCAACTTCTTATCAGAGTCTAGTCAGTCTGCACATTTTATGGAAGTAACCGTTACTATCAAAAAAGAGTGGAGATTGAGCATCCCTAAGCACCCTGAACATGTGGTTAACTTTAAAAAAATCTATACCAGTCTTTAAAACAGTGTAGATCGAGATCAGTTGGCTTACAGATGATATCTAAATTAAGTCTCAATTCACATTTCGAAAACCATGCCTTCTTTATACAGGTATGCATTCTATGCCTTCTCTTGAAAACAGTGTAGATTGAGATCAGTTGGCTTACAGATGATATCTAAGTCTCAATTCACATTTCGAAAACCATACCTACTTAATTATTACGCCTACTTATTACACGTATGCATCCATCCACTTACTCAGTAAGGTGTAAACCTCGGATTAAATGTGGGATTTTGAACATGTGCGGTTTTGTTTTTTGGACTAATAATAAGTCACATGCTAAATTGTCATTGCATTGGTCAGTTATACACTATCAGATGGCTTTTGAGTGACATTCTGGGTGTGGTTTCAGAAACGTCTATTTCACGGTGGTTTTACTTCTCACTTTACTTAGGGCAATATGCACCTGTGAAATGTAAAAAAATTTGCAGGAAAACCTTGCAGAAATGCAAGAAATGAAGGAAGATGCTGGTTTGTTTTGCAATTTCGTTGATTGAGTCTTTGTGACTCAGAAAAGCCTGATTGCTAAATGATTGCTTTTTAAATCCTCCTCGCATAAATATGCATGTCAGTTGTGCATGCTTTTGGCTTTGGCTTAGATGTTTTTCTTTCGACCGAAAACGGGTGATAATTTTGTCAGTTCTAGGTGAAAACATATGATGTGATGCTCATTGAAAGGGTCACCATGAGACACTTCCAATGAGTATATACTATAGCTCACAACATATTTTTACGCAGAAATAAGAAAAATTGGATTCTTATTTACCTCCTTATCTATCCGCCTTCGTATATTTATATATGCACAGCAAGATTTTGAAGTAAATCAGATGCATATCTTTCTAGATAGCTTTCTATTTAACCCTATATATATTTAGGGAAACCCATAAACGAGTACTTGTGCAGTGAAGACCGAGATGAAATGCAGCATATTATGCTGCATTTCATTTGGGTCTACACTGTTTGCAAAGGTAAAAAAGATCTTCAGACAGAAGAATACAATATTTTTTGAAAGCTAGCAGTTTCTTATTTTTGAGAGTGAAATTTAGAAATCGGGCAATGCTATTTGGTGAGACACTCATTCAACGCTGATATCGGTTTTAAGAGGATATTCTGCTTGACAGTTGAAAATGTTTTGTAATGAAGAAAAATGGCATTTTTCAACTTCAACAGGGATTCTAGAATCAGTTTATGTGCCAGGGCACATTATTTAAGGTATGTCAATGGTAAACATCAAGGCCATCGGATAGCAAAATGTTGTATTGGTTAAAAAAAATAAAAGAAATTGTTGAATTTAAGGGCCATCTCATTCATTAGAAACAGGTCCCTCTACTTCATGACACAGTATTGATTTATGCTATGAAGGAGTTGTATTAGTGGTCGTGCACTGGTTTAGCCCAGGAAGATATGACTGAAAAATCGTTGACTGGGACTTTAAGCATCAATTCATCCAAACAAACGTTGGCTTTTGTATACATTCATGGCAATTATTTCACTACCATCTTCCAAAGCATTTTGTGGCCAGCTTGGGGATCAAACTATAGACCTAAGCCCCGGCACAAGTGACTCTAGCAATTATCAGGACATTCAACTGAAACAAACAACAGCCAAAAATAAAGAGCCAATTAAGGGCTAAGTCCAGAAAAAAAAATGGTCAAAATTTAATGATTCAATGTCATATATGTGATTTGTAGCTTTCATGGGGCTGTTCCTGGCATTTTAAACGTTGGGGTCCAGCCTCTGGTCTACATGTATACGAAATTCGTGTAGTCTGATAAATGCCAATATTATTCAGTGTTGAGTATAACCTATCGTCCCCAAATCATGTTTTTGGAGACCTTGCTATAAAATTAGAAATGTGCTACATACTTATTATTATGGTTTGCAGCTTCGATTAATTTTATTGAAATTTCGTGTCTTGATGATGGTCAGTTAAATTTTAGAAGTGAATAAAGAGACAAATGTTTTAAAGAAATCATTGAGACAAATTACAGTTTATTACTACAATGACCCTTACCAAAATGTGAGTGACCATAAACTGACCACTTTATACCCTATAAACCTGGGTGATATAAGTTTATTATGGGTCATTGACAATGACCATTTGCTTCTATTGTTATACATCTATATAAGCAAAAATGTTGTGCATAAAATTGAGATTTTTTCCTTACCCATCAGTCTAAACATATGTTTTGGGTGCTCAAAAGAAACACCCACAACATATTTAGTTATGGTCAAGAAATCCCCCAAAAATATTTTTAGCTATTGTGGTAGTCAGTTGTGCATAAACTTTTTCTTTAAACAACATCTCCTCCTAAACCACTGGTCCAAATTTAAAATAATTTCATATGAATGTTCCCCATAATGCCTTCTACCAAAATTGCATTATTGGTTCCGCTCTGCCAAACATGAGGGCCACCAGAACTTTAGATAAGAAATCTTTTTAATGACATCTCCTCCTTAACCAATGGACCAAATTCAAAACAATTTCCCAGAATTGTTCCTCATGATACCCTCTACCAAAATTGCACAAATTGTTCTGTGCCACTGAACAAAGGGGCCGCCAGAGCTCTAGATAAGAAATGTCTTTAAATGACATCTACTTGTTCAAATTTAAAATGATTTCACAGAATTGTTCCTCATGATGCCTTCTACCAAAATTGCACTAATTGCTCTGCTCTGCTGAACAAATGGGCCACCAGAGGTCTAGAGCTAAATAATTGGTTAGATATCTTTGTTAATCAACGCAGAGCAAAATCATTTGTTTCAAACATCTTTTGATTGTAGATCAATTCAAAGAAAAATCCTTGGTGACAAACATCTTTTGATTGTAGATCAATGCAAAGCAAAATCCTTGGTGACAAACATCTTTTGATTGTAGATCAATGCAAAGCAAAACCCTTGGTGACAAACATCTTTTGATTGTAGATCAATGCAAAGCAAAATCCTTGGTGACAAACATCTTTTGATTGTAAATCAATGCAAAACAAAATCCTTGGTGACAAACATCTTTTGATTGTAGATCAATGCAAAACAAAATCCTTGGTGACACGCATCTTTTGATTGTAGATCAATGCAAAACAAAATCCTTGGTGACAAACATCTTTTGATTGTAGATCAATGCAAAGCAAAATCCTTGGTGACAAACATCTTTTGATTGTAGATCAATGCAAAGCAAAATCCTTGGTTATAAATATCTTATGATTGTTTATCAATGCAGTTAAAATCTTTGGTTAGAAACATTGTTTGATTGTAGATCAATTCAAAGCAAAATCCTTGGTTATAAGTTAATCAGTGCAGTGAAAAATCCTTGGTTATAAACATCTTTTGACTGTTAATCAGTGCAGTGAAAAATCATTGGTTTGAAACATCTTTTGATTGGAGATCAAAATTCTTGGTTTGAAACATGATTCATTTGATCTTGTATCATAATCGTCGGCTCAAAATGTGTTTGATTGTATTTTCAAATTGTTTGTTCAAAACTTCATTTGATTGCAGATCTAAAATTTTTGGTTAGAAATTCAACTACTTTTGATTGCGTTCTGAAAGTCATAAATTAGAAACATCTTTTATTCACACATGAAAAACAACAGATAGAAATATCTTTTGGTTGAATATCTAAATCATTGCAATTTGGTTAAAACATCTTTTGATCGCAGATTTAAATCATTGGTTCAAACATCTTTTGATTGCAAATTCAAACATCTTTTGATTGCGGATTCAAACATCTTTTGATTGCGGATTCAAACATCTTTTGATTGCAGATATAAATTAATGGTTCAAAACATCTGTTGAAAGCAAATCAAAATCATTGATTCAGCCATTTTTGAATTCATATCAAAATCATTGGTTCAAAGCATCTGTTGATTGCAGATCAAAATCATTAGTTCAAAACATAATTTGAACAAAACAAATATCTATGTGTCTTGATCCACATCTGAATTAATGGTGAGGTTGGCGCCGTGAAACCAGTTTAAGCCCTCCAGTAGAATATTTACTGACCGTTCCAAGGCGGTACTTCTTTTGTGGATCATTTATGTATTTTCTGTCTTGTGTTTGTTATGCCTTTGTGTGCGTCTTTTTATTTGTGCCTTGTGGTCACCTGCTGGGAAAGGCTCTCGTTTGTGGTGTATAACTGTGAGTTTGTCAGTCTTTTCCATCAGGTCTGGTACTTGATTGTATCGTTTCCTGATCTTTGCATCCTTACTTACTTTGATTGCAGATTCAAATCATTGGTTAAAACATCTTTTGATCGCAGAATCAAATCATTGCTTAAAACAGTTTTTGATTGCAGATTCAAATCATTGGTTCAAAACATCTTTTGATTGCAGATTCAAATACATTGGTTAAAACATCTTTTGATCGCAGAATCAAATCATTGGTTAAAACATCTTTTGATTGCAGATTCATATCATTGGCTAAACATCTTTTGATTGCAGAATCAAATCATTGGTTAAACCATCTTTTGATTGTAGATTCAAATCATTGGCTAAAACATCTTTTGATTGCAGATTCAAATCATTGGCTAAAACATCTTTTGATTGCAGATTCAAATCATTGGCTAAAACATCTTTTGATTGTAGATTCAAATCATTGGCTAAAACATCTTTTGAATGCAGAATCAGCTATATATAGAATTGGTTAAAACATATTTTGATTGCAGAATCAATCAAATCATTGGTTCAAAGCATCTCTTGATTATACAGATCAAAATCATTGATAAGAAACATCTCTTGATTACAGATCAAAATCATTGGTAAGAAACATCTCTTGATAACAGATCAAAATCATTGGTAAGAAACATCTCTTGATTACAGATCAAAATCATTGGTAAGAAAACATCTCTTGATTACAGTTAATCATTGGTAAGAAACATCTCTTGATTACAGATCAAAATCATTGATAAGAAACATCTCTTGATTACAGATCAAAATCATTGGTAAGAAACATCTCTTGATTACAGATCAAAATCATTGATAAGAAACATCTCTTGATTACAGATCAAAATCATTGGTAAGAAACATCTCTTGATTACAGATCAAAATCATTGATAAGAAACATCTCTTGATTACAGATCAAAATCATGGATGAGAAACATCTCTTGATTACAGATCAAAATCATTGATAAGAAACATCTCTTGATTACAGATCAAAATCATTGGTAAGAAACATCTCTTGATTACAGATCAAAATCATTGGTAAGAAACATCTCTTGATTACAGATCAAAATCATTGGTAAGAAACATCTCTTGATTACAGATCAAAATCATTGATAAGAAACATCTCTTGATTACAGATCAAAATCATTGGTAAGAAAACATCTCTTGATTACAGTTAATCATTGGTTAGAAACATCTCTTGATTACAGATCAAAATCATGGATGAGAAACATCTCTTGATTACAGATCATAATCATTGATAAGAAACATCTCTTGATTACAGATCAAAATCATTGGTAAGAAACATCTCTTGATTACAGTTAATCATTGGTAAGAAACATCTCTTGATTACAGATCAAAATCATTGGTAAGAAAACATCTCTTGATTACAGTTAATCATTGGTTAGAAACATCTCTTGATTACAGATCAAAATCATGGATGAGAAACATCTCTTGATTACAGATCAAAATCATTGGTAAGAAACATCTCTTGATTACAGATCAAAATCATTGGTAAGAAACATCTCTTGATTACAGATCAAAATCATTGATAAGAAAAATCTCTTGATTACAGATCAAAATCATTGATAAGAAACATTTCTTGATTACAGATCAAAATCATTGGTAAGAAACATCTCTTGATTACAGATCAAAATCATTGATAAGAAACATCTCTTGATTACAGTTAATCATTGGTAAGAAACATCTCTTGATTACAGATCAAAATCATTGGTAAGAAACATCTCTTGATTACAGATCAAAATCATTGGTAAGAAACATCTCTTGATTACAGATCAAAATCATTGATAAGAAAAATCTCTTGATTACAGATCAAAATCATTGATAAGAAACATTTCTTGATTACAGATCAAAATCATTGGTAAGAAACATCTCTTGATTACAGATCAAAATCATTGATAAGAAACATCTCTTGATTACAGTTAATCATTAGTAAGAAACATCTCTTGATTACAGATCAAAATCATTGATAAGAAACATCTCTTGATTACAGATCAAAATCATTGATAAGAAACATCTCTTGATTACAGATCAAAATCATTGATAAGAAACATCTCTTGATTACAGATCAAAATCATTGATAAGAAACATCTCTTGATTACAGATCAAAATCATTGATAAGAAACATTTCTTGATTACAGATCAAAATCATTGGTAAGAAACATCGCTTGATTACAGATCAAAATCATTAGTAAGAAACATCTCTTGATTACAGATCAAAATCATGGATGAGAAACATCTCTTGATTACAGATCAAAATCATTGATAAGAAACATCTCTTGATTACAGATCAAAATCATTGATAAGAAACATCTCTTGATTACAGATCAAAATCATTGATAAGAAACATTTCTTGATTACAGATCAAAATCATTGATAAGAAACATCGCTTGATTACAGATCAAAATCATTAGTAAGAAACATCTCTTGATTACAGATCAAAATCATTGATAAGAAAAATCTCTTGATTACAGATCAAAATCATTGATAAGAAACATTTCTTGATTACAGATCAAAATCATTGATAAGAAACATCTCTTGATTACAGATCAAAATCATTGATAAGAAACATCTCTTGATTACAGATCAAAATCATTGATAAGAAACATCTCTTGATTACAGATCAAAATCATTGATAAGAAACATTTCTTGATTACAGATCAAAATCATTGGTAAGAAACATCGCTTGATTACAGATCAAAATCATTAGTAAGAAACATCTCTTGATTACAGATCAAAATCATTGATAAGAAAAATCTCTTGATTACAGATCAAAATCATTGATAAGAAACATTTCTTGATTACAGATCAAAATCATTGATAAGAAACATCTCTTGATTACAGATCAAAATCATTGATAAGAAACATCTCTTGATTACAGATCAAAATCATTGATAAGAAACATTTCTTGATTACAGATCAAAATCATTGGTAAGAAACATCGCTTGATTACAGATCAAAATCATTAGTAAGAAACATCTCTTGATTACAGATCAAAATCATTGATAAGAAAAATCTCTTGATTACAGATCAAAATCATTGATAAGAAACATTTCTTGATTACAGATCAAAATCATTGATAAGAAACATCTCTTGATTACAGATCAAAATCATTGATAAGAAACATTTCTTGATTACAGATCAAAATCATTGATAAGAAACATCTCTTGATTACAGATCAAAATCATTGATAAGAAACATCTCTTGATTACAAATCAAAATCATGGATGAGAAACATCTTTTGATTGCAGATAGCAATCATTTCGATTTAGAAGCAATTTTTGATTACAGATCAGCTTTAATGGTTAGAAAAATTGCTCAGTTAGTTTTGCCAGAAAATGCCAAAAGTGCTCAACAGTTTTGAAAGCTTACGTGTGTTGCAGAGGACATTAGGAACTAGCATTATACTGTATCAGATGCCGCATTTTAAGGGTTTAAATGGTTGCATCTGTGAAATTTAACTAATTATGGTGATTAATTAAGCCAATTTACTGTAATTGATCTGCCTTTGAACCTTTGCCCTAACTGTGAAAACTGAATTTTTGAAGGAGATTTAATATGCATTAACCCTTAAAGCGCCAATCACGACTGCAGCAGACGACAAATCATGTGACATCTTCCCTAGTTTTCGACAAAAATAAGGTATGATATTTCATGAGAATCGTCTGCCAGCAGACGATTCTCATGAAATATCATGCTTTATTTGTTACTTTTGAAAAAGCGGCAAAATTTGAAATTGTCGTCTGCTGCAAATTATAGGTGGCGCTTTATGGGTTAATTGTGGCTGCACTCATAAAGTTCTCAGTCTGCACATTGAGAGTGAAGTGGCTAGTGGCTAGGTGGTAGAGTGCTTGGCTCCAAATGAGGGGTTGCTGTGTCGATCGAGCCTCACCAGCAGCACTGTGTGATGTCCTTGAGCAGACACATTTACACATTAATCCTTGCTTAGTACTGGTTCAACCCAGGAAGACCCACCCCAACATAACTGAAAGATTGTCATAAAAGTCTGAATGCAATAGCTTGGCTCAAATTTATCAATCAGTGTTTATGGACTCCCCGGCACAGTTCTAGATATCTGCCTATCCTGTGTGTTATTGAAGATCAAACTTAGTCAGATCTATGCCCTCAGGGCAAGTTTATAGGAAGTATAGTATAATTTAATGTATGATTTATAGGGCAGATTTAAAGAATTATTAGTATTACATCCACTATTCAGTTTGAGAATAAGATTTCCTGGAACCTGCCTATACACTGAAACAGCGATGCATGGAACCCAACAGTACTCCGAACCAGTGATGCATAGCATGAACAGAATAAGATTTCCAGGAACCAACCTATCCGGAATAACGAAGTATAACATGAATATGGGAGGTGCAAATTATAGTCCTTTCATGGTATGAAGGAATCTTCCATCCAGTCAGATTAAAATAAGATAAAATTTGGATAGCCCTATAATGCAAATTGGATGGGTCACATGATACTATTTCAAAATTAAATCATATGAAGGTTCCTGTTTGTCAACTACAAACTAAATGACTCATTTGCTATACATGTGCATGACTGAAATACTGTTGACTAGGATGAACCAAGTGACCTGAGTCACATTAGGTTGTTTTGGTGCACAAATAGAATTTATCATATTGACCCTAAATATGTGGACATATTGGCCTGGCCCAGATCAGACTGCTCCTGATCAGGGTCTACACTGTTTGCATTTCCATAACAACCTTTTACATACTGTCAGTTCATCATTTTAAAACTGTTCTTGAATTTCTCAATCAATTTTCTTAGGGGTGGGTATCAAGATATCTAGATCATTTTGATATATATGGCAGTTATCCATCACTCATTGACAGCCAGAAAACAACAATCTTGGACAGAACTGTCAAAGCACAAGAAAGCATACTGTCCAATACATATGTGCAATTCAGACACTGCACAGACTGATCCGTGGCTAGATGTAGATTATTTACTGAATGGATACAGAGAAGACTGGTCCAAGTCAAATGAACATAACAGACAAATAGAGAGATCGAGCTCTTATTAAAGTATATGTATACATTTTTCCATATCAAAGTTTTGTTAGTAACTGTTTTCTTGATGTCAAGAAAGTAGGAAGGACAATTGACCCTTTTGCCAAATCAGGTGAAAAGGTGTTTTAGAAGGTATATCTGAAGCAAGGACAGAAATCAGGCCCCGAAATTATCAGAAAAAACATGCTTAACTCAACTGAAGACCTGAAATTTATCCTGCTCATAAATGTTAAAATGCCAATAGGCGGCAATGGCCATGAGCTATGGTAATAAACCAGCAGCAGTGTGAACCTGGGCTATTCATATAATGGATGTATAAAAACAGGGAATATGGGGGGGGGTATTTATGGCACTTAATTGATATCTGACCTTGGAACATGGGGCTTTTCATTACATGAACTTATGGGATATTACTATGTCAGGAGCATTGAGTATTCATTTCATGGATTGATCACATTAGGAGCATGGGGTATTCATTACATGGAATGTGGTACATATTAATTACATGGATTGATCACATTAGGAGCATGGGGTATTCATTACATTGATTGATCTCATCAGGACCATGGGGGTATTCATTACATTGATTGATCACATCAGGACCATGGGGTATTCATTACATTGATTGATCACATTAAGAGCATGGGGTATTCATTACATTGACTGATCACATTGGGATCATGGGATATTCATTACATGAGTTTGATCACATCAGGAGCATGGGGTATTCATTACATTGATTTGATTGGGGGTATTCATTACTTGGTTTAAAAACATCAGGAGCATGGGGTATTCATTATATGGTTTAATAACATCAGGAGCATGGGGTATTCATTGCATGAATTGATCATCAGGAGTATGGGGTATTCATAACATGGTATAATAACACCAGGAGCATAATATTCATTACATGAATTGATCATCAGGAGTATGGGGTATTCATTACAGGGTATAATAACACCAGGAGCATAGGGTATTCATTACATGAATTGATCGACAGGAGTATGGGGTATTCATTACATGGTATAATAACACCAGGAGCATAGGGTATTCATTACATGAATTGATCATCAGGAGTATGGGGTATTCATGACATGGTATAATAACACCAGGAGCATAATATTCATTACATGAATTGATCATCAGGAGTATGGGGTAGTCATTACAGGGTATAATAACACCAGGAGCATAGGATATTCATTACATGAATTGATCATCAGGAGTATAGGGTATTCAATACATGGTATAATAACATCAGGAGCATGGGGTATTCATTACATGGTATAATAACACCAGGAGCATAATATTCATTACATGAATTGATCATCAGGAGTATGGGGTATTCATTACAGGGTATAATAACATCAGGAGCATAGGATATTCATTACATGAATTGATCATCAGGAGTATAGGGTATTCATTACATGGTATAATAACATCAGGAGCATGGGGTATTCATTACATGGTATAATAACACCAGGAGCATAATATTCATTACATGAATTGATCATCAGGAGTATGGGGTATTCATTACTTGGTATAATAACACCAGGAGCATAATATTCATTACATGAATTGATCATCAGGAGTATGGGGTATTCATTACAGGGTATAATAACACCAGGAGCATAGGGTATTCATTACATGAATTGATCATCAGGAGTATGGGGTATTCATTACATGGTATAATAGCACCAGGAGCATAGGGTATTCATTACATGAATTGATCATCAGGAGTATGAGGTATTCATTACATGGTATAATAACACCAGGAGCATAATATTCATTACATGAATTGATCATCAGGAGTATGGGGTATTCATTACATGGTATAATAAGACCAGGAGCATAGTATTCATTACATGAATTGATCATCAGGAGTATGGGGTATTCATTACAGGGTATAATAACACCAGGAGCATAGGGTATTCATTACATGAATTGATCATCAGGAGTATGGGGTATTCATTACAGGGTATAATAACACCAGGAGCATAGGGTATTCATTACATGAATTGATCATCAGGAGTATGGGGTATTCATTACATGGTATGATAACACCTGGAGCATAGCGTATTCATTACATGAATTGATCATCAGGAGTATGGGGTATTCATTACATGGTATGATCAATTCATGTAATGAATATTATGCTCCTGGTGTTATTATACCATGTAATGAATACCCCATACTCCTGATGATCAATTCATGTAATGAATACTATGCTACCTGGAGTATGGGGTATTCATTACATGGTATAATAACACCAGGAGCATAATATTCATTACATGAATTGATCATCAGGAGTATGGGGTATTCATTACATGGTATAATAACACCAGTAGCATAGTATTCATTACATGAATTGATCATCAGGAGTATGGGGTATCCATTACATGGTATAATAACACCAGGAGCATAGTATTCATTACATGAATTGATCATCAGGAGTATGGGGTATCCATATCATGGTTTAATAACACCAGGAGCATAGTATTCATTACATGAATTGATCATCAGGAGTATGGGGTATTCATTATATGGCTTTATAACATCAGGAGCATGGGGTATTCATTACATGAATTGATCATCAGGAGTATGGGGTATTCATTACATGGTAAAATAACACCAGGAGCATAGTATTCATTACATGAATTGATCATCAGGAGTATGGGGTATTCATTACAGGGTATAATAAGACCAGGAGCATAGTATTCATTACATGATTTGATCATCAGGAGTATGGGGTATTCATTACAGGGTATAATAAGACCAGGAGCATAGTATTCATTACATGAATTGATCATCAGGAGTATTGGGTATTCATTACAGGGTATAATAACACCAGGAGCATAGGGTATTCATTACATGAATTGATCATCAGGAGTATGGGGTATTCATTATATGGCTTAATAACATCAGGAGCATGGGGTATTCATCACATGAATTGATCATCAGGAGTATGGGGTATTAATTACATGGTATAATAACACCAGGAGCATAGTATTCATTACATGAATTGATCATCAGGAGTATGGGGTATTCATTACAGGGTATAATAACACCAGGAGCATAGGGTATTCATTACATGAATTGATCATCAGGAGTATGGGGTATTCATTACATGGTATATTAACACCAGGAGCATAGTATTCATTACATGAATTGATCATCAGGAGCATGGGGTATTCATTACATGGTATAATAAGACCAGGAGCATAGTATTCATTACATGAATTGATCATCAGGAGTATGGGGTATTCATTACATGGTATAATAACACCAGGAGCATAGGGTATTCATTACATGAATTGATCGACAGGAGTATGGGGTATTCATTACATGGTATAATAACATCAGGAGCATGGGGTATTTATTACATGAAATGATCATCAGGAGTATTGGGTATTCATTACAGGGTATAATAACACCAGGAGCATAGTATTCATTACATGAATTGATCATCAGGAGTATGGGGTATCCATTACATGGTATAATAACACCACCCCTGCGAAATTTTGTTCTATAAATTGGAGGTGTTCTAGAACTGTTCTAGAACATTTAGAACTGTTCTAGAACTGTTCTAAACAGGTAAATCTGTTCGTTCTAGAACTCATGTTCTATAACTGTTCTAGAACATTGTTATAGAACAAATCAAACACATTCTAGAACTGATTTCCATTCTATAAGCGTTCTTGAAATATTCTAGAACATTTTTAGAACAAATCAAGAACCAGTTAGTTCTAAAATTGTTCTAATAATATTCTAGAACATTTTTAGAACTTTTCAAGAACAAAATAAGTTTACAGAAACTTCTAAAAAATGATTCAAATTAAGTTCTAGAACATTTGTCTTACTTTTTAGAACTAGTTAATTCTACAAATATACTAATAAATTCTAGAACATTTTTGGAACTTCTCAAGAGCAGAAAGCATCAGGTAGCTCAGTGGTTGGGCACTTGCCTCTGGTGCTAGAGGTCCCAGGTTCAATCCCTGCTTGTGGTGAGGAAACTTTCCGTGTCCGAATACGCTTTCTCTGGTGTCATTTGCAGGGATGACACTAGATAAGTGCATGGTCCTTTGTATCTGGACATTAACTGGATGTCCCCTTTGAAGGGAAGGTCACCCCTTGTGCAGGTTAAAGAACCCTATGATAATTTAGATATGGTTAATTACTTGAAGGCTTTCATCCTGCAACCTGGAGTGTACAAAGTACACTTGCCGATATTACTCGCAAGCGAGGGTCTGGCAGTATATAGAGAAAGACAGAAAAAAAAGGGCAAAACAAGTAAAAGAAAAATCGAATTAAGTTCTAGAACTCATTTAGTACTTTTATAGAACCAGCAAGTTCTAGAAACGTTCTAAAAAGTTCTAGAACATTTTTAGAACATTTAAAGAGGAAGCATGTCATAACCAGATGGATGATGGGAAAAACATGGCTGCAAGAATTGGAGGGAAAATGTGGAGGCTCTTCAAAAACATTTGTTTTGGAATTTCTAGATGGCAAACATGATAGTAGTTTTGCCTGAGACAGTGAGTAGACCTGAGAAACAGTTTCTCTAAGGTTTTAAATGTTGATTAATGGTGGGGTTGTTGTTTGTAAGGTTTTTTAGCAAATGTAAGACAATGTTTTGAAATGGGTGGGGTAATACAGGGTGGCATGTTACCACAATGAGAAGATGATCATGGCTTAATTACTATAAACAGAGGTTGAGCAGTTAACATCCAATAAGTTTTCCAAAAACTACAATGTTACAGTTTTGCAATGAATGTTATTTATTTTTCAATTCACTGATAATTCAGGAGAAATATTTTACTGAAATTCACTGAACCAGCAAGTTCTACAAAAGTTAAAAAATGTTCTAGAACATTTTTAGAACAGTTCTAGAACAAGCATGTCATTATCATTAATTTAACCAGATTGATGTTAGGAAAAACATGGCTGCCATAATTGGAGGGATTATGAAGGCTGAGCCCAAAAAGCATGTGTGGCAGTTTCTAGATGGCAAATTGACAGTATTATAGTCTGGGACAGTGAGTAGGCTTGAGACACAATTTCTTGAGTTTTAATGTTAATTGTTGCTGAAGTTGCTGTTTTTCCAAGGTCAAATGCATGCCAATGTTTTGAAATGGGTGGGGTAACAGGGTGGCAATAACTAACAACATTTAGGCCAACTTAGGGCCCCTATAATAATTCTCCTCCAGTTGATGTTTATTTATTTATTGTGTGATTACTTATTGGGGTTTTAAACCAATGTCAACAGTTTTCCAGATATTTAAAGGTAGCATTCGATGGAATCTTATTTCCAGCCCTATATGGGACATTTTTGGGGAGGTGTTCAACAACTGTTTTAAAAAAATTCAGTTGTATTTGCAGAACAAACCACTAGAACATTCCTGAAATTGTTCTTAAACAATTCTAAAATGCTCCAAATAAATTCAGGGGCATTAATAGAATGTTTTTATGACATTATTTTTGAAGAGTTGTTCTACAGTTTTTCCAGAAAATTTATTCTAAAGGTTTGTTCTGGATCAGTTCTAGAAGAAGCCAAGGTTTATTCTAGAACAGCTCTAGAACAAACCATTAGAACATTTCTGGAATTGTTCTGGAACCATTCTAAAAATGTTCTAGAATGATTCAGACATTTATAGAACGTTAAATGAGACATTTTTAGGGGTGTTCTACAATTGTTCCAGAAAAATTCTAAAGGTTTGTTCTAGATCAGTTCTAGAACAAACCAAGGTTAATTCTAGAACAGTTCTAGAACAAACCATTAGAACATTTCTGGAATAGTTCTGGAACCATTCTACAGATGTTCTAGAACTATTCCGAGACATTTATAGAACGTTAAATGGGACATTTTTTAGGGTTGTTCTACAGTTGTTCCAGAAAAATTCTAAAGGTTTGTTCTAGATCAGTTCTAGAACAAACCAAGGTTTATTCTAGAACAGTTCTAGAACAAACCACTAGAACATTTGTGGAATAGTTCTGGAACCATTCTACAGATGTTCTAGAACTATTCCGAGACATTTATAGAACGTTAAATGGGACATTTTTTAGGGTTGTTCTACAATTGTTCCATAAAAGTTCTAAAGATTTGTTCTGGAACTGTTCTAGAACAAACTTGATTTGTTCTAAAACTGTTCTAGAAAAAACTTTTAGAATTTTCTGGAACTTTTCTAGAACAAATCTTTTGACCTTGGCTAGAACATTTGTAGAACAAAAAATTGTCCCATTTAACGTTCTACATCTGTCCCATAAACATTCTAGAACATATCTAGAACAGTTCTAGAACATAGTTCTAGAAAATTCTAGAACTCTTCTAGAATGGTTCCAGACTATTTCGCAGGGGCTGAGGAGCATTGGGGTATTCCTTACATGGGTTGGTCACATAAGGAGCATAATAGGGTATTCATTTTATGGATTGATCACATCAGGAGTATGTTTCCCTGCCAGCCGTGTCATAATATTTGCAAACAATTTGGACCCGATCAGGACCCAAACCGTTTGACACTCTGATAGGGAACACCTGAAAGAATTTTTTTGAGAAATTTAATTTTGAAAAATGTCAGCAGACAACAACAAAAGCATGAAAAATTACCCAGTCAATGCATGCAAAGAGTTAAAATAAAAGGAAAAACATCCCTTTTCTCTCAGCCCCTTTCCCACACTTTCCCAGCATTATCAAAACAGCTCTTTAACAATTGACGAACACAGACAAGAAATTGCTAGAAACAGTGTTTTCGACTGTCAATTGTCACCCAGAAAAAGTGTTTTCGACTGCCATTTGTCGCCCAGTCGGGTTTTTGACTGATATTTAACGCCCAGAAACAGTGTTTTCGACTGCCATTTGTCGCACAGTCCCAGTTGGGCGACATGGCAGTGGTAAACACTGTTTCTTGCGATTTCTGATCAGTGTTTGTCGATTGTTAAGAGCGTTTTCAATTGCCTCCTATCCGGATTGAGCATGCAAAGAGTTAAGAGGAAGAACATCTCTTTTCTCTCTGCCCCACTCCTATCGATGACATATTCTGCTGGAGGGTGTCTTAAACAGTGTGACTGTTATGTTAGAAAATGTCTTAGAAGTGGTCCATTATTACCAATTATTGACAGTTTCACCAAACTTTTGACAGTTTCATGAAAATTATTGGATTTGATAAGACTTGAGATATTTATTTGTAAATAGTTTTTGTGGGAATTTTTTTTATTTATGTGCTTGATCGGGACTCCGAAGGATATAGTAAAAAAAAACTATTGATAGCTTGTTTCACGAAAATTATTGGATTTGATAAGACTTGAGATATTTATTTGTAATTTTAGTTTTTGTGGGAATTTTTGGGATTAACGTGCATGATTGGATTTAAAGCTGTAGGAAATAGTCCAAAAAAAAAATTTTTTAACCATTTTAAGCTGAATGGAATGTCCATTTCAAATTTAAGGGTTTTTGGGAAGAAATTTACAATTTATTATTTTAAAAGGATGTTCTGAAAGCAAACAGTGAAGAACTTGATCAGACATCGCATTCTGCGGTGTCTGATCTGGTTCTGTACTGTTTTCAATGTCCCATAAAAAGGACACTAGGCTTAAATTGTCCCATAAAAAGGACACTAGGCTTAAATGGGTTAAAGTGTGTGTGATACAAATTCACAAACAAATTTTGTGAATTTATTTTGAATGTTTTCTTTTATTTCTTAAAAAGAGATTCTTTAAAAGTACTGATTTGATATGTAAAGTTAATTTTTGTGGGAATTTTGCCGACTGGAGTTAAAGGGTATATAGGAAGTTGTCAATAAAATTTTAAAGTGTTTAATATACAATGTCATGTACATACATCCTAATACAAATTTTGTGTATTTAGTTTTTTAATGGCTTCTTAAATGTTACATTTAAAAAAAACAACAACAGAATTTGTCCTTTGTTTAGTTGGACTGAATGTGCTGAATTTCTAAAATTTGATCGTTTAGTTGATGGTGTATACCAGGCCTCGTAGCACAGTCAGTAGCGTTCTTGACTGCAGATTCAGGGGTTGCGAGTTTGATCCCTGCCCTGTCCCATACTTTTGTGGAAATTGCCCTGAAATAATTTCTATTTCTGCTGATTCAAGAAGGGTTGTTGTCCGTTACAAGCAAACATATGTGTACAAAGTACTGTTTATCACTTACTCATTAGTCAAGCTTGCCCAGGAAAAAAGTGTGGTTAGGTGATTTGACCGTCTCCACATGACTTCAGCAGTGTTGAATAGGACGGACATATAACATGAAGCAAAACAAAACAAAAAGAATTCATTTTGCAGTCTGTTTTCAATGGTACAACAGGCCTCCAGATAAATGTGCGTAACTGAAAAGTATTTTTCTTATTTCTCAACCAAAACATATGAGACGGTTCTTTTGAGCACCCAAAACATATGTTAGATTGCTGGGTAAGAAAATTATTGCATTTTTACGCTCAAAAATTTTGCTTAACTGGACCTATGGTACAAAATAGATCATGATCATCTGGCTTCTTAAGAAACCAGCTGATCTGGATGTGAAATTGGGCCATTTTTGAAAGAGCTTATAGAATTTTCTTATTTTTCAAATATACATGTACGTACGTTTTAATAAATGGAAACATACAAATTATAATTTTGGGTACTCAAAAAACTGTGTCTCATTTAGATTTTTTTGGGAGAGCCAAAACTAGGATAAGATAATCTTTTTATTCTCACTTTTTTTTTCCATTTTGTAAAATTTCACTGGAGGAAATATTTTTATTAAATTATATTGCACTTTGACACACTGAATAGGCAGCAATCTAAAATACTCTTAACAATCGACGAATACTGATCAAAATCACTCAGAAACAGTGTTTTCTATTGCTATTTGTCGCCAGTCAGACGACAAATGGCAATTAAAAACTCTATTTCTAGCTATTTTTGATTTACTTTCGTCGATAGTACATGTATTAACATTTTTGATTGCCGCCTATCCAGTGTGTTTAAGACTATGGTATTAACAAAGTCAATTATCAAGAATGATTTTACCTGACCGGTTGCCTAGAAATATTATAGCCTGCATGTTGATTGAGACTAAGGGTAAGAATGGGTAATTAAAAATCATTTTCTTATTTCTCAACTGAAACACATATTGTGGGTACTCTATGAGTGAGACAGTTAAGAACCGTCTTAATGAGATGGTTCTTTTGAGCACCCAAAAAAAGTTTAAACTGATGGATAAGGGAATATTTACACTTTTACGCTGGGAATTCTGTTTATCTGGAGTGTTGACCGAAGAGTTTCCAGGGAGATGTTTTGACCAGCACATATCAGAGAGATTCTGTATGTAGACTGGCTCCAGTCATTTAAACATTTTTTCATCAATGTGTCATATAATATACTTGTAGCCAGTCTAACTCTGATGGCTCTGTTTTAAAACAGAGACATCAGAGTTAGACTGGCTACAAGTATATTATATGTCATATTGATGAAAAATTGATTTAAGGACTGGAGCCAGTCTAATCTGTATGTAGAAATAACAGTTTGTCTCCTGCAAGTAACAGCTGATGGCTTTTTTAGAGTTCAGCTGTTATAGGTCCAGATAAAGAAATATTGTGAGCCTAAAATTGTGATTTTTTCTTATCCATCAGTCAAAACATCTGTTTGGGGTGCTCAGAAGAGCAGTCTCCTTGAGATGGTTCTTTTGAGTACCCAAAACATATGTTTTGGTTGAGAAGTAAGAAAATTAGTTCTTATTTATTCTTAATTTCCAAGACAAATGGGCATGACATTTCTCACAAAGATCTCCCTAGGAACAGGTAAAGCTTGGCAGTAAAAATGAGTCCCCTTGGTAATAAAGGGGAGTTAGCTCTAGCTGGTAAAGTCTGTCCACAACAAGGGGAGTTTAAAATTTCTTGGTTTCAAATTGTCTCCTTATAATTACAAGGAGATTTTGGCAGTTCATTGCAAAGTTAATGTGTTCTTGCAAATTGTCTCCTCAGTAATTTTGAGAGCTTGGCAGTGATTGCATTTTGTTCATGCAAAGTGTTTCTTTTAGTAACAAGAAGAGCTAGGCAGTTTATGCAAATTGTTTCCTTAAGTAACAAGGAGAGCTTGACAGTTCATGCCAATTGTCTCCTTAGTAACAATGAGAGCTTAGTAGTGATTTCATATTGTTCATGCAAAATGTTTCCTTTAGTAATAAAGAACAATAAAGGCTAGTTGTCTCCTTAGTAACAAGAAGAGCTTGGCAGTTTATGCAAATTATCTCCCTAGTGACAAGAAGAGCTTGGCAGATCATGCAAAATTAATTGTCTCCTAAGTAACAAGGAGAGCTAGGCAGTTCATGCAAATTATCTCCTTAGTAACAAGGAAAGCTAGGCAGTTCATGCAAATTGTCTCCTTAGTAACAAGAAGAGCTTTGCAGTTCATGCAAATTGTCTCCTTAGTAACAAGAAGAGCTTTGCAGTTCATGCAAATTGTCTCCTTAGGAACAAGAAGAGCTAGGCAGTGCATGCAAATTGTCTCCTTAGTAGAGCTAGGCAGTTCATGCAAATTGTCTCCTTAGTAACAAGGAAAGCTAGGCAGTTCATGCAAATTGTCTCCTTAGTAACAAGGAGAGCTAGGCAGTTCATGCAAATTGTCTCCTTAATAATTAGAAGAGCTTTGCAGTTCATGCAAATTGTCTCCTTAGGAACAAGAAGAGCTAGGCAGTGCATGCAAATTGTCTCCTTAGTAGAGCTAGGCAGTTCATGCAAATTGTCTCCTTAGTAACAAGGAAGGCTAGGCAGGTCATGCAAATTGTCTCCTTAGTAACAAGAAGAGCTTGGTAGATCATGCAAATTGTCTCCTTAGAAACAAGGAAAGCTTGGCAGTTCATGCAAATTGTCTCCTTAGTAGAGCTAGGCAGATCATGCAAATTGTCTCCTTAGTAGAGCTAGGCAGATCATGCAAATTGTCTCCTTAGTACCAAGGAGAGCTAGGCAGTTCATGCAAATTGTCTCCTTAGTAACAAGAAGAGCTTGGCAGATCATGCAAATTGTCTCCTTAGTAACAAGGAAAGCTTGTTAGTTCATGCAAATTGTCTCCTTAGTAACAAGGAGAGCTAGGCAGTTCATGCAAATTGTCTCCTTAGTGACAAGAAGAGCTTGGCAGATCATGCAAATTGCCTCCTTAGTAACAAAGAGAGCTAGGCAGTTCATGCAAATTGTCTCCTTAGTAACAAGGAGAGCTAGGCAGTTCATGCAAATTGTCTCCTTAGTAGAGCTAGGCAGTTCATGCAAATTGTCTCCTTAGTAACAAGGAGAGCTAGGCTGTTAATGCAAATTGTCTCCTTAGTAACAAGAAGAGCTTGGCAGATAATGCAAATTGTCTCCTTAGTAACAAGAAGAGCTTGGCAGATCATGCAAATTGTCTCCTTAGTAACAAGGAAAGCTTGGTAGTTCATGCAAATTGTCTCCTGAACTTAGGACAAGAAGAGGTGAGCTTGCAGTCTGTACAAAGTATCTTCATAGTATTAACAAGAAGAGTTTGGCAGTCCATGCAAGCAATGCCTCGTATTTACACACGGAGAGCTGTCTATTCATGTAAAGCATTTCCTTAGTAACAGTTCATGCAAAGTGTCTCCTGAGCTTGACAGTTCTTGCAAATCAAGTCTCCTTTATTACAGCAAAAGATGTGTGACATTCTTGCCAATTGCTTCCACAGGAGTAATCTGCAAAAATAAAGATACTTAAGGTATTGCCATCTTTGTTCAAACTGAAACAGATTTTGATCATGCAAGAATTTAAACTTCATAATCTATATGCCTTAGTTGATTTTATAATTGATACTTATATTTTGATCTACTCTTTCTGCAAAGGGAGGATATTTTGGGAGGACATTGATGCTACATGACAGTCTGTAATTAAAAAAACTTACTGATTTACAATAACATGTCATTATCGAGCTGCTGCTTTTGCTTGATTTGATTCTTTACGTCCCAGTTAACACAATTTTACAGTTATATCATGATAGGTCACCCTGGGTTGAACCAGTACTAAGCAAGGATTAATGTGTCTTGCTCAAGGACACAATGCAGTGACACGGGTGAGGCTCAAACCCGTAACCCCTCGATATTGATTCAAGCACTCAACCACTGACCCACTGTGCTCCCTTATCAAGCTGCTGCACTATAAGACTATGATATTGAGCCGTGACATGTGATTTCCAACAATGTGGTATTTTGACATGACTAGACTAAGACGAGCCTGTTCAGCCTTCTAAGCATAGAAACTCCAAATGATGTTCAGTCAGTAGCTTAACAGTCATAGAATATTCAAGCCACTAGCAAAGGCTCTGATCAGACTGTGCGTATGTGCAGGCTGATCTGAGGCTTTGCTGGTCGCACATACCATATTGTTGGAAATCTCATGTCAGGGCTCATTCAATGTGCACTGTAAAAAGTTACTTTATAATATGGTCTGTAAATGTTTAAATTTATCAGATTAAATGTTAAAAACTTTGATGGAAAATGTCATAATTTGGCAGCTTTGATTTCAAATCTTACATAAAATGTCATTTTCTGGTGTTTAGTAGATTTTGTGAAAAAAATGGTCACATATTGGACTTTACAGTATGGGACTTTACATACATGTACATTTGTTAACAATGTTTACGCAAACTGTTTTGCTTTCTTATAAAAACCATATTCAACCTGATAGGCACTCTATGTGCGCAACTTTTCAACATTTATTCATATAAGAGGCCTCATTATAATGCAGAAGTGAATATAACACAGTTATAGAGTGGCTCCATAGAATTTTAAAGAAAAATATAATAGAAAATGAAAACTACTCTTAGGCCTTATAAAGTCCTTGAAATTTTCTATTTTCTGTAGTATTTTAGAAGTATTTGAAAAGTCCTTGAATTCTACACAATCTTGCCTAATTAAACCTGTACCTTGATATTATGTTTTGTCTAAGGGACATACAGTTTGTATTTTCTTTGGATCAATCTTCATTCCCTTCTTGGACACTTTATGGCCAAGAAATTGCACCTGATTCATAAGCATTCTACAGATGCTTGGCTTCAACATTAAACTTTAAACATATCCAGGGGTCGCGAGATCGATCCTGGCCCGATGGCATACTTTGGTGGAGATTGATCGTGAAATAATTCTATGGTCATTCTCCTCCCTTCCGCTGTGTCATTCATGAAGGGTTGTTGTCAGTTACAAGCGAAAATATGTGCACAAATTACTGGTTAACCGCTTGTTCAAGTTTGCCCAGGATAAAAAGTGTTGTTAGGTGAACTGACCATCCTGCCATGACCATAGCTGTTGATTGACTTGGGACGTAAAGCAGCAAAACAAACAAAACAAAATTAAACTTTAAAGTTGGTCATAGCCTTTGAGCTTGTGAACCAGTAGAGCTTTGATATTTCATACATGTATAATAACAGAGTAAGCTGCTTTCCACTTTTTTAGGTTCCCCTTATTCCCAATCTGGTCTCTTTTTCAGATTTTTATGGCAAATCAAATATTTTTCAACAAGATTCACAGGTTTAAGATAAAAAAAAAATCAGCGTAAAATTGTCAATATTTTCTTACATTCTTTTCAGTACCCACAACATATGTTTTGGTTGAGAAATAAAAAAAAAAATTTTGTAAAAGGCCTCAGATTTATTATCACTAGTTGTTAACAGTCTGTTGGTTTTTGATCTTTTCTCTGAGAAAATTCCACTGAATACAGCAAATGTAATTAAGTGTTAATCTGTTTGATTTAGAGAATGTAATAACTGTCAAATTTATAGAAATGACCTTTGATGGAGAAATTTCAATAGTTTAAATTTATCAATTATATATGGTCAATAAATGGATCAGAGTAGCCAGTACAACTAATTGGTTGCAAATTGAATTAAGAAGAGCCAATTTTATACATGTATGGCATCAATAAAAACGACTGGTCACAGCAGCTAATATTTACATAGAATAAAAATATTGAAGTTGTTTACCTAATATTGGAATTAATTGTGTGCGAATCATAAGTGAAAGTTGTCCCTTGAGAAATTGGGGCTTACTAATGATATAGCTATGATTATCAAATGGGCCTCGACGTGAGAAAACATGTCTTCGGGAGTTTGCGAACAACTCGGGCGCAGACCAGCCTGCGCATCCGCGCAGTCTGATCAACGCCTTTGTTATTCTTTTATTGGAAAGTAGCATATCTAAACTTGCTTCCAGCAAAATCTTAATATTCTAGCTAGTCCCTGAAGCTCAGGAGACCGGTTTGAGTCTCTGTTTTTCGGAACCTTGAAGACAGGTTTTGTCGCAATGAGGCCCAAATAATTTAAACTCTTCCTCTGCTGGACTTCTGTTGTCATTAACCCTTGAAAATAGTTTGATGTTATTCCTTAAAGTTTTTTTTTAAATAAGTTAATTTCAAACAAAAAAACTGCAGACAACGAAATGAAAAAAAAATTCAAAATTACCCAGCATGCAAATAATTATAAATGGTGAATAAAAATGGAGGAATTATCAAATTGATATCCATTGTCGCAAACAGGAAGCTCGCTAACACAAACAAACCTGTCGCCTTTCGCTCGGTGCACACTGGGATTGAGCCGCCATTTTTATTAAAAATATTTTATGCGATCACTGCTTGCATGACTCGGGGCTTTACATCCAGAAAATATTGACTAAAAGAGAAATGATATACTGTCAAAAATTTAATTTTTTGCTATTTTTAACAATAAATTCCGTCACTACAGCAGTGAGAGAATTGAACGGGACTAGCCAAATATCGCTAGTTACCCATGATGCAAAGGGCAAAATGCGAGAGATCTAGATGAGGTATCGTCAGGTCTCGCGAGAATGAGGTGATATCACACAATATCTCTTACGAAATATTGGCATGCTTACTTAATTGCTTTTGCACGATGCCATTGAATGATCCTACATTAAATGAGGTCATACACCCATGGGGTACCCTGAAAAACTGTCAAAGGTGTGTTGAGAATATGGTTCATAGTCTCATAGAGATTAAAAGTTCCACTTTCAAGTGTGTTATTTACTGAAAAAGACAGAAAATATTCACAGCTTTAATAGTTATTGAACTGTTAATAGTGAGAATTGTTTGTATGTATGCTATTTTTACATTTCAAGTCAATATTCATATATCAATGCAATAAATCATGCTTTTTTGTTGTGTGAAGAATTTTTGAAAATATAAAGTTTTTAAAAAAAGTTTTTAGGAATACCATCAGCGTAGCAAATAGTCTATTTCAGTTGAGGCTCTGGCGCTTACCGTATGGATGGGCTGTCAGACTCGTCTGAGCGTTTGCTGGTCACATTGTCAATAAGTACCAAAATCTCATGTGATAGCTTAATGTGATTTCCAACAATGTGGCATTTTGACAAGTGACTAGACTCAGATGAATCTGTGCAGCCTCCTTTTAAGCTTAGAAACTCCTGATTATGTTCGCGCAGTAGCTTCATATTCATAGAATATTCAAGCGACTAGCAAAGGCTCAGATCTGACTGCGTGCATGCGCAGGCTGATCTGAGGCTTTGCTGGTCGCACATACCACATTGTTGGAAATCTCAGGTGATATAGCTTAAATCATTATAGATGAGGATTAATGGATGGGTGGAGTAAGAAAAAAAGGAAGTGTTAAATTGGAATTGGATTAAGGAATAAGAATAAAGGATTAAATTCCATAAAGGATTAAATTCCATAAAGGATTAAATTCTGTTGAGTGTCAGAAAGGATTAAAGGAGTTATGGCGTTCCAGACATTAAGTCTGATGATGGTGAGGCTAGCTCATTGGAGACATCATAAATCTAACAAAAATAAGGTAAGTTCTGTTTATTAGAGTTAGTTGGAACACCATCCAAATTATACTCAAGCCAAATATGTTGAATATAATACCCAAGTTATATGCCCCTAGCCTCTATGGTAAGGGTATACAACGTAAGAAAGAGGGCAAAGATCAGGAATCGATACAATCAAGTACCACACCTGACCCAGAATACCAATCTCACAGTTAGACATCACAAACAAGAGCCAAGAGGTCAGCCCTTTCCCAGCAGGTGACCACAAGGCAACAATAAACAGAGCCCACGATAAGTGATATTGTGCAGTTTAGTATATGATTTTTAATGGAGCTTTCATAGTTTGTTGACACTATAGTCTGATGCCCAAGTTCGTCTCATAGAGTGGAGGTTGGGGAATGTATAAATATAGGGAGTAGACAATTTTGCCCTGATTGCACAGTTACAATAGTTAACTATCTCTGTCAATCTGTCTGTCTACCTGACTGTCTGTCTGTCTGCTTGCTTGGTTGTCTGTGTGTCAATCTGTCTGTCTACCTGACTGTTTGCTTGCATGGTTGTCTGTCTGTGTGTCAATCTGTCTGTCTACCTGACTGTCTACCAATCTGTCAATCTGACTCTCTACCTGTCAATCTGACTATACCTGTCTGTATGTCTGTCTGTCTATCTATATGTTTGCTATTCAAGAGAAATTTGGAGTTAGAAATAAAGCTCTATTTGTCAATCAGGCCTCGAGGTTATAAAGCTTGAGTTCATTCTCAGACTCAAAATAAAGCGCAATGATTGGCTGCTTGCGGACATGTGTCCACAAGCAGCCAATCATTGTGCTTTATTTTGAGTCTGAGCCTGTACTCAAGTTTTATAGCCTCGAGGCCTGACTGACTATCTACCTTACTCACAGTCTGTCTGTAGGTCTGAACTCAAGACTCTAATTTGCACCAATATCAGTGCAAAAGCCCTATAATACTGCAGTCTGGTAAATTTATGCAGTGATGTAATTTCTCAAATTCCTGACTTACTGGTTAATCCTGACATTAATGCATTTCCTACAGTTGGAATAGCTGTCTGATGGTTCCTTAATATTTAGGCCAAGCAAAACTGATTATTAGATTTTCATCGTTATTTCTGTGAAATGGTGGTCTGAGATTTTGGATGATTTCATTCTTCTTAAAGGCAGGAATCCTGTACCCCCTGGCAGGGGAGTGGCTTTAATATGAGACAATAAGTAGGTGGAGCTTAAGTACTGTCTGAATGAATTGGACCAATGCCTTGTTTAGGCTGATAAACAGCATGGTCACTGAGCTGTCAACTAAAATCCAGGTAGAAGCCAGAGGCTAATCAAGCTAAGCTCCTATAGATGCACATATTCACAGCTTGATTGAAATGAAGAAAGTGGTAAAACTGAAGGTTATTCTGCCTTATATACCCCACTCCTGCCTTTTTAAGCACAAAGTTGCTTAAATATGGGCCTTCAAGCACGAAAACCTGTCTTTGTTACAGGTCAACAACAAAAGTGCAGACTGGCCTACGCACCTACCCAGTCCGATCAACGCATTTGTTATTCGTTGAGTAGAATGCATAATACTTGATGCATGTAAATTTTGAACATTCTAGCATAAATCTGTGTAGCTACCCGAATATGAGTTTTCATACGATGGAGACCAAGTGAAATTTACCTTAAGAATATAATATGAGAAATACAAAAAAATGAGTAATATTCCTTAATTCTTTCCTTCGGTTGCTAACTGCTTTGATTTTTGTTTGATTTGATTCTTTACATCCACTCAACAATCTTTCAGTTATGCGGGACGGGTCTTCCTTGGTTTAACCAGTACTAAGCTAGGATAAATGTGTCTTGCTCAAGGACCACAACGCAGTGACGCCGGTGAGGCTCGAACCCGCGGCCCTTTGGTCTCGAGTCAAGCACTCTACCACTGAGCCACTGCGCTCCCTATTGCTAACTGCATGCGACTTTGTTGTTTGCTGTTGCTAACTGCATGCGACTTTGTTGTTTGCTGATAACATTTGCAAACATTTTAGAACTAGATCAGGACCAACAGAAAGTCCGTCCTGATCTGAGTGGAACCAAACGGTTTGTTACTCTCAGTCTCTGAAAATGTTCCAGAAAGAAACTTTTGAAAATTCTGCTAACTAATATCTGGGATGAATACCAAGCTTTTGATTTTGGCAAAATCACAAACATTAATATTCTATATTCTATATATATCAGATGGGAAAGGGGTTGGTTTTGTTTTGTTTGCTTTGATTTTTTATGTCCCATCGACAATCTTACAGTTAAACAGAGGCGGGTATTCCTGTGTTGAACCAGTACTAAGCTAGGATAAATGTGTCTTGCTCAAGGACCACAACGCAGTGACGCCGGTGAGGCTCGAACCCGCGGCCCTTCAGTCTTGAGTCATTAGCACTCCACCACTGAGCCACTGCGCTCCCCAGAAAGGGGTTGGAAACTTTAAAGAAATTACTTTGAGTGGCCTTATGTAAAACCTGTTGGCTTCAGCCAATTTCCATGTTCTTACTTTGTTCTTTCTTGCATGTTCTGGTTCCATTAGTCTGTAGACTGCAGCAGACAACAAATTTTGTGTCATTTCTAAATTGTTTGTAAATTTGTGTTGATGCTTAACATCCCAGTCAACCATTTTTCAGTCATGTTGAGATGTTTTCCTGTCTTACTGGTTTCATGCAAACCAAACATCTAAGTGTCTTGATCCACATCTTAACTAAGGGTGAGGTAACTGGCCATTGTGAAACCGGTTTTAGCCCTCCAGCAAAATATTTTTACTGACCGTTCCAAGGAGGTGCTTCTTTTGTGGATCATTTATGTTATTTCTGTCTTCTTTTTGGTATGCTTTTGTGCACGTCTGTTTATTGATGCCTAATAATGTGGTCACATGCTGGGAAAGGGCTGACCTCTTGGCTCTCGTTTGTGATGTCTAATTGTGAAGATGTCACTTTCCCATTGGTATCCTGGGTCAGGTGTGGTGCTTGATTGTATCGATTCCTGATCTTTGCCCTTTTTTTATTTTGAACAGTACTAAGAAAGGATGAAGTGTCTTGCTCAAGGACACAACACACATTGCCTCTGGTGAGTCTCGAACTAGTGACCCTTCATTCCCAGATCTAACTCTCTACCACTGAGCCTTTGTGCTGTGATATTTCCTAAGATTTGGGAAAATAAGACTTAATATAACATGTGAACCATCTGCTGGCAGATGATTCACATAGCTGTTGACTGGGACGCTAAGCATTAAACAACCAACTAACGCCCTCACAGGACCTTAGCTGTTGACTGGAACACTGAGCATCAAACCAACCAAACAAACAAACAATCCACCTTCTCATCATTACCACCCCCACCATTCTCCTCATTATTATCATCACTCTCATCATCCTCACCCTCCTCCTCATTATTATTATCATCACCATCATCATCATCATCATCATCACATCCTCCTCCTCCTTCTCATCATCATCCACCTGATCATCATCAACATCCCAATCACCACCACCACCGGCCTCCTCAACATCATCATCATTACTGACCTCATCATCATCTCCATTATCATTATCATCATCACCACCATTTTCCTCATCATTTTTTTCATCATCATCATCTTCATCATCATCATCATCATCATCATCATCATCATCATCATCATCTTCATCATCATCATCATCATCATCATCATCATCATCATCATCATCGTCATCATCATCATCACCACCACCACCACCATCATTAATACTAACCTCACCCTCGATGTTAAAAAAAAAATCCTGAAAATTTTGAGAAAAGAGGTTGCATGGAAGTACGCTCTGCACCAAATTAAGAGGCTTAAGATTTGCTGCAACAAATTTGGAACTTGTAGATTAGTTCAAAATATTTGATGATATCAATTTGCCTTCATTTTATCTGTCTGCGATAACTGATAATAGAAAGAATGAAAATATTGTCTACAAGCATATTTGTCTAAATGGAAAGCACTTGTTGATTACATAATCTTTTGTTCTTTCCATTGTTCAAGCAGTACATATACACCAAACTTGATATTATGTTACATGTTAATTTGCTGGGTTGATTAATTTTTTCATTCAATGGATTCTGCAGAAACCACTTCTCAATCTTTCCTTTTTTTGCCGACTAAGCAATCTGGCAGACACATAATTTGAGAAAGAAAGATGATTTTTGTATCGCCCACTTTGATTGTAAGTGTAAATATCCTTATTACCCTTCATGTACTATTATTGAAATCTTCCCTCTGGTTTGATGTAGTTTACTTGGGATGTTTCATTGAATCTACACCTTAGAATGGACAGCAGCCCTACTCTTTTCCCTGGTGATTGTAGCCGGACCCAGCTAGGTCAAGTCTGACAAAATGACAATTTGAAATCAACAAAATAAACTTTCATTCTTATAAATGTGCTTGTAAAGGTTGTGCGCATTCTTATAAATGCGCTTGTAAGGGTACTGTACTATTTTCCTTGTAGCCATTTTAATTTTCATCTGCTAATAAATTTAGTTCCCAAACAGTTTGGAAATAGATCATTTTTAATTTCTACAGCAGGACTTAGGGTTAAGACATGAGCAAGCAGACTTTCTAATGATCTGAAGTTAATAAAAAGTTTCCTTTTCTATTTACATTTGCCATAAATTAACAATTAAGCATGTGATTAGAGCATTAATGATTGCAGCAATTGTTTATGAGCTCTCAAGTAAATGATGTTTTGCATTAAATCTTCTATTTAAAAGCATCTAGTAGGCAGAAAGTCTATTAATTTCTTGTAATGTTTAGTTTGTGATGTGAGAATCTGTTTCATCCTCTAAGATTTCAAGTAGATGTTTTATGTTTACACTCTTATTTAGAAACAGTTATCACTCTATGTAGCTATATATATAACATAGTTACAACTGTGTGATGAATGAAAAAGAACATTCATTCATGCTAAAAGCATGTGTGTATATAGAGGATCTTACATGAGTGATCATTTCATAAGAAATTTATTAAACAAGCCTTTGGCGAGTTCAATAAATTTAATATGAAATGATCACTTGTGTAAGATTCTGTTTATCATATGACAAAAGTGTTATGTAACTTGTAGTCATAACATTATTTATGACATGACATTATCCACTGAGTAACAGAGACGTCATATGATTAAATCATTATTTCAATTATTCCAGTCATTCTGATCTGGATCTGAACTTTTATCAAAAGAAGGGTTTAAAAATTATGTGCACAGTGTACTGAATACAGTAAACTTGACCGGTTCAATATTCGAATTGGATATAGGGGTAGATATCTTATTTATATTGTCTAAACAGTTACTGAAACACCCTGAAGTACAATGTTGGGTCATAATGCACTGTTGTTACATTCAAAAACAAACATGACTTAGAATATTTTCAATCTGATTGGATTTTGGTGATTTTGTGACATCAGTCATCTCATTTCAGCTAATTATTTGTCTTAAACTTTTGTCAGTTAACAAACATTCTTTAATTCTATTCCATTAAAGCGCTCAACCAGACCATTTGACTAAGAATGGCATGAAAGTTCTTGATATTTTAAGTATAATGAAAATAATCATTATAAATGGTAGGATAATTTCAAAGATATGAATGTAGTTGTTGGCAATTCAGTTTTTGTTCTAATATTGAATGAAAATGCCTTGAGTATAACATGTAACTGTAAAAGCCATAAAAAAGATCAAGTTTTAAGGGATTACCATGGGTAGACAGGGGTTCTGGACCCCCTCCCCCTGGAAAATCACTAGTGGACATAGGTTTCCTAAGAAATTCTGGTAAGGACCACCCTCGAGAAGCAATTTGGATCCCTTGAGTCCAATTGCTTCTGGAGGGTGGTCCATTCGGCCCTCTGTGAAATACATTGATGACTTCAAAAAAATCAGGACCCTCTAAATGAATTTTCTAGATCCACACAAGTACCACCCATGCACAGCTTCTCAAAAACCCAACTGATCCGCAATTTTTCAAAATATCAACTGAAGAGGGTCTAAGTGCTAGTACTCTTGCAATGTTTCAAGAGCTCATAGAGGAAGCTCCTTAAATCTCTGCTATCAACCAAACTTTGATCTGTAAAATTGTGTATACAGAAAACAATAAAACAATCTGTTAACATAAATAATCACACTCTCCAAAAACACTTGTCAATTAATTCTTAAACTCTAGAGCGCCACCTATAATTTGCAGCAGACGGCAATTTCAAATTTTGCCGCTTTTTCAAAAATAACCAATAAGGCATGATATTTCATGAGAATCGTCTGCTGGCAGACGATTCTCATGTAATATCATACCTTATTTTTGTCGAAAATTGGGAAAAATGTCGCAAAATTTGTCATCTGCTGCAGTCGTGATTGGCGCTTTAAGGGTTAAAAACCCAGGTAGATCTGTCTAGATAATGATAAACTGTCTAGTAAAACACTTTTTTTCTTTGGAACTCTTGAAAGTATTTTTAGCATTTTACTCCACACAAGCTCCTTTGGACGCCTTTGAAATGTAAGATTTTTTAAAATATTATGCAAATGGAAAATTTGCTCCTCAGCGCCTTTGAAATGTAAATTTTTTTAAAATATTATGCAAATGGAACATTTGCTCCTGAGAGCAAATGTTCCATTTCCCATAATATTTTCAAAACTATTGAAATGTAATTTTTTTTTTTTTAGAAAATATTTGAAAATTTGAATTGATTTTTGAAAATGATGCAATGTTCTAAATTTATATAGCATATGGGGTAAAGGGTTAAATTTTGATATGAACCATCTCATGGGATTTGGATTTATAATCACATCAACCAGAAGGAAATACCCCAACCAGCGTACTCATACATAAGCATTTCTTTGTTCAGGGAAAAAGAATTCTTCAGAAATAGAGAGAACCTACAAAATTAGAAAAAAAGTTCAGTCTGTTCATGAGAAATGATGGAATTTAGTGCAACATCTATATGCCTCCTAGCACCAGCTTATTGTGGTATTCTTCTTTTGTCAGAACCCGTCCCTCCCGAATCTCCCTGTTCCAATGGCCAAAACAAATCATCTCCCTGAGGAAGAGAGAGCTGGCTGCTTTACTGTAATTGTCTTCCTGCTGCCATGTTGTGTTTTTAGTGTATATATGTCTCTTTGGAGGTTGCTGGCTTAAGGTAATGTTGATGAAAATACTTGATAATATAGCCTTAAATCCCTGCTCTGGACTGAAGAAAAAATGGGACCAGAATCACAATAAATACAACCAAAAAATCCTAATCATCAGATTCCAATTTTACTGATAGGGAAGGAGTTATAGATCCTCTTGAAGAAAAGTTTCAGGCCTAAAATTGTGAATATTTTCTTATCCCGTCAATTTAAACATTTGTTTTGGTTGCTCAAAAGAACCGTCTCATCGAGACGGTTCTTTTCAGTACCCACAACATATGTTTTGGTCGAGAAATAAGAAAATTATTTTTTAATTACACACTCTTATCTAGGGGCCTGAAGAATCCAAATGGGAAATCAAGGGCGCGACATTTCACTATTGCAGCATTTGTCAATTTCAAGACTGCTTTTCTCCAACACTTCTGTAGGTGGAATGAAATGGATTAGGGAAATTTGTCAACTTTGAAGCATTGCAGGGGCGAAGAAATATGTGGCAGCAATTTGCTGACTTATAATGGATACTGTTGTTACATAACATAAACATGAATTATGACGGGCCTTGCCACGCTGGGTTAGCGAACAACAAAGGCGCAGACCAGCCTGTGCATAATTATGCACAAACTGATCAGACAGGCCTCGTATCGTATGTATAGGCTTCACATTAAAATTGCCTGAGACCGGATGTCAGTGGCATCATATACTATGCAAGACACCCTATGTTTTCATGATTCCATGAACATACCATAATTAAAGCAAAACACTTTTATCTTCATTGCCTAACCTCATGAAAAATCATAGGCTGGGATGTTAAAGAGGCAACAAATGTTAATATTATTATTATTATAATTATTATTATTATTATTTTTATTATCATTATTATTATTATTATTATTATTATTATTATTATTATTATATTATATTATAGCAGCTGTCTATCACACAGATAAATCTTTATGACTAACAGCATCTAAACAGAATAGATATGACAGTGAACTGCCATATCAAAGACCAGACCTCATTGAAATGATGGAAATTGAAATTGATTTAATATGTATCATCAAAACCCAATACTAGATATAAAAGTGTAAGGGTTATGACTGAAATACTGATTAAATGACTTAAAAGCTAAAAATTATTTATGATTATAGTCTCTGATGGTTGTCACTGATATTTGGAAAAGATCTTACATGTTCTAAAAAAGAGTGCTTGTTGTCTTTGGGCAGACTTGATTTAGCTGTTCCCTTTACTCCTTTTACACCGAACAGGCAGAACAGTAATCAAGTGGTGCTGGAACATCTGTACCGGCGTACTCCGGCTACTCCGTCTTCCAAGGTGGTGTAAACAGAACAGTCACGTGACCTGTTCCAAAATAAGATGGCGGAGCACTGCCTACACTGTACCGAGATATTTTTCTGTCGTTTCCGATAATTTCTGATAATTATTCATATTGAAAAAATATGGTAATTATTAAAAAGGATTGAAAGCACATGTATTTTGTCATTCTTTTTTCTTCTTCTTAGCAATCGGATTGTGTTATATTTTCACAATTCAAACAACAATCGCTTGATTTACTCTGGAGTACTCCAAAGTGCCCAGTTTTGCTTGTTTCAAAAGACTGTTCTGGCGTACGCCGAGTACTCTAAAATTTCTAAATCAAGTCCGCCCTTTGAGATTAAATTTTGCAACCTTTTGTCTGAGATTATTACTTTGTTTCCTTTGCTCTGAGATTTTACTGTATATAATTGTCTTTGGACTGAGGTATGGCTTTGTCAAGTTGTTACATTGACTCTGTAACTTCTCTGGTTGTATTTTGTTTCCTTTGCTCTGAGATATTCAGTATATAATTGTCTTTGGACTGAGGCTATGACTTTTTCAAGTTGATACTATGGTTCTGTGACTTTGCTGGTTGTCATAGAGATTTGCTTCCTAAAGTGCCTGTCATCCCACAAAGGCTATCATTGCCATTTCACAATACCTCTAATTTCCTTGTGGAATTGTTAAATGTAGAAATTTACAGTCACAGCCAGGCATAATGTTCTCTCTCGTGGACAGCTCTTGACTCTTTGCATGCTGGCTAAATTATTTATATAACTGAGTCGTGACATGTGATTTCAACAATGTGGTATTTTGACAAGTGTAGACTCAGAGGAGCCTGTGAAGCCTCCTTTCAAACTCCAAATGATGTTCAGTCAGTAGCTTAACACTCGTAGAATATTCAAGGGACTAGCAAAGGCTCTGATCAGACTGCGTGTATGTGCAGACTGATCTAAGGCTTTGCTGGTCGTACATACCACATTGTTAGAAATCCCATGTCGTGGCAGACTTTTCAAAAATTAACTTTTCAGGAATACCATCAGAGTGTCGTTTACACTTTGGATCCAGAACAAGCCCGAGATTTTGTCGGGCCTGATCTGGGTCAAAACTGTTTGCAAAAGTTATCAGCAGTCCGGATCCAGATCAGGACCAATTGTTATTGATACCTGATCATGGTCATTATCATCATAATCATCATCACAATCATTATCATAGTAATCATTATCATCATCAGTTACTATCATCACCATCATCCATTATCAACACTGTCATGGCCATTATCATCACAATCATCATCATCATCATCATCATCATCATCATCATCATCATCAACATCATCAACAACTTAACCATCATCATTAGCATCATGGTCATTATTATTATTATTATCATCATCATCAACATCATCATCATCATTACATCATTATCATCATGGTCATCATGATAACACCATCAACACCACAATTATTATCAGCATCATTACATCATCATCATCATCATCTTCATCCCTTTTCTACAACGGATATAGTAACACCACTGCACTGATGTGCAGGAAGATCTGCTCTTTGTAAATCAGTTACAACAAATGACTCCCCCAAGAGTGAGTCAACTGAAAATTATTTTACTTTTTTCTCAACCAAAACATATGTTTTGGGTACTCAAAAGAACCAACTCAATGAGTACCCACAACACTTGATTAAACTGATAGATAAGGAATAAAAATATCAATTTTACGCTCTTTACGCAAAAAACTTGCTTAACTGGACCTATATGCTATACAGTAGCGATCAATTGAGACACCAGTCATCAATGTGCAAGTAAATTATGCTTAATAGTCTGGTGTATGGGCTCGATTTTTTAAGTCAAAAATACACCCATCGTTAGAAAGGATGAAAGTGGTCTCAAAATTTAGCTAATCATGTCTGCTTTCAATATCCGCCTGTTGACACTTCGAAAAAGTGTAGCGTCATACTGTAAAATGGGCAGATAACTCTATACCATGCATATCTGAAAAATGCCATATAGTCATTTAAAAGATAAAATCGACACGTTTTCATTCGTATTGTACTTTAAATGTTTATATTTTCTAAAATAAAAATAAATTTTAAGGAGATCCATACTTTTAAAAATATCATTTAAGCTATTTTGACGTAAATGACGTCACATTACGTAACTTGCCCTTAAACATCGTTAAAATAAACTTTTTCACTTTGATTCCTGAGCTGAATGTTCAATATTTTATTATTATTTTTTAATAATCCAACCCCAAAATATTTTAGCTTTTCAAATATAGTAACGGTTGATTCCTACTACTTATACACAAAAAGTTATACCGCTTTAATGATACCAACCCCTTTGAGAGCAATCCGCCAAATTGACATGTTTTCATAATAGTCTGGTGTATAGAATTTAAATATGCCATAAATATGTAGAAGAATACACCCATTATTCGAAAGGATGAAAATGGTCCCAAATAAAAGCTTATCATCTCTATTTTCAATATACAGGGGCTGACACTTCAAAAAAAGTGTAGCGCCATAGTGGAAATGGGCAGATAACTCTATATTATGATTTTTGAAATCTATGAGAAAATGTGGTAATTTCGCTTACCCATCGAGCAAATTGTGTTGTGAAGATTTATTTTTTCTTATATGCTATTTAGATTATGTAATAAGTAAAATAACAATATTCATTTTAACTTCCTTTAACCGTACTCCCAAAAATAAAAAAAAGTCAAGGTCAAACAGTCTTTAATTGCATTGGTAAGCGAATTCCTAAATTCTATACATAGTCCTAATGAGTTTCTTGGCAAAAGCACTTTGCATTTTACCGAACCCTGTTTCAATTACACTTATTTTGATATCATGATTTACAGAAACTGTGCTCCATCTCTGTGAAATCATGTATTGGATTGTGGGTCAATGTCAAGGTCATGACCTCAACTGCATTGTAACTGTAAGCCCTGATCTAATGGTGTTGACGATAAAATTCCCCAAACTAATTCAGTTGCACGATAAATTTTGATATTTCACTTCAATTCAACAGCAGCAGCAGAATGCATATTTGATTTTTTACCTCACGACCCACTAAGCACTCCTATATATGACGTAATATGAGAGAACAGCTTGTAAGGTTTACATTGTACGTAAGTACTATTATTCGGACAGATCATGAATCTGTACAAAAATATGCTAAAGAGGGTATTGGGTTATAATTAGTATGTTGTGTATCATTTTAACAACTTAATATCTTACATATATCTTTCAGATTATGAATAAAAGTTACAAGTTTAAGATTTGATTTAGTAAAGATCTATTATGGGATGTATTTAGGGGTTCTTTTACACATTGAATTAGTAGTTGGTTATTCTAAAGAAGTGGTTGTCAATGGAATGTACTGGGCATCGTTAGCTCCTCTTCACCCAGGTGTATATAGGGGTACCCTGATAGGGCAGTGTTTGTTCAAGGCTGCTATTCCCTAAACGCGATATCTCGATGTAAGCTGCTGGAAAAGGGGAGAGAAATAGTTTCCCTGGGGATACTCGACTGTAGGTTTCACAAAGTAGCCTAATGATCTGGTGGAGTTGTGTTGTTGGGTGGTTGAATGGCTGAACAGCTGAGAGTAGTCCTTGAAGAGCTGAGAGTAGTCCTTGAAACATCAGCAGAATCTAGGGCGAAGATTTGGTACCAGTAAAATACATTTAAGCCCCCCCCCCACTGGCTTAGGCTGCTGTCCATTCTAGGGCGGTGGTTCTGTTGTTGTTGACTTGATGTTTATTGCTACTCCCATTATGGGAGTCTGTATTTGTTCTATGTTTTGTTGTGCGTTACTTTATGTCCCTACTAGTTTTGCAATCATCTTGATGGGGAAGAGAGAGCTGGTTGCTTTGCTTGGTTCATCTCCATAGTGTCTCGTGATTGTTGTGTAGTTCTTCCTCGCGGTGTCAAGGATCTGTCTGCAGTTTGTGATTGTGGTATTTCCTGATCATACTCACTATTTTAACTATATCATACGACAGTCTGCATGTCTGATTGTAAATCTAATCACGGTTTATAGCTATGATAACCTCCTTAATTGCACCATGGTGGGTGAGGCCTCAATCTCAAATGTGGCCCTCATGTAAAACTTTAATCAGTTGGTAAGTATCGGATGTTTTCTTTGGCTGATTCCACCAAAGCTCAACTTGAGGTTTTCTTAATCTATGACTCTCTGTTAGTCAGAAGCACTTTTCTTTGTTTCATCATAGTGTGCTAATTTGATTAGATTGTTTATTTGATGATGCATTGCATTTTTAGGAAGCATCCATGTGAGCTAAACAAATTTTGTGTTTTAACATCAACATAATCTATCATTGCGAAGATTTGGCGCCATTAAATGCATTTAAGTCCCACAATAGCTTAGGCTGCTCTCCGCTATAAGGTGGTGATTCGGTTGCTGTTGACTTATTGTGTTATGTACCTTCTATCATTTGTGGGGGTTCTGTGTTGATCTTTCATTAGGGAAGCATTACTTTGTGTCCTTTCTAGTTTTTGCGATCCTATCGACGAGGAAGAGAAATTTGGTTGCTTTTCTTTTATTATATCCTGGTCATATTCACATTAGTTTGGCGCGTTCAATGTTTATTAGAGTAGTGTGAGGATCGTGTTTAGTTTTGGTTTAGTTATGAATTTTTATGTTGATTCTAATTTGACGTTTTACATTGAACATGCATCAGTGTTTACTCTTTTGCTGGTTAAGTTACTGAATAATTTCATCCTCAATTGCATCTTCTTCATCAGTTTCCACGTCACTGTCATTTTCTACAGCAATCATTTTGCACGGATTGTTGCAGGTATCTCGTGCACCACAGCTACATGAATCGATGCATGGGAGGCCTTCTTTCTGGCAGGAACAGCGACCACGACACTCTGATTTTATGCACTTACATGAAACAACTACTAATAACGACTTAGGAGCGCATTCCTTTGTCATTAGTGTGGGAACGATGCTTTCACCATCTTTTTCCCACCCATGTCCAATAGGACTATCTACACCTGTATTCTGATCAAGGGCATTTTTCCAAATGTATGTCTGGTAATTTGCTCTTTCAATATGCTGCAAAAGGCTGTCTTTTGTTGGGGGAAGATCTTCAGTTTTTGTAAAATTTCTACAAAACATATTGTAGCGAGCATTATCCACATTTTCATGTTTGCTCCCAAACGATGCACAGAAGAGCCTTTCAATGGCTAACTTATAACTGTCATTGACAGCATAAGAATCTCCCAAACAAGACAAATCCTGAAATAAATCTTGTTTGTCTCTCAATATCGTCCATGGCTTTTTTCTTACCAAGCCTGCAAACTGAACTGGTAGAATCGCATCCAGTTAGTGCATGGAATGATGGCAAGATACTTGACAATGTAGGCCCAAAAGCTTGAGATATTTCATGTATTGGTATGAATCGACTTTTGTCTGCTGTACCTGTGTAAAAGTATAACTGTGAACATTTCGTAAGATGTTCAAAGTAGTACACGCAAAGAACAGCGACATCTGTGTCAGGTGAGTCTATTGTAATTTTGGGACAGTCATCCATGGCATTGAATGCGTGAAGAAGCATTCTGGTATCCGCTTCTTCTTGACTTGTGTACATTTCCTGAATGTTTACTACACCATTTGCCGTGATGCATTTGGTAATACGGCCATCTTCAAAGCCACCTGCAAGATAAAGGTTCTTACCATCTGGTATTCTTGAGCAGGCATGTGAAACCCAATAATTGCACAGAAATGCTGTTAAGTTAGCTTTGGATGTCGGTACATCCATAAATTTTGCCCACTGTTTTGGAAGTTGTGTGTTAGGCCCATGTATGTTTATTTGAAGACCTTGGGTTTTTTGCCTCCTTAACCTCTCTGATCCGTTGATAGACAGCTTGTTATCATACCTGTCAAACACTACATCAACCCGCTTACATTTCGCTATGTCAAAAGTTTTTAGAACAATGTTTAATAGTAAATCAGCATACTCCCCAAATGTGGTTTGAACAGTAACTTTTGTTTTTTGAACAAGAGCCATTCCATCATAAATCCATGCATACTTGTTTTCTGAATTTGAAGGTGTTTCGCTTGTACTAACCTCATTTTCTAGAATGTGAAGCAGTTTACTTTTCTGTGTTTTTCGCAAAGTACCATCTAGGTGTGCGAGAGAGAGTGGAACTGGCGATAATCATGTTGCAGGACAGACTTCAAATCCACTGACCTAGACTGAGCTACAACGATTAGTCGGCTGAAGAATCCCCTATCTGCATCTATGGTTTTACTATCAGATAATTTGCCTGTTGGAACTTTAACAGGTGTTCTATAAAAACTTAAAGTTTTTAGCTTGTTCTTCCTTATTGGATCCATGACACTCATTTCTGCATCTTTGACTAGGCGACTTTTGACAAATTGTTCATTGCTTTTTTCTCCAATTTCTTTAACAGTTGTGATATCTTTTGAGACCTCCTCTGACGATGTCATTCCAGTTGCTAGGTTCATCACAAAACAACTTCTGTGTGTATTTGTGTCAAATGGATTTAACATCTGCCCATTTAAAGTCTCGAGCAATTTATGAACATCACTCTCATCTCGTTCCATTCTTAGCTTCCCATTTTCTTTGTGATGCTGTTTACTCTCTGTTTGGGACTCTCTGGCTGAACATTCAGCCATAGCTTTAAGTGCGCTGACTATGGAAGCTCGTGTGTGTGCTGTAACAAACCAACGGTTTACAGTATCCTTCTGTTGTGTTGACCCAACAATCCCTCCTTTTATTTTACTATCTCTATTAACTGATTGCTCTAGTGCCAGATCAGTCCATACTTGATTGAAGCTACCTACCGCCCTCTTCACTTGATGATTACCATTCATGAATTCATCATACACTTCTGCAGCTGAATGAGGAAGAGATTTCATGTCTGCAAGATAAACTGAGGCCCATCGAGCATAGTTTATACGGTCGTAGGCAAAAAAGTATGGCAGCATGCCAGATAAGGAATCAATGTGCAATTCCCATAGTCCCTCCCTATCTGCTCGGATAAACCGCAAAAGGATCTCTACCATGTCAATAAATTTATCCCAAAATCCAAATGTGGCTGATTCCTTTCCTCCTTTCTTTCTTAGTGCATTCAGCTCTTCAGTGACAATGCCACAATGTCTTTCAATGTCATGTATCGCCTCTTTACAAGCGGTCTCATCATTCATACCAATAGCATCCCTCAGTTTCATAACTGAATCTATATATGGGTAGCACTCTGTCTTGTTTTTAATGTTTGGAGCCAGGGAATGCAGACGCAAGCGGGAGAATGTTTCCATCAGAAGTTTGAATGCTCTAACACCTTTATTATAAGATTTACCAGCCATAATCTTCATGATAGGGCCTGATCCATATACTCCAGCTTCAACAAGTAAGTCTTCCATACCACTCTCTTCATACCTCTTCCCTATGACAGACATGAATGTCATAGCTGTGTGAAATCCACCAAGCCTAATGACAGTTTCCTTGAATTCATCTTGGCAACGCCATTGAATTTCTTTTGCTTTACAGTAGATGGCTTCGTCAAACGTCAAGATTGTATGCTTTTGTTGCAGTGTCTTCATCATATTTTGAACAGTTTTCATAACTGCATAGATTGTACTGTATTCTGTTGCTTGAGATGGTATCATTGGACAATAACCAATCGATGTAAGTGGTGTTGTACTGGATGTAACTAGGCTATTAAATGCAGTCCATGCAGGCACTGTTTGTGTCTCCATTTTTTCTAATGACACCTGGAAGTGTTTTGTTGGGCAAATGCGTGCAAATACCCAAGCCATATCTAAGCATTTGGCAACAATCCTGCTCGAACACTCCTTTTCATTTGACGTTCCTTCCTTCAAAAAAACAGTCTGGTAAGCTTAGCTTACGACACTGCTTAGAGAAATTGATGACATCAGGGGTCAATTTAGCTTCTACTTGGGGCTTTAGAATTTTACTAAATTTAGTACTGACCTTTGCACCAAAGTTTCGATTTTCTGCTCTCTGGTACAGAACTAATGTTGTAGCATGTGTTGTGTTTTTACCATCGAGTGTTTGTTCATTAAAGTCTAGGTTGTCTGCTGCAGCCTGTATAAATTTCCCAGCAACTATATTTGAAGGGATCAAATGGCTACTTCCATCATAATCTAGCAGTGTCTCTTGAACTAAACTTTTTTCCAGTTTAATTACCTCTTCATAGCTGATGCTGTGTCCAAATCTGTTCAGTAATTTGACAACTTCTTTTGAGCCAGTAAGGTGCTTTACAGTCACTCCGATACCTATGTGTTTTGGTGTCAAAACATTTTTGTTAGAAGCAAATATAATGTCTTGGGCAATGGGCAAAATAAGCCTGTGTATATCTTGTCTGGAACTTTTTTCTTTCTGATCAGACATGGGGTTTTCGCCATCATTATCTTCCAACAGCCAGCGCAGAAACATGTAAAGATTATCTGGTATAATATTTTCAAAATGATCGTTACTTATAGTTTGGTTAACTTGAACATTATCTTTTACACTCTGCACCATTGATCGCAGTAGCTTAGCTGAATGGTATAGTGTACTGGTGTCATGAGAAGAACCACTTTTTGCATCAGAATCGTCTTCTATGCAATAATCTGACAAATCTGACAATGTCTGCTTCAGTGCACTAGCAGCTGTAATTGCCTGGCCAACCGTTATTGAACTACTGAACAAAATACTTGATTTGGATCTGCCACGTTGTGTTTGTATTACAACTCGGTCACCGTAATGTAGCTTCAACTTGTTTTGTAGTTTTTCAGTTCGATATGATGACGTGTCAATATTATCCCCCAAAAGAGATTTGAATCTGTCCAGTAAATACTTCAGAGAGAAAGCCTTGCCTTGTATAAACATGTCGCTGTCTATTTCTTGTGTTAGGATGTTAAATGCATTCGCGAAAGGGTTTTTGTTGACAAATGTTTCAGCTGCAGATACCGAAGATGCTTTGTCTGACTTACAACTTTGGTACATATAAGCCTTATAACATGCTAAATGATATTTCACGTCCGTTCGCTCTATTGTTGATAATCGCATTAGCATGGTATCATCTTTTAGGTCTTCGAAAACCTGCTGTAAGTTTGTATCGACTGCATTGTGAATGTGTAGCCTTTTTTCTCGCTTACAGTACACTTTTTGACAAAATAAGCATAGTGATGGATTCAATGGGGTGAGTGCTGATAGCGTGAACATCGGCTGTGGTTCTGACTTAGTCAGATTTACATCAGCATCAGCATCAATCTTCACTGTACTACGTCCTATGTGCGATTTGCTTGTAATTGTTTGGTAACATGATCTATGCCAAACAACGTTCATATCACCAATAACTGATAAATGATTCTCGAGCCTAAAGAAAACATCATCTCTTCGTTCAGGCAAGGGTTTGCAAGCTTTTATCTGTGGCATTTTTTAGTATTTCATTTTTCTTTGACTGACACACGATGCATTTGCCCCAATCCGTACTCAGTTTCTGTCTTTTAGGTGTTAATATATTTAAAGGGCTCGAGTCTGCCATGTTATCTTATAAGTCCTAAGTAGTTTCGCAGATGGAACAAGCAAAATTGCATAAGGATAGGCCGTGGTGACAGACAGACAGACAGACAGACAGATAGATAGATAGATAGATAGATAGATAGATAACAGAAACAATGATATAAATCAGATTACTCAATGATCTAAATGTATATTTTCATCAATGAAGTCGCATCAAATAACATTCAAATTGATTTGGCTATATGTAGTGCATAGAATAGTGAACAAATAATGTCCTTCATGGACGTTATTAGTGACTAAATTGCGCTTAATTTGATAAAACACATGGTTTAATTAATTTGTAATGCATGACTGCGTCGCTCAGTGGCGGACCGCGAAATAGTAATTTTAAGTTCGATAAAAAAAAAAGCGGGTTTGACTAGACATTGTTTCAGTCTGTTTTACACGTGCATTCTAAAACGACATTAACTATGCTATAAATTACTTGTTAAACAATGAGGGTCTCGAAGGAGCTGGGTTATAGTAAAATATCGCTTGCTGCATAAGTATTCATCGGTGGGACTTTGATGCATGTCACGTCCCTTGCAGTATTCAGCGAACCGACTGAAATTAATTTCATAACAGTAATCGAGCCTTGTATTTTAAAATCTTAAAAACAAGCACAAAATACAATTATGACTGTGAAATATTATATGTGAATAAGAAAGAGCCATTGAAATGATAAATGCGCAGATGAGTCTGTGCTTTTGCAATATTTCGCTGGAGCCTTCCGTGCCCGTATCAATCAATCAATCAATCAATCAATCAATCAATCAATCAATCAATCAAACAATCAATCAATCAATCAATCAATCAATCAATCGATCGATCAAACAATCAATCAAGTAATCAATCAATCAATTCGTTCATGCGTATTTTCCTTTGCAAGCTATTCTGTTTCTGTGCGAAACTAATATGAGGCGCCTTGTATAACAGTAAATGTTGTTTTGGAAGGCATATACCATATACAAGTCAAGTCAAGTCAAAATTTTCTTCTGGAACCCTAACGGGGTATGAGAATACAACATACAATAAACTGAACAAAACATATATAACAGCAAAAGTAATCAGTTGAAAGGAAAACATACGGAGAAACGATCAATTATATGTATGCATTGGGCGCATGCGCATAGGAATTAACATGGGCCAACAGACAGACATACGGATATGCGAACAGATTATTATACAAATAGTAGCTAATCAGGCAAATGATCTATTTCCTTTAGTTTTTCTTTTTCATAAACGAGAACAACAAAATTCAGCGATTCTCAACTTTGTTTTAATATGACGAGAAATCCCCAGGCTACTACTTTTATTGCCTCGTAGTATGCGCACTTATTCGGTCAGAATAAGTAAGCCCAGCACTATGGCATTTGTTTTGTATTCCTGCTAGCGTCACCACACATATGCTGCATTCTACATTAAGCAAAACAACAAAGCTGCTTCCTTTTTTAGGTTTTGTTTCTTCTTTAACTGACGTAAAACTAAATTAGTTATTTTGTAGACTGACGTTACGTTGTAGCGGTTAAGTTACGTTAGTCTACCGTCAGAAACGTGATAACGATAATCTGAGCTGATCACAAGCGTATCCATAGGACACAACATTTGCGTTACTTAAAATTATCTAATATATATACATGCTTAATATTATTTTGCAGAAAGGTTAACATCGTCAAGTATTGTCATTATGAAAACATGCCAAATATGGCGGATTTCACGCAAAGGAGGCAGTGTCTTTAACGCGTCATAACTTATTGCGTATAAATAGTAGGAATCAACCATTTATATCTTTGCAAAGCTTAAACATTTTTGAATCCAATTATATGAAAAATATTATAGACTATTAAATATTCAGCTCAGGAGTCAATGTGAAAACGTTTATTTTAACGATTTTTCAATGTCGAATTACATAAAGTGACGTCATTTACGTCAAAACAACTTAAATATTTTTTTTTAAATTATGAGACTCCTTAAAATTGATTTAACTTTTAAAAAATATCAACTTTTGGATTATGATAAGTATGAAAACATGTCGTTTTTATCGTTTAAATGACTGGCTGGTAACTTTCTAATATGCAGGGTATAGAGTTATCTGCCCATTTTACACTATGACGCTACACTTTTTCGAAGTGTCAACAGGCGGATATTGAAACTAAAGATGATAAGCTTTAATTTGAGACCATTTTCATCCTTTCTAACGATGGGTGTATTTTTCTCCTTATTTAGGGCCTTTTTGAATTTCATACACCAGACTATAAGTGTCACTTGTTGCTATCTTCATTATATTGCTGATTTTACAGGAGTCTGTAGCTGACAGGAACTGGGTCACCTGACTGGGTCATTGTGACAGAAAACTGAGTGTGAATGTGTGATCAGTTATAAATATAGGGGGGGGGGGGGCATATTGTTTTTTTTTGTATGTGTATATTTGTATGCATGTAACATTAAAAACAGGACTTAGAGATTAAGATATAAAAACAGGACTTAGAGATTTAGATATACCAATAAACCTGACCTTGACCTTTGACCTTCTGAAATCAAACACTGTTCTAATTCTATTTTCAGAATGATATCACAGTGGTGGTGGATGACTTTACAGCCGCAGGAGCCTCAGAGATCAGCGTAAGAAAGGGCCAACAAGTTGAGGTACTTGACCTCTCCCCGGGGCAGCCGAACTGGTGTTACATTAGGACCCTAGCCAGTGAGACTGGTGAGCAGTTCCAAGGACTGGTTCCTACAGCAACCCTTAAACCAATTCCAAGGTTACTTGGTCCAGGGTCAAGGACAAGTTTGGAGTTTGAAGGTCAGTGTAAGTATTGAGATTTTTTGTCACACGTTTTTGTAGCAGGGTGCTACTGTAAATTCTGAAATTTTTGCGAGAGTTTAATTTTCACGAAACTTAGCATATGCGAAGTTTCATTAAAATCAAACCATCGTAAATTGGCATTTTAACTCTGTTGTTTTCTGATAAAGGTAAATCCCTGTTCGCGATTTTTTATGTCCCAAATGTGTCTTAACGCTATTTGTGAAAATAAAATTCTCACGAAAATTTCCGAATTTTACAGTACATTGGAGTTCAAAATTTTGTCCGTCCATAAATTCATCCATCCATCAGCCAACAGTTTATATAAAAGTGTGTTTTCTGGATATAGTACTTTTTACACTTGTATCTGCATTGTTGTCCTCAACATACTACTCAAACGTTCATTGAGATCAGGTGACATTGACTTACTTGTCATGCTCAAGTGACTGTCAGTTTACATGTTAAATTTAAATTGTCTGCAGCAGTGATAGCTAATCATAGTTATTGTCCTCCACATACCTCTCTTAAACCACAAGGCCTAGAGCCTTGACATTTGGTATGGTGCATCATCTAGTGAACCTTTACCAAGCTGGTTGAAATTATAGTCTTGGGGCCAAAATTAGCCCTGCCCCTGAGATATAAGGCTTAAATAGGGAAAACATAAAAAAAACCTTCATGTCTGAAACTACATTCTAGGCCTAGATCCTTGATATATATCATTTAGTATCAACTAGTGGACCTTTACTGAGTTTTTTCTAATTATTCCAAAAGTGGCCCTGTCTTGGGGGTCACTTGTTTAACATAGGCTGGTTTATAGGAAAATCGTGTAAGAGAGGTAAAACTTGCAGTTATGGTTGTCTTTTGACTTACAGTGGTTATCTTTCTTTATTAGTGAAAAGTGAAAGCACATTCTGGGTAGAATTTAGAAGTGAAAAGATAAACATATATGAGATGCGATTTACCAGGTTTGTTCACATTATGCCCATGGCGCCAAAAATGGCCCCACCCAGTAAGTCACATGTTTTACATAGATTCATATCAGGCGAACATAAATAATCTTCTTGTGTGAAACCACTTGGCCTAGAGCCTTGATACTTGGTATGTAGCATCACCAAGTAGATTTCTACCAAGTTCGTTGAAATTATAATCCTTGGGCTCAAATCGCCTCACTCTGGGGTTACATGTTTTACGCAAGCTTAAGGGGATATATCTTTCAAAAGCTCTTACTTGCGCGAAATTTTTCCTGTATAAACAAAAAATGTTTTTTTATCAAGGAGACGGATACCTTTGGTCACATTGTTAGATGAGACTACATACATGAAGCCTAGTGGACTTTATTCTTATGTTTTCCCTCCATAAGGGGATATATATTTCAAAAGCTCTTACTTGCATGAAATTTTTCCTGTATAAACAACAATTGCTTTTCAAACAAAGAGAAGGATACCTTTGTTACATTGTTTTATTGACAATTTATACATCTCACATAGATCACTTTATGCCCCAACATACAGCTTTTGAGCAATCGCCAGCATGCTTATCAGTCATTCTAGAGTTACTTCCTGGTTTGATACCGTTTGCAATATTGTGACATGCTAGGTGAACTTTAGGAAAAAACAGTTGCATGAACATGAACTACATTTATCCTACTACAATATTTAGAAGTATTTTCACCCAAATGTACAAATTTCTGGTAGAAAAATATATATTTACAATTTTTGCTTATGAACTTTTAATGGTCAAAATGAGAAATTGTATAAAATACCAGAAATACATATATTTGTGTCAAAAATACTTCTAAAATTGTAATCAGATAATTGTAGTTCATGTTCATACAAATTATAGGTGACGCTTTAAGGGTTAATTCAGTGCCTGAATATAGGGTAAATCATATTAAAGCAGTCCATAATTTCACTAAAGTTTGTCTGCTCTTACAAACCATTTGGCATAATTTTATTTGCATAATGAGCATTATGATTCTGTCTGCTACTGCGAAACAAACATCGGTCGCTTAACCTTCACAAGTATAAGCTTTTCAAAAAAGCTTGCCATCTTTCAGCACTTGTTGTCTACCACTGAAAGTACTACAGTAGACATTTGAAAGCAAAATTTCAGTTACTGTTTCAAATGAAAGCAGTGATCTATTCAATGACACACCCATCTCATCGCCATCTCGACAAGTGGAGATGGCGATGAGCTGGGTGTGGCATTTTAATGCTGTGACACCATGACTGCAGCTGGGCCTGTCATTTTAATGTTGTGACGCCATTACACATTATACATACAGGTAATTTTCACAGCAAGAGCTATCTCATGCTACACCACTTAATCGGTGCTACCATACAAATGGCAAACTTAGTCAATTATAATTGCCATCCTAAAGACCTCTCAGAAAAAAAAAATTAGCTTTAGAGGGGGGACGATTTTTGAAGAAAAAGAAACGTATTACAGGCCTTTCTTTAGTTAAGAGTGTGTAACAGAAAATAATTTTCTTATTTCTCAACCAAAACATTATGTTGTGGGTACTCAAAAGAACCATCTCAATGAGATGGTTCTTTTGAGCACCCAAAACATATGCTAAAAAGTATGGGTAAGAAAAGATTTACAATTTAACGCTGAATAATTTTGTTTATCTAAACCTGTGATATTTAGCATGTTTGCAAAAACGCTTGTAGGCATTCAAGTGCGGATCCAGAGGGGGGACAGAGGGTCCGGACCCCCCCTGGAAAATTACAAGTTATATGGGCTTCTATAGGGAATAAGCAATTGGACCCCCCCCCCCCCCCCCCCCCCCCCCTGGAAAAAGTTGAAACCCCCCCCCCCCTTGAAAATGTTGGACCCCCTAAATGATAATATTCTTTGAAGTTAACCATTTGACTTCTGTAAAATACTGTAAAATAAGCTGAGGACTAAAAAATAAAAATGTTGTCAGAGCTTTTTTTGTCAGATTGACCCCCCCCCCCCCCCCCCCCCCCCGACGAAAATTCCTGGATCTGCGCATGGGCATTTCTACCGTTGCAAACAATATGGACCCAGATCAGACTGCTGTCATGATAAAATCAAGTCTAAAGTACACCAGACAACAATTTCACATTTGTTGATGTAGGATGGGAAATAACTACCTTACAAATGAATTGCCTTGTTATGATGGAGTATGCTCCCTTAATGTGTAGCGCACAATGTTTCCAAGAAGCTCACGATTGTCCTGCCCTAATCCTAAATCTTACTTGCTTATCAAAACAACCCAAAACTATAGTTATTCAGGAAGGGAACAAAATACCTGTCTTGTAACATTTGAGTCGTGACATGCGATTTCCAAGAATGTGGTATTTTGACATGAATAGACTCAGACGAGCCTGTGCAGCCTCCTTTTAAGCTTAGAAACTCCAAATAATGTTCAGTCAGTAGCTAAATATCCATTGAATATTCAAGTGACTAGCAAAGGCTCTGATCAGACTGCGCATATGCGCAGGCTGGTCTGAGCCTTTGCTGTACGCACATACCACAATGTTGGAAATCTCATGTCGTGGCTCAATTTTGTCAATACACATGCATGGATCCAGAGGCCAGACCTCTCCCAGTTCTATAGGTTAATTTCTGGAGAAATAAGCAATTTCATTGAAATAAAACCATTTGACCCCTTCTGTAAAATAAGTTGAACAAAAAAAACGTCAAAAGCTTTTTCTGCCAGTTGGGCCTTGACTATTCCTGGATCCGGATATGATACAGAAAGAAACTTGATGTCAAAAATAGGAATAGCTACCATAAGAAGAGTGATCTGATTTTATTATGAAGTATGCTCCCTTAAGTTAACTTCATTGACTCCCCAGTAACTCCCCAGATTTATATTTTTCAGACTCCCCAGATCAAAGTCCAAGTGCATCTATGGCAAACCTCAATATGGGTCAAGGCTCACCAGTTGCCAAACGACGAAGCAGCAGTTTTAGGTAAGCTATTGTGAGCTACCACAATTTTTTTTTTATTAAATTATGGGAAGTGAGTTGAAATTAACATGTCAACTTTTGGCTGTAATATCGACACACTAGAGAATCACTGTAATTGAACAGCGCAGCCATTGCAGGTTGCTCGCAGTCGACGAGGACACAAATAGTGTATCTGGCTGTTAAAAAGGGTAATATTTTTGTTAGTATTTGATTTCTGAAAATAGTCTTGGCTGATTATTGTCACTAATATATCCAGCTGTATATCTGCTTAACAATATGAGTTGAGTGATAGTCAATACAGTGCCCAAATTATGCCAATAAAGTGATTTTTTCTTTTTCATTTTCATACCGTACGCATAGTTCTGTATATTAGGTGTTCTGGCTCTGTGAATATATTGACTTTATTTCTCCACAAATAATAAACAGAAATATACAAAACTTTCTATTCGTTCTCATATTTGTATTCTTCATTATTATGTGATGCCATTAAATCATAAATAGGGACTTACATAGTGCACTCATTGGTATAAATTTACATTCTCAAAGCAATCCTTTAATGACTCTAAGATATTTGCAACCGTTCATAGCCTCATGAATTGCACAAATTTGATTGACAGCTGCCAAGCGCACTTGTCAGTAAAATACACTTCGAAGATCAAACTCATTCGTCATAAGTATCACTGGTGTTGTGATTGACAGTGAGCCACACCCGAGTCGCATGTGCAAAACAAGCCTCTTGTTTGCTCCATTGGCTGTCTGTGTTCGAGCTGGCTGTTCCTCTTTTCTGTTTTACACTCTGACAAAACCGTTAATAAGATTATATTTTAAATACAAAATTGTTTTATTCCTAAATTAAAAATATTTTTTTTATATTTTAGATATTTAAAAATAATAAAATGTAAAGATAAGCAATAAATTCAATTTTTGATCTGTTTATGGAATCATGAAAACTTTGGGTCTCTTGCAAAGTTAACGTGAAGCCCTTTGGACTTCACTTACTTTGCAAGAGACCTGAAGTATTCATGATTCCATGAACATTCCAAAAATTGAATTCATTTCTTAAGTGAATACAGTTCAGACACATACATTCCCACAGCCTAGCCACAAATCGGCTGGTACTTGTCTAGTTTTTGAATTTACTGGCTCCAACTGAGCCAGAATGTACTACAGTACCTTAGTGATAATTCCAAATGAAAAAATAATTGCAAAAATTATAAGTTGTAAAAAACATGCTCATAGAATGGATCACAGTACCCAAAACTGGTGTATTTTGTGCCCTCATCAACTGCAACCAACCCGTGATGACTGCACTGTTTGAGTACAGTGGTTCTCTATTGTGATTGAATGTTACATGAGGTGACACATAACATGCTCATAATATAGATTCATGATTTCATATTAAACCTGTACAACACACAGGTCTTTAAAACAACAAACACCAGAATTAATTGACACCAACAGGGAGCGCAGTGGCTCGCTCACTGGTAGAGTGCTTGTCTGAAGATCGAGGGGTTTTGGGTTCGAGCCTAGCCGTCATCCTTAAGCAAGATACATTGATCCTTGCTTAGTACTGGTTCAACCCAGGAAGACCCGTCCCGTTACATGAGATTGCACATAACATATGCTCATAATATAGATTCATAATTTTGCATTAAACGTGTGTAACACACAGGTCTTTAAACAACAAACATCGGAATTAAATGACACCAACAGGGAGCACAGTGACTCACTGGTGGAGTGCTTGTCTCGAGATCGAGTGGTTTTGGGTTGGAGCCTTGCCAGCATCACTGCTTTGTGTCCTTGAGCAAGACACATTGATCCTTGCTTAGCACTGGTTAAAACCAGGAAGACCTGTCCGGACATAACTGAATAATTGTTGACTGGGACGTAAAGAATCAATTTAAACAAACAAAAACACCAGAATTAAATGAGAGTTGATGCTTTACGCCCCAGACAACAAATTTTCAGTCATGTCTGGATGTTTCCTGAGTTGGATCAGTACTAAGCAGAGGATAAAGTGTCTTGTTCAAGGACACAACACATTGCCTCTGGTGAGCCTCGAACCAGCAACCCATAATTCTCAAGCAGAGCATTCTACCATCCTTTACTCTTTGCCTACTAGTACCACTGAGCCACTGTGCACTGGGCCGCGTAGCGCAGTCTGTAACTAGTCTGTGTGCAGATCCACGGGTCACAAGTTTGATCCCAGCCCGGTCCCATACTTTCGTGTGGATTGATCATGATTCCATTTCTACGGCCAGTCTCCTATTTCCGCTGATTCATGGAGGGTTGTTGTCAGTTACAAGCGATTCAAGGAGGGTTGTTGTCAGTTTCAAGCGATTCAAGGAGGGTTGTTGTCAGTTACAAGTGAAAGCAGGCGCACAAAGTAATGGTTAACCGCTAAGTCAAGCTTGCCCAGGAAAAAGTGTGGTTAGGTGAACTGACCATACCGACAAAACCATAGCTGTTGACTGGGACTTTAAGCATCAAACCGAGCAAACAAACAAATCCTCTATAAATGTTATGACTTACATAAAGGGGCCTAAGATGGCAATTGTTGACCCAACTCAGGTATGATAGGTCTACATAAACCAAATATTTTGGCATAAAATGAATATTTTCTTATCTAAAGGGTGTTAAGAAAGTTCGTTCCGCTCTTCATCATAGAATTTCGAATCATTTAAAAAGAAAATGATGCTGAAAAAATACATTTTCCATGAGCCTATTATTCCTTGTGATACTCTATGGCGTTTGGCATAGTGCCTGACATCGAATTTCTTCACACAATTATGTTTACTTTGGGTACTGTCTTTCAATCCTTCAAGAAAAATCTTAGATTTTCCAAAAATTGTGACATTTTTTTTATTTTGCATGGTTCTTTGCAGCCTTGCTGCTTAGTAAATGTATTAAAGACTTATATAAGATGAATAACAACTCCATTTAGGGTCTTTTAACCAATTCGGAAATATTCTTATCACTATGGCTATTACATGACAATGGTTCTTTGTCATACACCCCCATTTTGCTCCTCGAGCCCAAACATTTCGGAGGGGTACTTGATTTTGAAGATCATTTATTCCATGACGAAATAAATGATTAATCATCCCCTTGTTTATTTATTATCAAGTGTGTGCACTTTAAAGAATTCCAGTGACAATAGACACATTATAACTAAAACAATAGGAATACAATTTTATTGCGGAACGAACTTTCTTAACACCCTTTACAAGTTTCATTGAGATTGTTCTTTTGAGTACCCACAACATATATTTTGGTTTAGAAATAAAGAAATTGATTTTTAATCACCCACCTTTATCAAATGGCCTGCCAGTTTGGATAAACTTTAATGACTGGTATGCCAGAATAATCTTTGAGACTAAGTTCTGGTTCCTGGTTTTACAGAAAATGGCTGACCAATCCTGTGCGGAAGTTGAGTACCAACAAGCTGGAGAAGGGGACAGGAACTATACTTGAGTCCCAAGGAGGGGACATATTGGAGAGACAGATATCTAGCAGATTAGGCGCAATAAAGGTAGGATCTATTGAATACTGTATGATTTGGGAACAATATCTTGTTTTAAGGGTTAATATCAGTGTTATTTTTACTAGCGGCAACATTAATTTTGTTATCTGCTGATATCCAAAAATTGCAAACAGTTTGGACCCAGATCAGGACCGACAGAAAGTTGGTCCTGATCTGGATCCAAGCTCTTTGACACTATGAAAGTATTCCTAAAAGAATTTTTCAGAAAAAAATTGTCATCTGCTGATAATCTTTGCAAACAGTTTGGACCCAGATCAGGACCGACAGAAAGTTGGTCCTGATCTAGATCCAAGCTGTTTGACACTCTGAAAGGATTCCTAAAAGATTTTTTTGAAAAAAAAAAAGAAATTGGAAAAAAGTCTGTTAGATAACAAAAGCATGAAAAATTAAGCAAGGTTAACTTCTACAAAAAGTTCCTCCAGGAACACTATCAGAGTGTCAATCAGTTTGGATCCCCGACATTCTGTCGGACCTCATCTGGGTCCAAACTGTTTGTAAAGGTTATCAGCTGAGGACAATATTTGTCAGTTAAGGTGTTAATAACAGCTATAAGAGAGAACAAGAGCGTATGACCATAAGCTAGCTACTTGGAGAAGGTGATACAGCCGACATTACAATACAAATGATGGCAATAACATTATTCTAAAGAACATGATATGAATTAATGAAGGGCCTTGTGCACAAAAAATATAATAATAAAGAACATAATTACCCAAATTATTTAGATGTAGACTAAACCTTTAGGTTCTATTGTTTCACAGGAGCTAGTCAGGAAATCTTGGAATGGAAAAAGCCCAGAGAAAAAGTAAATATAAAGCCCCAGTTACAAATTCAAAATTATGGCCACGATAGAGCTATGATTTATCAAATTCTGAGGCATCAGCATGATTCATAGTAGCACCCTAGAGACATTTATGAAGAATGGATGCAGATTCAGGAACCTCCACGACAGGGCTATGACAAATTTAAACCATTTAAAATTGTCGGGGTGAATAGTGTTGGAATGTGGGCATGGCCTAAATCGTAGCTCATTAGGAATACAGTATGACTGCCCTACGGTTATGTCGTTGCGCTACGGTAGTAGCACCATAATAGCACCGTCATGAATCGTAGTGGATTCGTAGACACTGTAGGAACATTGTGAGACACCGTTGTGATTTCTGAATTTTCTGTTTTATCCATCCTGATGTATCCCGATTTTACAGTATAGGTCATATCGGGACGAATGGTGGTGAATCGTAGCCAGAATGTGTAACTGAGGTTTAAGCCTAACTTTTTCCATTTCAAGAGTTTGTGACTAGCTTCTGCAGCAGACGACGTTAGAAAAAAAAGAAGCAAAAGCAAAAAAAGGCTTCTGTTTTAAGTGAATCATGATTCACATGAAATATTTAGCCTTGGTTGTCTAGAAAAACTAAAATAATCTATAAATTTGTAGTCTGTTGCAACTGTGATTGTCTTATCTTAATCCTTATCCCGTCATTAATTTTTGTCCTGGAAATGCCCAGTTAGCACACGCATTGGGCCACCAATGGCCCACCGGCGATATGGTGTGTCGCTAGTGGGTCGTTGGGAGCCCGACGTAATGTGCTAGGTGGGTGTCTGCTTTTTACATCTGCTGCAAATACTTGAGTGTATTTCCGACTAGATTTTATTATGGAAGCAAACACTATGAAACCTGATCAGACTGCTCTTTGGGAGAAGTCTGATCTGGGTCCATATTGTTTGCAATATAGACTACCCAGATGAGCGAGCAGACAATAAAAGTCATGACTGGCGGGAAATGGGTTAAGGATTATAGCTGTCTCCTAACATCAGAGAGAAGAAATAAAGAAGTTACTTCCCTTGCATGGTCAAGTTTTGGTAATTCTTGATAAAAGTGATATTGCTATCATGCTGTCACAATCTCAGGAATTTAAGGTACAAAATATGAAATCTGTGTTTCGTATTTTGTACCTTTCAAATGGTTGTACATAAATGTACACCTTAACCCATTTAAGTTGAATGGAATTTTCCACTATTATCGATTGGACCAGTACATGTCCATTTTAGGGGGTGCTTGGTGGTATTTTTCAAAATTTTAATAGAACATTTTGTAAGATACCATTGGAGACCCTGATCAGATGCTGCATTCTGCAGCGTCTTAACTGGGTCTGCACTGTTTGCCTATGTCCCAAAAAGGTCGCTAGGCTTATATGGATTGAATGATCCTGTTTTCACTTTATTCTCTGCTCTCTGAATTTAGTCATGACTTTTTTGTACAAAATTTCAAAGTCCAAGACAAAGATTTTTTTTACTGAATGACATGTATATTGTTGAGTTAAGCTTTATCATTAGCAGAGAAGAACCAGATCATATTCTGCAAGTTGTAAGCAAAGGGACAGAACACAGGTAAGTGAGTTTTAAATACTTTATGTGACGATCCTGAGTTTTAAATACTTTATGTGACGATCCTGAGTTTTAAATACTTTACGTGACGATCCTGAGTTTTAAATACTCTATGTGACGATCCTGAATTTTGAATACTTTACGTGACGATCCTGAGTTTTAAATACTTTAAGTGACGATCCTGATACTTTGATTTCATTATAGTTCGCCTTTCCGAAAACCACACCTACTGTAAACAGGTATGCATCCATATACTAAGGCCAAATAAAAAAAGTAAGTGTTTTTTGATAACTGGTCTGAAAATTTTAGGTAAGGTAGGCACACATATTTTTTTTTTAATTTTTTTTCCGGCAAAAAAAATATAATTTTATGCATTATGTAAGGCATTTCGCCTTTCAAAATGCATAAAATTTTATTTTTTCAGAAAATCTGAAAAAAAATTCTAGGTTTCACCAGTAAATTTAGGTAGGGTCAGGTTACCCTAAACACAGGTATTTTTTAATTTGGCCTAACTATAAGGTTAACCTCGGATTAATTGTGGGAGATTGAACACATGAGAGATTTTGATTTGTGGGACTATGTCCCGGGCTAAGTTGTCGTTGCATCGGTCAGATATACACTGTCGGATGACTTTTGAGTGTTATTCTGGGGGTGGTTCGCAAATTGTCTATTCCAGAAATGTTACTTCTAGAATATGATCACTCCAGATAGGTGGCAATCAAAAACACTCTTAACAATTGATGAAGGTGGATCAAAAATCGCTGACAGGTGACAAATGGCAATCAAAAACTCTGTTTTAACGATTTTTTATCTACATTCTTCAATAGTATTAACGTTTTGGATTGCCATCTACCCGGTGTGAGAATGAGAAGGCCTTCCCTGGATATGTGTTGCTAGAAAGGAAACAAACAAATAGATATGGGACTATTTTGCTTGCACTGCATGCTTTTCCTGTGAGTAATTTGGTTCTGACATTCAAAGAGTTTTAAACCATAAGGCACCACCTTCAATTTGCAGCTGACAACATTTTCAAATTTTGCTGCCTTTTCAAAAATAACATATAAGGCTTGATATTTCACGAGAATCATCTGAAATATCATACCTCTTTTTATTTCAAAAATTAGGCAAGATGTCGTCTGCTGCAGTTGTGATTGGTGCTTAAGGGTTAAATAATCAAGAATGTTTTTGTTGCCAAAATTCTGTTTTCCCTGATAAAAGTTTTACATTGTTTGATGATAGAAATTGATTTCCTGTGGTGTAGAGATAGAGCAATTTTAGATATCTGATAACTGAACATTTTCAGCTGATAAAATTTCATTTTGAGAAGGTAATATTTGTAAAAAGTGATACATATATTTTAACTTTTAAAGTGCCACCAAATATTCACAGAGAACCACATTTTCATTTTTTTGCTGCTTGATGACCATATAAGGCTATATATATTTCATATAAATTATCTGCTTGCAGATTTCCCATTAATCACAAAATTTAGCCCTTTTCTATGCACATTCTAAGATGTATAACTCTTGAGTAAGTGGCAGGCAATACAAGAACATGATTACCTCCCTTTGTCAAGGCAAGGAACTTTGCCGGTCTCACCTGGATGGTTCATTAAAGATAAAAAAAATTATTAACACTGAAAAACTTTTTATTTAAAAAAGATAAAAAAAAAGTGTCTTTTCTAATGCCCTGTTAATATTTCTCAAGTTAAAGCTAGTATCTCACTGGGATGCGAGCAATTTACGACTATTTCGAGACTAATTTGAGACACGTTTTGGCGACAGAAATACGACATTGCAACCATAATCATATTGCGGTCACACTGAATAGGTGAATAAGACATATTTGAGACAGTCGCACGAATGTCGTACGATTGTCGCACGAATCATTGGTGAATGTTTCACGACATTCGCGCGACATTCGCGAGACACTCGCACGATGTTCGCCCGATGACATTGCGAGCATTTATTACCATCGACCGCCTGGCGATGTTCTCACGAACGTCGTGCGTCTGTCGTGCGATTGTCGCGCGAAGGTCGTGCGACTGTCGCACGATGGTTTTGCGAGAAATGGTAAACCAAGAAAAATGAATATTCTAGCAAGCATTGAAGCTTCAGATTAGGAAGGTACTACGCTGTTGGAAGGAACTAGAGGGCTGGCAGGAGCTAGATGGTTGGAAGGTGTCATGCTACTGGGTGTGTTGGACTGTTGAATGGTAGCGAATATTGAGTTAGAAAAGTTACTCGTTTATACTGCACAGTTATGATGGCTCATCAAGCAGATTAAGAAAGTCAGTCGAGAAAGCACATGCTCTAATTGCCCTTACGTATGGCATGATGAGCCAAATCAAATCAAAATTGCAATGATTTCGGATGAGCCTCGTCCTGCGAAAATCTATATGATACAGTTATGCGCACAACAAAGGCACATATCAGACTTCACTGATGCGCATTCAAATCAGAATATTAGTTTTCCGCTGCAGTGATAATTTGTTTATAGGGTTCTGTATGCCAAATTCAACTCTTAGAAGGGCTGCTGAGACTAAGCAGGCTGTTGTAGTCTTACTAAGACACAATAAGAATTCCTTTATACTGTAATAGAATTAGTAAACATTTAAGTAGGCCTTATAAAACATACTTAACAAAATCATTCTCTCAGAATGTAGAACCATTTTTAATAATTGAAATTACTCCAAACAGTATACATTTAAGTGAGCCTAATCAATACACCATACGTATGTGAAACTATCCTCTCAGATAGAAGTAATACTTGACAACTGGAATTTGTCAAAAATATATACTTAAGTATGCCTACTAGAGGGAACTATATCTCAGATAGGAGGAACTCTTTTAACGAACCTTTGGTAATTTAAGATACTCGCGCGATAGTCGCAAGACGTTCGTGCGACTGTCTCACGACGTTCGCAAGAACATCGCTTAGTTTAATTTACTCGCAATGTTGTCGCGAAGTGTCTCATTTATGTCGCAATTGATTCGCAATTTAGTCTTAATTATCTCGCAAATATGACGTGTTCCAAAATGTCTGCGACTAAATTGCGAGGGGTCGGCGACAGGTTCGCGACGGTTTCGAGACACCCGCGATGACTTTGCGACCATTTTGCGAGGAATTTTGTCGCATAAAATTTTTGAACATGTTCAAAATTTTCGCGACTACTTTGCACCACTTGGCGACACATGCGAGGAAATTACGAGTCACTGGCGACTGTTTCGAGACTGCTTTGCGACCCACTCGCGATTTCTGTCGCCAGCTGTCGCAAAACAGTCGCAGTCCAGTGAGATAGGGGCTTAAGGATTGAAATTCATATTTTAAGCTTGCACTGGACATTGTCGCAGACAAGAAGCACTCTAGCACACACTAACCTGTTGCCTTTCGTTCGGTGCATTCTGGGATTGAACCGCCATTCACCCGCCATTTTATTAAAATATATTATGCTATCACTGCTTGCATGACTCAGGGCTTTGCATCCAGAAAATATTGACGAAAAGAAAAGTGGTAAACTTTCAAAAAAAGACTTTTTGCGATTTTTAACAATTTATATCATCTAACTTACGATAATATTACTTATGCTACCCTCTATTCCCCCAGAATGCGCCGATCTAATTACCAGCCGTGACAGATCGCCGATAGTAGAAGAGACATTGGTAACCGTGAATAAATCAACCACGGTAAAGTCATGCACTTCAAAACAAAATACCTGTAAACTTCCTCTTTTGCTCGGCGCTTATCAAAGCGGAAGGACGTGTTGAGTTCTTACTCTTCTTTATATCCTTGGCTCGAGCAGCTCTTTGACCCCCGGGATTGCGTTTGCAAATAAATTTGCTTTTGTCGATTTAAATTACTGTGCTGTTTTCTCATTGTTGTTTAATTTTCATTTTATTTTCAGATAGCTGAAATGTTGCGACAATGTGTAGGTATCAAAGGGAAAGGTTGTTCCCATTTCATTGCGGACTGGGACAACCATTCTCTTTGTTTTGCGTGCAGGGTTTGTTCTCAGAACAATCCTTGCGAAGTTTGTTCCGTTTGGACCACCTTTCTTTGGTCTAAAGCTTCGGCTGCCAAAGCTAAGGCTGATTCTAGACGGTCAAACTTATGTAAGGTTGGGGAGACTGTGCAGCAGGTCGGTTCTTCTAGGGATTCTTCCTTGCCCTTTTCTGAGGGTAACGAGGGTCCTGTTGCCAACAACCATACGGTTGTTGGTGTGGAAGTTCCTTCCTCCCAGGCTTTGGCCTTAACTGGTTCAAACTCTGGGGCACTTTCTTCAGAGATTTCCACTGCCGGGAACGGCACTGGTAACTCATCCAAGCCGTCGTGTCAGAAGGTCCCCGACTCATGTTCAGGCACCTCTAGGCCAAGATCTCGATCCCCATCGGCACATCCAGATCTGGCCGTTACACACGATGATCGGTCGCATGGCTCCCGTGCTCGTTCGAGGCGGTCCCATTGCTCCCAGTCAGGTAGTGCGAAGGTTCCACGAGCGTACCGCGTACCCTGAAGGAGCCGATCTTATCGCTCTTCCAGGAACCATCGATCGCCGTCGCTAACATCGAGCTCTGGCTCGGAACGTAGCCTTGGCGGCTCGCGCGCTCACAGCCCGCGAGCCTATGGCTACCGTGCTATGTGCAGTCATAGCCGTCGTTCTAGGCGGGATGGTAGTCCAAACTACAGGTCTCGACGAGGCCAGCGCTCCCGTTCGAGCCGTCGCTCCCATCGTAGGCGCCACGGATCTCGATCACACGGCAGGGATAGGTCTCGATCTTATTCAAGATCAGACCCTTCCCGTTCTATGTCCCTAGAATCAAAGTCTCGGCACGTAGATAACTCTGTTTCACAGGCTACTAGATCTAGTGAATTTTCTGGGTTCTCCGCAAATGATATCCAGGATCACCGTGTACAACCTGGTCACGGTATACAACCGGACATGCGGAGTTTAATTCGACAGCTTTTGGCTGAAGAATTTAAAACTTTCTCAGGTAGCCGGAAGAGACTTCGCTCCCGTTCTACATCGGTAGAAAGGGTGCCAGTGCGCTCCCATATGGCTCCTGATCCGGACCCAATGGACGAGCATAACACTGCTTGCGTTCAGGGTTCAATGGGGAATAGTTCTGGGAAGACAATTCCCAATAATTTGAACCAGGTTTCTTCAAATTATGAAGAACCAGAGATTCAAATAACACCTCTTCCTGGTGAGACCATCGGATCTGATTATAACTCAGATGATCAGGACCAGGAAAAGCAGGAGGATGATGAAAGTGGCACTTCTGAACAGGCCTCAGTGTCTGCTCAGTTACCTTACTTTGAGGCCTTAGAGTCACTTCGTGCTCGTTTAGGCACTCATCTTTGCCCTGATATGGTTCATGAAGAACCAAAATCAGGGGCTTCAGCGTTGGATTTTTTTGATAAAAAATCCAGGGCTAATGTCCTCCCAGTTCTGCCTGAAAGCAGACTAATTTTGGATTCCGTATCTAAAATTAATTCTAGGATACAGGGGCCTAATCCTATTCAAGGATCCCCTTTAGATAGTTATCCTAAAGGTTTGATGACTAACAGGTTTCCATCTTTACACATGAAACCTAAAGTCTTTAGTCAAGAGTCATATAAAATCTCTGACCCGACTATGGTTATTGACCACCCACCTATAGATCCTTCTTTTAGAGAAGTTCTGAAGCAGGGTGCATTATTTCCAACTTCCCATTCCTTACAGTTACAACAACTAGAAGGATGGGAAAAACTTGCTAGAGCTGGTATACACATTAATTCACATGCAGACATGTTTCTTTATGGAATTCTTTCTGCTTTGAATTCTCCTGCTCCCTCACAAACTGATCTTGTTGAGGTGCGTAGGTACCTGCAGGCCTTAGCTCAGTCGCACATGCACATGTTTGATGTTTTAGTACGTCTTGCTAGTGGCCCTCTATTTGCTAGACGTGATGCATATCTAGACAAGTGTGCTTTGGACGCTTCAGTTAAATCTTCCCTTAGGGTTCAGCCTATCGAGTCTGCAACCCTATTTGGTCCTAAGATGCCTGAAGTGGCCAAGACCTACAAAGAAGACTTAACAAGGCGGTCTTTGCAAAATGCTGCAGTGGCTCACCTTCCTGCTAAGAAGCAGAAGAAGAAGGGGGTCTCTAAACCAGCAGCTGTTAAAATGGTAGTTAACAGTTCTGACAATGACAAACGCCAAGTTTTATCTAAACCTGCCAGACCATCACAGTTTTCCCAAGGCTCTTCCTCTTATTCTAAGAATAAGAGTAATAAGAAGTTCAAGGGAACTGGAGGTCAAAAATAGGGATGCCCGTTTCTTCCAGGCCTGCCCAGACTCTTCGGAGTCTTTGGGCTCAGACAAGTACAGTCTGCCAAAGCCACACATACCGACTGGCGGCAGACTGTATCATTTTCGGAAGGCTTGGAAAAACATCTCAACAGACAAATGGACACAGTCTGTAATAAGAAACGGGTACAGGATTCAATTTCGTGTCCGTCCCAAATTGACAAGGGTAGTGCCTCAGTTTTTGAGAGCAACACCCTCAGATCCAGAGAAGATTCAACTTCTACAGACAGAAGTAAAATCTATGCTGGACAAACATGCCATAGAACCAGTTTCCTCTTGCCATCCAAAGGGTGGCTATTACAGCAGGCTCTTTCTGGTTCGCAAGAAGTCGGGAGGATGGAGACCAGTAATCGATCTGTCCCGACTAAATCGGCATGTAATCACTCCTCATTTCAAGATGGAAACTTTAGACTCGGTTCGTCTTTCTTTACGGAAGCACGACTGGGCCATTTCCCTCGACTTGACAGATGCATACTTTCATATACCAATTCATCGCAAGTCAAGGAGGTTTCTTGGTTTTCACTTCATGGGGAAAACATACCAGTTTCGAGCTTTGCCATTCGGCCTGGCTCCAGCTCCTTACGTGTTCTCCAGAACTGTGAAGGCAGTGGTCAAACATTGTCGTCGCATGGGCATGCGTCTACATTTTTATCTAGACGATTGGCTCCAGCCGTCTCGATCTCAAGTGATGTCTTTGTTTCACAGAGATCAACTACTGAGCACGGTTTTGTCCCTGGGATTTGTTGGGCGATCTCTCAGCCTCCGGCCTATGGTCTGCCTATTGGCAGACTCAACACATAAATGTCCTGGAATTCAGAGCAGTCATGTTGGCTCTGAAATCCTTCCATCAGATAATTCCGAACTGTCATATTCTGCTGTCAACAGACAATACGACTGTAGCGGCTTATCTGAACAAAGAAGGGGGGGCGCGGTCACGAACTCTGTCTTTCATGGCTACCAATCTGTTAGAATGGTGTATGAAAAGACAGGTGTCTCTGACAGCCAAGTTCGTGCCAGGGAAACTAAATGTTCTGGCAGACTCGCTATCCAGGAAAGGGCAGATAATCCACACAGAGTGGACTATCCACAAGGGGACTCTGTCTCAGATATTTCAATTCTGGGAAGTCCCTCACTTAGATCTGTTTGCCACGAGGTTGAACAATCAACTAACAGTTTTCATTTCTCCTTTTCAAGATCCACGGGCTTGGGCAGTGGATGCCATGTCTCTTTCATGGGAGGGAATGATAGCTTATGCATTCCCTCCAGTTCCACTTCTCATGAAAGTACTTCTGAAAATGGAGAAAGAGACTTGTTTGGTCATCCTCATTGCACCGTGCTGGGAAAGCCATCCGTTTTTCCCAGTTCTGCTTTCTCTGCTAGTTGCCCCAGCAGTCAGGATTCCCATTCGGAAGGATCTTTTGATCCAGCCTCATTCCCGCCTTCCTCATCCGAAGCCGGAGATATACAACCTGCACGCTTGGCTGTGCTGCAGGGAGGTCTCGAGAAGGCAGGATTTTCTAAGAAATCTGCCGAGAGAGTCTGTGCTGCGAAGCGATCTTCCACACAGTCTCTGTACAATTCCCGCTGGAACACTTGGATGGATTGGTGTCTCCAGCGGGAGATGGATCCCATCGATCCAACTGTGACCTCAATGGCAGATTTTCTAATTTTCCTTTTTGAGGAAAAGAAGCTTTTGCCTTCCTCCATTAAAGGGTATAGGTCGGCTATTGCTTCCACCTTGAAGCATTTTACTTCAGTAGATTTTTCTTCCCATCCAGTCCTCTCTGATGTCATCAGGAGTATGGATTTGGAGAAACCTGCTGTAAGCCGGGTCGTTCCCCATTGGGATCTTGCCCTGGTTCTCGACAGCTTGAAGAAATCCCCTTTTGAGCCCTTGTCTTCATGCTCTTTAAAGTGCCTAACTCAGAAGACAGTTTTTCTGATAGCACTTGCTTCTGGCCGGAGACGCAGTGAGATTCATGCCTTTTCTGCTGCTCCTGGCTCAGTTAAATTTTCAGCCGACTTTCGTGCGGTTGAATTACACTTTTTTCCAGGGTTTTTAGCTAAAAACCAGTTGCCTTCTGTAGCAGGTGTTCCAATAGAGATCCCTGCTCTTTCTGGTTCTGACATGAATTCTGTTTTATGTCCAGTCCGTGCCTTACGCATTTATATGCGAAGGACTAGTTTTTTCCGTAGAAATAGGAAAAGACTTTTTATCTCTTACATTAAGGCATATGATAAAGAGATATGTGCTTCTACTATATCAAGATGGATAGTAGACACTGTACGCTTCTCTTATGAGGATTCTGGCTCTTCATCAGGCAAAATTTGTGCTCATGAGCTTAGAGCTTTGAGTTCAAGCTTTGCTTGGTTGAACAGAGTTCCGTTGGATTCTGTTCTCAAAGCGGGATATTGGCGTTCTGAGAACTCTTTTATAAGATTTTATCTGCGGGACATGGCAGGTATCAATGAGAAAATGTTTTCTCTTGGTCCCGTGGTAGCTTCTCAGAAAGTTATTAATTCTTAATTACCTCCAGAAAACGTCCATTCCGACGTTTCTGATTTTACACGGTGTTTTTCATAATATTTTTATCCAATCAGCGCTTATTGTGTATTTACTTCCGGTTTTATTACACATGGCGCATATTATGAATGAAATGTTAGAAACATATCTTTCTTGATTTGTTTCTTTTCTATTCGGTGGAGCTATTTGGAATTAGAGTTAACAGCACCGTTTTATTCTGTTTTCAAATATTTTCTGTGGCATCCCGGGTTTCTTTGAGCATATGCTCTTTCCAGCCTGGATTACATACGGTCAACCGTCCAATTGGCATTGATCTTGTGTGCCTAGAATCTGCATCCGCCGAGGACATTATTTCTGTGTTCGTTGAATGGTAAGTCTTAGACTTAAGTTATTTTCCATTCATTGACAGATTCGCCCACCATCCAGAAAGATGAAATCTGTTTTAGCATAAGTAATATTATCGTAAGTTAGATGATATAAATTTTATATGTTTGTTCCAACATAAATATTTATGAATCTATACTTACGATGGATATACTTTAATATAGTGGACCTATGTGGAATCCTGCCTTATAAGAGGATGTATCCATACAAATGTGGTATCAAAATAAACTTTGACATCTTAACTACACAGAAAGACCAATAATAATAGCTATATCCTCGTATAAAGTGATTATCGAGGCCTTTAAACTTCATAGGGGTCAACGCAATTTTCGCTTCATCGCGCATCAGTGTACATGATCATTTCCAACACTCGTGCAAGCCTCTGGGATTATGCACTTTGGAAATTAGATCTTGGAACGATTGGGCAATGATTATAAATGATACCCATTCCGTGTTTTCTGCAATAAAAAGGTTCTCACAGCATAAAATGCACAAATCCTTCACTCCGGTGAATCTTGTTGACAAGTCGGCCATTTTGGTAGAAAAGTAAATAAAAAGCGCCTGGATAACACTTGCTATTGTCGCGAACTCCCCAGTATCTCTCACAAGATTAAAGGGTGCCGAGTCATAGAGGGGCATCGATAACAGAAATGCCGTTCATTCCGTATAAGTTACATTGACGGAAAAACGCATTTTGATATAAAAACATTGTCTTCCTAAGAAATGTGGAATCATTTCTATATAGAGATGCAACCAGATTTTTGGCAAAGACTGAATAATTGTTTTCTCAAGAAATGTGGATGCATTTATATCTAGAGATGTGACCAGATTTTTGGCCCAGACTGCATGATTGTTTTCTTAAGAAATGTGGAATCGTTTCTATATAGGGATGTAACCAGGATTTGGCCAAGACTAAATAATTGTTTTCTCAAGAAATGTGGAAGCATATCTATATAGGAATGATTCCACATTTCCTAAGAAAACAATTATTTAGTCTGGACCAAAAATCTGGTTGCATCTCTATATAGAGATGATTCCACATTTCTTAAGAAAACAATGTTTTCATATAAAATGCATTTTATTCCGTCAATGTAACCAATACGGAATAAACAGCATTTCTGTTATAAATGCCTGTCTATGGATACATCTTCAAGAAGACGAATAATTGTTGGGGAGTTTTACAGCATAACTCCCCAAGACATGATCGATGTTTGAAAGACGCTTGCATTTTCATTGAGAAATTGAAATGGCCGACATCAACCGTGAAAAAACACTGACCCTTGCCTGATTTAACTGAGTATTACAAATGATATTTGGACCCAGGCGTATTGATTGTAGTATAAAAATGGAGATGAGATACAGTTGTATATAATTCGACCACACAAGTGTGGACACATCCTCTTATATGGCAGGATTCCACATAGGTCCACTATATTAAAGTATTTCCCTTACGATAATATTACGATGAGGCCCGGGCAAGCTTAAAGCATGCTTCCCACCTCCCCGCATATCTGTAAGTTTTCTCGCAAAAGAGGAAGTTTACAGGTATTTTGTTTTGAAGTGCATGACTTTACCGTGGTTGATTTATTCACGGTTACCAATGTCTCTTCTACTATCGGCGGTCTGTCACGGCTGGTAATTAGATCGGCACATTCTGGGGGAATAGAGGGTAGCATAAGTAATATTATCGTAAGTATAGATTCATAAATATTTATGTTGGAACAAACATATAAAATAAATTCTGTCACTACAGGAGCGTGAGAATTGAACGAGACTAGCCTGATATCGCTAGCTACCCATAATTCAAATCTCGAAATGCGAGAGAATATCACAATATGTCTAATGGATTCTTCTTTCTGTTGGAATAGTCCATTGTACATATCTAGGGATGTCAGGTTATCATTTTCAAAAAATATTGTATTCTTTTGTCTGAAAGATCTTTTTTACCTTTACAAACAGTGTATGCTGCATTTCATCTGGGTCTTCACAGTTTGCAAAAGTACTCATTTAGGGGTTTCCCGAACACAAAGGGTTATGGTTCCCTATCACAGTTCATGCTCAAATATTTTAGTATAAATTTATGGAATTATCATGAATGGCTAGAAAAAGGTTAGAAACTTTGCTGTCTGGTTTAACTCTGAAAGAGTTTTGAATTTCTTACTATTGAGTCAATCAGAAACATACAACACAATTTCTCCATATATTGATGTAATTCATGTCCGTCTGCAAGCTAAGTAAAACGAAGCAGCAGACGACACTACAAAATATTTTCAGAAATATTTCCAAGGTAAAAAGGGTTTGGTTACTGACTAGGTTACTTATCCTTGGAATTGTAAATTTTTGTGTTCTTGATAGACATGGGGTCACAAGGGATGATTCGACATCCAGTAAGACTGAGAGCAACTGACACTGCAAAGGGCAATAACTCATGCCACAAAAAACAGAATCACCCGATCAAGCCTCTGAGACCCTTTCCCTTTTCTCATCCTATTTTGATCTCTGAAGTTTTGGTGTGGAAGTCGGGGTAAAATTGTATATTCCAATCAAAAGTCTTGCATTGAGACCAGGAAATGATAGTGATTTGTCTAGCAGATTAGGAGATACAGTGCACACATGTTTTGGCTAATCCATTTGCGTGCTGGAAAATATTTTATGCTTACTTTTTGCGTTGCCTGCGAAGCATTGCTGACACATAGGAATCATTAGACTGGCTCCAGTCCATACAACAATTTTTCATCAATGTGTCATACCATAAGGAATCATGTCTCTGTCCACATCATCATTGTCTGTGTTGTCTGCGGCATTACACTTTTGGTTTCCGATCAATAACTTCTGAAGGGATGCATCAATTTCATTCAAAGTGTACAGAAGGGTAATGCATTGTTGAATACATGTCAAGTTCAAATTTGGAGATCATGGACAACATTTTGACTGAGTTATGGCCCTTTTTGACTTGCTTTATGACAGGCGACACCTCGGATTCTCGGAATTCTAGTTTCGAAAGCAAATATTTTGAAAAATATTTTCAGGAATACCATCAGAGTGTCAAACAGTTTGGATCCAGAATAGGACCGACATCATGTCAGTCCTGATCTGGGTCCAAACTGTTTACAAAGGTGATCAGCAGCCGACAAAAGTCGCCACTAGCAAGAAAAGTAAAAGGGGGGGTGAATCTTGTCAGAACACTCTCTTCCAATGACAGGGTTCGCACAGGCTTGAAATGTACTTGAATTTAGAGTGATTTCTTAAAAGTCCTTGAAAATTAAATCTGCCTTGAAAAGTACTGGAAAATCACTCAAAACCATGAAAAGTCCTTGAATTGCACTGTAGATAGAGACCTAAACCAGTATAAAATTGTTGTGCCTATATTTGGTGCAGCATATGCTGCACCAAATAAAGACACATTAATTTTATACTAATTTACCAGTACTAATGTTTCCATTATCCCAGTCTAGCATTTCTGGAGTAGAGTTTTAACACTTTGATCAGTATTTTCATTAACTTTAAGTCCTTGAAAACTGTTGGAGAGGCTTTAAGAAGTCCTTGAAAAGTCCTTGAATTTTACTCATACTTGTCTGTATGAACCTTGAATGAGCAACACAACTAATGTTTTCATGAAGAACGCCATTTTTAATTGAAAAAATGTTCTCTCAACTAGCTATGAAAGACAACCATCTGTTGCTGCAGTAATAATAGTTGCCTAATGAGAAAAGCAGATATTTTGCAAGAAGTCATGGAGGCAGTTTGCATTGGTATAAAGATTTTTATTTTATTCCATCGCATCGATACTATGTGGGCCTTGACGCAAGAAAATCGTTTTTGGGGTTTATGCAAACCTCTATTTTTTTTGGTTTTGATTATGTGGATGTGGTGGACAAGTCTGAATAGGCTTCCTTTGAGGAATAGTTTACTAAATTTTAGAGTACGGTAAATGTTCTAAAATTTTGAACACCTAAAATTAATGCCAAAATGATTTTTAAAACATCCTAAAAAATCAAACACTGCCCTTTTTGGGACAGGTGCATTTCTAAAGTTACGAACTCAAGTCTTTTTTCCTTGGAAAAAATCGATGTCCGTATATCTGTTTGTCACATCTGTGTTCGGTATAGTTCTACTGACAGCACATGAGCGGTAGTGACATTTAGAAGGTTCCTTTCTACTTAAATGGGTAATCTGGCATGTGACTTCTTTTTTGCATACCAGTGCGCAACCTTATACTTTTTGTCTGCTAATTGTGGGATACATGCTTTCAGATAAGGTCAAAAGCAAAAGCGCATTAAAAGCAGGACTTTCCTACATGCACATGACAAAGTTCAACTCTTTGCCTGCTGGGTAAATGTGCATAGGCCATGCTTCTTTGTTTTATGCCTTTTTTCTCAAAATTAACTTTTTCAAAAAAGTATTTCAGGAATACCATCAGAGTTAAACAGTTTGGACTTGACCAGGCAGATCGACATTCAACATACAATTTAAGAAACTGGGCCTGATTTAGGTTCAAGCCCTTTGCAAAGGTTATCAGCAGATGGCACAAGCAGGTAAAGAGTTAATCTGCTGATAACCTTTGCAAACAGTTTGGACCCTTATCAGGCCTGACAGAACTTGGGGACTGATCATGATCCAAACTGTTTGACACTGATGGTATTCCTGAAAGAATTTTTTGAAAAAATCTGCAGAAGTAAAAAAAAACATGCTAAGTTACCCAGTATGCAATGAGTTAACCTTAAAGCGTCAATCAGGACTGCAGCAGACAGCAAATTTTGCGACACCTTGACAAATATAGGGTATGATATTTCATGAGAATTGTCTGCCAGCAGACGATTCTAATGAAATATCGTGCCTTATTTGTTAATGCAAAATTTGAAATTGTCGTCTGCTGCAGATTATAGGTGGCGCTTTACGGGTTAATCCACCAGCTGGATTATAGTTCATCATCCAGGCCTGGCATGAGTAAGCATTATGTCATAACTGTAGAAAATACAGTTTTTTCTGTAGCCGAAAAATGGTGATAATTTTCTTATATGGTCTTGAAAACTTAAGTTGTCATATTCATTTGAAGCGTCTCAATGAGACGCTTCAAATGAGTACCAACAACATATATTTCCACTGACATTACGGAAACGGCTCCGTGTGAAATTTAATATTTATGGGACTACTTTCTGCTGATCGGAGATTTCCGTATATACCCGATAACAAGTGTATCAGAACAAGTATTGGCTTTTTAAACCAATAACAGTCATTTAGCTTTTGAAATACCAGGAGCAGAAATACATTGTCTGTGCACGTTTTTACTTTATTTCCCCATATTTGTAATAATAAACCCTCATCAGAGTGTGCAAATCCCTGTAAATGCGTTTCATATTCGAAGGCTTGTTACTTGGGGGAGTTCTTATCCTCGTAAATGTCGAGAACTGGCTTGATAATGCTCCAATGTACAATGGCTATATATAAAAAAAAGATAAAAAGAAAAAATGAGTCTGATAGTACGCTAAACTTTCACTACTAGCCGCCTAATCGCAGCTGAAAAGTTGTTTATTGACCATAGTCTCTCGACACAGGTGTGTAGAACTACCATGAGCGCGCGTTTCTCCCAAAATAAAACCAACAATACGATTTGTAAACGAGTCCGGACATTTTGGCCCAAAGCAAACTTGGCATTTAATCGGCACATAAATTCGACCCCTCGTAATTCGGTGCCTTTGATGCGAAAAAAAGTCTAAGAGAACATTTAGCGCGTATGAGTAAACACATTTTTCTTCACGTCTGGTCTACACACTCGGACACGATCGAGATATGTAACCCCGGGAATGTTGCATCAGATTATCGATATATTGATTCTTTTCATTCGCGGATCCAGAAAGTTTTGTCAGAGGGGTCCAACTCTGCAACACTGACAATATTTTTTAGGGGAGAGAGGATCCAAATACCACTAAAAGCGGGCCAACATTGGCCCGCCAGCGAAACGCCATTTAATAGCTTGATAGCTTTGAGAATTGTGAGAATTTCAGGAGGTCCGGACCCCCTGTCCCCCTCTGGATCCGCGCATGCTTTTGAACACCCAACTTATATTGGGGGAGGAGTAGGTGGGTGGGGGGTCTCGGTAATTCAGAAAACCTTGAATCCCTTACATGTCCATCGGTTAAGAAAGTGTTTAGATGCTTTTCATAACGACTACAGGGGAAGAAAACAAAATTTACTTGTCAAGAGGGCCTGGATTTTGGGAAATTGACAAACAGTGCTGATCCAGATTAGACGCCGCATGGTTTGCCGTCTGATCAGGGTCGCCACAGTTTGCTCAACATAATGTTCTATTAAAATTTGTCCTAAACATGACAAATACCGCCCAACAGCGGATGTGGACTGGTCCAATTCAGGACATTTCATCAGGTGTAAAAGGGAGATAAGCTACGGATTGTATCCTAACAAAAAGCTTTATGATTTGTTGTTTTACGCCCCAGTCAGCAGCTACGGTCATGTTGGGACGGTCAGTTCACCTAACAAAGCTTGAACAAGTGGTAACAAGTACTTCGTGCACATACTTTTGCCTTTTCCTGACAGCAACCCTTCTTGAATGAATCAACTGAATGGTGGAGAATGACCATAGAAATTAATTTATTTCATGATCAATCTTCACAAAAGTATCGGACCGGGCCGGGATCAAACTCACTGCCCCCTTCATCTGCAGTCAGACACGCATCTGTAGTTACCGACTGCGCTACACGGCTTGAAACTAGGTGAGCCTTATACCTACATTAAGGAATGGCTAATACGGGAATGATGTTAAATAGTTTCGTCTGACCTCATCTGGATTGACCTGATTAAACAGTGCAAAGCCAGGTCATATGCAAAATCACTGAAAGTCAATCTGTGTCTTCACTGTGTGTGTTTCACCAGTTTATGTGTTTTGTACATTCCCGTTTAAGGATATTTTGTTAGTAGCGAAAACCCAGGTTAAACGGTGTACGTCGACTACCAATCAGGGACAGCACCCATCGTTTAAAAATCTTTGTTCAAATAGTACCTTATGTATAATTCTATACCGCCGATGATCATCTTACGGGCAGGTCAGACCCCGTCCAGATGCCGCATAATGCATTTACTGGTTAGTACCAACATCATCTGCCTTCAAACTGACCCCATTTTGACTAACTTTCCGTATGCCCTACTGACTTGACTAGCAGTAATCTTTAGACGGCATGGATGTGCAGGCTGACCCGTTTGTTGCATACAACAAATCATGAATTTTGCCGTAACCAGCCTGTCTGATCTGTAGAGTTCTCTGTGAAGTAGCGACTTATCAAGGTCGTTTGACTCTTTTCTGAAATATAATCCATCCGACTGACAGCTATGTTGGGACGTGCCGTCCTGTGTTGATCCTGTACTGAGCACAGATCAATGCGCCTTGCTCGAGGACAATATGCAAGCTTGGACCCGCAACTCCTCGGTCTCAAGTCAAGCTCTCTACCACCGAGCCACTGCGTCCCCCTTTGATGTTTAGAGAAAATGCAATGTAGTTTTATTAACCCAGTTATATCATACGGGATCGCGAGTTATTTCGTTTGCTGCATGTTTTTTTTGTTTTGTTTTTTTACAGCAAATAATGTTGACCCTGCCTCGAGCGGTAGCTCATTTGAGCTGTGTCATAAGATTGCCGCCATCATTAATGTGGCATGAATGCAACGAGCCTGAATAGAATGCAACGAGCCTCCTTTTTAGCTTAACGCTCAAAATGATGTTCGGCCAGTAACTTAAACACTCATAGAGTATTAAAGCTTCTAGCAAAGTCTCTGATCAGACTGTGCGTATGCGCAGGCAGGTCTGAGCCTTTGCTGGTCGCGCATACCACATTGTTATTGGTCTGCACTGTTTGCGATGGTTCCAATATGGGCTTTAACCCTTTTATACCTATGACTCCTTATCGTGTACTTTGGCAAACAGTACAGACCTAGATTTCATCAGGGTCTTCACTGTTTGCCTACTAGTAGACAAAACGATTTTCAGGAATAGAAATGCAAATTTCATTTGCAAATTGTTACAAGTGACACCTCAATACCGTGAAACAGTAGCCCATCCCAAGTTTAAAGTATCAAGCCAGAAGGAATAATCTATTAGTGTATAAAGGGGTAATAACATGTAGACACAGATCTAAACACAGTTTCGGTGATGTGTATTTTAAGAGACGTTACACGATTATAAGGTCAGTACTGAGGTATTAACCAGATGTCATTTTATTGCTCCGGGTATTGCAGACTTCCTGTTTCCAAAAGCCGTACCAAATGAAAAACACATTCCTACTTGTGTACCGAAATGCTAGGACGTCGAGAAAATATTAATCCTTTTCATTCTAGATACCAGCAAATATCTACTTTTGCAAGCAGTGACGACTCAGATGTCTCAGCCACCGACACAACAGGCATTTTCGGACAGATTTTGAATTATATTAATTCATTAGTACTTAAATAAGTGACAGTGCTCCTTTTCTGTAGCGCGCGAACGGTGCGACGAACGGCGAATCGTCCCCTGAGAAAACTGAGATCGATTATATGAGGACAGCAAAGGTACAGATCAGCCTACACATTTGCACAAAATGGTTTGCAGCAATACTGTTAGTATCCATGAAAATATTTCAAATTGAATTTGGAAGTATCCTAGCTGATCAGACCAGTTTGCGTTCTATACTGGTTGGAAACTCAATATGACCTTTTACCATGGTGTAGCTAAAAACCGATCATACCATACGTCTGCTTCCGGAAATCGCCGAGTCGGCGTAGTAATATTTATGAAAGTGCGATGATATTTTTTATATCAATTTAATGTTTTGATTTTATTAATAATGAAATAAATTAAAGTTATTTAGCTCCTGTATATATTTAATCTTTTGGGTGCTGTAGTTGCTTTTTTAAAGGAAATATAGCTCATTTTTAGACGCACTATCTTTTTGCTATTTCAACCCCACGAAACCACTCGTTTTACTATATGTTAGGTGCAAATCTGGGGTGTATTTCGCACGGAGACGTTTCCGTGATGGAAATAAAAAAAAATAGCGATAAAGGTGTATCTCCTTATCAAAAGAACTGAAATTTGTTATCTTGGAAATGTGTAATGATAAACTTCTGATCATATGATTGAAATGTTTTTTAATTTAAAAAATGGATTTCAATCTCTAAATGCTAATTGCAAATTGATGATACTATGTAGTTGTGAAGGATGAATTAATATTAAATCAAAAGTAGCGATAAAAATAAAAGTAGATTGATAAAAAATATGTAAACATTAAAGTACTTTTAAATTAGGTTGTTTTCAAATAATGATACAATTTTTTCAGTGGTAGAGTAGAAGAAGATAGTACAAACAAGATCAACTGTATTCAAAAAGAACTGTAAGATTTCTGGAATTGTGTGGTATAACTCAGTATCTGGAATATTGTGTGAAAATTACCCAGATTTCATGTGAAGTAATTAGTTCTATTTATGGCTTTATGTGTTAATTACTCAGTTTGCAATGCTCAATTTTTGGAATAATGTGATGTATTTGTCTGTTTCTGGAATTGTGGGACAAATGATCACTTTCTGGAATTGTTTGATAGTTCAGTTTCTGGAATTAATTGTATGATAAGTGCAGTGGATGATAATTGCTAAATGATAATTGTTAAGTGATAATTGCCAAGTGATAAATTATAAGTTTCTGGGATTGTATCTTTATACCATACAATTCCAGAAAAGCAATAATGAGTCATGGCTCAGTTTCTGGAAAAGTATGGTAATGGCTCAGTTTCTAGAATTGTAATGATGATTGTTCAATTTCTGGAATTGTATGTGAAAGGTTCAGTTTTTGAATTTGTATGATAATTGAACTGTTCCGGAACTGTATGATAAGTACTCAGTTTGTGGAATTGTGTGATTTTTGCTCAGTTTTCTGGAATATGATAATTGCTCAGTGTCTGGAATGGTGTGATAATGGTCAGTTTCTGGAATTGTATGATAGTTGCTCGATTTCAAGAATTGTATGATAATGGCTCAGTTTCTGAAATAATATGATAATGGCTCAGTTTGAGAAATAATATGATAATCATTATGGCTCAGTTTCAGAAATAGTATGTTAATGGCTCAGTTTGAGAAAAAATATGATAATGGCTCAGTTTGAGAAATAATATGATATATGCTCAGTTTCTGCAGCTGTCTGATAATTGTTAAGTTTCTGGAGCCATATGATAATGGTTAAGTTTTTCTGGAACTAAGTTTCTGGGACTATATGATATTTTTTTTAGTTTCTGAAAGTGTGTGATATTTCGTCGCTTCAGTGCTGGGTGAGTTCAGTGTCATACTGTTCTATATACAGAAAATCTCTTTCCTTGGAGAAATTGGTAACATTTGCAGTTACCTCCCTTATATAAATTTAAATTTCCTAAATTGAAGCGGTTTGTCGATGTAATGACGAACTAATGGCTATATCTGTTACTTTTAGTTCCAAATAATCAGCTCGGTCAAAAATATTATGCAAATCGATCCTTGGATAGAATAATAAGCTGTAGAAACAGATTGCCTCCCTTACACATATTTAAACTGCTATATTGAAGTTATTTGTCAGTGTAATTACAAATCAATGATTAAATCTGCTACTTTTACGTCCAAATGATTTGTCCAGTCCCAAATATCATGCAAGTTGACCCCATTGACAGAAAAATAACTGTAGAAACAGATTATCTCCCTTACATAAATTTTAATGTCATAGTATGTGCGGTTTGTGACTGTCATGCCAAACAATCGACTAAATCTGCTACTTTTAAGTACAAATAATCATTTCTGTTCAGAATAGTATACAAATTGGCTCCATAAACAGAATAATAAGCTGTAGGAAAAGATAGAACACTATAGCACTGAACGCAGAAGTCGATTTTTAGGGCATAATGTTCTATCTGCAAACCATAAAATGCCCGTAAATTCCATATTACTGTGAAAATTTCTTCAAACCAAGGTCATTTACACTGTATGAATATGTTTTAACCCTCTAGTATGATTCAAAGGTCTGTGATAAACGAGGCATCAAAAATAAGGATACTAAATTTTTTAAACTCATTTTTCTCAAAACTTGTGCAATGGTAGATAGAATACTATAGCACTGAATGACGATTTGCTGTTTCTGGTATTGAATAGTAATGGCTCAGCCTCTGAAATTGTATGATAATTGCTCAGTTTATGGAATTGTATGATAATTGCTCAGTTTCTGGAATATATAACAGCTCAGTTTCTGGAATTGTTAGATAATTGCTCAGCTAGTGGATTTGTTTGATAATTGCTCAGTTAGTGGATTTGTATGATAATTGCTCAGTTTCTGGAATTGTATTATTATTGCCCAATGTATGGAATTGTATAACAATTGCTTATATAGTTTCTGGAATTGTACGATAATTGCTCAACCTATGGAATCGTATGAGAATTGCTCAGTTTCTGGAATTGTATGGCAATTGATCAGCCTATGGGATTGTATGGTATTTGCTCAGTATATGGAATTGTATGGCAATAGCTCAGCATATGGAATTTTATAACAATTTCTCAGTATAAGGAATTGTATGATAACTGCTCAGTTTCTGGAATTGTATGATACTTTTTCAGTTTCTGGAATTGTATGATAATTGCTCAGTTTTGGGAATTGTATGATAATTACTCAGTTTGTGGTTACATTATTTTAGGATAGCTGGAGGTTTCTGGAATTGCTTGATTTTTACTCTGTTTCTGGAATTATAAGATAATTACTTTGTTGTGGGATTGTATTTCAGATGCTCAAATTCTGGAATTGTGTGATACTGACCTGTTTCTGGTACTCTTGGATAAGTTCTCAGTCAAAAGAACTATGTGGTAATTGTTTGGTCTAAGGATGCTTTACTAGTATGCATAATTATAAGAGTTCTATGCTGAGTATGCCAAGGGTTAATACATTAATACATGCTGGAACATTAATACAATTTATTGGAAAATAAATACAAAATTATTGACTTCAAAGGAACTAGGTTATTTATGCAGAGCTTTTCTCTACATGCATGGCATGTTTGATGTTTTACAGGTTCGTTTTTTTGTAGATATAATAATCATTTCTCCTCATGAGAAAACCTGGCCTCTAAGTTATGCCCCACTCAACTGGGTATGAAATTTCAACTGCTCAACTAAAATGCTGAAAATTAGAGACTTTTCTTGGATGTTAATTGTATTTATCATGCTAATAAATGTTAAAATATGTAGGGAGTGCAGTGGCTCTGTGGTAGAGTGCTTGACACAAGACAGAGGCGCCGCGGGTTCGAGCCTCACCGGCGTCACTGTGTTGTGTCCTTGAGCAAGACACATTAATTCTATAGCTTTTAATAGTACTGGTTCAACCCAGGAAGACCCATCCCGATATAACTAGACTGGTATCAGACCAGTAAATAGAAAAATAGTAAAATATGTGCACATACATATTCAAGCATATACATATCTGAAAAAAAACTCTGTCTTATTTACTGTATTCTGGGCAATGGGGAAGTAATAAAGTATCATTTTTTAATCTCTGTAGTAGTTATAGAACTTCCAGTTAGATATCTCAATACAGGGCCTGAAGACAGGCTATTGTTGATGGGATGTAAAGAATATCAAATCAAACAAAAACAAAAAAAAATGTTAAAATGCCAACAATTGTTGAGTACCCCACAAAATATGATCTGGTTTAGAAATAAGAAAATTAATTTTTGCAACACATTTTAACTTAAGGCCTGTATTTAGCTGGGTTCGTTTGGAATCCTGACATCTGTTGCCATTTTGCTGGAAGGCTCACCTGATTAACACACAGCTTATGTAGATATGTCGTAATGTGGCTGACTGGGTCATTATGACTTTTCATTAATCAATGCATTCACATGCTCAATATACTACCACTTCTTGGATAACGCATTGAGTATGGGGATATGTTATAATGTGGCTGGCTAGGTCATAATGATTTTTTGCAAAAAAATATCTTTTCCTCATGATACTTCAACATGCAAATCCACATGCTGAATATATTGCATATTTTGCTAAAAAGATAAACACACTGTGTATGTGGATATGTCATAGTGAGGCTGGCATTTCAGCATGCCCAATGTATTACCAATTTTATCCCAGGCATCATGTTGGGTCTCAGGTCTTGATTTCCAAACTGTTTGACACTCTGAAGGTATTCATGAAAGAATTTTTTGAAAAAGTTGATTTTGAAAAAAAAATACCAGACTACAAAAAACTGCAGAAAACTTACCCAGCATGCAAAGAGTTAATTAATATGTCTGCATCCACATGCCCAATATGTTACCATTTACTGCAAGGCTGATTAAATCTTTGCAAAATGTCAGGCCTGATCTGGGTCCGTTTGCATAGGTTATACCAGACTATCAGGGCCTCAACAAGAGAAAACCTGTCTTCGGGGGTTTGCGAACAACACAGGCGCAGACCAGCCTCCGCATCCACGCAGTCTGATCAGGGCCTGTGTTATTCGCTTTTCGGAAAGTATTATATATCAACTTGCTACAGGTGAAATTTCGATTTTCTATCTAATCCGTGTAGCTGAGGAGACTGGTTTGAAATTTGCTTTGTCGGATACCCCGAAGACAGGTTTTCTTGCGACAAGGCCCATATGCTAGCAGGCAAATAGTTAAGAAACATGCCCCAACATTAAACTTGGGAAAACATGAAAACATGCCCTTGTTAAATACAGAATAACACAAAACAGAATTCCTCAATTACTACACTATTTACTACAAGTACATGTGTCCGGTTGTCTACATTATATCCTTAAAATCCAATTTATCCTAAGTATTGGGGCTTAGTATTAAAAAATCTCAGTGTTTAAAAAAAGGAGCAAGATTAGTCAAGATTGCCCCAACATAGTTAAGTTGCCTCCCTTAGTGAGGTGGGAATAAACTACTGACTTAAATTCTCTACATCCAAGAGACAGCTCGGCATGATTGAAAGATTGTTAACTGGCAGTATAAGAATTGCTAAAATCAATAAGTGAATAATAAGCTATACTAGATGACCTTGACTTTCAGAATAAAAAAAATAGTACAATGGTAGAACTCGATCGATGCAGCAGACAACAAATTATTGTCATTACTTTTCTGATTACCCCCATAAAAAAGGGCTTGATTATTCTTTTTAATTTAATTTTAGCTTCTTTTCATGCTGAGTATTTTTTTGCATGTTTTCTTATATCCTCTGCAGTTTTTTTCGTAAAAAAGAATTTTCATTAAAAGGATTAGGGTATCAAACAGTATGTTGTGCCTGATCTGGATTTAAACTGAAGCATAAGACAAAAAGTCTCCACTAAGCATGAAAAGAATAAAACTCTGCCAACTTAAGTGTTGTCTCAGCTGATAAACTAAAGATGCAAACAGTTTGGACCCAGACCAGGCTTGAGAAAATTTCGGGCCTGATCTGGATCCAGACTGTTTGACACTCTGATGATTATTCTTAAAAGAATTTTTCGAAAAAGTTGATTTTGAAAAAAAAAGCAGGCGACAAAAAGCATGCAAATTACCCAGGGGGCTAAGATTTAACATTTTGATTGCTCTTTGAGTGTCAGGACCAGAAAGAATTTTTTGAAAAAGTTGATTTTGAAAAAAATCCACAGACAATCAAAAACAACATTAGAATATTGAGACTGGGAACTGATCTGAATATTCCTGAAAGAATTTTTAGAAAAAGTTGATTTTGAAAAAAAATCAGCAGACAACCAAAAACAACATTAGAATATTTAGATTGGGAATTGAGCTAAATTATTCCTGATTTTTTTTTCAAAAAGTTGAATATGAAAAAAATAGCATTAGAATATTGCGACTGGGAATTGATCTTAATTATTCCTGAAAGAACCTTTTTGAAACATTGATTTTAAAAAAAATCTGCAGACAGCAAAAAAACATTAGAATATTGAGACAAGCTAAATTATTCCTGAAAGAATTATTCGAAAAAGTTGCTTTTGAAAAGACTCAGCATCCAACAAAAAGCGTTAGATTATTGAAACTGGGAATTGAGCTACGGCCTGTCACTGTACACTGTAAACCAGCTGTTTAACATTATATGGACTACAAATATAGTTACATATGGTCTTATGCTAGTGAATATTTTATCCTTTTTCGAACAATACAGAGGCTGGATTTTAATACGTTTTAAGCTTCAAGCAGTTTTTAGTGGAAAATGGATGAACGGAGCTCATAATTTTGGTAATTTTCGTAATAATGGAAAGAGACACAATTGGAGAAAAAAACATTCTTATTATTGACGTTTATAGTGAGCCAGTGCTCCAGATATCAGAGATGGATAATCTGTGTGTTTTTTCTTCTTTTTTTCATTCCTTTAACAGCTAGGGTCATATACGGACGGGGCACATCTTAACTCTTTGCATGCTGGGTTAAGATTCGCATGCCTTTTTGTTTCTGCAGATCCATCCATCAGAGTGTCAAAAAAGTCTGATTTTGATATGGCACAACGTTGAGAATTAAGTGTAAAAGCTCATAATCTCCTTTAAATCCAAGTCAGTTGGGATTTCTTCTTAAATTGAAAGAAAAAGTGTGACTTCCCCATGAGACTCGAACCTGTGACTCCTGAACAACAAGTCAGTTGCAGGTCATTAGGCACTCAGTATAATATGACAGCTGTATTAGTCATATTGATTGGAATGACCTTTTTATTGATGTCATTTGTCACCAATGTATGGTGTTTTGATGACTCCATAATTGCATGTGCACACAGGGTAGGCGGCAATCGAGAATGCCAATACTGTCAAGGAACATAGATCAAAAATCGTCAGAAAACGGAGTTTCGATTGCCATTTGTCACCACACTGGCGACACATGGCAATCGAAAACACTGTTTCTATTGATTTTTTATACATGATTGTTGATAGCGTTTTCGATTGCCGCCTACCCGGTGTGATGTGTGTGAGTGAACCAGTCACACACATCACAAAAACCAACAAAATAACAAATGCATCCAGCAAAGATTGAGAGATACCCCCTCCCCCTCCTTCTCCCCCACCCACCACCCCTGATTTGTCATCGGCTGATAATATGCCAACAATTTGCACTCATCGATTGGTTTGTGGATACTCTGATGGTATTCCTTAAAGATTTTTTAAGATAATTTATTTTTAAATGGGATCCCCAGAAGACAAAAAATATGCAGAATCACCCAGCATGCTGACATTATGACATACACACTATAAAGTGTATGATAATAAGTTTTTTTTATCATAATCAATTTTACTGTGTAGTTATAGTCGGATGTTACCATAAACAGCATATCTCGAAACTGAAATAGTCTGTTGAGTAATTGGCATAAAACTATATACTGTACATCTTTTCCTCTGTTCCGTCGCTCATATGTTGCCAATTATTTAGCATTGTCGACAGTCTATAGACACATCCCTCCCTCTGTTAAGTCAGTCCTCTGTTGCCTTAATTGCATTGTTGAAGCTCTGTACACACATTTCTCAGTTTGGTCAGTCCTATGTTGTCATAAAGCATTGTTGACAGATACTGCCATAAAGCTCTGTACACACATTTCTCAGTTTGGTCAGTCCTATGTTGCCATAAAGCATTGTTGACAGATACTGCCATAAAGCTCTATACACGCATTCCTCAGTTTGGTCAGTCCTATGTTGCCATAAAGCATTGTTGACAGATACTGCCATAAAGCTCTATACACACACTCCTCAGTTTGGTCAGTCCTATATTGCCATAAAGCATTGTTGACAGATACAGCCATAAAGCTCTATACACACATTCCTCAGTTGGGTCAGTCCTATGTTGCCATAAAGCATTGTTGACAGATACAGCCATAAAGCTCTATACACGCATTCCTCAGTTTGGTCAGTCCTATATTGCCATAAAGCATTGTTGACAGATACAGCCATAAAGCTCAGTACACACATTCCTCAGTTTGGTCAGTCCTATGTTGCCATAAAGCATTGTTGACAGATACAGCCATAAAGCTCTGTACACACATTCCTCAGTTTGGTCAGTCCTATGTTGCCATAAAGCATTGCTGACAGATACAGCCATAAAGCTCTATACACACATTCCTCAGTTTGGTCAGTCCTATGTTGCCATAAAGCATTGTAGACAGATACAGCCATAAAGCTCTGTACACACATTCCTCAGTTTGGTCAGTCCTATGTTGTCATAAAGCATTGTTGTCAGATACAGCCATAAAGCTCTGTACACACACTCCTCAGTTTGGTCAGTCCTATGTTGCCATAAAGCATTGTTGACAGATACAGCCATAAAGCTCTATACACACATTCCTCAGTTTGGTCAGTCCTATGTTGCCATAAAGCATTGTTGACAGATACAGCCATAAAGCTCTATACACACATTCCTCAGTTTGGTCAGTCCTATGTTGCCATGAAGCATTGTTGACAGATACTGCCATAAAGCTCTATACACACACTCCTCAGTTTGGTCAGTCCTATATTGCCATAAAGCATTGTTGACAGATACAGCTATAAAGCTCTATACACACATTCCTCAGTTTGGTCAGTCCTATGTTGCCATAAAGCATTGTTGACAGATACAGCCATAAAGCTCTATACACACATTCCTCAGTTTGGTCAGTCCTATGTTGCCATAAAGCATTGTTGTCAGATACAGCCATAAAGCTCTGTACACACATTCTTCAGTTTGGTCAGTCCTTTATTGCCTGCCATAAAGCATTGTTGACAGATACAGCCATAAAGCTCTATACACACATTCCTCAGTTTGGTCAGTCCTATGTTGCCATAAAGCATTGTAGACAGATACAGCCATACAGCTCTATACACACATTCCTCAGTTTGGTCAGTCCTATGTTGTCATAAAGCATTGTTGACAGATACAGCCATAAAGCTCTATACACACATTCCTCAGTTTGGTCAGTCCTATGTTGCCATGAAGCATTGTTGACAGATACTGCCATAAAGCTCTATACACACACTCCTCAGTTTGGTCAGTCCTATATTGCCATAAAGCATTGTTGACAGATACAGCCATAAAGCTCTATACACACATTCCTCAGTTTGGTCAGTCCTATGTTGCCATAAAGCATTGTTGACAGATACAGCCATAAAGCTCTATACACACATTCCTCAGTTTGGTCAGTCCTATGTTGCCATAAAGCATTGTTGACAGATACAGCCATACAGCTCTATACACACATTTCTCAGTTTGGTCAGTCCTATATTGCCATAAAGCATTGTTGACCGATACAGCCATAAAGCTCTATACACACCTTCATCAGTTTGGTCAGTCCTATGTTGCCATAAAGCATTGTTGACAGATACAGCCATAATGCTCTGTACACATATTCCTCAGTTTGGTCAGTCCTATGTTGCCATAAAGCATTGTTGACAGATACAGCCATAAAGCTCTATACACACATTCTTCAGTTTGGTCAGACCTTTATTGCCTGCAATAAGGCATTGTTGACAGATACAGCCATAAAGCTCTGTACACACATTCCTCAGTTTGGTCAGTCCTATGTTGTCATAAAGCATTGTTGACAGATACAGCCATAAAGCTCTGTACACACTTCTCAGTTTGGTCAGTCCTATGTTGTCATAAAGCATTGTTGACAGATACAGCCATAAAGCTCTATACACACATTCCTCAGTTTGGTCAGTCCTATGTTGTCATAAAGCATTGTTGACAGATACAGCCATAAAGCTCTATACACACATTCCTCAGTTTGGTCAGTCCTATGTTGCCATAAAGCATTGTTGACAGATACAGCCATAAAGCTCTGTACACACATCCCTCAGTTTGGTCAGTCCTATGTTGCCATAAAGCATTGTTGTCAGATACAGCCATAAAGCTCTATACACACATTCCTCAGTTTGGTCAGTCCTATGTTGCCATAAAGCATTGTTGACAGATACAGCCATAAAGCTCTATACACACATTCCTCAGTTTGGTCAGTCCTATGTTGCCATAAAGCATTGTTGTCAGATACAGCCATAAAGCTCAGTACACACACTCCTCAGTTTGTTTGGTCAGTCCTATGTTGCCATAAAGCATTGTTGACAGATACAGCCATAAAGCTCTATACACACATTCCTCAGTTTGGTCAGTCCTATGTTGCCATAAAGCATTGTTGACAGATACAGCCATAAAGCTCTGTACACACATCCCTCAGTTTGGTCAGTCCTATGTTGCCATAAAGCATTGCTGACAGATACAGCCATAAAGCTCTATACACACATTCTCAGTTTGGTCAGTCCTATGTTGCCATAAAGCTTTGTTGACAGATACAGCCATAAAGCTCTGTATACACACTCCTCAGTTTGGTCAGTCCTATGTTGCCATAAAGCATTGTAGACAGATACGGCCATAAAGCTCTGTACACATATTCCTCAGTTTGGTCAGTCCTATGTTGCCATAAAGCATTGTTGACAGATACAGCCATAAAGCTCTGTACACACATGTCTCAGTTTGGTCAGTCCTATGTTGCCATAAAGCATTGTTGACAGGTACAGCCATAAAGCTCTATACACACACTCCTCAGTTTGGTTAGTAAGGCATTGAAAAGTGAGTATGATCAGGAAATACCACAATCACACACTGCAGACCAACCCACAGCACCGTGATAAAGCTCTGTACACACATTCCTTATTTGTCAGGCAGAAAGCATTGTTCAATCTACTATTTTTAAACTCTTCACCAGGGAGTAATTTATTACACACCAAATCACTGCAAGGGGTGATCCATTAATGATGTGTTAAGCATTTGTGTACTAAGTACATTGACAGTTCATAGACTTTCTGTATAAATCTCTCAAGATTTCTATTATGAAATTTATTGCAATTTTTCAGTATATTTCAATAAAGATGTGCACATTTCGCATGATATTGATTTATCATAAGTTGATCAGCTGTTTTATAAGTATTTTGTTAGGTGTTATGTCTGCCTTAAAAACATTAAACAAGTTTGATAAGAAAAAGAAGTTAAAATTATTAATGATGCGTCAGTGCTTCGTTAAAGATTTAAATGTTTAAAGATAAAATTTTATGAAGAAAAAGAGACCTATCAAAGGTTGCAATGCTGATAACCATCCCCATACAATATGAATTATCCTGTATGGCTCAGTTCCAAGCAGTACTATGTTTGGGCCTCGTCGTAAGATAACCTGACTTTTTTGCATTCTCATGAGAATAACAAAGGCGCTGATCAGCCTGCGCATCCACACAGTCTGATCAGTGCCTTTGTTTTTCACTGGCTGCAAAGTAAAATATCTAAGCTTTCTTCCTGCAAGTTTTCATTATTCTAGCTAGTCTCTGTAGTTGTGCAGACTGGTTTGTGTTTCCCTTTGTCTGAAGCCCAGAGACAGGTTTTCTTGCGTCTAGGCCCATTTTTTCAACAAAATTACAAGTGTGCTAAATGAAGACTCAGATCATAAAGGACATTTTAGAGTACTCTTCATGCACTTAATAGCTAAAAGGACACATGGTTTATACATGCAGACAGGGAAATCTCTGTTCAAACTGGGAAGATGCCCTGGCTGATCTGAGCCTTTGCAGGGTTTTATCTCATCCTGTTGGTACCATAGACTTATGGTTTATCTTTTCCTGATGTAACCAAAGCATTGTGGCTCTTATCTTTTACTGATGTAACCATGGCATTGTGGCTCTTATCTTCTCTTGAAGTAACCAAGGAATTGTGGCTGTATATATTGCCAAGGAATTGTGGCTCTTATTTTTTCCTGGTGTAACCAAGGAGTTGTGGCTTTTATCTTTTCCTGCAGTAGCCAAGGAATTATTTTTTGGGAAATTCCATTGGTCACAAAAGAGTTAAACACACATGCTGTAGTATAATCTGTGGGAATAAGAGGTATTTAATAAATTTTTGTGTGATTCTTCATCATGGAAGCAGCGAAGGCTCTGGTGAGTCTTTGTAGCTTGACAATGTGATAAGTACCAGAGCTCGCACAGGCTTGAAAGGTACTTGAATATACAGGGCTGTCTTGAAAAGTCCTTGAAAACTACATTTGTCATGAATACTCAAAGCCCATGAAAAGTCCTTGAATGATACCATTTACATATGCTGCACCAAATAAAGGTACCACAATTTTTACTAATTTTCTAAAACTAATACCTTCACTAATGGACTCTAGCATTTCCCAAGTAGAATTTTAATGTGTAAATCAGTATTTTTCATTAGTTTCAGTCCTTGAAAAACAGTAGGAAAATGTTTTAAAAGTCCTTGAAAAGTCCTTGAATTTTACTAATACTTGCCTGAATGAACCCCGAGTATCAATATCTCATAATAAATTACACAGTTATGCACACATGGATGGATTAATCTCTCAAAATTGTTGTTTGAAAAAAGTGAAGGACTGTTCAACAACTGTTGTTAAAAAATGCTTGTTGTTTTCAAAAAAAGAATCATTTATGTACCGTAGTGAGTTAAACTTGTGCAAAACAGCCACTCTCGAAAAGACCGAAAACTGGTCTTCAAGGCCAATTATCACTTAATGCAGGTCAAAAGTATTGCAGAATGACCTTCATTAAGCTACCATTTGTTAATTATTAAATCTTTGTTTTGTCTATTTTTGAGTGGCCGTTTTACACAAGTTTAACTGTACTGTCCTACCAGCCAAGAGTGACAGCGCCGTCATGTTTTGTTTACAATAGATAAGTAAAACATTAACTTGTACACACCACTTGAGCTAACGCTAATCGATAGGTCACTTATGTATTAATCCTATCCTAGGGATAGGATTAATACACAAGTGATCTATTGATTCTAAGTCCCTGATAATTTTGTAGACAAAACATGATGTCACTCTCATTCTTGGCTGGCAGGACAGTAGATTAAGAAATCGGCTGAACACCTTCTGTTTGTGACACAAGTGGACAGGATTTATAACCAGCAATATATGGTGAGCTGTAACAGTAAATGTGTGAACTGAATGTGTGAATTGTAACTACCCTTAATCATATAGAAGACAGCTTGTGCTCTGGTCAGTTGAAGTAAAATCATGCCGAGAGCGCAACAGACACATTCGTGTTTCTTACCATCATTCGCGTTGTATTATGGAAATGAAAAAACACCATAAACGGGCTCAACGAAAGCTACCTTTCCTAAAGCTATGTTCTTGCATGGTTGCTGAGCACGACGATTTCCCAGATTCAGCGAAACCCTACATTAAGGCTGAGAAGTTGTCAACGTCCTCAAGTCCTCCATCGAGCTCTGTGGTAAGTGGATTTTTATACAGAATTTATCCTTAAACATCTTAAAATTGCAAGTGGCAACTATAGCCTTTGTCCAGACAAGGCTTCCACCCCTTGTTGTGACTCCTTGGTTTGCCCATGGCTTGGATAGGACCAGCCCAACCTTTGAGGTCTCCTCTAATAAGACTCTTCAGTGGTTTTCCTGTAAAGAATGCGGCGTCTGCATAGTTCTTCACTATTTGCTGACAGAATGTTCTAAAAAAAATTACATACTCACAAGTTTAGATAAACAAAATTTTTGAGCGTAAAATTGTGAATATTTTCTTACCCATTAGTTTTAACATATGTTTTGGGTGCTCAAAAGAACCATCTCATTGAGACGGTTCTTTTGAGTACCCACAACATATGTTTTTGTTGAGAAATAAGAAAATTATTTTTTTTGGTACGGGCTCTTAACAAAAGTCCTTATACTGTTGGTTAATCATTGTAAAAAAAAGGGTATAAATTTACTAATCCAGGTAATGGGTGCTTTATACAGTTATATATCCTATACTGCCTTTGCCTGTAATGATATATTTACCATTATTTGCCTGTTTCTATGAAAAATGGTATAGTCCTATTATCATGCATCTTTTTACTGGCAGTAAATATTATGTAAAGTACTGCGCAACAACCCTAAAACTTGAAATGGATTCAACCAGTTGATAAGGATGGGAATATCCCTGCACCATAAATGGGTTTATATTTTGATTAAGTTCACATTCTTCTTAATCTATAGCCACACACTGTAGACTGTCACATGACTTTAATCTCAGAACTACTGTATTTACATTGATAAAAATGAGCTTACAACGTCTAAAAACTGCGATGTTTAATTTTGAAAAGCCGTGGGACCTCTCTTAAAGACACGTTGTTTTTTTTTAATCGCAAAAACTATTTTCTGCCATTCTTGCATTCGGCACTATATAGGCTAATGCTTATAATGCAGCAGACAACATTTTGAAAAAAAAAATCAGTTCTTTAAAAATGAGTATAGAAGGTTTGATTATTTTTATGATTCATCTCATGTCAGAGGATTCTCATAAAATGTGAAACCTCATCACAACGACAAGTTTGGAAGATGTCTTTAATTTGTCGTCTGCTGCAGTCGTGATTATCCCTCTATAGGTTAACGCTGTAAGACGTGATCTCAGTTTGTTTTATCGATCTCGACAGTTTCACTTGATTTCCCGGATCAATACGCACAAGAATATAGTTCTATCGTCCTTCAGTAGCTCACAGAATGTGACAAGAAGGACTACTTTTCAATGATTATCATCATTGTTTTGAAACTGCATCATTTATTGTGGGTTCACATAGGAATTGCCTGGGCGAGGCAATTCCAATGTGTACCAACAATAAGCATTTTTGTAGAAAATTGATGACAAAAAGTGTGTCGTTATCTGCAGATATTTGTCGTTAACAAGCGCTCTGACAGTGTATTGATTCCTGGGAGAATCGGTGATCTATTCATAGAAATCCTGTATTGTATGGTGTCACCGTTGTCTGCTGCTTTTTAACCCTTTAATGGCAAATAGAACCTTCCGACCGTTAATGCTTTAATCATTTTAGAATGGTCTATTGTCTATTATAAGTGGGTGCATATTGTTTCATATTCTTAATATGGTATTTACAATAGCGAAAAAGGAGCACAGTGTGCTTGACTCGACCGAGGGGCTGTGGGTTAGAGCCTCACTGGCGTCACTGCGTTGTGGTCCTTGAGCATTAGACACATTTATTCTAGCTTAGTACTGGTTCAACCCAGGAAGACCCATCCCTATTTAACTGAAAGATTGTTGATGGGACTTAATGAATCAAATCAAACAAACCTTCCAGCAGTTAATGCTTTAATCATTTTGGAAATGGTCTATTGTCTATTATAAAGGGGTGCATGTTGTTTCATATTCTTTATATGGTGTTTACAATAGCAAACAGTGCAAACCCTGATAAGAATCTGCATTTGACAGCATCTGATATGGGTCTTTACTGCTTGCTAACTTCACATCTATAGGTGCAATATATAAGATACTGTACCATTCAGGCTAAAATTTCATATAAAGACTTGTTATGATAAGTTAGCAAAAATTTGTACAAAATATTTTGGTCACTTGACCAAGATGGCCGCCACAACCATATATGGTAAAAACCCTTTAAAAATCTTCTCAAGAACCGTAAGGCCAAAGACCTTGGGACTTGGTATGTAGCATTGGGGATGTCAGGCCTATCAAATTTGTTCAAATGATGATCCTAAGTTGACCTTGAACTTCTTAAAGTCAAGGTCAACTTCTTAAAGTCAAGGTCAAATTTGCTTCCTAATGCATTTAAGCGGGAATTTTTTGAAAAGTTGATTTTTTGAATACTGTAACAAAGACAAAGTCATTATTCTCACTTGATATGTTAAACCTAATGAGACAATGGCTATAAATAAGTTTCAAAGGTCAAGGTTGACTTTTGATTTTTCAGCCAAGGTCTCTAGTATATATTGGAGTCCCTTCAATTAACAGATTAAAACATAGTTTTCTCAGAAACCACTAGGCCTATTGAACTCAAATTTTATATGAAGATTCTTTATGACAGGTTAGCCAAAATTTGTACAAATTGTTCTGATCACATGACCAAGATGGTCACCAAGCCTATATATATAGCAAAAACCCTTTAAAAATCTTCTCAAGAACCAAAAGGCCAATGACCTTGGGACTTGGTATGTAGCATTGGGGATATAGGCCTTACCAAGTTTGCTCAAATGATAAATCTAGGTTGACCTTGACCTAATTTATGGCAAGGTCAAATTTGATTCCTAATGAATTTATATGGGAAAATCTTGAAATGTTCATTTTTCTACATTACTGTTTAAGCCAAAATTATAATACTTGTGAGAAATGTTAAACCTAAAGAGACAATGGTTTTTTATGGTACCAAATGTCAAGCTGACCTTTGACCTTTTATCCAAGGCCACTCATTTGGACTGTCACATACCTATCTAAACATCTTTTTCTCGGAAATCATTGGCTCTTTGATGGAGTATTCCTTCGATTGTTTTAGGTCACTTGACCAAAATGGCCGCAACCTTCATATATGGTAAAACAAAATATGTTTCATTATAAGCCATAGTTGACCTTGACCTATTTAACATTATTAAGGAGATCAGGTGAGCACTTCAGGAACGTCGGGTCGTCTAGTTCTCATAAATTTAGCCACCTATCCTCATAAAGGGGTACATGCATTTAGGGGCTATTTTGGACCCCTCTAGAGCCAAAAACTGAAAGTTGCTTTTCACCAATTTCATCTTATTGGTTTATTAGAAGAATAGCTCAAGTGTAAAATTCTGGCAATTATTTTATTTTTACCGGTTGCTATGGTAACCAAAATGGCTGACAAAATAGGCTTAAAATAGAGAAATTGCCATTTAAGGCCAAATTTGAGGCTTTTGGAGACCGATTTTTAAGAATTAGATATCAGCACAAGCAAATACCAAAAAAACTTTTAATATATTGTGTGCCGTGATAATTCTCATCATCTGTTAAAATATCTGTTTGGTATTTGCTTGTGCTCTATATTAATTCCTCTGTTACATGTCCCAAATTTGTTCCAAAATGGTCATTTCCCTATTTTCAGCCTATTTTGGTGGCCATTTTTGTTACCATAGCAACCGTAAAAGTCAAATTAATGCCAGACTTTTACATTTTGGCTACTGTTCTAATAAACTAATAAGAAGAACCTTATGAAAAGCAACTTTTATTTTTTGACCTCATAGGGGGACCAAAATAGCCTCTTATTGCACGTACCCCTTTAGCCACCAATCCTAAATAAATTTAGCCACCTATCCTCATAAATTAAGCCACCTATCCTCATAAATTTAGCCACCTATCCTCATAAATTTAGCCACCTATCCTCATTAATTTAGCCACCTATCCTCATAAATTTAGCCACCTATCCTCATAAATTAAGCCACCTATCCCCATTAATTAAGCCACCTATCCTCATAAATTAAGCCACCTATCCTCATTAATTAAGCCACCTATCCTCATTAATTTAGCCACCTATCTTCATAAATTTAGCCACCTATCCTCATAAATTTAGCCACCTATCCTCATTAATTAAGCCACCTATCCTCATAAATTAAGCCACCTATCCTCATTAATTTAGCCACCTATCTTCATAAATTTAGCCACCTATCCTCATAAATTTAGCCACCTATCCTCATAAATTTAGCCACCTATCCTCATTAATTAAGCCACCTATCCTCATAAATTAAGCCACCTATCCTCATTAATTTAGCCACCTATCTTCATAAATTTAGCCACCTATCTTCATAAATTTAGCCACCTATCCTCATAAATTTAGCCACCTATCTTCATAAATTTAGCCACCTATCCTCATAAATTTAGCCACCTATCCTCATAAATTTAGCCACCTATCCTCATAAATTAAGCCACCTATCCTCATTAATTAAGCCACCTATCCCCATTAATTAAGCCACCTATCCTCATAAATTAAGCCACCTATCCTCATTAATTAAGCCACCTATCCTCATAAATTAAGCCACCTATCCTCATTAATTTAGCCACCTATCTTCATAAATTTAGCCACCTATCCTCATAAATTTAGCCACCTATCCTCATAAATTTAGCCACCTATCCTCATAAATTAAGCCACCTATCCTCATTAATTAAGCCACCTATCCTCATTAATTAAGCCACCTATCCCCATTAATTTAGCCACCTATCCTCATAAATTAAGCCACCTATCCTCATTAATTAAGCCACCTATCCTCATAAATTAAGCCACCTATCCCCATTAATTTAGCCACCTATCCTCATAAATTAAGCCACCTATCCCCATTAATTAAGCCACCTATCCTCATAAATTAAGCCACCTATCCTCATTAATTAAGCCACCTATCCTCATAAATTTAGCCACCTATCCTCATAAATTTAGCCACCTATCCTCATAAATTTAGCCACCTATCCCCATTAATTAAGCCACCTATCCTCATAAATTAAGCCACCTATCCTCATTAATTAAGCCACCTATCCTCATAAATTAAGCCACCTATCCTCATAAATTTAGCCACCTATCCTCATTAATTTAGCCACCTATCTTCATAAATTTAGCCACCTATCCTCATAAATTTAGCCACCTATCCTCATAAATTTAGCCACCTATCCTCATAAATTAAGCCACCTATCCCCATTAATTTAGCCACCTATCCTCATAAATTTAGCCACCTATCCTCATAAATTTAGCCACCTATCCTCATAAATTTAGCCACCTATCCTCATAAATTTAGCCACCTATCCTCATAAATTAAGCCACCTATCCCCATTAATTTAGCCACCTATCCTCATAAATTTAGCCACCTATCCTCATAAATTTAGCCACCTATCCTCATAAATTTAGCCACCTATCCCCATTAATTAAGCCACCTATCCTCATAAATTAAGCCACCTATCCTCATTAATTAAGCCACCTATCCTCATAAATTAAGCCACCTATCCTCATAAATTTAGCCACCTATCCTCATTAATTTAGCCACCTATCTTCATAAATTTAGCCACCTATCCTCATAAATTTAGCCACCTATCCTCATAAATTTAGCCACCTATCCTCATAAATTTAGCCACCTATCCTCATAAATTAAGCCACCTATCCCCATTAATTTAGCCACCTATCCTCATAAATTAAGCCACCTATCCTCATTAATTAAGCCACCTATCCTCATAAATTTAGCCACCTATCCCCATTAATTTAGCCACCTATCTTCATAAATTTAGCCACCTATCCTCATAAATTTAGCCACCTATCCTCATAAATTTAGCCACCTATCCTCATAAATTAAGCCACCTATCCCCATTAATTTAGCCACCTATCCTCATAAATTTAGCCACCTATCCTCATAAATTTAGCCACCTATCCTCATAAATTTAGCCACCTATCCTCATAAATTTAGCCACCTATCCCCATTAATTAAGCCACCTATCCTCATAAATTAAGCCACCTATCCTCATTAATTAAGCCACCTATCCTCATAAATTAAGCCACCTATCCTCATAAATTTAGCCACCTATCCTCATTAATTTAGCCACCTATCTTCATAAATTTAGCCACCTATCCTCATAAATTTAGCCACCTATCCTCATAAATTTAGCCACCTATCCTCATAAATTTAGCCACCTATCCTCATAAATTAAGCCACCTATCCCCATTAATTTAGCCACCTATCCTCATAAATTAAGCCACCTATCCCCATTAATTTAGCCACCTATCCTCATAAATTTAGCCACCTATCCCCATTAATTAAGCCACCTATCCTCATAAATTAAGCCACCTATCCTCATTAATTAAGCCACCTATCCTCATAAATTAAGCCACCTATCCTCATAAATTTAGCCACCTATCCTCATTAATTTAGCCACCTATCTTCATAAATTTAGCCACCTATCCTCATAAATTTAGCCACCTATCCTCATAAATTTAGCCACCTATCCTCATAAATTAAGCCACCTATCCCCATTAATTTAGCCACCTATCCTCATAAATTTAGCCACCTATCCTCATAAATTTAGCCACCTATCCTCATAAATTTAGCCACCTATCCTCATAAATTTAGCCACCTATCCTCATAAATTAAGCCACCTATCCCCATTAATTTAGCCACCTATCCTCATAAATTTAGCCACCTATCCTCATAAATTTAGCCACCTATCCTCATAAATTTAGCCACCTATCCTCATAAATTTAGCCACCTATCCTCATAAATTTAGCCACCTATCCTCATAAATTTAGCCACCTATCCTCATAAATTTAGCCACCTATCCCCATTAATTAAGCCACCTATCCTCATAAATTAAGCCACCTATCCTCATTAATTAAGCCACCTATCCTCATAAATTAAGCCACCTATCCTCATAAATTTAGCCACCTATCCTCATTAATTTAGCCACCTATCTTCATAAATTTAGCCACCTATCCTCATAAATTTAGCCACCTATCCTCATAAATTTAGCCACCTATCCTCATAAATTAAGCCACCTATCCCCATTAATTTAGCCACCTATCCTCATAAATTAAGCCACCTATCCCCATAAATTTAGCCACCTATCCCCATTAATTTAGCCACCTATCCTCATAAATTAAGCCACCTATCCCCATAAATTTAGCCACCTATCCTCATAAATTAAGCCACCTATCCTCATAAATTTAGCCACCTATCCTCATAAATTTAGCCACCTATCCCCATAAATTTAGCCACCTATCCTCATTAATTTAGCCACCTATCCTCATAAATTTAGCCACCTATCCTCATAAATTTAGCCACCTGTCCTCATAAATTAAGCCACCTTTCCTCATAAATTTAGCCACTTATCCTCATTAATTTAGCCACCTGTCCTCATAAATAGCCACCTATCCTCATAAATAGCCACCTATCCTCATTAATTTAGCCACCTGTCCTCATAAATTTAGCCACTTGTCCTCATAAATAGCCACCTATCCTCATTAATTTAGCCACCTATCCTCATTAATTTAGCCACCTATTCTCATAACTTTAGCCTCCCATCCTCATTAATTTAGCCACCTTTCCTCATAAATTTAGCCACCTAACATCATAAATTCAGCCACCTTTATCCTCATAAATTCAGCCACCTGTCCTCATAGATTAAGCCACCTGTCCTCATAAATTAATTTAGCCACCTGTCCTCATAAATTAATTTAGCCACCTGTCCTCATAAAATACATAACAGTCAAAGAGCCAGCATCTAGCAGCTTATGTCTCTAATTTGATTGGCTGGTCGAAAATACCTGTGAAATAGTTGACGGCTCTTGTTAGCTCTCTGACCATGCTGCTTATCAGCTAGTGGGTTAATCTTATCTGACAGTAGCAAAGCTCCACCCACTTACTGCCTCAAACAGATAGCCACATGTTTGCCTTTAAATAACCCTCTACCTCATAGAGACACCTTGTAAGGCTTTGGCAAGCAGAGCAGACCCCGATCAGGCAGCTCTTAAGAGCTGCCTGATCAGGGTCGGCTCTGTTTGCTTATGGAAATATGATAAATCTGATCCTACACTAGTGGACCTGACAGGTAATTTCTTTGTTCTATGTATACCAGCATGAAAATTTATTTATACAATTATTCATAGTGGGTGGATCCTAGCATGAATATTCATTAAGGAATGGGTTTTTGAGCATGGGTACTTAATAGGTAGAATATGGTATATTATCACATAATCAAGCATCTGATATTTGGAAGGGAAATGTACTTCAAGAGCCTGTTAATTGGTTCTGTCATAGTGGGTGGAGCCTGTTATATGGTTATGTCATAGTGGGTGGAGCCTAGCATGAATATTCATGAAGGAAAGGGTTAAGAGCATGGGTGCTGAATAGGTAGATTATGGTATATATTATCATATAATCAACCATCTGATATTTGGAAGGGAAATGTACTTCAAAAGCCTGTTAATTGGTTCTGTCATAGTGGGTGGAGCCTGTTAAGTGGTTCTGTCATACTGGGTGGAGCCTAACATAATTATTTATGAAGGAAAGGGTTAAGAGCATGGGTGTTTAATAGGTAGAATATGGTATATATTATCATATAATCAAGCATCTGATATTTGGAAGGGAAATGTACTTCAAGAGTCTGTTAATTGGTTCTGTCATAGTGGGTGGAGCCTGTTAAGTGGTTCTGTCATACTGGGTGGAGCCTAACATAATTATTTATGAAGGAAAGGGTTAAGAGCATGGGTGTTTAATAGGTAGAATATGGTATATATTATCATATAATCAAGCATCTGATATTTGGAAGGGAAATGTTCTTCAAGAGTCTGTTAATTGGTTCTGTCAGATCTCATAAAATAGCTCAGCAGGTTCTTGACATAAAGATGATCTATTAATAACCACATTAGTTAGAAGGTCAGGTTGCCAACGAGGTCAAACACATAAACATTCTCATGCGCGGATCTAGAGGGGGGGGACAGGGGGTCCGCACCCAGGTTCTTGACATAAAGATAATGTATTAATAACCACATTAGTAAAGAAGGTCAGATTGCAAGTGAGGTCAAAAACATAAGCATTCTCATATGTGGATCCAGAGGGGGGGATGGGGTCCCAACCCCTCCTGAAAATTCACAAAAATATAGGGTTTCTTAGTAATACACTTCCGGCTCCCCTAAAATTCACAAAGTTACCAAGTCAGCAATCCAAGTTGGGCCATTGAAATGGCGTTTCGTTGGCGGGCCGATGATGGCCCCCACTGGCTCCTCTCTCCTCCATCATCTAAAAAAAGAAAAGAAAAAAACGTTGTCAGGGTTAGACCCCCTCTGGCAAAACTTTCTGAATCTGCACATGATTCTTATTATAATGAATATTCGTAAAATAAACCATGCGGAATGAATCAACATTTGATTTAACATTTGGAAGGGTAGCACCGTAGCTCAATTGTTGAGTACTGGACAAGTGGGGATGGTTTTTAATTTGGGTCCCAATATCCAGTTTATGAAATGATTTTTATTTCAGTAGATATTTCAATTTGTAAAACATCTGGTAAATCACAGAGTATCTTTGGTTAATGTAAGTTTGTAATCCTTCAGAAAAATCTACGTACTGAGCAACTAATTCCAACTTCGCCATTAAAATCCTATCATTTAAGGAATTCAAAGTTCACTTACTTGGCATATTACCTACAGGCCTTAGCTGGGTGGAGTAGCGAAGTCGGTAAAGTATCTGGCAACAAATGCAAGTCTGACTGAAAATCCAGGGGTCGTGAGTTCGATCCCGGCCCAGTCCCATACTTTCGTGGAGATTGATCATGAAATAATTTCTACAGTCATTCTCCTCCCTTCCGCTGAATCATTCATGAAGGGTTGTTGTCAGTTACAAGCGAAAGTATGTGCACAAGGTTTAACTGCTTGTTCAAGCTTGCCCAGGAAAAAGTGTGGTAAGGTGAACTGACGGTCCTGCCATGACCATAGCTGTTGACTTGGGACGTAAAGCAACAAAACAAACAAACCTATAGGCCTCCAAAAAATTATTTTTTCTTATTTGTCGACTAAAACATGTGTTGTGGGTGCTCAATGAACGAGATCGGAATTACAATGGATGCACACTCAGATCAGAATGACAATGGGTGCACACTAATCTCTCATTCCTGTAATACTGCATTTGACCTAATAAGGTCAGAATTTTTTTATTAGTTGATTTATGGGGAAAATATTTCAGATTTAGGGTTGGGGGAGGGGGGGGCAAAGCTCTGAAAATGACTAGTCAACTCTGTATGAACCCTGGCTAATCACGCAAATGGATCTAAACTGTTTTCTGTTAAAGGTCTAGAAGTTTGAGACTTCTGCACATGGTGGGCTTATTACCTTGAATATGGTATTCAACAAATGAGATTTCCAACATTGCACCTGGCATTTTGACATGAATAGACTCAGGCCAGCCTGTGCAGCATCCTACTCCAGATGCTGTTAACAAACAGTTGTAGAAAATTCAAGCGACTAGCAAAGGCTCTGATCAGACTGGGCGTATGCGCAGGTTGGTCTGAGCTTTTGCTGGTCACACATACAACATTGTTGGAAATCTCATGTCATGGCTCAAATGTTGACTTTCACAAAAGATTTTAACTTTTCTTGTTGTGGGAGCGCAGTGGCTCAGTGGTAGAGTGCTTTACTCGAGACAGAGGGGCAGTGGGTTCGACAGCTTCACCGGTTTCACTGCCTTGTGGTCCTTGAGCAAGACACATTTATCCTAGATAATATACTGGTTCAACCCAGGAAGACCCGTCCCTGTTTAACTGAAAGATTGTTGATGGGACTTAAAGAACCAAATCAAACAAACAAAAAAAATTCCTTGCAATTGTGTATTTTTTAGAAATAAATGATTACAGGTGAATGAAAATTAGTGGGGTAGATATTAGAAAGTTTAATGAAAACAAGATATCATAAACCTGCTTTTCAAATTAAAATTGAGAGATATCGGGCAGCTGTTTAAATGATTATGAGATAGTGGATGCACTCGAACAATATGAAGATACCAAGCTCTAGTAAAAAGTCTGCCAAGAGGGTTGCTGCTCCAGATAGGGGTTGGAGTTAAAAGTGATACATTGAACTGGCATCTTTTACAATGCTGGTTGGACGAAAAAAGCTACCACTGTTTGCAAAAAAAAAAACTTTGAAAATGAACAGCAGATAACATAGCAAATAGCTTAAAGTCATTGAATGGCTGTTGTGTCATGGATCTAGATCAACAACATTGGCATGCATCTCAGATCTCAGTTTTGTGTATGGGGTTAGGGGCAGGGTGGCAATACTAGTTCAAATCAGCCTGCCAAGTAAAAAGGGTGGTTAACGCATTTGCCTTACTAGAGGCTCATTTTGTCATGCAAATTTTTATACCCATATGGGGTATCACGGTAGCGCCAATCACGACTGCAGCCGACAACAAATTTTGCATTATCTTTCCTAATTTTTGAAAAAATAAGGTATGATATTACATGAGAATTGTCTGCCAGCAGACAATTCTCATGAAATGTCATGCCTGATTTGTTATTTTTGAAAAGGCAGCAAAATTTGTAATTTTCGTCTGCTGCAAATTGTAGGTGGCGCTTTATGCCGAAATATATATTTAAAAAAATTGCTGAAGGCATGCAAAATTACCCAGCAGTCAAAGAGATCACCAATATAACATCCTTTTTATGGGACATGTGCAAATGGTGATCCAAACTGTTTGACCAGGACACGTAGCGCAGTCGGTAATGTGTCCGGCTGCAGACACGTGTCTGACTGCAGAATCAGGGGTCACCAGTTCCATCCGGTCATATCCCATACTTTCGTGAAGATTGATCATGAAATTATTTCTACGGCCAGTCTCCTCCCTTCCACTGATTCAAGAAGGGTTCTTGTCAGTTACAAGCGAAAGTATGAGCACAAAGTACTGGTTAACCGCTTAGTCAAGCTTGCCCAGGAAAAAAGTGTGGTAAGGTGAACTGACCTTCCCAACATGACCACAGCTTAAAACATCAAACCAAAAAACCAAACTGTTTGACACTCTGATGGTATTCTCGAAAGAATTTTTCGAAAAAGTTAATTGGTTTTGAAAAAAAGAAAAAAGCATGAAAAAACATTAAAAAGTTTCCAGTAGGCAAAGAGTAGACTGGCTCCAGTCCTTAAAACAATTTTTCATCAATGTGTCATATGCTTGTATATAGCCAGTCTAACTCTGATCTTAAAACAGAGCCATCAGAGTTAGACTGGCTACAAGTATATGATATGACACATTAATGAAAAATTGTTCTAAGGACTGGAGCCAGTCTAGGCAAAGAGTTATAAACCAATATCCGACCTAGTTTCTAGGAAACAGACTATAGGATCAGTATATTCCGGCAAACATTGATGTTCCAGATAGCAGAACAGAAATATACAGGAATTATCTGTCAGCAGACAATGTTGTGCTGGGGGAAATCTGCATTATATTGGATTATATAGCATATTTACGAATTACCTCCCAAGCGCCACCTATAAATATTGGCAGACGACATTTCATTGTAGGTTTCGTATCTCAATTTGAGAAATTTGGATTTCATATTCGAGAGTATGCTAGTGAAATTAGAAATTCAATTTTTTAGTAAAAATGAAAAAAGAGAGAAAAAATTAGCGTCATCTACAGCGTTGCAGATGGTGCATGGAAGAATATCAGCGAATTATGCATTACTGATACAGAGACTATTGTTATGAGCGAGATTATTACAGAATATTTTCATTGATTTTATATGGTATACTAAGGCTTGGGATGAGATTTTTTATCCTGTGTAAAATGTGTTGATTTTTGTCGTTTTTTCTCAATGAAAAACAGACTTTGTGATGTTTACCGGAAGCGTCAAGGTGAACCCTTCTAATGATTCCCATAATATTTGTTTTCTTGGAGAAATATACAGACTCATTAACTTGATATGTTTCTTGTCTTGTTGATGGATTTTGCAATATTGCAAACGATGGACATTGTTTGTCAGAAGGCATCAACATGGTGATATTGTATGGAGAAAAAAATAATCTCAAAGCCAAGAATAAATAATCTCAAAACGAGGAAAAATTAATACCAAAATATAAGAAAAACATATCAAAACAAGTGCGAAGAAGACATAATCTAAAGAATGAAGGGAAAACTGCAGATTTTGGTGGATTTTTATGGAATACATCTAGTTGTTAGTGTTACTTGCTCAGTTGGTAGTGTACCTTTTAACTAGTGGTCAAGAGGTTCTGGGTTCGAATCACACAGTTGTGTTCTTGAGCAAGATACCTTATCCGCACTGCTTTAAGTACTGCAATAGCGTAGCCAAAACACTGAAAAAGTTAGGCACATCAAATGGAGACTACTGGATCAAGCTGTAATTCTCTCCAATGGCATCCCTTTTCAAAATCGGAACTTCTCTTAAAGGAAAGAATTTGCTCCCAGAGGGAGCAAATTCTTTCTCTTGGAGCAAATTCTTTCCTTGAAGAGCAGTTTCTTATGGTATGGAAAATCACTTTTTACCACATTAGGTGACCTCCCTTGAATGTTACTATTTTTATTACGCACATGCGTAACTGCGTAATGGGAGCTACGCCAATGTACTGAACCCAGGGAAATATCTCAACATGACTGAAACATAAAGCATCAATGTTAACCCAAACCTGTTACCTTATACTTTAAAGGCATTACTGATTTTATTGGAATATATTGATTGATTTAGTGGAATGCACTAACATCAGATGCATTATTGTCACTGTGCAAAGAGAAAAAATGTGGGGCGGGGATTTCGCAAAACTCAATAAGTGGCATTATTTAACGTAAAGAGAGCACATGCTCTTATTATCTTACATTGTGTACTTCTTGGGCTGTGTGTTGCCACAGTTTACAGCTATTGCAGAAATTATCACAGCACTTGCCAGTTGACAGCTATTGTGGAAATTATCACAGCACATGCCAGTTGACAGCTAATGCAGAAATTATCACAACACATGCCTGCCAGTTGACAGCTTTATTAGAAATTAACACAGCCTATGTCATTTGACAGCTATTACATAAATTATCACAGCACATTCCAGTTAATAGCTATTGCTGAAATTATCACAGCACATGCCAGTTGACAGCTATTGTAGAAATTATCACAGCACATGTCCATTGGCAGCTATTGCTGAAATTATCACAGCACATGCCAGTTGACAGCTTTTGTAGAAATTATCACAGCACATGTCAGTTGACAGCTATTGTAGAAATTATCACAGCACATGCCAGTTGACAGCTATAACATAAATTATCACAGCACATGCCAGTTGACAGCTATTGTAGAAATTATCACAGCACATGTCAGTTGACAGCTATTGTAGAAATTATCACAGCACATGTCTGTTGACAGTATTGTAAAAATTATCACAGCACATGCCAGTTGACAGTATTGTAGAAATTATCACACTACATGTCTGTTGACAGCTCTTGTTGAAATGATCACAACAAATGTCCGTGCCAGTTGACATTATAGAAATTATCACAGCAAATGTCCATTGACAGCTATTGTAGAAATTATCACACTACATGTCTATTGACAGCTATTGTAGAAATGATCACAGCAAATGTCCTTGCCAGTTGACATTATAGAAATTATCACAGCACATGTCCTTTGGCAGCTATTGTAGAAATTATCACAGCACATGTCCATTGACAGCTATTGTAGAAATTGTCATAGCACATGCCAATTGACAGCTATTGTAGAAATTGTCATAGCACATGCCAATTGACAGCTATTGTATAAATTATCACAGCACTTGTCAATTGACAGCTGTTGAAGAAATTATCACAGCACATGTCCATTGGTAGTTATTGTATGAATTACCACAGCACATGTCAGTTGACAGCTGTTGCATAAATTATCACAGCACATGTCAGTTGACAGCTGTTGCATAAATTATCACAGCACATGTCAGTTGACAGCTATTGTATAAATTATCACAGCACATGTCAGTTGACAGCTGTTGCATAAATTATCACAGCACATGTTAGTTGACAGCTATTGTATAAATTACCACAGCACATGTAAGTTGACAGCTGTTGCATAAATTATCACAGCACATGTTAGTTGACAGCTATTGTATAAATTACCAAGGCACATGTCAGTTGACACCTGTTGCATCAATTATCACAGCACATGTCAGTTGACAGCTATTGTATAAATTATCACAGCACATGTTGGTTGGCTGCTATTGTATAAATTATCACAGCACATGTCAGTTGACAGCTGTTGCATAAATTATCACAGCACATGACCATTGGCAGCTATTTTATAAATTATCACAGCACTTAACAGTTGACATTTGTTGTAGAAATTAACACAGCACATACCAGTTGACAGCTGTTACATACATATTCACAGCACATGCCATATGACAGCTGTTACAGAAATTATCACAGCACATGTCAGTTGACATCTTTTTCATAAATTATTGCTGTGACACAGCACATTTAATTTGACAGCTATTGCAGAAATTATCATAGCAGCTACCACAGAAATTATCACAGCACATCCCTACTGAAAATAGTCACTGACATTTCAGTGAAATATCACCAAAATTTCACAGAAATATCAGTGAAATAATTCTCCAGCATTTCAGCGAATTTCAGTGAAATTTCACTGAAATTTTTGTGATATTTCACTGAAATTTCAGTGACATTGCACTGAAATAATGGAGAATTATTTCACTGAAATTTAAGTGATATTTCACTGAAATGTTTGAGAATTCTTTCACAGATATTTCAGTGAAATGTCAGTGAAATTTCACTGAAATAATTCATAATCCCCAGGATCCTAATGCCAAAGAAATAAATAAGCAAGAACTATTTGCAATGAAAAATAAACAACATTTATTGCAAAAACTCAGATACAATACTTGCATTTGTAAACTATGTCCATAATTGTGTCTCATGAATGTAAACCTTTACAATAAGCTGTGCCATTTTCTCATTGTCAAATGCCTACCTGTTACCCCACCCATTTCAAAACATTGTCTTACATTTTCTTTAGAAAAAACATCAACTCTGATAACAATTAACTATGAAACCATTTGAAACTGTATTTCTCACGGGTGGTAAACCTAGGAACTACCACGAAATTGTGTTAACGCAAATTTGTTCCCAAGCCACATCCGGGACACGTCGTGGTAGTTTCCAGGCCGAAAATTGGATAAAGAAAGGCTGGTGTCACGTTCATTTTTGTTTTATTTTACAACTAAGAACAAACAATGGTGAAATCCGACAATGCAGTTCCGTGTAAATGTATTTCAGCGTCCCCTCTAGCCCAAAATTTTGTATGAAAAGTTATTTTCTTTCTTTTGATTCGTGTTTCCCCACTGAGCATCGGACCAATTTTCCCCAAAGTTCGAAAGATTTTAGCCCATATCTGTCAAATTAAATGGAATTTGATACCATTTGACGATGAAAATGATTAAAAGACCCTCAATAAACGTTCCTACACAGAAAAAACATCTGAGTATTTACTCGTAAACGATTCATGCCCAGTTCGTCCTGTGTGGTAGTTTCCAGCTCATCGTGGTAGTTAAAATGCTATTGTGGTAGTTTCCAAGACTTTGTAGGATACGTTTCTGAAGTGGTACAAAACATTTTAGTGGTTGCTTGTTTTGCATGACAACCCTTGAATTCGTCAATTAATTGCCACGGTAAACAATTAAATCACATTTTAACTCCATGAAGAAGCAAAGCTGAAGACTCAACATATTCGATGTAATGCGTGACAGGTGGAGATCATGTCCTGGACTACCAAACAACATCTCTTGAAATCTAAAGCAAAAGAAGGTCATCAGTTGAGTCCCGGTGGACCAAGCAACAGACAAAAAATCATATTAATTATTTCGTCACTCGCTACGTTGTTCCATGTTCAGTCAACTTTAAGATAAAATGGCAGGCTAAGACTACTGGCCCAGAGTATCGTTAGTACTTGCGCTTCAGAAAAAAGAGGAATATCCTTGGGTTGGGTCACTTTTGATATACATGTGAGTGCGACTATGAACGGGCATGTTATTTGATAATTAAAAAGCATAGTTATTCAAAAGCAAAATATGTGAATATCCCTTCTTTTCATTCTTCTCATCATTCAATAGCCCACTAAATTTAAAATTCAGGCAGTCGACATTTGTTATCTGACACAAGGTTTGTTTGAAAAGGTCTCTCTAGGAATAAGAGGGGTATTCAAGGTTCAGTCCGCACACCCTGTCTTTAAAAAAATGAAGTGGCCCCTGAATAGAAAACATCTGCTGATGCGAACTACTACTAAATTCCTTCAAAGTCCTGGAAACTTCCACAATAGCATTTTAACTACCACGATGACATGGAAACTACCACGCAGGACGAGCGGGGCATAAATTGTTTACGAGTAAATTCTCAGATGTTTTTTTCTGTGTAGGAACGTTTATTGAGAGTCTTTTTATCATTTTCATCGTCAAATGATATCAAATTCCATTTAATTTGACAGATATGGCAGGGCTTTTTTTAAGCGCGGGTCCGTTGGCCCGGGCCAGTAAATTTTCAGCTCGGGCCAGTTAAATCACGCTGTAGCAGGTCCGCCAGGCCAGTTGAATTTTTTGCCTGAAAAATGAATCAGAAGTCCATGTTTTCGGCTGAAAACTTCTGCCGTGTTCAGTGTTCTCTGTAGGCTTCAGCGCCCATCGATTTCGCATGCTACCGCCGGCTATTTTTTGGCTGAAAGTAGATTTTTTCTCGGTAAATTGTTGTACTTTCGTTTTGTTTACAGCACGCGGAGAGCCTCGGTCTTATCCGTTTCGTATCGATTTCCGGTTGCCAATTCGGCGATAGAATAGAATAGAATACAGACTCGTACACCCCCTATACCTACACAGTGTCTCCTCGAGCAAACTCTTGGGATCAGGGAAGAAATGATCGCTAGCAGGACGCCTTTGTCGGGGAGTTCGCCAGTTCAATGAAAAGGAAAAAATGCCACTGAAGAAATACAGAAGACAGTAAAAATAACCAGAACAAAACAAATCAGCCAAGCTTATTTGCTTTTTTTGAAAGAGGTATGGCTCATTTTATTATCAATCTAAAGTAAAATGAGGACAAGGTGGTACATTGAATGCGGACACTTGTCACTATGAGTCAATGTACCCCACCCACCTTGTCCCCTTCTTTCTTCTTGTCCAACACTTTCCAATGGCCAGGGTTATCGGGTTGGGGGTGAGTAGAAAAGAACAAAATACAGGGGAACCTATGCCCAATTTTTTTAAAGGGTTGGACTTAGTTTTTTTTTAGGGGGGGGGGGGGGGGCAGTGGGAGAGGGCTAAACAATTTATATTAGAGAAAAGTTCTCTGTTAAATTTCCCTACCATCTTGACATCATTTCCATGAGTTCTGAAGGGCCTTTAAAAGTTTATATGCTTAATATTTTGTTCAGGGGTGGGTGGGAGGGTGGAGTAGGGGGAAAGGTGGTAGGCTACCCTGGCTGTTCATGTTTTGATTTGCAATAGAAATAAAAAAAAAAACAAATCCAAATTCAAGCATGTAAGTTCCTTCAGATTCAGAGACTGGAAACTGAAATTATATCACTTCTTTTTGTTTCAGAGAGTGGAACCCTGATTGAAAAGCTGGGCCTAATCTCAAATCTGATGTGAAGGTAGAGACGGACATTCAGATGTGTGTTGTGGAATTGTACTATGACACTCTTAAAGCTATGGATGTGGACTCGGGATTCTGATTCAGATGCCTACTCCATTTTAATTTTATATGATCGAAGAGTTTCAAGAAATAAAATAATTTCCAGATCTTTTTCTAGTAGCTTCCAGTTCATTTACTATATATAGGACACAAGCTAGGGGGTGAAAGGACGTAAGTGCACTCACATCCTTAGCGGCCTCGATATTGAAAAATAGTCGGGCCAGTTGAAAATTTGGATGGCCAGTAGATTTTCAGGCCAGGTGGCCCTGCGGGCCAGTGGCATTTTGGGTCTTGGCAAAACCCCTGATATGGGCTAAAATCTTTCGAACTTTGGGGAAAGTTGGTCCGATGCTCAGTGGGGAAACACGAATCAAAAGAAAGAAAATAACTTTTCATACAAAATTTTGGGCTAGAGGGGACGCTGAAACATATTTACACGGAACTGCATTGTCGGATTTCACCATTGTTTGTTCTTAGTTGTAAAATAAAACAAAAATGAACGTGACACCAACCTTTCTTTATCCAATTTTCGGCCTGGAAACTACCACGACGTGTCCCGGATGTGGCTTGGGAACAAATTTGCGTTAACACAATTTCGTGGTAGTTCCTAGGTTTACCACCCGTGTTTCTGGTCTATAGACACTGTGGCAGCTAACTTACTACCATGTTTGTCATCTAGAAACTGCCTCACAACTATTTTTAACAGAGACTTTAAAATCCCTGCATTTCTGGCAGCCATGTTTTTTCCCATCATCCATTTGGTCATGACATCATCAAGTCACATGACATGAAATTTCACTGAAATTTCAGTGAAATTTAATCGAAATTTCAGTGAAACTTTACAAAAATTCAGTGATTTTAATGTTACTGTTTTATAGTTATGATGCTGCTTAATCTAATGATGCTGCTTAATTTAAATAATTAATTTTTTTTTTTAAAAATGGCAAATTATGTCTTGCATGTCCTCCTTTCTTCATCTTGATTACTTTCCCCTAAGCATTAATAGTAAATATATACTCAAACAAAAAAGAAACGTCCGATTTTCATGGTACTGTATCTTACGATCCAGTTAAGATGTTACAACAAAAATAAAACCAAAATGTTTATCAAACGTCGGACACACAAAAATTGGTAATTATTTGATTTTATCTTCTTATCTTGAAGGGTTATTGAACCTAATGTGCACACAGCTTTTTCCATTATCATCAGGAAGTTCTTCATCAAAAAGTGACACATTTTACGTTAAATGGCAGCCAGGATCGTCCGACGATGAAAAAACATTTAAAAATCCCAAGTCTGCTTATTGAACCAGCGAAAGTGCAGTTCAAAACCTTTAATTTTCGAAATTAACTGAAATTACCTCCCTTTGAATTAAACAAATAACAATTTAAGATCTTCCAAAGCTCCTTAACCTAACATTATTTTGAGACCGTTTTTGTTTTAACGTGTTGTGTTTGTTTATGACAACAATTACACAAAAGATAACAGCAAAAACTATGACCCAAGTCATGCATCAAAGGTTTACTTAATCTGTGTTTATACCCGACCCCTTACTCCAAAATCATCAGAAAATTTCCATTATCAATTGTTTTGATGCTAATTAGTCTTCATTAATGTTGAAATGCTTGTGATGACGAAAAAAATTCAAGTTTGTCCGATTCTGTTGATTATCAAAATGCTGGACCAAAAATGAATTTTCTGAGTGTTTTCACTCACGCTCGTGATCCATGTTTTGTGACGTCAGAGTATGTTACAGGTTAATGGCTGTGGTCGTAAAAGCAATGCATACAGCTAGCAAGCATAGGATCTTACTATAGAGCTTGCTCAGTGATGTTTAAGTGTCCTTAAAATTCGGGATTATGATGGACACACAAGCTATTGATGCTGTGACTTTTGATTTTAAGGGTACTCGTGTTCGCTGCTTTGTCAGCGGCTCTACTGATTACCAAATGAATTTCTCTTAGGTGAAAAACGTTTCTAAATGGTCACAGTTGGTAATGTGAAAATTTAAATGAAATGCGTTCATACATTTGGTACTGGCAGACATAAACGTCAAGCGGACATAACTTTATTGTTTCAGTATATAATGTTATTTTAAGAAATATTAGACATATAAGTAACAGCTTCAGGTATTAAGATATACTCAACTACAAAAGAAACCCATCAGTCACGTTTTTGGGCACTTATGGAAAATTGATTAAGAAATTAAAATATGTTTTATACCATATTCATTAACAATCAATTATGCATCAAAATGCTGTATAATGTAACAGTTGTACTTAAACCCATTTATGCTCTGCGTCAGTGTATAGACAAGGGGTAATTTCTAAAAATGACAAGTTTCAGACAGTTGGTTTCCCTTGAGTTCTAGTCTAAATTAGTTCACTTCGTCGAATAACTGATATTTCCCTCTCAAACGATGCCATCCAGTGTGTGCAGAAGCTAAACAAACCGCGTACGTGTAGTAAGCCCGGATCTCAATCCGAAAGAGCAGCTGTGGGGTGCGCTTTGGCGACGCATCCAGGATCGTTCAGTGCAATCTCAGAATCTTCGATAGTTTCAGGTTGCTCTCCATTAAAAATGGACGCGGATTCACATGAACGTTGTGCGACATTACATGCATACGATTCGACCTCATTATGATGCAGTTATTGCTGCAGTAGAGGATCATGCCCATTTTTGACGAAATTAACTCAAGTGAACGGATTTAGACGAGACCGAGATATTCATTCTCTAGTGAGAAACTTGTCACTTTTGAAAATGACCCCTTGTGTAGACACTGACGAATAGCATGATCGGATTTAAGTAAAACAGTTAGATTATTCATTGAATTGATGCAGAACTGATTATTAAGGAATATGGTATAAATATATTTTTATTTCTTACTTCTATTTTCCATAATTCCCCCGAGAAATGACTGATGGGTTTCTTTTGTAGTTGAGTATATATTGAATGGCATAAACACATCATTCAAAATTGCTTAAATAAATATAGATTGTAAATATCCATAAAAGCATTTGTTTGTAAAAGCAAATCATGTACAATTAAAATTGTTGACCTCCAAAATTTCAGATGATTATATAATGTGATGATCAACTTCTGACAGAGCACATAATTTCAACAGACTTTAATTTCCTCATAAAGTTCATTGAAATTTCACTGAAATTTCAAAGAAATTTCTGTGCCCGCTGAAATATCAGTGAAATTTCACTGAAATTTTACTGTTGGAAGAGGGGTCACTGAAATTTCATTGAAATTTCTGTGAAATTTTGGGCTTCAGTGAAAAACACTGACATTTCAGTGAAATTTCACTGAAATTTCAACAGCTTTTTCAGTAGGGATGTCCATTGACATGATATTATCCCAGCACATGCCAGTTGACAGTCTTTTTCAGATATTATCACAACACATGCTAGTTGATAGCTATAACCGAAAACTGAAGCAATTTTTTTCTTGTTTATTTTTAACTTTTTGCACTAAACATAGTACATTTAAGGAATATGTTTACAGAGATAGCTAATTCATGCGGCCCACAATTGTTACAGAAAGGAATGAAAAAATACACACAATTTTTGTAAGACTGGTAAAACAATGAAAAGAATATATAAACAAGCATTGTAGCAGTTGAAACACATTTTGAACATGCCAAACATATGTATCAGTCTGTGTTGGAGCTCGTAAGATTAGATAGCGGGTGATAATAAAAACAATTTGATCTAGTTTTCTATTAAAATATTAAATTGTTATCAATTGGTGGCGGATGAATTATTCATAAACAGCAACACAGTTTGAGTGAATTATTTCACCGTGAGACATCAGAAAATGGGGGATAATATTTCAACGAGGAGTTCCGCCCAGAACAGCCCCACGGAGGAGACCATTACAGTTAACTGGATTCATGTCAAGGTAGGTAGTTTTCTTGGGTCCGTTATGAAGGGCACCTGTGGGTATATTATAGGCACCGGCAGGCCCCTAGTTAAGGGTGTGTTATTGAAAAATATTTTATTATTTCTCAACCAATATGTATGTTGTGGGTATTCAAAAGAACCGTCTCACAGAGACGGTTCTTTTAAACACCCAAAACAAAAATTTAAACTGGTGGATAAGAAAATCTTATGCTCAAATTGTTTTGCTCATCTGGACCAATAGCTATGTCATAGGTCTAGATAAACAAAATTTTTGAGCATAAAATTGTTAATAATTTCTTACCCATCAGTTTTAACATATGTTTTTGGGTGCTCAAAAGAACCGTCTCATTGAGACAGTTCTTTTAGGTGCCAAAAGAACCGTCTCATTGAGACTGTTCTTTTGAGTACCCACAACATATGTTTTGGTTGAGAAATAAGAAAATCATTTTTTTGGTACGCATTCTAAACCTAAAGGACTGGCTATGTGCATTTGAAAAAATGTAAGTTTACCTGGGGCACCTCTGATAGCTAATTTAAGGCACCCGTCACCAACCCATGTCCACTGATAAGCATCAGAATGTCATTCAACAAAAACCCAAGCAACTAAACTGGCATCCAGGAGCCTTTATTCTAATTAAGAGTACATAGGGTTCATTAATAAATATGCAGAGTCATCTAAACCAGCATGTTTGTGTTTAATGTCCCCCAACAGCTATCATCATAATAGAGATGGGGGGCTATGGCTTAAAAGTCTCATCTGGCACACTGGAGTAGCTGAGGATCAAACCTGCAATCCCTGGTTTACAAGACGAGTGGTTTATCCACTACACCACAGCAGCTCCTACCAACATTGACTATCTCCATTTGTGACGGCTTTTGTCATCTTGCTGATAACCTTTGCCAGACCATGCAAGCCTGATCAAATGTTGGGCCTGATCTGGGAATTTTATCTGTTTTGCACACTCTGATAGTATTCCTGAAATCATCAAACCCTTCAAAGCGCTCACAAAAATGCCTCTGCTTAAGTCATCTGCTGTTGCATATATTTGCTCACATTATTGAATAATATATGAGTCACAACGTGATTTACAACAATGTGGCGTTTTGACAAGTGTAGACTCAGACGAGCCTGTGCAGCCTTCAGTTAAGCTTAGAAATTCAATCAGTAGCATAACAGTCATAGAATATTCAAGCAACTAGCAAAGGCTCTGATCAGAGTGCGTGTATGTGCAGGCTGATCTGAGGCTTTGCTGGTCGCACATACCACATTGTTGGAAATTTCATGCCACGGCTGATATTTAAAGTCAAACAGTGTGGAATCCCAGATCAGACTGCTTCCACAGGAGCAGTCTGATCTGGGTCTACACTGTTTGTCATCAAGACGTCTTTTTTTTAAACATTTCAGCAGATGACAAAGCAGACAGCTTTTGCTGTGATTGGCGCTTCAAGGGTTTAGATAAGTAATTGGTTAGGATAAAAGCTGTCCAAAATATTTAGTTTTTTTACTCAATAAAGGGAGCACTGGCCTACAACTGTAACAAATAGATAAATTCCAATCTAAGTTATTGCCAGCTTCCTACTGATAAAAAAAAGAAATATTACCATAAATATTTCAATAAATGCTCCTTGGATGAATCAAAATGGCCAAAAGTTATCAAGCCCCAAATTTTGAAAAAGTTGAGGTAATATGGCACATTCACACCTTTACCTCATTGTGACACCTTTTAACACTTTTGCAAACAGAGCAGACCCAGATCAGACAGCTCTTGTAAGAGCTGTCTGATCAGGGTCTACTATGTTTGCTTATGAAAATATGATTAGATATGATCCTACAGTAATGTATCAACATGAAAGTTTATATATAATCATTCATAGTGGGTGGCGCTTAACATGAATATTCATGAAGGAAAGACATTTCAGTTGGTTGATTTTAACAGAGGCGTTCAGCTATACATGATCAGATGGTTTCATCAGATGCCAGCTGATCTGGATTTACACTGATTTCTAAAGAGGATGTATCTGGGTTCAGCAGGACAAGATTTAACTGTGCAAACAGTTTGGACCCAGAATAGGACCGACAGAATGCCTTTTCCTGCTCTGGATCTAAACCCTTCGACACTCTGATAGTGTTCCTGAAAGAATTTTTTGAAAAGGTTAATTTTGAAAAAAGTCAGCAGACGACAACAATAGCAAGAAAAATTACCCAGCATGCAAAGAGTTAAAAATGGTAGGTGTTGTGCAGTTGCAATGGTTACTAAGCATCAATTCTGCAATACGTGTGCATCTTCATCAATTCCCAGTAGATGTCAGCACCAAAACTAAGATAAGGCACACTTCTCCAATTAGTTATCTTATCAAGTTCAAATTAAAGGGAGATAATTGTTTCAGACAGGAGCAGATAACTGCTGAGATAACAGTACTTGTCTCAATTAGCGGAATAAACTCTACAAGTGTCTATAATCAATATATTGCCAGAATACAGATGCCACTGTTTTATACCAGTTTCCCCGCTAAACAATAAAAAAAATATTCCAGATAGAAATTAGGGGGAGATAACTCCACAGCAATTTAACATGTTAAAATATGTTTTCTAAAACAAAGATCATGTTTGCCTATCATGCTTTTAGAACTTGTTTGATCATCAAACATAATTCGGGTTTAAATTGACTTTTTGCTCTAAAAAACATTGATAATTTCTGAGAATCAGTGTAAACAGTTGTGGTTTTCCAGTTTCCAGCACACAAAGAGTTAGTCAACCCTTCTTGCACGGATGCAGAGGGAGACAGGGGGTCCGGACCCCCCCTGTAAAATCACAAAGCTATAGGTTTCCTTATCAATACTGAGCCGGATCCCATGGAAAATCACAAAGCTACCAAGCAGGCATTCAATGTTGGGCCACCATCGGCCCGCCAACGAAATGCCATTTTAATGGCGTTTCGCTGGCTGGCTGATGATGGCTCGCTTTTATTGGTATTTGGATCCCCTTACGCTCATTAACTAAAAGAAAAAAAAATAATATTGTCAGAATTGGACCTCCTCTGACAAAACTTTCTGGATCCCTGCATGCCCTTTCTCTTCATGAAACCTGGGGCCTAAACGAGTATGCTTGCAAAGAGTGAAGATCCAGACCAACTGCAGCAGGGTCTACACCGTGCTTGTATTAGGTAAAAAAGATCTTCAGACAAAAATACAATATTTTGTGAAAATTGTAACCTGACACCCTCTAGATATGTAGAAATTAGACTATCCCCAACTTTATTGTATCAAACCAGAAGGAAGAATCCATTAATACACAAAGGGTAAAAGTACTTTTTTGGCCTCCTATCATGCTATGTGGTTGCATTCAGGTTGTTATAGATAATATCTGCTCAGATCTTATTAATTCTGCTCTGAGCCGTCTCACTAGAGAAAAAACCTGTCTTCGGAGTTTACAGAAGAAATGTCAGTAAACAATCATCTAGCCTGGTCTGGTTCCAAACTCTGATGGTAGTCCTGAAAAAATTTTAAAAAAGAAACTAAATCATAAGAAAAGCAGAATTTAAACTAGAAATCATGAAGAATTAAAACCAGTATTTTGGTATCCATTTGAAGTGAATCAATGAGGCAATTCTAATGAATACTCACTTTCAAATTGTATACCCCCCAGGAAACCCCTAAACGATTAGTTCGGCTAACAGTGAAGACTCAGATGAAATGCAGCATAATGCTGCATTTCATCAGGGTCTGCACTGTTTGCTAAGATTAAAACAACCTTCAGGGACAGAAGTACATGATTATTTAGAAAATTTCTACCAGCGACCCCTTAAAGTACAGAATGGGCAGTCCCATACTTATTGAATCAACATAATATAGATTAATCCATCAGAATATGATCGAAGGGTCAATGAAATGAAAAAAACTACCAGCATATCTAGATACGTTCTCTATGGATATTGTGTTAAAAATGACCGACATGAGTGTGTCAGAGGGATGACTTGTGGCCGTATATACCCCGATATATAACAGAAAAAATATGTACTTGAGTCTGTTATAATTCAGATCCATTGAACTTTGCACATTCAAATGCACAAGATTTAAGCAGCACCGTGTTTTCTATGGAGTGGAGTCTTGGAGCAGAGATATATTGGAATGGAGTGGAGTCAAATTTTGGAGTAGAGTACCTTGGATTTCTGATGCACATCCTAGCTCTATACATGCTAAATATATGAAGGAGATGTTTTAAATCAATGCCCTGGCCTGATGTCAGTTCAAAAAAGACCAGTCCATATTAGAAAATGTCAAATAAACTGAATCTGCAGGTGTAATAAGAATTTTTGCCACTCCAAAATTTGACTCCACTCCACTCCGATAATCCACTCCATAACTCCGCTCCAAGACTCCACTCCATAAAATACATGGTGCCTAATTAAGCTTTTGGAGCTCACCAAAAGCCTAAATTCCAGCTTGCTCCCACATAGTATCATGTTTATATCTTTATTCAGCTAACAATTACTTCTTTGGGATCTAGATATCATTTATCTCTTTTAATATCAATTCTCTGAAGTTACACCATATATCAGCATTGCCAGTCTTACTAGTTTTCATCCAGCTCACTAGGGGACTATAAGTTTACTCATCATCCTTTGAAGTTGTGTTAGTAGCTAGGTATATAACTCAGAAATCTGAAAATGATGTAAAATTTCTAGATATGATGGCTGTTATTTTACATTTTTAGTGTTTACATATAAATCTTCTGAAACATTAAACTACTCTAGAAATTATGTATGTTATGTCTTGCCTCATCACCATGGTATTTATTTCATATTTTCTTGCCTTAGTACATCATATATCTGACTGATTTAAAGTAATGTGTTTCTAATATGATCCTGGATGCGAGAAAACCTGTCTTTAGGGTATACAAATAGCACAGGCACAGACCAGCCTGGGCATCTGCGCAGTCTGATCAGCGCCTTTTTCATTCACTTATTGGAAAGTATCATATCTAGAGTTGGTACGAGCGAAATTTCAATTTTCTAGCTAGTCTCTGTAGATGAGCAGGCTGGTTTGAATCTCACTGTTGGAAACCCTGAAGATAGGTTTTGTCATGTCAAGGCCCATATGATCCATATCATAAGAGGGGGGGGGGGGGGGGGGGGGGGGGGGCTGAACTCTTTCCTTGCTAGCGGTGACTTTTCGTTTGCAAACAGTTTGGACTCAGATCAGGACCTATACAGAATGTTAGACAAACAGACTTTCTTTAACCGCTGTCCAATGGTCATTTGGTGTACACGAGGACAGGACTATATAACTATTCCCCCACAAGGATAAGGATAATAATGGAATTCCTGTATTTATCTATAGATTCTATTTTGGTACAAAAAAATATAACTCATTGCAATTTGCTGTGCATTTTGGAGTTATTTCCCATTGTTCATTTCATTAACTTTAATAAGTATGGGTAGACTACTTCCAATGTGTATGTCCCTAATGTTTGATTCACTTCCCTGAAGTGAGACACAGGAAACATTCAGATGTGACAAGACAGTTCACCGACAGAATTGAAGAAATTGTTCTGAGGTCTATGAGCTTGAGCTGCAAATATTTGCCTGCGTGCTTGTCTGTCTGTCTGTCTATCACAAATCTATGTTGCCATTTGCTTGAAACATAAGTTCAACAGTTCAGACAGACAGAGACGTCCCCAAGGCAAAACGCCCCAAATCTGTCAATACATCGGAAGTATGTGGTGGTGATTTTGGAACATGCTTGTAACTCAGGTGGTTTAAGAGCATCTAAGCAGCAAACTCTCTGTCTGCCATTGTCTTTCTGTCTGTCACATTTGCTTAAAACATGACTAATTGTTCAGAATAGCAATTTTATATAATTGCTTAGCGTGGACCAAGCTTTTTATGAAAGCTTATACTTATAACACAAAGGTGGGGGAAAAAGTGTCGCTTTTAGGGGAGATAACAATTACCAGATTATATTAATCTGTCACCTGCTTATTATTTTAAACCTCTGGACCCTTTGACACTCTAACTGTATTCCTGAAATATTTTTTTGGAAAAAGTTCATCTTGAAAAAAATCTGCAGACAACAAAAAGAACATGGAAATTACCCAGAATGCAAAGTGCTAATTAATCATGGCTAATGAGTATATAGATTTACCTACCTGTGTATGTCTGATGAGTGACAAACATGCATTCTTGGGAAATAACTTGCACACCTTTCTGAGGAATGGTAATTTAGTACATGTCACTCAAAGATGAGCACTTCAGAACACCTATCCATCTATTGTTTAAGCCTGTTTCACATCAGCTGTACAATTTCTTGATTTCACCATGCAGGCACTATAGGCATTGACCAGATTGCAGACAAAAAATACATATAAACCATGTTAATCAACACCACACAGGATAGGCGGCAATCGTAAATGTTATCAACAATCGGCGAACATGGATCAATAATCAATAGAAACAGTGTTTTTTGATTGCCATTTGTCGCCAGTGGAGCGACAAATGGCAATCGAAAACACTGTTTATATTGATTATTGATCCATGTTCCTTGATAGTATTGGTGTTTTTGATTGCCGCCAATCCAGTGTGAACACTGAACGTAAGGTAGCAGTGCAATGCTGGTATCATTATCTCATGCTGCCACAAGACAAAGAGTGATGTTTTACAGTACCTGCAGTGTAGCTCTGCATCAGTTGTGCAATTTTAAGCAGTATAGTCTAAGTTGCGGCATCATTGGAATAAAGTGCAAGGTAATTGCACAGTGATTGTACAGCAGTCTTATGGCATTCGCAAGACAAATACATGTATGCCAGTCATACAAACACCTTGCCTGTCTTGCAGCTGCCTGTCAGCACCCTCACATGCCTTAATTGTAGCAGTCTTGCATCCTCAAAATGTAGCACAAAATTGCAAAGAAAATAAAGGTGTCATAATTTTAGTTTTTGAAAATGCATCAGCATTAAGAGCCTATCAGGGGTGTAGCTAGGCGGAGGCCAGGAAGCCTGGGCTTCAACATCACATGTGCCTTAATGAGAGAAACCCTGACTTTGTTGCTTGCATACAACAAAGGCCCAAACCAGCCTGCACATACACGCAGTCTGCTCAGTGCCTTTGCTATTCGCTATCTGAAAAATTAAGTAACTACGTCAGATATTTCACATTTCTCCATTATTTTTTGGTTTAGTTTCAACATGATAAATTTTAGCCTCTGGCTATGTGCATGAGGTAGTCTTTTGGTGTTGTGCAAACCCAGAACTTTGTCATCCTAGACAGATGCACAGGACAGATGTGCGGCTTCTACATGATATTTATAAATGATCTACACAGTATCCAAAAACCTGTGTCTACACTGTTGCATAATTCACAAAAACTACTTGTGTCTACACGATACACAGCAAAAAAGAGGCATGGTCTACACGATATCCAGGCTGATATTTTGAAACGCGGATATCATCATCCAAGATGGTTTCTTTGGGCTTTCAGGACTAGAGGCTGAATTTCAAAGACAGGGCTTATGGTTTTTAGTTAAAGAATCTTGATATTTGTTGTTAAAAGGACAAGAAAATCGGTCGGGTCTCCGCTTCATTCCCATTTCTGCAAGTTACTCACTTCTCTCTGTCAATATCTTGCTTAACAGATCAAACTGCGCAAAGAGAATAGTAAAATTATACAATTCTATTTTTTCTGAGCCTGTTAGGGTCTATATATGACTGACTGCTAGATGTAAATAAATCTGCCATATTAAGTAAACGGTTTGCTGTCTTTCATGTCCGCCATCTTTGAACATTCTACACGATATCACTTATATACCACTGTGAAACAGGCTTTATACATATTGGCTGTATCAATTACTGGAAACCTAATGTTTTTGTCTTGCGAGCAAAGAAGACACAGATATGACAGGGAGCCCAGCGACTGAGTGGTAGAGTGCTTGACTCAAGACCAAGGGACCGCAGGTTCGAGCCTCAACGGCGTCACTGCGTTGTGGTCCTTGAGCAAGACACATTTATCCTAGCTTAGTACTGGTTCAACCCAGGAAGACCCGTCCCTGTTTAACTGAAAGATTGTTGAAGGGAGGTAAAGAATCAAATCAAACAAACGTAAAGAATCAAATCAAACAAAGCAAACACAGATATGACATGCTTATTTGATCACAATAGGGAATTAAACATTTGATAACAAATTATTTTTTTTGGTGCCAAAACAATGTTTTCAATCACCAAAACAACAATCGAGAAGCACAAATTTAACAATGTGTGTCATCGATATCAGTCACCAAAATTTGTCTTTTGACAATTTAAAACGTTTTTTGGCAACGAAACTCAGTTTTGTTAAAATATTGTCTTCGAGATTGCAGCCTACCAGGTGTGTTGTCTGTCCCGACTTATTAGCACCACCCAAAATATAATCATAGATTCAATAACTCTCTCAAGAAGATATTAAAAGTATAATATTATCAAGGAATAAAAAGAAATTTTAAGGTTTACATGATAAAATACCACTAAACAGATATTTATAAAGCCTTAAGGAAAGAATGGACTAGACAGTATTCTACCTTAGCCCTTAAATAATAATGGATTCTTCTTTCTGGTTTGATATTATTATCTTAGGATAGTCCATTGTATATATCTAGGGGTGTCAGGTTATGATTTTCAAAATATATTGCATTTTTTCTGAAGGTCTTTTTTTCTTTACAGACAGTGTAGACGCTGATAAAATGCAGCATTTCATGGGTCTTCACTGTTTGCAAAAGTACTAGGGGTTTCCCGAATACAAAGGGTCAATCATTGACAGTTTTCTTTCTACCTTAGAACAATAAGAGGGTTCCTTCCTAAATATTTGATACATTCAGAGAATCTTTTGAAAACTGTGTAGATCCAGACCTGCTGGCTTCTTTAAAACCCGCAAGATGAATAGATATTAACTCTTTTCTTGCTAGCGGCGATCGACTTGTGTGGTCTGCTGATTCCTGAGTCCAAATTGTTTGTAAATGTTATCGCTTGATAAAAATGTGCAGTCGCAAACAAGGAAAGAGTTAGGATGAGCATGTAAAATGATAAAAGTTTTGCCCTAGTTTTCAAGCGAAAGCTTGATGTGTTAACGACACTTAGGAAGTGTGCACTTGGAGTACTTCAGAACAGAAAAAATTCTTGTCTTTATACCAAATTAATTAAGCTTCCAACAATGGTTTGCTTTGTGTAGGAACACACCTCACAAACATACATACAGTCGAACTTCGATGGCTCGAACTCGTCGGGACCGTCGGTGCGAGTTCGACCCATCCATGTGTTCGAGCGATACCTAGCCTGACAATTTTCAAGTTGGTTCATGTGTACCTTATGTCATCACGGACACCACGTTTTTTTTCGACCAAAGTTGCAAAGCGCACGTGAACCTGTCACTGATAAATAACCCTTTGCGCGCTAGAGTAAAAATGATAAGCCGCGTGTGTTAGCATATGAACCTGTTTAAAGTAAAACATTTATCAGCATGCCCATATGCGCAGGCTGATCAATGCATTTGCTATCGAGTAAGCTGTACTGTTTGTCTTCTTGTGGGTGAATGTTCCTATTTATGTGTCGCTACAGTTTATGTTCGGTTGTTTAGGGCCGCGGGTTCGAGCCTCACCGGCGTCACTGCGTTGTGGTCCTTGAGCAAGACACATTTATCCTAGCTTAGTACTGGTTCAACCCAGGAAGACCGTCCCGCATAACTGAAAGATTGTTGAGTGGACGTAAAGAATCAAATCAAACAAACAAACAAATGTTCGGTTGTTTATCGTTTCCTTTAGAACAATAAAAGAAAAGAAAAACAAGTTTGTTTCTTATTATTTATGCACAATGTGCCAGTTTCAATTAACAACAACAAACAAAAACATGAAAAAATGACAAACTCCCCAGGATGTTTACAACAAAGACGTGGATCAGACTGTACAGCCGCACAATCTGATGCCTGTCTTTATCCAGCCAGGCATGTTTTACTCATTTTGACACGCGAGTTCTTGATTATAAAACATCTCATTAATTGTCTTTAATCATTTTCGGCCGCCCTACTAAGTGGTGACAAGTGTGAACTTACTCAAATCCTTGATCTGATAAATTGCCGCTAATTGCTTCACACGTTCCGCTCGTCAGTTAGGTAACCCAAGAGAAAATCTTCATTGTAACGGAGCACTTGTTAAAATAATAAAGAACTTAAATCAAGCGTGTGACTGATTCATATAAAAGAAAGATTTGGTTCGAGCCATCATAGCGTTTTTACATGAAAAATCGCCCTGCGGACCGTAATTTGAGTTCGAGAGTTCGAGCCATCGCTGTTCGAGTCTGGGGTGTATTTTAACATTAAATGTATAGGGAAATTGCCGGGACCGATGAACAAGTTCGAGAGATCCCTGGTGTTCGAGACAGGCGAGTTCGAGCGACCAAAGTTCCACTGTATATACGCAAGAACAGATAGAAAAACCTGCCACTTTGGTGTCCTTGAAAAAATGTTAGCATTCAATTGAGAGTGTCCCTTATTTAAAAGGGATAGTGTAAAAGATCTTGATGCAGGTTCTTCAGCTAATTAACAAAAAATCATATTAAAAAAGAGGAATAACTTTTACTAGATCTTGTACAGACTCTGCTGCTATGATACAATAAATGTTACAAAAGGATGTCTTAATTTTTATCCCCCGACCCGAAAAGGATCGGGGGATATAGCGATCAGCCTGGCGTCCGTCCGTCTGTCCGTCTGTCCGTCTGTCCGTCCGTCTGTCCGTCCGTAGACAAAAGCTTGTGCGCTCAATAACTTTTATACCCTTTGAGATATTTTGATAATATTTGGTAGGCATGTATATCGGGTCAAGACGGTGTGTCGCGTGCAAGAATGGTTGCTCTCCCTTGCTGGCCTTTTGAGTTATCTCTCTTGAATGAACTTTATAAGGGGAAGCTTGTGCGCTCAATAACTTTTATACCCTTTGAGATATTTTGATAATATTTGGTAGGCATGTATATCGGGTCAAGACGGTGTGTCGCGTGCAAGAATGGTTGCTCTCCCTTGCTGGCCTTTTGAGTTATCTCTCTTGAATGAACTTTATAAGGGGAAGCTTGTGCGCTCAATAACTTTCATACCCTTTGAGATATTTTGATAATATTTGGTAGGCATGTATATCGGGTCAAGACGGTGTGTCGCGTGCAAGAATGGTTACTCTCCTTTAATGGACTTTTGAGCTATCTCCCTTGAGTGAAATTTAAATTTTATAGGGGGAAGCATGTGCACTTTATAACTTTAATACCCTTTGAGATATTTTGATAATATTTGGCATGCATGTATATCAGGTGAAGACGGTGTGTTGCGTGCAAGAATGGTTGCTCTCCTTTAATGTTTTTTGAGTTATCTCCCTTGAATAAACTTTATAGGGGGAAGCTTGTGCGCTCAATAACTTTAATATCCTTTGAGATATTTTGATAATATATGGTATATATGTATAATAGGTCAAGGGGGTGTCTTGCATTCAAGAATTGTTGTTCTCCCTTGCTGGACTTATAAGTTATCTCCCTTGAATGAACTTTATAGGAGGAAGCTTGTGCACTCAATAACTTTAATACCCTTTGAGATATTTTTATGATCTTTGGTAGACATATATATAAGGTGAAAACGGTGTGTCACATGCAAGAATGGTTGTTCTCCCTTACAGCCCTTTGAGTTATCTCCCTTGAATGAACTTTTGTGCTCAATGACTCATATCATTTGAGATATTTTGATGATATTTAGTATACATATATATCAGGTCAAGACAGCTCCCGCTTGTTATCCTTTAGAGTTACTTCTCTTGAATGAACTTTATAGGGAAAGCTTGTGCACTCAATATCTCTCATACACTTAGAGATATTTTAATGATATTTGGTATACATAAATATCAGGTGAAGACAGTGTATCTTGTGCAATAATGGTTGCTCCCCTAACTGTCCTTTTGAATTTTCTCCCTTGGTGTATCACCTGCAGGCATGATTGCTTTTAAATTACAATTTAAATAAAATTGGTTATGTCTGGTCAGGAAGGTGTGTTACATGCAATTATGGTTGTCCCAGTCATATAGCTTTGAGATATTCTGGTTTGATAAAATTTGATATAGATACAGAGTTTTAATTTTATTCGTGAAACTTTGTGCTCTTAATAACTTTTATATCTTTTAAGAGTTTAATGGTGTTAAGTATAAATATATCTTTGAGTCACAGTGTGTTGTTCGGTTTAAGAATGATTGCTCTTTAGGGCTTACATTTTAACGTACCTCCCTTGGATGAATTTAAAGGTAAAAATGAAGTCTCTACAGTCAGCCTTCCACTTTTGTTCGCAGTGACACTCAGTATTATCACATCAAATATATATACTAGGTTGGCTGCTTGTAACTGCATATCAATTACTTTTTGGTCGGGGGATTTGCCATCTCCTCTGATGGCTATTTTTATATTGGTAAATGTTTGGAGTTTTATTTGGATAAAAGCTGAAAGGTTTACCATAATAATTAGACATATAGGTCAGTATGTGGGTCGACTATAAAGTTGAGAGTCCATTGAAGATTATTCTTTTTTTTTTTTTTGTTGTTTCTGATTGGCCAAAACTAATTTCAGTTTATGGGTGGCAACGTTCATGGATTTTTTATGGTCAATTGCAATTAATTGTTTATTTAGTGACATAATTTATACATCATATATTTTGATCAGCCCTCATTTATGAATAATGAATGTTTTCCATATTTTTTAAGAGCTCAGACAGTTAGACCACATAAGGACATACACTTTAATCAATTAAAACAGTTTTGAGCTACTGAAAGTGATGAAAACTGATAGGCTTATGTTCTTTCTTAAACAAGAAAAGGAGTAAATTGCTAAGAGTATGGAATTAAAATTAAAAATTTCACTTATATTGGATTTAAAAGTTTATATTTTAAGAAAATATCCTTAATGCAGCACAACTTATATATAAACTGTCAAATATTTGTTTAATTGTTGTATTTTCAAAATTGAATTCAGTGTTTAATTCTTTCTTTGCTTGTCATCTTCTGTTAACTTTTGCAATCTTTTTGGACCCAGATCAGACATGATTTAAGTCCAGACTGTTTGATACTCTGATAGTGTTCTTTGAAAAAGTAAGCGGATGACAATAAAAACATTTAAGATTACTCTGCCTGCAAGAAGTTTTAAGTACTTTTTAGTAAGCAAATTTATACATTTTAACCCTTAAAGCACCAATCACCACTGCAGCAGACACCAAATTTTTCTACATCTTTCCAAATTTTCAAAAAAATAAGGAATGATATTTCAGGAGAATCGTCTGCCAGCAGACGATTCTCATGAAACATCATGCCTTATTGGTTATTTTTGAAAAAGCGGCAAAATTTGAAATTGTCGTCTGCTGCAAATTATAGGTGGCGCTTTATGGTTAAATTTTGAAAGATTCTTTTGACCATTGAATCCTACATAGTCCTGTTTCTATGTCAACTTGAACCTAATCATCAATTTATATATTTTCTGAAAAGATTTAATACCTTTCACCGCTGACGACCTAGGATCAAATTACAGAAAAAGTTGAAACTTTTATTTAAAATGTTTGTAAAATGTTTTGGTGTGCCTGAGACTGTTGGAAACTTTTGCCAATTAGATCAGTCTGCCTGATCTGGATCAAATTTTTTGACACCCTGGTGGTATTATGTCTGCCAACCCGAAGGGTAGGGGGACCTATTGTTTTTGATGAGGATCCCGTCGGCGTCCGCATCCTCTTTCATTTCCGTGCATTATCTTCTGAATTTTGACCAATTGGGAAGAGTTGATTAAATTCAAGGTCACAGTGGCACTTTGAAATGTCTAGACTAGCTACTAGTCTGATATCATATTTTTTTTTATAAATGATAATTTCATTTTGAAATAATAATTTCTTTAATCTCCCTCTTTCCTCTATGATAGCAATATTTGTGATTAGGTGTGGATATGATGTCAAAGAGAGAAAGAGATGAGACTGGCTATATGAAATCAATTTATAATGTGGGAGCGCAGTGGCTCAGTGGTAGAGTGCTTGACTCGAGACCGAAGGGTAGCGGGTTCGAGCCTCACCGGCGTCACTGCGTTGTGGTCCTTGAGCAAGACACATTTATCCTAGCTTAGTACTGGTTAAACCCAGGAAGAACCGTCCCGCATAACTGAAAGATTGTTGAGTGGACGAAAAGAATCAAATCAAACAAACAAACAAACAAAATTTATAATGAATGAAACTTAAAGTACAATTGACAAACACATCAAGGTCTAGGAGCTAGACTATGAAATGTCCAAAGTATGGTTTCTGTCATCTTCACCAGCGAAGGTTTCGTCGTATCTACCTTTCGACAAACCCTTCACCTCACGACCCTCAAAATTTATTATTAGCGCAGACTAATCGACCAATGAAAACGTCAGTAAGGATTTTTTCGATAATCCCTTCCTGCCAATCAGATTAAAGGTAGCAGTTTATCGGCATCTAATATACATCGCCTGCTAATTCTCAAAAAGTCCAGATAAGCAAAGACTATTGGTCGTAAAATTATTTATTTTCCTTCTATCCTTCAGTTCAAAATTATGTTATGGGTGCTCAAAATAACCATCTTAATGTGACATTTCTTTTCAGCGCATTAGTCGTCTATTTTAGTTGTTAAGTAAGAAAACTGAATGTAAATTAATTACGCCGTCTTATCTGGAGGCCTGGTATTTATCGATTTTTGCACCGCTTTGTGATTGATCATATTGATTGTTACTATTTTCGGCTTATGACGTACTCAATCGGAGAAAATCAAAGCTGTGAGGCCAAGGGTTAGATTAGACAATCGCAACCCTTGGTAGGACAAGATGGGTTTCTGTGCATTATCTTCCGAACTAGGCTCGATATCTTTGAGATTGACCTTCATCACACACCCTTCCCAGCATAATGCTTGCAATTGAATGACGATATTTACAAGGTAGTTCCCATGCAACAAAAACAAGTTTTTTGATGGCAATAATGACGTAGATGGCTCAGTTATGATTATGATTTCGGTGTAAATCAGGAGATTTTCTTTCTCACATTATTTTCGATACTATTCATTGTTTGATCCTCTAAATTAAAACCCCCACAAGAAACGTTTTGGTGTGTAAAAATAGTAACAATTATCAAGTAATTATCTCCCTATATACCGTCTTAATTATGCTAGATTGTTTATATGACAAATTTTTAGACAATTATGCAATACATATTGGTCTGATTGGGTCCAGCTGTGTTCGGAGAGAACCTTTGCCAGAAAGGAAATGAACAAATGCTAAAAATGTGGGCAAATAGCGAGTGGATATGGATACAAGTATATATGAAAGTGTAGTTGTGAAGTGGATTTAAAGCTAAAAACTCCTTATTTAAGGCTAAAAAAATGAACAAGTGTTCGGGCCACTTTTTTTTAATAACAGATGAGGCAGGCAGGTTTTTATTTTTATTTTTTCCCCCAAAAAAAACAGATGAGGCCACTTTTTTATATTTTTTACTTCATCGAAAACTTTAAATGAGGCACCTTTTTTTGTTCATTTTTAAGTATAAAAATATCGATATTTTGATTTTGATTATACATATGAATAAAATAAATGAGGCCACTTTTTTTTATTCATGTCTGACAAAAAGACAAATGAGGGGCATTTGAAACAGATGAGGGAGGGCCTGAGAAACATTTTTTTTTTTTATTTGGTAATTTATAAAGGATTATTGAATGCTGGGAAATTTTTCAAGACTTTTTGTCGTCTGCTTTTTTTTCAAAATCAACTTTTTCAAAATATTCTTTCAGGAATACCATCTACGGTATCCAAAAGTTTGGATCCAGAGGACCGACAAAAAGTCGGTCCTGATCTGGGTCTAAACTGTTTGCAAAGGTAATCAGCAAACTACACTAGTAGGAAAGAGGTTATATGTCATAGGCTTCTTATAAAGGATTTCGTTTTTAATCTGCATGCTGGGAAATTTTCATGATTTTTAGTGATCTGGATCCAAACTTTTTGACACCCTGATGCTATTTATTCCTGAAAGAATTTTTCGATTTTTTTTTTTAAATCTTCAGATGACAATAATGCATGCAAAAATACCCAGAATGCAAAGAGTTTAAGAGGGGACAGTGGGCATTCAACTACTGTTCAAGGACACTGTAATGATTTATCATGTTTATATAGAGTCAAACATTTTCGATAGAATTATCCCTAAACCCTATAATTTACCAAATTTAAAATTTGAATTGTAAACTCTGAGATGTACTGTATACTTAAATGTTCAAACTGGCAATTAATCCTTTGCATGCTGGGTAATTTTTCATGCATTTTAGTCGTTTGCTGATTTTTTCCGAATCAACCTATTAGAAAAATTATTTCAGAAATACTATCGGAGTGTCAAACAGTTTTGATCCAGATAAGGCCCAACATTTTGTTGGGCCTGATCTGGGTCCAAGCTGTTTGCTAAAGTTATCACCAGACAACTTTAGTAGGCCAAGAGTTAACCCTTTAGCTGCTAGTGTCATCTGCTGATTACTGTTGCAAACAGTTTATATCCAGCCCGATCAGGCCTGATTAAGTATAGGGCCTGATCTAGATCCCAACTGTGTAACACTGTATAGTTCTTTCCTGAAATAATTTTTCCAAAAAGTTGGTTTTGAAAAAAATCATCTGATGACAAAAAAGCATAAAAAATTACTCAGTATGCAAACAGGTAAAACATTGTCCCCCTAATCAATTATATTCCTAAGAGGTTGTTGATCAAATGGTTGCTGAATGTCTTTTGTCATGGAAAATAGTGCAGTCCCTCTATGAGAGGTCTACACAGTGTTTTGTAAAATGGGATTTACAATGCAACTTTTAAAATGGGATTTACCATACAATTTAAGGCCAAACAGTGTTTCATTCAAAATAGTGACTTAACAATATTTTGGTTTATTAGTCTTTGAAGTTTCTTACTTTTTACTTGAAGCTGTAAAGTTTGTTGCAAAATATAGGAATATTTATTGTATGATATTGTTTGGTGCCACATGTGAAATAGACTGGATTTGGAATTTATGTATTCATTTATGTCCTTGTATACATTTTAAATATCAGGAACACACACTATTATCTTCGGAATGATAACTTTTTAGATCAAGACAGCGCCCTAGATAAGCTTTTGGGTCCATTGGGTATTTACGCAACCTGGTTATCCTCAATTGCGTACTTGCAAAAACAATTGCGTATTTTCATATTTTTTTTACGCCTCGTTTTTTCTGTGATTACACATTTTCTTATTGCATGAAGCCATTTGGAAATGTGCTTGCATATTTATTCACTCCCATCCTCTGCCTTTCTAAAGTATCAAACTAGCAGATTTTATTGTACCTGAAGCAAATCCCATCCCCTTGTTGACATTCGAGTGTATACAGTTTGCAAAGTTTCAATTTAGAGGTAGTTCGATCACAAACCGTAGTTTAGTTCCGGAAGATCTATTGCGCATGCTTGAGCAGGTGATTGATCGAACTTAGTTTGGTAGATGTTTGACAGTACGTTTAAACGTACCTTCAATTGAAGAAATAAAAACATGGCGGCGTCCATGGACAACCGCTTTTGTGCATTTTAAACTTTACTTTCATATCGTTCTTACAACGAAATAACACCAAAACTACTATTCATTTCCTGATTTGATTACAAGCAACTGATTGACTCATACATGGGAAGATAAATAGCTCGCAGCTTCCAAAAAATAGAACTTTACAGTTCATCAACTAACATTTTTGTACACTGTCGGCCATATTTGTTCAAGAAGACCCAGAGCGAAAAGCATGGTTAAACCCCAGTTCCCGAAGTGCGTCACTTTAGTTGGACCAAATTGAGTTCGATCAATGTTTAGTCGAACTGCAGGTACTGCGGGTAATGATCGAACTACCTCTTAATCATAGTGTTTTTCCGCGAAATACTGGACTGGGCACAGATATTTTATTCATAAAACTGGAGTTATATTGCTCGCTCGCTAGTAAAAAAAATCAATACCCGACTTGCATTTGTTTATTACCCAAATGGAAATGAAATGGGCCAAATGGTAGGCAATGACATTGCATGTAATTGCATACCGATCGTTAGAATTGCTTTTTGGTACGCACACATTTGATTTTAATTGCTTTTATGAGGATTTTAATTGCGTATTTACGCAAATACGCTGCTTATCTAGGGTGCTGTCAAGAACAGTAACTCTTTTTATCAAGAATGCTAACTCAGAGTATATCCGAATCAATAGCTTTATCAGGAAGGAGTAATTGTTGATTTGCAGAAGCTCATGAGCTTGATCTTAATTTTAACTAATATGATGCAGCCAAAAATGCTGTCTGCTGCTGTTTTCTGCTTCAATCTGAGTCTGATTTTGCACAATGGTGTTATATGGTCAAGAAACCTACTAAGGTTTAATATACTCCTCAAAATAATTAAAGGACCAAGATTTTAGAATGCGAGTATAATTAGCTCAAACATTTGAATTCTGTAAATCTTGGCCCAAAGCTTTCTTTTCTATATGTTCATAAGTCAAGAATCATCATTACTGATTTCCATGCCTAATTCCGCCATAACTGTGTCTCAAATGAACATACCCTCAAAAACACACTTTCAAATGGCAGTGGGTGGGGTAAAGAAATTCTTCTGTGGCCATTTGACTAGAATGAAAGTGACATCAAATTAAACTGTGTTTTAAACAGTTCAGCTTGCATGCAAAAAATCTCTTCAAACAGTTTCATTATACTCGGAAGCAAGCATTTTCATCTCTGACAATGAAGTTTTGACATTGTTTTGTTTTCTGAAAACAATGGGTGTATTTGGCCATCAAGAATCAAATGTTTAATCGTCATTCTATGCCTTTGATTGTTAGAAAGAGATCCAGACGAAAGGTTTAACGATTGCCACAGACAACTGCCAAAACCAGTTGTCTGAACCCATAGTCTGGCCATTACGCCGCAGCCAAAAGGGACAATTTTCTCTGAATGGAAGAGGTGGGTGGTATTGATGGGATGAAAACACCATACGATCATGTGAAAACAAAGATTTTAGCATCTAAAAGCATTTTTCATTCATTTCATGCAGTTCTGTGGTCCATGGATCACACACAAAAAATGACATTCTAATGCATTTATGTCAAGTTTTAAAATGATAAAAAATCCTTGTTTGTAACATTTTCTACATTTTTTTTTTTGCTGTTTCACTTGGCAATTCGGGCGTCAAAGGTGTCCGAAAAATTTAGGCAAGATCGTAAAATTGGTTTTCAAAATATGTTCTACACAAAATGCATCAATGTTATATTTGATAGCATTGGTCCTTCAATTATTTTGAGGAGTATATTTGATTAATTTGTCTGCTAGCTGGTGACAATTCACATGAAATTCCAAGCCTTCTTTCCCCTGATATTCAAGAAAAATCATAGAACTTGTGGTCTGCTGCAGTTGTGATTGGCACTTTAGGGTAAACTCTTATTGTGGAGTTTCCATTGCACTATATATATAAAACCTTGAAATTGACCAAATTAAGAAGCAGACGCACTTTTAGCTTTTTTTGGTAGCGCACAAGCCAAATTGAGGACCGACCATATTTTATTTCCTGTCCATTTTCCTTGATTACCATAGCAACTCAAAATACAGGGAACAGCTACATTAATTTTGTCTGAATTGCCCTAAAACTCCAAAAAGCCCTTCAGCAGAAGATAATAACCCATAAAGCGCCACCTAAAATTTGCCGCAGACGGCAAATTTTGCAACATCTTTGCAAATTTTCAAAAATAACAAGGCATGATATTTCATGAGAGTTGTCTGCTGGCAGACGATTCTCATGAAATTATCGTGCCTTATTTGTTATTTTTGAAGATTTGGAAAGATGTTGCAAAATTTGCCGTCTGCAGCAGTTGTGATTGGCGCTTTAAGGGTTAATTTTGACAGAATTGCCCTTAACAACTCCTATACAGAAGATAATTAATCATCAATTACCAAAGACCCTGATGAGATGTGACATTCTGCTGTGTCTCATCAGGGTCTGCACTGCATGTCTGCTAGAATAGTGCTAGTGTCGGCTGCTAATTACCTTTGTAAACTGTTTGGAACTAGACCAGGTCTGACATAATCGGACTGGGTCTGAATCCAAACTGTTTGCCACTCTGATGGTGTTCATGAAAGAACTTTTTTGAAAACATTAATTTTGAAGAAAAATGCTGCAGAGGACAAACTTCATGAAAAATTTCCCAGCATGCAGAGATTTTGGAAATTCTAACCGGAAACCCCTTAAAATATTATTGGCACATCCAAACTTTATTATATGAAACTAGAATGGGACAGATTGACTAAACAGTATTGTGCCAGCGGATGATCGCAGAGATCTCTATTTTATTGGAGATTATTCGACCTTCAGGGCTGACCAATGAAACCATGCTTGAAATTGGAATCAAACTAGATCTGCTTGTCCAACAGACCAATGCATAGCCTTAATTCATGGTCTGCTAGTGTCGTCTGCTCAGATAGTCTTTGCAAACAGTTTTTATACCCAAATCAGGCTCGACTGAATGTCGGCCTGATCTGGATCCAATCTGTTTGACACTCTGATGGCATTCCTGAAAAATTAATTTTGAAAAAAATCGGTAGACGACAAAAATCGTGATTTTCCAGCATGCATAGACTCAAGGGAAAACTTATGTAACAGGAAAGTAGTGTTTACTCATTTTTGAACAATTAAGTCTTCCGTTCTGTGCATTTATCACAAAGGAGTATTCTATTTCAGATTATAAGGGGTTGCTGGTTTGAACAATTACAAACATCTAAATTCAATCCAATATATAAGCACACTGGACATAACTTTTTTTTTTTTTTAAATTCGATACCCAAGTTATATAAGAGCTTGTGTGCTTATGTGATAAAATTTAGTACTGCTATTAAAAACCAAAACTAAGCGCATTTTTTTAAGCATCTCTCTTTGAAGAAGCAATAGATGTACATAGCTCTTGGTTTCATTCATAATTTAGTTAACCATTTTGAAAATAAACACCAAAATTGTGATGGTTGAAAATTAGGAAGTTAGCTGAAAATACTGACTGAGATTTATGCTTCAAATCATGGAAAAGTGCCATTTGACGGCACAGCGATCCAAGAGTATGAACAGAGTAGGATTTAACCGGAAACCAATTACAAGGAAACCAACTGGATATAAAAGTCGATCAAAGGTAGGGTTTTGACAATTTTTCATTGTTGGCTGTATAATAACTTGAATATGGCCCTTGGTGCAAGAAAACTTGATCAGCACCTTTTTTATTCCCTCTCTGGAAATTGTTATAGCTGAGCAAACTGGTTGGAGTCTTGCTTATTCAGAAACCCTGAAGACATCGTTTTCATTGCCACTTTTAATTTACCTGGGCCAAAAGGTTATGGTGTACCCAAGGTTCTGCAGCATCCAGCCATTGTTGTTTCTTTGACATGGCAATGCTCCATTTGCCATCTGGCCAAACTCAGTATAGAATTGAAATCAGACTTCAAGTAATTTAAGAAATTAATAAAAAAGATTTTGTATTGGCCCAGTTACAGGTCTTTGATCAGCTGTATTGGCCCTCCACCTTCGACCTCAGACCAACACTGCTGACCAAGGACCTATTACTGGGCCAGTACTAAACCTGGCAGTGAATATGGGCTGCGAGATAACCTGTCTTCCGGGTTTCTGACAAAATGAGACTCAAACCAGCCTGCTCAGCAACAGAGACTAGCTAGAAAACTGAAATTTTGCTTGTAGCAAGTTTAGCTTTGATCCACTCATACCCCAATAACAAAGCCGCTGATCAGACTACCGGGATGTGCAGGCTGGTCTGCACATTTGTTGTTCGCTAACCCCCGAAGACAGGTTTTTTTTTGGTTTGAGGCCCATATAGTATGCACTGAGTATTATAGGTTTCAGTGCTGTTAGGGTTAATAGTATTTACATTTGTATCTGTCACTTGTTTACAAATAATTATGATGGATACCATGATGTGTTCAGGAAACATTTCATATACATGAAGAATTATGCGTCCTTTTTCCTCATGAATATAAAATATTTAAATTGTGGGTTTGGCTTAATGCTGTACAGAAATCTTTTGGTTTTAGGCTAATTTCTTTTATAGAATTTTTGGTTTATGAAAATGTCTGGGCTATTATTTTTTCTGAAAACCAGCTGTTTTGGGACCATTAACTTTTGGCTATTGCATTCGGTTTGGATGGTTTTCTTTTAACAAAAACATTATTTTTTGCTATTCTTTAAAATTTTGTTTTGGGCTATTCTCTCTAATTTTTTTGGCTATTCTTCAATAGAAAACTTCTTTTTATGGGTTGGGGGAGGGGTGGGGATGAGGAGGGGGATTTCTTCCACAGAATCTTTTACTTTTGGCTTATGGTACTTATACTGAAACTTATTTTCTGTATATTCACCAAGATCTTCAATGTCGTTGTTTCTGCATTTTAAGGGATAAGAGGCTGGGTATGTTTTAAGCTATCATTTATCAGTTTTTTTTAGTTCTGAGAAAAAGCAAGCTCTTATTAAATCATGCTATCTGTCACAAACCCTATCAAAATTGGACGAAAAGTAAGAAAGTTACAGAGGTTTGTGTATAGTAGAGAATCGAAAGCTATGGAGGGCAGCCATTTTAGACTGTTAATGACGTCACATATCTCTAATTATACCCCTAATTAAATATGCATAAACAGAATGACTAGTTTCCTGCTATTCATTTTAACTTTTTATTCTTATTTTGAAAATAGTTGAGTTTGAAATACATCTGTAGTACAGTTCACAATGAAATTGGGGATTTATTGGCTTTTCAAAATTATTGGAATTTAATAAATATTCAAAATGGCGGCCTCCATAAGCTTATAAGAAGTCAGAATTGTGATAATCAGATTGCTATAACTTTCTTATTTTACATCTGAATTTTATCAGGTTTGGGGCAGGTTGCACAGTTTAACAAGGGCTTGCATTTCAGCTACACTTGCTTTCAATGTTGCTGTCCCCTTTAATATAGCAAAATGATTGAAACATTGTTGCAAGGCTGTACAGAACCCATAATGTATAGATAAACAAAAAGCTTTGAGGGGCATGACTTGTGTACAATATTGAAAATACGGATCTAGAAATAGGCGTTACAGGCGTTTACTTAGATTAACCTTAATCTTTTGACACACATAGATGTTCCATTTTACGCATTACGCATCAACCTTTTGAAATAGAATGATCCAAAGATCATTACTCAGAGGTCATGGTACATCTATACAGTACAGTAGCAAGATAATAAAACATAAACAATAAAGATGTTGAGTAATTTCACCTATGTCATCCATAATGATAAAATAAAAACAACACATATTTTGGTTGACCTGCTCGATTGTATTCCCCCTAGTCCTGCTAAAGAGATTATAACCACGTTTGGTTTTGAATTTTAGCTGATAAGTTTTATGGATATTGTTTATAAGCTGAATGGCAGTGTGGAACTTGATCAGCTGGCCTCAGAAGCCAGCTGATCAGGATCCACACTGCAATTGTTAAGAATTAATTTTCAGTCTCAACAGATAAACACCATTATTATCTGTCTTTAAGCAGGGAGCCTAATCAGTAACAAATAAAATAATTTTTTTAAATATTTTTTGCTGCAGAAAAATAAGTTACGGATACTCATTAAATCACCACACATAAATTTTACCAGAAGCAATCGTTTCAAAGTAGAAACTGAAAATTAAAGTGATCTGTATTCGTCTTTATCAAAAGAAAGTAACAATTTGACTGGAGATAGGCGGATGATGATTAGGGGATTGTTTTTCTGAGTTTCACCTGAGCGAAAGAAAAATTTACTATCCCATTCAGGTGGTCCATTGTTGGGAATTTTGACAATGTTATACATGTGCTACCAATTGGATTTATATTACTGTATCATTTTCTTGCCATTGATTCTGTGGACTATAAATTCTTTCAGTGTTTATATGGAGTACATGTTTTTGTTATCATCTACTGACTTTTTTTTCTTCAATTTTTGTTTCCAAAATTGAACGAAAGAAAAATTTACAACCACATTCATGTCATATTTTGACCAATTCCTTACTTGTGTTGCCTTGGATTTTTATTATAAACATTTTCTTGCTGTTGATTCTGTGGTGTTTTGAGTATCAAAAATATCATTTTCAGTAAAAATAAAAATGGGCATCGAGTTACGCTTTACTTTTCCCTTTCATCATACGCCAAAACAATGAAAAAATGAAATTCATTTTTTAAATTGATACAATTTGTTGCCCTATACCCACAGTCTGATCAGCTTATACTGTTGAAAATATCAAGAAAGACATAAAGGCTGGCGTCCAGTTATATAGGGGAAAATAACAAATTAATTATGTTGTTTATGATTCAAAATACAGTAAAACCTGTATTCGGGCCATGTAGCTCAGTCGGTACTATGTCTGACTACAGATGCGCATCTGACTGCAGATCCAGGGGTCACGAGTTCGATCCCAGCCCAGTCCCATACTTTCATGGAGATTCATGAAATCATTTTTACAGTCATTCTCCTCCCTTCTGCTTATTCATTCAAGAAGGTTTGTTAAATATGTCAGTTACAAGCAAAAGTATGTGCACGAATAACTGGTTAATGACTTGTTCAAGCTTGCCCGAAAAAGTGTTGTTAGGTGAACTGACCGTCCCCCATGACGGGTCTTCCTGGGTTGAACCAGTACTAAGTAAGAATAAATGTGTCTTGCTCCAGGACACAACACAGTGACGCAGGTACGGCTGGAATCGCCACAGGGATATTAGGGAACAAAACAAACATATCCACTGATGGATAAAAAATGATCCCAATTTCATGCACAATTTATTTTGGTCATTTGAAAAAATGAATCGGTTTGCTAACTAGATAGTCTCTGTAGCTGAGCAGGATGGTTTTAATCTTTTTGGTCACAAACAACACAGACAGGTTCTAGTGTGTCATTTCTTATTGTACCTGATAAATGGGTTTCTCAGAAAATTAGACAGTTTAGAATGATGTCACCTAGCAACACCAGTATATGTTACCTTGTAACTCTTCAATTTTAGCATCAAGTTACAGTCACAGTGTCATCTTGGAAGAGAAAGATGACATTACATGTATCATAAGGGACGCGACAAAACTTGTCATAGATATTTCCGACAAAGAGAGATTCAAACCAGTCTAGCTACTTAAGGAGCACAGTGGCTCAGTGGTAGAGTGCTTGAATGAGACTGAGAGGCCCCGGGTTCGAGCCCCACCAGCATCACTGCGTTGCGGTCCTTGAGCAAGACACATTTATCCTAACTTAGTACTGGTTCAACCTAGGAAGACCCGTTCCTGTTAACTGAAAGATTGTTGATGGGACGTAAAGAATCAAATCAAACAAACAAAACCAAAACCAGTCTCCTCAGCTACAGAGACCAGCTTGAAAATTGAAAATTCGCTTGTAGCAAGTTAAGATACGATACTTTTCAATAAGCGGCTAACAAAGGGGCTGATCAGACTGAGGGGATGCGCAGGCTGGTCTGCGCCTTTGTTGGTCGCAAACACCGATGGCTTGTTTTCTCACGCCGAGGCCCATAGTATTTTGAGGTCTATCAGAATTGTGGCCAGGTAAGACGTAAACCAGCCTGCTCAGCTACAGAGACTAGCTTTGTACTTGGGATCTCTAAGTGTTTGACATTCCCTGGTGCCTTGGATCATAAGTACTTGGAATTACTTGTTGTTTGTGATCACTAGGTGTCTGTGTTCAGTAGGTGCTTGTGATCACTTGATGCATGTGATCACTGTTTGACTTATTTAGGTGTGTGTCATTAGATCTTGTGATCACTTGGTGCCTTAGATTAAACATCACTAGATTCTTGTAATCACTTGATCCCCAGGATCACTAGATATGATTACTTGGTGCCTAGAATCACTAGATGTTTGTGATTACTTGGTGCCTAGGATCACTAGATGTTTGTGATCACTTAATGTCTAGGATTGTTAGATGCTTGTGATCACTTGGTGCCTGGGATCACTAGATGTCTGTGGTCACTTGGTGCCTAGGATCACTAGATGCTTGCAATTACTTGGTGCCTAGGATCACCAGATGTGTGTGATCTATCATTGCATGATAAGGATCACTAGATGGTTGCGATCACTATTTCTATGATCACTAGATGCCTGTGATCCCTTGATGCCTTGGATCACTAGATGTTTGTGATCACTTGATGCCTTGGATCACTAGATGTTGTGATCACTTGATGCCTTGGATCACTAGATGTTTGTGATCACTTGGATCACTAGATGTCTGTGGTCACTTGATGCCTTGGATCACTAGATGTTTGTGATCAATTGGTGCCTTGGATCACTAGATGTTTGTGATCAATTGGTGCCTTGGATAACTAGATGTTTGTGATCACTTGGTGCCTTGGATCACTAGATGTTTGTGATCAATTGATGCCTTGGACACTAGATGTTTGTGATCACTTGGTGCCTTGGATCACTAGATGTCTGTGATCCTTTGATGCCTTGGATCACTAGATGTTTGTTATCACTTGGTGCCTTGGATCACTAGATGTTTGTGATCAAATGATGCCTTGGATCAGTAGATGCTTCTATGATCACTAGATGTTTGTGATCACTTGGTGCCTATGATCACTAGATGCTTGCAATCACCAGATATGTGTGATCACTGCATGATAAGGATCACTAGATGGTTGTGATCACTTTATTTCTATGATCACTAGATGCTGTGATCACTTGGTGCCTAGGATAACCAGAAGGCTTGGGATCGCTGCTTGATATCACTTTGGGTAGAAGATCACTTGATTCCTAATGGAAGATTATGTGCTTGGAATCACTTGGTGCATAGAATCACTAAGTGCTTGACCATCACTCAGTGTTTATGATCACTGGTTGCCAAATATCACTGGGTGCTTGGCATCACTATTTTTGTGATAACTAAGGTGTTTGGCACCACTTGTTGCCAATGCACAGTGCTTGACACCTTTTGGGGTCTATGGTCTCTTGTTGCTTAGATCACTAGGTGCTCAGGATTACTTTGTGTTTATGATAACTGTTAGGATCAATAGGTGTTTGACAATAAGCATGGTGTTTATGATCAACTGTAGCCTATAGGATCACAACATTGTGCCTCTGATCCATCCTTGCATAGGATCACTAGGTGATTGTCATCACTTTGTGTTGGTGATAACTTCGGATCAATAGGTGTTTGGCATCGCTTGATGCTTAGGATTACTGAATTGTACATAGAATCATCAAGCACTTGACATCACATTATGATCACTTGTTGCCAAGGATCACTAAATGATTGCCATCACTGTATTTGTGATAACTTAGGATCAGAAGGTGTTTTGGATCACTAAGTGCTTGACATCACATGATCACTTGTTGCCAAGGATCACTAAATGATTGCCATCACTGTGTTTGTGATAACTAAGGATCAGAAGGTGTTTTGTATCACTAAGTGCTTGACATCACATTATGATCACTTGTTGCCAAGGATCACTAAATGATTGCCATCACTGTGTTTGTGATAACTTAGGATCAGAAGGTGTTTTGGATCACTAAGTGCTTGACATCACATTATGATCACTTGTTGCCAAGGATCACTAAATGATTGCCATCACTGTGTTTGTGATAACTTAGGATCAGAAGGTGTTTTGGATCACTAAGTGCTTGACATCACATTATGATCACTTGTTGCCAAGGATCACTAAATGATTGCCATCACTGTGTTTGTGATAACTTAGGATCAGAAGGTGTTTTGGATCACTAAGTGCTTGACATCACATTATGATCACTTGTTGCCAAGGATCACTAAATGATTGCCATCACTGTGTTTGTGATAACTTAGGATCAGAAGGTGTTTTGAATCACTAAGTGCTTGACATCACATGATCACTTGTTGCCAAGGATCACTAAATGATTGCCATCACTGTGTTTGTGATAACTTAGGATCAGAAGGTGTTTTTGATCACTAAGTGCTTGACATCACATTATGATCACTTGTTGGCAAAGATCACTAATTAAGATTGCCATCACTGGGTTTGTGATAACTTAGAATCAGAAGGTGTTTTGGATCACTAAGTGCTTGACATCACATTATGATCACTTGTTGCCAAGGATCACTAAATGATTGCCATCACTGTGTTTGTGATAACTTAGGATCAGAAGGTGTTTTGGATCACTAAGTGCTTGACATCACATTATGATCACTTGTTGCCAAGGATCACTAAATGATTGCCATCACTGTGTTTGTGATAACTTAGGATCAGAAGGTGTTTTGTATCACTAAGTGCTTGAGATCACATGATCACTTGTTGCCAAGGATCACTAAATGATTGCCATCACTGTGTTTGTGATAACTTAGGATCAGAAGGTGTTTTGGATCACTAAGTGCTTGACATCACATTATGATCACTTGTTGGCAAAGATCACTAATTAAGATTGCCATCACTGCGTTTGTGATAACTTAGGATCAGTAGGTGTTTGGGATCACCAAGTGCTTGACATCACTTGGTGCCTTTGATCACTCCTTGCATAGGATCACTAGGTGATCAGCATCACTTTGTGTTTGTGATAACTTAGGATCAATTGGTGTTTGATATCACTTGATGTTTAGGATCACTTGAGGTTTTCTGGTTGGTTGGTTGGTTTTGTTGCTTTATGTCCCGGTCATTGCGGGACGGTCAGTTCACCTAACCACACTTTTTCCTGGGCAGGCTTGAACAAGCGGTTAACAAGTAATTCGTGCACATACTTTCGCTTGTAACTGACAACAAACCTTCTTGAATGAATCAGCGGAAGGGAGGAGAATGCTCGTATAAATTATTTCATGATCAATTTCCACGAAAGTATGGGACCGGGCCGGGATCGAACTCGCGACCCCTGGATCTGCAGTCAGACACGCATCTGTAGCCAGACACGTTACCGACTGCGCTACGCAGCCCTGAGGTTTTCTGGGAGTCTGTAATTGTTCTATGTTTTGTTGTAGGTAACTTTATGACCATTCTAGTTTTGCAATCATCTTGATGGGGAAGAGAGAGCTGGTTGCTTTGCTTAGTTTGTCTTCCTGGTGTCTCGTGATGGTTGTGTGGCTCTTCCTCAAGGTGCCATTGGGTTGTCTGCGGTTTGTGATTGTGGTATTCCTGATCATACTCGCTTACTAATTTTGGATCAATTATTGCTTAGGATCACTAGCTAAGTGCTTGACATCACTATGTGTTTGTGATAGCTCAGGATCAATAGGTGTTTGACATCACAATCATGCTGTTTGGGATCAGATCTCTAATGATAATTGCTTGACATCACTGTGTACCTGTGATCACTTGTTGCATAGGAATCGTAGGTGCTTGGCATCACTTTGTGTTTTACATCACTTGTTGCTTATGATCACTAAGTGCTTGACATCACAAATGGTACCCAGGGTGTTTACTATAAGATATCACTTGGTCATTATGATAAATTAGGATCACTAGAAGCTTGGCATAACTTGGTTTTTCCTGAATGATCACCATAGGTGCTTGGTAATTTGGCATCACTAATAGGTTACCTGAGGGAGTTCAACAATGGGAGAGCTTGCGGGCGCTCGTTGTTCAGTCCTATCTTTATTCATAATGTGTAAAGAATGAGCGCTTGAAAGCGCTCGCATTGTTGAACTCGCCTCAGGTGTTTCTCACTGAGAGGCTGTGGTGCTTGCTGTGGTGAAACAGACAAGAAATTTTAAAAATGCAGCATACACAATATTACGCAGCAGGCAAAGAGTTAATATAGGGTTTAAAGGCTGAACATCAGTATCGGATTAAGGCTTATGTATATGATATATAGTAACAAAATACTGTTGGATTTAGTGTTAACCCTATGCAGACGAAAATACGCTTCACAGCAGACAATTTTCCCATATTTTGCTATTTTCCCTCCAAAAAATCATGTTTATGTCCCACAGGAATCTATTCTTTGGGACTTAGGGTACATGGGTAAAACAAAGTCGAAATTCTCTGAGATATGTACAAGTGTGAGTGTCCTCTGCAGGTTTCTCCAGCAGCTTGCTAAAGGCGGGCAAAGGGTGTTGCTTTATTGATTCCTCAGCAGAAAAACACTCGTTTCTTCTGCAAAAGACAATATCTGACAAGGTTTTATTTGGATTATTTCTGATAATCTTAGGTTAATTCTGCAGATTTTTGCTCATAAACTAGGAATAGCTTGCTCACTTGATGTGATAAAGTGCTGCATTTTCGATGACATGTGAAATTGTGTGGAGGGAAATTTGGATATAATATACTGTGAATTCGGAAATTTTCACGAGGGGTTGTATTTTCACGAAACTTCGCATATGCGAAAATTCTTGAAAATAAAATCCTCACGCAATGGAGACATCACTCTGTCGTTTACTGATAATCATAATAGGTAAATCATGCCCCAGAAGAGATTTTTTTTAAAGTCACAAATAAAATTCTCGCAAAAATTTCCGAACTTACTGAATATTGGGGACTTCTATGAGGATTGACTCTTTCTATTCCTTGCTCTGTGATGACTTTTTTTGCAATTGTCATCTGCTGATAACCTTTGCAAACAGTTTGGATCAGGCGAGACAAAATGCCGGGGCCCTGACCTGGATCTAAACTGTTTGACACTCTGATTGTATTCACAAAAGAATTATTCAGAAAAAATTAACAGATAAACCTGTAAAATTAGCTGAGCATGTTATGGAAGAGAAAGTCAAATAAGTAATGTTTTTGGCAACCTAGTGGATTGATAACACTACTTAAAAAAAGTGATGTTCAAAGTTACAATTGTGAATTTTGTCATCTATCATTGATCTTTTCAAACAGTTTGCATCCAGGACAGGCTGGTGTTTGACACTCTGATGAAAGAATCTTTTAAAAATGTAAATTTTGAAAACAAAATCAGCAGGAGACAAATAAAAAATCACCCAGCATATACAAAGTTAAACCTTGATGTTTTCGTAGAGCTTAATGAAAGGACTACACCACAGTGAATGAACTTTGACAGAGCAGAAAGTATTTCGCTGATTGAATTTAAGCAACCTGACTGTGGCATGGTCTATATATAGTCACCATACATCCACAGAGTTCATGATGCCATTGATTTCAAAGAGCAAAGGATCCAGTTGAAAAAAACTCTTCATGCGACAGTGGTGTTAGTCCAGTAGGACATTTTTACCATTAAATAATTTTGTTACATATTGGATAAATTTTGAGGATACATATTTTTGTTAGGAATTGCCTTACATAATTGTAAAATTTATAGATGCTGAAAATACTTTTAATTAGATGTTAGCAGCATAAAATTTTTGGGCGTAAACTTATCAGTTTTAACTTATGTTTTGGGTGCTGACAAGGACTGTCTCATTGAGACAAATCTTTTGAGTACCCACAACATATGTTTTGTTGAGAAATAAGAAAATAAATTTTTGATCTAGAGACATGTGCGGTAATTGGTCAGAAATTATATAGAACTGGAGTGTTCCACAGAATACAGACTGTGGATCCGCTATAATTCCAAAACACATAATTAATGGCAAAAAAATGCAAAACCAGACTGAAAAATAATGAGACTGTGTCACAGTTATGACACCAAATAATGATATAAATGGAGACTAAATATTCAGATGGAACATGCACCAGTCTGCCATTGCAGCTACTTACGTACCTGTGTCCCTGTGGGAGGAGTTCCAAATATGACTTGAGACATGCAGAGGTAAGTTCAAGCTGGGCACCAAGATCCAGTTTATGATGTAACAAGTCAGATGACCCAGCTGACACTCAGAGAATGCCAAGTTAACTGGTTCATAACAGTTAACCATTCATAGGCAGATCCACAGGGGAGTGTGGGGGGAGGGGGGGCAACAGGGGGTCCAGACGCCCCCTTGTAAAATCACAATTTGCTATTTATTCTCCTTAAAAATACTGGTAGGGACCCCCCTCGAGAAGCAGTCGGATCCCTCAGGTGAAATTGCTTCTCGACTGTCTCCGGTCCATGCCATGTGTTGATGACTAAAAAAAAGTTTTCAGGATCCTCCCTGACGGAATCTTCTGGATCCGCATATGACCATTGGTTGATTGCCCACATACCCTTGGTAGAATGCACATACCTTTGGCTACAGGTGAAACCACAATGGACTGTTACCAATAGATAGTTTGTTATGTAGGTAAAGTAAATACCACAGGATGACGCTGTTTAATCAACCCAATGAAATAAAGGTTACTCAACATTGGTAATTAAAGGCAGAGATGTATAAATATAAGTCTGTACTGAATTATGTTTTTTATAAAATTTATTTCAGTAGATTCAAAGATAGATGAGAATCGTTGTAAACAAATACAGGCTAGTTTACCTTGATTTTGGGCGTGCAGGTAGTCTCAGTTTACTGTTATATTGAACCTACCACAAATTACTGCATAAAGCCATTCTTTACCTGTTCATAAGAAAAATAGAATCACCTCATTACTATGCATCTTTGAAACTACAATTTCTAAAACAACTTACAAGCATTCATTTTGAAATTATATAATAAAAGCGGAATAAGGAAGTTATAGTCCATGCTCGAACAGAGTAGGGTGACGAAACTGATTTATAGTTAGAAGTATGAATGGAAAACCTATATTTGTCCAATCAGGTGAATAAAGTACCATAAAGCGACAGACTACGTAACTCTACTCTTATCGAGCACTGACTCTATAGGTATTTGAATGTTAAGTTAAGGTGCCACCGTTTATACATTTATATTTTGCTCTGCTATCTATTTTCTATTTCAGATTAGAGTCATTATTAAATTAAGTTATATTTATCAAATTGATGTGATTTGTGTCTTGGACTTTGAAACCTATAATTTACTAATTTGATGTACTAATTTTATGTACTATTCTGATTCTTGTATTTGTTTTCTTTTTCTTGCCAGGAACTACTAAATGAAGATGAGGCTGTGCTAGCCTAAAAGGTGTTCTTTCCTAAGAAAGTTTGGCTTGAATATTCTTGAGGCAGGCCTCTAGATTAAGTGCATAATTAAAAACTAACTTTCATATTTTTCTCAACCAAACCATATGCTGTGGGTACTCAAAAGAACCGTCTCAATGAGACGGTTCTTTTGAGTACCCAAAACAGATGCTAAAATGGACAGGTAACAAAAAATCTCAATTTAAGGCTCAATGTATGATCTAATGTATGATCTAATTTCAGGATAATCAGGAAACACAAATAGAAGGCGAAACTGTGATAACCCAGCAGGATGTGTCTATGATCACACAGAAACACACGATAGAACATGAAGATCCTCTTGAGCCCGCACCAGACATCGAGATACCCCCACCCATGCCTGTACAGGACCACACTATTGCACTAGGGACAACAGAAATCACAGAAAAATTTGTAAGTATTTTGTTAAGTCTTGATAAATAGTGTTATGAACTTACCCTCCTCCCTAAAATTTTATCCTGTTATTAAAACAACCTGCAGCATATACGCCATGAAGCGTGTGGCTCAGTGGAAGAATGTTAGACTTGAGATTAAAGGTTGGCTGGTTCAAGTCTAACAGTACAGGCAGCTACCATTGATGATGGGAGATGTTTAAGTCTGTAGGATCTGTAATGTCCGAGCACCTGGCCCTGAGGTTATATTACTAATTTCATGCTCAATTTAATTTAGCATGAAATTTATCCTACTCATGTAATGTAAAAATGCCAACAATCTTAACATTTAGGCTAAAAAAAAAAGGATTGTTTCTCGGGCCATTTTTTTAAAAAAACAACTGAGGTAGGCAGGTTTTTTTTTTTATTATTTCCCCCAAAACAGATGAGGCCATTCTTTTTTCTTTCTTTTTTTTTTTGAACAAAATTGAATGAAATTTCTCTCAAAAAAAACTGGCCGATTTGATGCTCGCGCACCCATCACATGCGAGGCATTCTTCGACAAAAAGTTAAGCTGGCCGTATTTTAATCCTGTTTGTGCTGATCATTAGGTTTTCGTAAGAACGGGTTTATAAGGGATCATATGGCATCATAGTGAACTCAAATATAGACACTATCAAAGCTGAAATTCTTCTGGTTTCGATTTGCGAGGCAAAGTGGAAAAAGGTGATTTAAAAGTAAAAAATTTTATTTGATGGAAATCAGATATCGGCAGGTGCCTGGTCGTTTCGGTCAAACAAGAAAAAATCAATATAGGTGGCACAGGTATTCAGTACTCTACTCCATTTCATCAAATAAACCTGGACCGAAACGTTCTTTAAGGCAGTTTCTGAGACGAAATGTCTTATTGCGTTTTTGCCAAATAAAATTTCTAGTTTTGATTACAACCCAAAATCATGTAGACGCTTTACATCTGAGCGTTAATGGTGAACTTTTGATGATCTTGAAAAAAACAACGAAGGAATGCGGTGTTTATTTATTTTTTATTTTTTAAAGAGAAAAAAAATGTATATGCGGGGCATTTCAACTAGATGCGGCGGTGCCCAAGAAACCTTTGTATTATTTTTTTAGCCTTAAATATAGCTAGATAATCTGAGAAAAAATCTTTATTTTCTAGCGTTTTAGTGTCTTTGAGTTGACTATGACTTTTTAAAACTTTAGTGGCCTGCTTTCCCTTTTAACAACTGATTTGTCATGAAATTCTTTGCATTTGTACAACATGACATTCGGACAGTTTAGTCATGTTTAGTTGGTCACTTTGACCTTTTGTGTGTTTTGACCAAATGCACAAAAAACCTGGTTTGGTCTTCAATGCAAATATCTCCATTATCAGCTACATGTTGTTTTGAGTGCTATGTTTTATTGAATTTGTTAAATAAGTTGGAGAAAAGAGATCAAATGTGAGACTTAAACTTCGCAAAACTTTTTCAAAATTTTATAGACGATACTATGATTTGATTTCTAAATTCCAAGTTGGACTTAAATCTCTCTTGCGCCAAGGACTTTCGGAACCTGATTTCTATGGTGACTTGGTGTATAAATTGAAGAAGATTGTTGGTTCTAATAATTTTTCAGCGCAGTTCATTAAAATAATTTCCCATTACAAAAAGATTGGCTATAACATTAATGTATTGCAACAGACTGCATGCTTGGTAGTCAACCCAATCATGGTTGGCAACTTTGCTTTCCTCTTTAATTGCACACCGGTGGGTCGGACATCAGACTCTATGATGGTTCCGACTTAAAGACTTATCTATTGATGAGATGGTAGGGGCCTGATGCTTTGGCTGTTTGTCGGGCCCACCGGGGTTTACCTGTTGGATTTCTTCTGCTCTGGTATTCAGTTTTTTTTACTGTTGAGTCCTTATCTTTGCTTTATCTCCTTGTTATATCTTGATTTATATGTTTTAGGAGATGATGCATTGATAAGTTAGGGGTCTTTCATGCAAACCAAATATCTATGTGTCTTGATCCACATCTGAATTAAGGGTGAGGTTGGGGCCGGTAAACCGGTTTAAGCTCTCCAGTAAAATATTTTACTGATCGTTCCAAGGCGGTACTTCTTTTGTGGATCTTTTATGTTTTTGTTCTGTCTTGTGTTTGCTATGTCTTTGTGCGCGTCTGATTATATGTACTTTGTAGTCACCTGCTGGGAAAGGGCTGACCTCTTGGCTCTCGTTTGTGGTGTCTGCTGTGAGTTTGTTACATTCCCATTGGTATCCTGGGTCAGGTGTGGTACTTGATTGTATCGATTCCTGATCTTTGCACCCTTACTTACTTTGCCAAGCATTTATATCGTTTTTTTCACAAAGAGTTTAATAAATTAATCAATACATGAGCATGATGTTGGATTCTATAGTATCATATGACACAAAAATTTCTTAGAAAACATGTTTTTAACGTAAAAGATTTTTGCCATATATGCAAGGCTGTGATAAACTCTGTTACATAATGTTACTAAACCTGAGAACCACTAGTGGTTTATTGATTTTAATTCATGGCTTTGCACTTGATTGTGGACTAGTAGTACTTGTACTATTACATGTTTTCAGGCTTCAACATTATCATAAAGACGCAGCAAGATTGCTGCTCTCTAGATTTAGCCAGTGATGGTGGTAGTTACTTCAGGATTCACACAGGCTTGAAAAGTTTTGAATATTGAAAGTCCCTGAAAATTAAATCTTACTTGAAAATTCTTTGAACATTTAAATCTTCTTTTAAAAGTTCTAAGAACTTGAAAAGGCTTTGAATTTTACTATTTTCATCAGGACTTAACAATATAGATAGAGACTTAACAAATTAGCATAAAATCGTTGTGCCTTTATTTGGTGCAGCTTATGCTGCACCAAATAAAGACATAACATTCTTATGCTAATTTTCTAATACTAATTTCTTCATTATCTAAGTCTAACATTTCTGAAATTGAATTTTAATTTGTAAATCAGTATTTTTGTTAAGCGCCATGTGAGGTCCTTGAAAAGTCCTTGAATTTTAGACAGACTTGCCTGTATGAATCCTGTACTTGTACTGTTACATGTTTTCAGGCCTCAACATTATCATTAAAGACGCAACAAGATTGCTCTCTAGATTTAGCCAGTGAAATTGAGAACCTTGTAAAACAAAGAATGGTGAGGACAGTTATTGTCACGATTCTGCATGGATTGTTGTCGTTATTATTGTTTTAGTTGGTATTGTTGTTTTAGTTGTTCCTGTCACTTTAGAAGAAGGCTACCCAGACATGAGATAACAATGATACTTATCAATATCACTCACGTACAAAACCACATTTAAAGCACAGGCTAACCTATCATGTTGGTGTTTGTGTGTTTGTTTGTTTTGTTGCTTTACGTCCCAAGTCAACAGCTATGGTCATTGCGGGACGGTCAGTTCACCTAACCACAGCTTGAACAAGCGGTTAACCAGTAATTCGTGCACATACTTTCGCTTGTAACTGACAACAACCCTTCTTGAATGAATCAGCGGAAGGGAGGAGAATGACCGTAGAAATCATTTCATGATCAATCTCCATGAAAGTATGGAACCAGACCGGGATTGAACTCGCGACCCCTGGATCTGCAGTCAGACACGCATTTGTAGCCAGACACGTTACCGACTGCGCTACGCAGCCCGGTTCATGTTGGTGTAAGTCGAGATAAAACATAAAATTTGAACATAAAAGTGTAAATATTATCTTACCTGTCCGTTTAAACATTTGTTTTGGGTGCTCAAAAGAACCGTCTCATTGAGACGGTTCTTTTGAGTACCCACAACATATGTTTTGGTTGAGAAATAAGAAAAACATTTTTTTAAATTTGCACTCTTATCTAAAGGCTCAAATTAGGCACACCAACATATACTTACAGACTTTAAAAACGCAACACATATAATATTCAGTTTACTCAAATGGTTTGGAAAACAGAACCATCAGCTGTGAATTATTTATTAAGAAGTCCCGTCTGGTTAGAAAATGACTTTGATTTAATCCCAAGATGTTGCGGGAATTCTGATGATGTCTTCCGGACACAACGCATGCTCACTGACATATCAGTGGTTTGTTGTTTTCGTTTAAACCTGAAATTATCTGGTGTGAAGTTTTATGATAACAAAAACATTTTTGTTCATTTGAAGCATTTTATCAAACAAATGGCGTCGCTATCATCTATTGTGTAAAAAATTGACGTCATGCTTTCATGTAAAATGTTACGCCCCTCATGCTCATGCAAGCTGACTGTTTGTAAGAATTGACAATCGTTTACTCTATAAGTCAACTCAAGAATATGATATGGGCCACGGCGCCATCAGAGTTTCCGACAAAGTGAGACTTAAACCAGTCTCCTCAGCTACATAGACTAGCTAAAAAATTGGAATTTTACTTGAAGCAAGTTTAGATATGATACTTTCCATAAAAGTGAAGAATAAAGGCGCTGATCAGACTGGGCATCCGCGCAGGCTGTTCTGCGCCTTTGTTGTTCGCAAACCCCAAAGACAGGTTTCCTCACGTCGAGGCCCACATATCATGTCATTATAATTGAAACAAAATGCTTGAGGACAATTTTTCTTTACGACATTGTCTACCATAGATTCAGCCAAACTAAACATGATGTTAACTCAGATTATTTCTTGAACAGCCGTCACTTACTTTATCAAGAGTGTAAATATTAACAAACAAACAAAATTTAACATGAATTTCAAGCATAATGAAACATTGGGTGAATAGTGTTGTGAAATATGCACGCAAAATAAAGTGGGTGGGGTAAGTCAACTTTTTTAAATGAACCAAAAAGCAATATGCCACCGTTGACAAGACATTAAGTTTAATCTATCTGTAGCCTAGAGATGGTCTTGAACTGCTAACAAAACCCAATTTATAGGGTGTGGAAACAAAAGATGAAACAGCCTATAATTCCTTGTCAAATGAAATCAATGACCCTAGTTGCAAATCGATTATGGTTTCAAGACCTGCAGATTACAATAAAATTTTGAAGGCATACACAAGATGAACAAAACTTAATAACGCACCAAAATGTATAACTTTTCTGTTTTTGATCTAAAAGATATTAAGGGTAAAACTTTGGTGTTGAGTTTTTAAAGTCTGTCAGTATGTTTTCATGAATAAAATAATAAAAATATCACACTTTACTCATTAATTGAAGAGGATGGGTATTGTCATGACTCTGCATGAAGCATTATTGTTGTTATATTATTTTATTGCAGTGTTGTTGTAGCCAGTAGTCATATAAAGTTTTATCCTTTCATCCATTTTCTCAATTAGTGGAGCTGCAAGAACCTGAGTTGAAAGATTTTGACCAAATTTGCATGGCTATAATATTGGAGCATGAAGAATAGTTGATTAGGTCAAGGTCACAGGCCAAATGGAATTTCATTTCCAGACCATAACTTCCTGAAAACTGTTGATATCATCCAGTAGCCAGTGTCGGATTGAGTGGATAGTTTTATCATATTGAGTGGCTAACCTCATGTGACCACATAACACTTTTGCTAGAACCTGTAACCTCATGATAATTTCTGTGACAGCAATGCAATTTTTCACCGAAATAATGTCCATTTTGAAGGCAATAAATTAGGGAATTACTGTATTCAAAATTTTCATATGCCGAGGTACATCTCGGATATATTGTCGGAAATTTAGTTTTAGGGCAACGCATCAGCGGAGCCATAAAACGTGATTTCCAAACGTATATCAGACGATTTACCTCCCCAATATGGTTGTCCCCATTCAAATTCACTAGAAACATTTTTCCTTCAAAAGGACAGGGATAATGTAGTATATTCAGCCAGTGGCTGCCAGCTGCATTCAACCACTTGCCATCTAAGTAAATCCAGTGGCTGCCAGCTGCATTCAACCACTTGCCATCTAAGTAAATCCAGTGGCTGCCAGCTGCATTCAACCACTTGCCATCTAAGTAAATCCAGTGGCTGCCAGCTGCATTCAACCACTTGCCATCTAAGTAAATCCAGTGGCTGCCAGCTGCATTCAACCACTTGCCATCTAAGTAAATCCAGTGGCTGCCAGCTGCATTCAACCACTTGCCATCTAAGTAAATCCAGCGGCTGCCAGCTGCATTCAACCACTTGCCATCTAAGTAAATCCACTTGTCAGCCAATGAAAAGCGACATTACGTATAGTGACCTCGAGTTTGGGCAGTATATCACAGGATATACTGCCACAATTTTACATTATCCAATCAGTTGCAAGTGCATTAGAATCCCATTTAAAAGCTGATCTTACAGTTATGGTCGTTTCAGATGAAATTTATTAAACTCACCAAAGGCTCGTTCAATTAAGTAGTTCATTTATATGAAACAACCCAACACTTCTAAGGAAAAGTTCTTATAATGAAAAACTTGTTTTATTGTGTTCATATATAGTTACTTAATTATGTTAAGGATGCTGTTTCTCCCATTTGTCGGAGAATGTGATTGATTTTGCACCGTGGAATGTTCTCCAAATTGCTGTTTAGTTGGTTCCTCGATTTACTTAATACATCTGATTTCGTTTCCATGTGTACTTCTTTCGTTAATGTGTAGGATCATTTATCTTGATTTTACTTTTTTTTTTAATTTTCAAATTTCTGGGTTTTTTTCCATTGAATACCATCCTTTTTCTGTTACTAGCATCTAAAAATTGGGACCCATTTGTCCTGCATTAATTCTTCCATTGCTAGAGGCGGCTTTTGTTGTCTGCTGATAAACTTTGCAAACGATCAGGACCCGACACTTTGTCAGTCCTAATCAGGGTCCAAACTTTTTGACACTCTGTTGCTGTTCTAAAAATAATTTTTTGAATAAGTTTATTGGAAAAAGTCAGCAGACGACAACAAAAACATGAAAATTTACCAAGCATGTAAACAGTTCAACTGTATAGAACAACAAGCTGATTGGTCCAGTCTTCACTGGATGCAGAGGTCACTTTGGCCTCAACGCCAGAATAGCTGTCTCCAAAATTTCTGACATCGTAAAGCTCAAACCAGCGTGCTCAGGTACAGAAATTTTACATGAAGCAAGGTTAACAACTATACTTTCCAAATAGCGAAAACAAAGGCACTGATCAGACTGTGCAGATGTACTGGCTGGCCTGTGTCTTTGTTGTTCTCTTGCAACAAAAGCAGGTTTTCTCGCTTCGAGGCGCATATTGGTGGTTTGGTCATGCTCTGTGTTTTTGAAACAATTGGTCTGGGCATTTCTGTTGGAATATTTAGGGTAAATTTGGTATTTAGCCCTTAAAGCGCCAGTCGCAACAAAAGTCGTCTGCTTTTCTCATCTGCTGAAATGTTTAAGAAGCCTCTATGGCAAACAGTGTGGACCCAGATCAGACAAGGAGTAGTCTGTTCAGGGTCCGCGCCGTTTGTTTCTATACTTAATTCGTCAGTAATGCTATGCAATTATTTGCAGCAGACGACATTTTCAGTTGCATTTTTTTCTTGGCGCTTTAAGGGCTAATGTGCATCAGAATGCAGGTAGACAAAAAGTTATGCATGTTAATGCATGTTATTATTTAATTACCAGAAATTCCCAGTAGGAGACAGCATATTTGAGCCAGCCCTGGAGAAAAGCGTACACATCCCAAATATTAGAGAGCGGAACTCAAAAATTATCATTTTCTTACTTTTATGCCAAAACATGTGTTGTGGGTTCTCAAAAGAACAGTCTCAAAGAGATGATCCTTTTGAGCACTCTTTTGAGCACCCAAAACATATGTTTAAACTGATAGAAAAGAAAATGCAGGTATTCTCGTTTTTACTTTCAAATTAGAGTGGAATCTAAAATAATTTTCTTATTTCTCAGCCAAAACATATATTGTGGTTACTCAAAAGAACCTTTTCGATGAAAGGGATCTTTTGAGTACCCAAAACACATGTGATGAGAAGGATCTTTTGAGTACCATGAGAAGGATCTTTTGAGTACCCAAAACATGTGTTATAACTAATGGATAAGAAAAAATTGCAATTTTAGTCTCATAATGTTTCCTTGTAATGCCCAAAGCTATCGAGGCTTTACATTGTTTTCAAATTGAACCTTCATTTGCTTCAATATTATTCTGTTTATGAACACTGAAGGATATTCCAAGACTGCACAGATGATATTCCAAGACTGCACAAATGGGCAGGTTCATTTTATCATTGGCTGGTTGCAAATGCAAGGCTGTTTTGCATATGCATTCACAATTAGTACTAAAAATCTCATCAGTAGAATCCTTTGAATTTTTGCATGGAATGTTCCCATATTAACATTTACATCTAAAATTTTCTTTTCTTTTTAAATCATTTGTAAAAGTAGAATTAAGCTATGTTTTCACAATAAAAATGTTCAGTACAGCTGACAACTGCATGGAAAAGTGAATTATCTTATCAAATAGGTGTATTTTTCTCTTGTTGGTAATTATTTGCGTCCCTCCAATAATTCTAGACCGTTGAATTTTAACATAAATGCAGTTGTTTTGATAGTGATAACTTGTTAAGATTTACGAAAATGGTAAAATGCTTACCTGAATTTGAGTATTTTACTGTGTTCTTGAAAAATAAAAACATTATTTTTAAAATTAGAAGATCAAAAGTTACAGACTATGCAGCTTTAATATCTTACCGAAATGCGTAACATAAAGTAAAACGTGTCCTAACCAGCCACTCAAAAAGAAGACCAAATATTGTTTTTCAAGATTGATTATCGCTTAATGCAGGTAAAAGTATTGCAGAATGCTCCAAAGGGAGCATTCTGCAATACTTTTGGCCTTCATTAAGCTACCATTTGTCATTAAGATCTTTGTTTTGTATATTTTGAGTGTCCGCTTAAGACAGGTTTTTCTGTATTTCTCAATCAGCCAATGAAGCGAGAGGAATGCAGTGGTTTAGTAGTAGTTGGACTTCAGATTGAGGGGTTGCTTGTTCGAGATTCACACTTATATCCTTTGACTGCAACGTAACAAATCCTTTGCTTAGTACATGAGAAAAATGGGAGATCATCCCGACATGACTGAAAAATTGTTGAAAAATATTGTACATCCAGACAACATGGTACATTAAATTAAGCCAGCTGATCTGGATCTACCCTGTTTTCAAAACAGGATATGTCCGTTTTCAGCATGGTAAGGATTAAGAAATGAGCAGTGAAAATTTATTCAGCAGAGACAATTTTATCCAAGAATGATAGATGCAACAGTTTAGATCATCTGCTTGCATCTGCTTATTTAATACATACCAAAGTCACATTACCCATGTTTTTCTTTAAATACCATGAAATTTTCAGACATTTTATATGTTTTTCTTCAATTTTCAACAGTTGTAGACGAGATTTTTTTTTATACCCCCATGTATGTTTTGTAAGCTGTTTTTGTTTTGTTTGTTTGATTTGGTTCTTTACGTCCCATCAACAATCTTTCAGTTAAACACAGAGGGGTCTTCCTGGGTTGAACCAGTACTAAGCTAGGATAAATGTGTCTTGCTCAAGGACCACAACGCAGTGATGGTGGTGAGGCTCGAACCCGTGGCCGCTCGGTCTCGAGGCAAGCACTCTACCACTGAGCCACTGCGCTCCCATTGTAAGCTGTTAATCTGGTGAAAGGAGAAATTCAAAGATATTCTTGGAACTGTCTCTAAATCTTAAGTCCATGTGGCAGGCTATAAAGATGTTCTTGCTTCATTGGAACTATCTATATGGGATTTCCTTGGAATTAGCTTTAAGATACTCTGGGATGTCCTGTGAATTTACATGTTCCAGATATTCTAGGATGTCCTTGGGGCTTCACATTTGCTCCAGATACTCTGGGATGTCCGTGGGCTTCACACTAGTTCCAGATATTCTAGGATGTCCTTGGGCTTCACATTAGTTCCAGATATTCTAGGATGTCCTTGGGCTTCCACATTAGTTCAAGATATTCTAGGATGTCCTTGGGCTTCCACATTAGTTCCAGATATTCTAGGATGTCCTTGGGCTTCTGTATTAGTTCAAGATATTCTAGGATGTCCTTGGGCTTCACATTAGTTCCAGATATAAGATGTCCTTGTGCTTCTGTATTAGTTCAAGATATTCTAGGATGTCCTTGGGCTTCACATTAGTTCCAGATATAAGATGTCCTTGGGCTTCTGTATTAGTTCAAGATATTATAGGATGTCCTTGGGCTTCTGTATTAGTTCAAGATATTCTAGGATGTCCTTGGGCGTCCACATTAGTTCCAGATATATTCTTGAAGATAGCTTTTAGTTCAATATATAATCTGTAATGTCATTGGCACTATCTAGTGTAAAAAATTGAACGCTGAGTATTTTGTAATGTACTGACTATCTTTCAGGACCCACAGCCAGATACAGGTCAAGGGTCAGACTCAGGGGGAGAGGGTGGTGAAGATTGTATTCAGGATAAAGAAGCAGAGAAAGAGAAATGTTTACAGAAAAGACAGTAAGTAGACATCCCTTAACCCTTTACCCCATATTCTATATTTAGAACACTGCATCATTTTCTATAAATAATTCAAATTTTCAAATATTTTTTCAAAAAACTTTTTTTACATTTCAAAGTTGTGTGCAGTAAAGGGTTAAAACTGACACACATGCAATTAACAGGTCATGATAAGATTTGCATGTCTATATGGGAATATAATCCACTCACTAAAGTGAGTGAATTATCGCCTTTACAGATGCAAAACCATACAATAACTTGCTTATTGCAATAGCATGCATTTTCATTTGTGCAGTGCAAGATATTATATGTTAAGCATGGGAATATCAATGAAAGGTGTAATGTAATGACTTTATTTATCACATGGTGTCGCATCTGGGAGTGATATAACGCCATGTGATAAAATTGATAAAGGTTTACAGATTTAGGGACGTAATGATGTCTATTTTTATGCTGCGTAAAAGATGGCACAATCTTGGCGTTTTCCTGTCCACAATGTGATTTTTAAGTAATTTTAATGTCATGTGATAAATAGAATCTAGCCTTCACGTTCCTGTATTATTGAATTTTTTCGACTCGTTTCGAAAAAGATATAAAATGTCGGCAAGCCTCGCATTTTATCTTTTTTCCTCAACTTGTTTAAATAAATTCAATAATACATGAGCACTCGTGTTAGATCCTCTATACAGATAAAATTCTCACCTTTATTACATGTATTATGCCTATCAATGATATTGCTCATTAACCCGCCATCTTACGGGTAGGAAATACACGATACCATATCAAACATAACTGGATTCAGAATTTAAGATCATATTTTGATTCCGATAATTTGATTTCACACTCTGATCTAAGGACCCGCAGTTTTTCTTTTGACACGGCGTGAATTATAAATGTGGCTGTATCCCAAGTGATCATGTTCTTTTTGCCAGAGCTGGTGACTAGACAAAGATCTACACCAACCAATATAGTAGCAATACATAACTTGTATACAAGCCTCGTGGCAGGAAAACCTGTGTTCCGGGCTAGCGATCAGGACAGACTGAATCCAGCCTGCTCAGCTACAGAGACTAGCTAGATTATTGAAATCTTGCATGTGTCTAGTTTTGTTATAATACTTTATAATACATACTTTGTATACAGGCCTCTTAGCAAGAAAACCTGTCTTCAGATTTGCGATCAGGACTGACTGAATCCAGCCTGCTCAGCTACAGAGACTAGCTAGATTATTGAAATCTTGCATGTGTCTAGCTTTGTTATAATACTTTATAAAAAGCAAATAACAAAGGCACTGGCCAGCCTGCACAGATATGCAGGCTGGTCTGCGCCTTTATTGATTGCAAACAACATAATTTGATTTTCTGGCAATTAGGCTTATAACAAAAGTATCCTATATATTCAAGTAACTTACCTACCTATATTTATCCTAAAATTGCAATTTTCTGATGAAGCTACTGTCGTGCCAACCAAGAGTGACAGTGGCATAATATTTTGTTTACAATTGTTAAGTAAAACATTAACTTTTACACTCCACTTGAGCTAACGCAATCGAGAGATCACTTGTGTATTAATCCTATCTTGTGGATAGGATTAATACACAAGTGATCTATCGATTACAAGTCCCTGATTACTTTGTAGGCGAAACATGACATCACTGTCACTCTTGGCTGGCAGGACAGTAGCCAATCAGGATCTCCATTGTTTTGATGAATACATGAGAATAATGAAATTGCACTACTAAATGGACCTGGAATATAGTATAATCGAGCAAATATACATGAAGTGTAAAAGCCAGTGATACACACTTACACACATGCATAACAACAATTTGAAAAATGGAAAAATAAATAGTGCCAAAATTGGCATAAATTGCTATCATGGTAAAAATAGTTCGTATTAACTTGTATTCAATGCTACAAATCCCTCCAAATTCACCCAATTTTTTGCCAGACCTTTACCAGCAGAAAGGGGGTACCCCCCCACCCTTTGGTGTGTAACATTGTTTCAAAAATAGTGAATATGATAAAGAAATGCCACAATCACAAACCGCAGACGAACCCAAGGCATCGCGAGGAAGGGCCAAACAACAATCACGAGACACCAGGAAGACAAGCAAAGCAATCAGCTCTCTCTTCCCCATCGAAATGATTGCAAAACTAGAATGGACACAAAGTAACGCACAACAAAACACAGAACAATTACAGAATCCGACAATGGGAGTAACAATCAGCAGGGAATCAACAACAACAGAGCCACCGCCTTAGAACGGACAGCAGTCAAAGCCTGACCACGCACCTGGTATGTATTTGATAATAAAATCACTAGCCATAGTAATCACTCATTAACTTCTCTTTCAGATATGTGATAAATGAATTAATAGAGACAGAACAAGATTATGTCAAAGATTTGGGCAGTATAGTAGAGGTAAGGAGAACTTTCTTGTTTAATTCGCTCCCCGCAAGTGGCAACCTAAGTCCCACTCTGTCTGGTATGGGCAGGGAGCGCAGTGGCTTAGTGGTAGAGTGCTTGACTTGAGACCGAAGGGCCGCAGGTTTGAGCCTCACTGGCGTCACTGCTTTGTGGTCATTGAGCATGACACATTTATCCTAACTTAGTACTGGTTCAACCCAGGAAGACCCGTCCCTGTTAAATGAAAGATTGTTGAAGGGACGTAAAGAATCAAATCAAACAAAAACTGTCTGATATGGGCCGCGATGCTACAAAACCTGTCTTTGGGGTTTTTCTGATGATGTGAGATTCAAATCAGCCTGCTCAGCTACAGAGACTTGCTAGAATAGTGAAATTTCACTTGTAGCAAGTTTTGATATGATACTCACCAATAAGCGAATAACAAAGGCGCTGATCAGACTGCGCGGATGCGCAGGCTGGTCTGCGCCTTTGTTTTTCGCAAACCCCCTAAGACAGGTTTTCTCGCATTATGTTTTGGTTGAGAGATAAGAATAATAATAACAAGACAAAAAAAAAAAAAAAAAAAAAAAGAATAATCATTTTCAGTTATGGCGTGTTGAACATGCTGTTATGAAAAAGCTTTCATTTGGCAAAACAAAATGAAAAAACTGTATGACCAAATATTTCTGAAACTGGCCAAATACACTAAACCAACGATTGCAAACATTTGGCTTTAATATAATAATAGATTGTTTGTTTAACATACACTTAGAAGTATTTAAAACAAAGCTATCAGAGCCAAGATTAGGATGTGAGATAGATACAAAAATAGTAAGTGAGAATGATCAAGAAATACCGCAATCACAAACCACAGACAACCCCATGGCACCGCGAGGAAGAGCCACTCAACCACACGAGACACCAGGAAGACAAATTAAGCAAAGCAACCAGCTCTCAAAGCTGGGTTGTATTCAGCTGGTTATGGACATCTGGGTCAATGTTGTTTTTTGTTGATCCGTCAACAATTTTTAAGTCATGGGATGTTTCCTTGGGTTGAACGGGTAAGATTAAGTATCTTGCTCAAGGACACAGCACTTTTTCTGGTTGTGGGATACAAACCCAGGTTCTCTTGGTCATACATTCCGTCTCATATGAATTTGACTTTTTCTCGTACGCCAGATCAGGATTTCCTATGTTTTTACCCAGTTAAGATAATTCTATCTCACATACCCGTACCAGCCCGTGGGAAAGATAAAAAACGAGCATTCGCATGTCAATGTGATCGCATCTCGGCATATTCAGGATTTTCTGGAAGTTTTTTTTCATGTTTTTCCAATATAAATTTAGGTATTTAGAGGTGACCAAGAAAAAGAATCCATTACTCGTGTGAGGACGGGATAGAAAAGTCCATCCCTCGAGATCACCATTTGTCATCACTTGGCAAGCATCGTGATGCCAATCGGGGATCATTGGGTCGGATTTTTCGATCCCACCCTCACATTCATGATAGTTTTTATATTCTCTCATACAATGACCCAGGCGAGGGCATCTGTGTCACAGTTTCTAGTTTTATCTTAGCAAATCAAACAGTGAAAGTCCTGAACAGTGCAAGTCCTTAATTAAAAGGAAACTACATACATGTATATTGTTCTGTTGGGGAATGAATATTTTTGCTGGAACTTAATAGCATTAACTGTTTCAATTGTTAGTGAAGCCTTTTGTCTCCTGATAGCCTTTGCAAACATTTGGGACCCAGATCAGGGTCAACAAAATATGACTGCACTCCTGAAAGATTTTTTGAAAGATGATTTTGAACAAAAACTGCATACCACAAAAATCATGCAAAATTACCAAGCATTGAAAGAATTAAACTTGGTACAGCTGGGCCTTGATTGGCAACTGGTCAAGTTTTGATAGGTTTGCAATGAAACATGCCTTGATGTTAGTTTCCAGGTAGTAATGTTTATGATCTAGTACTTCAGTTTATTACCAAAATATTGTTCTCACCCATGACCACTCTGAGAATTGCTATAATAAAACATTCTCACCTTTTTATACTGCGGAAGGCTCCAGGAATTTAATTCCTGAATGAGAAGCGCAGTGGCTCAGTAGGTAGAGCCTTAGACTTGGGATCGAAGGACTCACTGGAGTCACTGTGTTGTGTCTGAGCAAGATCCTTTATCACTGCTGTACTGGTTCAACCCAGCAAGAGGGAAAATTGTCCCAACATGACTGAAAAATTGTTGATTGAGATGTAAAGCATCACCTTGATACCAGCTGAAAATGTAGCTAAATATGTTGTCTGCTTGAATATAGATGAATTTTAGCTTGCATGCAAACAGTATGGACCCAGATCAGACTGCTCCGTATGGAGCAGTCTGATCTGGGTAATACTGTTTGCTATAGTAGTTTCCAAAATAAGCAGCAGATGACACAAAGGATGTCCCTTCTATTATAATGACTCCCACAAATCATACTAACCCCTTATAAACTTCTTGTTTGACTAGATAATCGAGCCTCGCCAGCCTCACTGGGTTGTGTTCTTTAGCAAGACACATTAATCCTTGCTTAGCACTGGTTCAACCCAGGAAGACCTGTCCCAACATAACTGAAAAATCGTTGACTGGGACATAAAGAATCAAATCAAACAAAATATGTAATCTATCATTCATATTCATTGATGTGTTACAACTGAGTGAGAACCATGTTTAATGTCCATTTCTACACTTGGTAACAAATGTCCACCTTCTCAAGCTGTGCTTGGTTAAGAAAATGAATTTCGCTCAGTTGATTGCATTCAAATGATATTCCAGTGTGTTTTTTATTTTTCATAAATATCAAATCCATTTTATTTTTGTCATGTACAGCAAATTCTCGCACACCAGATCGGGAAATTCCGTTGTTTTTACCCATGTGAGATATTTCTATCTCACACACCCGTACCAGACCTAGGGAAAGATAAAAAACCAAGAGCCATACGCTGGCCGCACGCCGATCCTTGACGTTATTGTAATGTTAAAATGACGTCACCATGTCGCATCTCAGCGTATTCAGGATTTTCTGGAAGTCTTTTTTGAAGTTTTTCCAATATAAATGAGGTATTAAGTGATGAGCAAGAAAAAGAATCCATTATTCGTGTGAGGATGGGATAGAAAAATCTGTCGTGATGCCAATCGGTGATCCTCGAGAAGAATTTTTCTATCCCACCCTCATACTCATGATAGATTCTTATATTCCATTCCTGTGCTGATGGCTTTGTCCTTATATATTTCAGGGCTACATGGGTTATTTAAATGAGCAACAGTTGTCAGACGAAATGAAGGAAAAATGTAAAATAGTCTTTGGAAATGTACATCAGATCTTTGATTGGCATAAAGAGTAAGTATATTAAATACCATATATTTCTAATATGGTTCCACTCCATTGAGCAAAATGTCCACCAGAGCTGAAGATAGAAAAAAGTCCCTATAAAGTAAAAAGGCGGCAAAGATCAGAAATCGATACAATCAAGTACCACAGCTCACCCAGGATACCACATGGGAAAGTACTAAACCACATCTCTTGATCCGTGGGCCCAAATTGATCAATCAGTCTGTACACCTTTAAAAGATGGATTTAGGTTAGACTGGCTCCAGTCCTTAAAGCAATTTTTCATCAATGTGTCATATCATATACTTATAGCCAGTCTAACTCTGATGGCTCTGTTTTAAGAGCCATCAGAGTTAGACTGGCTACAAGTATATGATATGACACATCGATGAAAAATTGTTTTAAGGACTGAAGCCAGTCTAGATCTAGGTGCTTGAGATCATTTGGAAGAAGAAAATTGTCTATGCAAATATAAAGTATGGTACAGAGTAGTCTCTTCATAACACATCTCATTATAACACAGATTTGGATATAACACGGTTATGTTGCATGGTCATGTTGTGGCTCCCAAATTTTCTACCACAGAATTTTACAAAGATATTATAGGAAAATGACCATTTGATGGCCATTTTCCTATAATTCCTTTGTAAATTTGTCCCTCTATAACACAATGCTGGGCTGCATAGCGCAGTCAGTAGCATGTCTGACTGCAGATGAGTGTCTGACTGCAGATCCAGGGGTGGTGAGTTTGATCCCAGCCCGATCCCATACTTACGTTGAGTGATCATGAAATACTTTCTTCAGTCATTTTCTTCTCTTCCACTGATTCATTCAAGAAGGGTTGGTGTCAGTTACAAGCGAAAGTATGTATGGAAGTACTTGTTCAAGCTTGCCCATGAAAAAAAGTGTGGTTAGGTGAACTGACCCTCCCAACATGACCATAGCTGTTTACTGGGATGTAAAGCAGCAAGGCAACAACAACTCAATAACACAATTCACATAGAACATGGTACGATTCTATGGACCCAAAGCATAGCATTATAAAGGGACTGCACTATAGTTTGATTGATTTGTTATGAGGCTAATGGCTGCTATATTTTTCAGAACATTTAAAGAAGAATTAGAGAAATCTATAGGAGACCCTGACAGAATAGCCAGCCTCTTTACTAGATATGTAAGTAGCAGATTTACCTTCTAAACTCCACCCACTATGAATAATTATATAAATAAACTTTAACATTGGTACCTAGAACAAAGAAATTTCTTGTCAGGTGCACTAGTGTAGGATCATATCTAATCATATTTCTATAGGCAAACAAAGTAGAACTGCCTCATCGGGGTCTGCTCTGTTTGCAAAAGCATTAAAAAGCATCTCATAATGAGATAAAATGTTAACATCATCATCATATTAAGGTTTTTGATGGGCATCATCCATATCAGTGGGCCCTCTTCTAGGTGGCTGGCTAACTGCAGGAATAGCAGGACTCTCACCTGATCTCCAGGTGTTCCTTTCTTGCCGTTAACTGTTGTGAGCTTCAACTCACGGCAGTCCTTCTCTGTCAATTTCTTCCACATCATCTTGGCAATTGAAAAGCAAGTCAAATGATAGAATTTATTACAGCTCACCAACAGACACTTGGTCAACAACTCGCCAACAAGGCAACAACAAATAGTCAACATAAGGACACAACTACTGCTGACAGTACCAATCGCTGACAAATTTTTAACAACTCATTTACACTCACCAACACTTGCCAACAGAGCCTTTTCTATAAAATCTGAATATTAATTTATTTATCTATAATAATAGTCTTTCTCTGTATTCAGAACTCTACCGCTAAGCCCTCAGCTGAGCCTATGCACTATCCTATATGGCATATAAATTTACTGAGCAGTACAAAGGTTAAAACATTTCTCTAAACAAGAAAAGATATGGCATTAAGTGCCATATCAATGAACTCGGCTTTAGCAGTTTAAGAGTTCGTTCTTTCATTACATCACAAGCTACATGTGAGTACATGTATCAACAAACCGAATGGTGTACACAAACACAATCAATCAATTATTCACTCAATCAATCAACCATTTTTACATAAACAACAATGAAACCTCCCTCCGTGATGAAACTATCTCCAGGTATTTATTCAAATAAGGAGTCTTATAAGACAGAATCGCATAAGGCAAATCTTACCGTTTAAGTTGAGGCCTTTAACTGCGCCCTTATTCAAATGTATGATAAAAGAAGTCAGGAAAACCGTCAGGTTTGATCAATTTTAAACTCTTTGTCGGACCAGATCTGGGACCAAACTTTCTGCTTATGTTATCAGCAGAGGCTCGCTGATAGCAATGTTTAAGATCAAAGAAGCCGCTATAGGCTCTGTTGCACGACGTTGTAGCAATGACCGGTGACCTATATATTGGTCACTGCTTTGACGCGGGAAAGCGGATGTAGCACATTCATTAAACATAGGATTCCGGCCGTGGGTAGTTTCAGCTGGGTCGTTTTCGGCCTGGTTTTAGGGTGGGTCGTTTCGGCATATTCTGATAGGATCTGATTGTTTTATAAACTTGCCAAAGTTCCGTCTTCATTGATGTTTCCACGAAATCGTACATGCGCTCATTCTCGCAAGAGCGTTCACTAGTACAAACTGGGCTCTTTTCTGAAATAATTATTGTGTACACAAATAGGTGCTGACTTTCTTTTATTTATTTTTATATAAATTTCCAAAGATCCGTCTGCATTAAACACTACCCAGGCCGAGTACCGAAAGCTCAAGAACAGACTGCACATGCGTGCATACTAGCAAGAACACTTAGAGGGAAATAACTAACAACAATCGGGCATATGTTGTGGACAAAAATATGTACTGAAAAGAGAGCATTCCAGATCCGACTCTATTAAACACTTGAACACTTGGAGTTTGCCTCTGTACTAATTATAAGCAAATAAAGTTATCAACTATGTGCAGCAGACGACTTAAGCAAGCACCATTTGGACGAACATATGGGCCGAAAATTAGGTGCATAGACCCACTTGATGGCTGTGCATGCATGATTACTTCACGCATGTTAAATGCAATATGGTATCTGCCGCATTTATGTTTATATGAACAGCGTACACGCAGGAAGAATACAGACCGAAATATAGTGGATGGCTGCGCTTTCATGTTTAAAGGGTGTGATAAATTAAATGAGCTGGCCCATTACTATAACATTTACAAGAAATCTAATCAAGGAACGATGCGAAAGCGTCAGGTCATTCAGTTTATGACATGTATGCGTGACTGAGATACATCCTTATGCAATGACCAGCATGTGCACACTGCTGTTGGTTATACATTTAAAGTATGATAGCTCAACTTGCGACATCAAATTTCTGAGAAATAACTATAGCCCCAGTATTAAACAGAGTACACAGTCTTTTTAAATTCTGAAAGGCAGGTTTTATCATGAAACGGCTTATTTCCATTCATTGGAATACACTACGAGGCGTGGTTGACCTGATTAACAGCGATATTCATACGCGCATCACGCTGGTATGCAGTGTCCATTCATAGAAAACAATTCAATAAGAGTTACTGTTCCTGAAATGACCGAATAACCGTTAAAAAGTGACATGGGAGCTTCCCAGTTCGCAAAAACACCATTAACTCAGTAAAAGTTCAACTTTCGAATGAAAATCGGCAACAAAAGACATATTTTTTAATAACTGCACTGCGGTTTATGTTTCACTCACTATCATTTCAAGGCAAACAGCCATTTTAACACAAACTATTTCTTTAAAGTGTAGAAATTTCGAAAACAGATACAACTCTCTAGAATAGCTGATATTGAACAGATCCCGAGTTCCAAAAAATAGGTCATGAATTTGCATCATAGATATTTTATATCTGACAAATTGAAAACCAGAAATAAAACTGGTAATGAATTAGTTTGCCTGCAGGTGCATGAAGTACATTTTAAATGGAAAAATAACAGCTCACCTGTTGGGGTAATTAGAGCTGCATGTGCCAGAGGTTTGAAAATAAACAGTGGTTTATGACATAAACTGTCAATGACAGATGGCAGAATTGGTTTGTACTTCACTTGCAAGGTATTACAGGAAGTTACAAATACAACTCTGTAAAGCGGGATAAATAAAAATTGACAAAATATGAGACTTTCAATTTCAAATTTAGTTACGCAATAAGCAATACATAGACACACACACACTTAGTATGTTGACAGATCAGATTTTGAACTATTGAGTATGTTTCATCGTAGAGAAAACCACTTCTTAAAAGGGTCTACTATTAAAGGAAAGAATATGCTCCCTATGGGGAGCATATTCTTTCCTTTAAAAGTAGCCTCTATGCGAACAGATAATAACTTTATAGTTATAGTTTGAAAATAAACAGTGGTTTATGACATAAACTGTCAATGCCAGATGCCAGAATTGGTTTGAACTTGTGGAGTATTACATGCAGTAGTTTCTTTAGTTCTAACCACTCTTAGCTCAGTCAAAATTCTGGTCTGATGGAAGAGTCAACTTTGTTGCATGGTGGTTAATTTCTTTCTCCTGATATTAGTTAAAGGAGGCTATTAGAATAGGTTTGTCCATCTGCCATCCTGTAGACGCATTGAGGGGTACTTTGTGGAATCAACTGCTCTTACAGATTTTTCCCCAATATTTTTTAAACTTCGCAGGTGTTTTGCTTATGGTCTGAAGATAAGCACTTGAAGCCCCCTCCCTGCCCCTCAGTGAGACCAAATTATTTCATTTTCATGAGATATTTAAGAAAAACGAGAAAAAAATAGCAAGGTGAACCCCCCACACCTTTATACATGCAAACCCCCTTTCACAGAAATCCTGGATCCGCCCCTGGTTTGAGTGATCTGACAGGAAGGCTGCACATATTATATGCATAGACTCATCTGAACATTCCCTTGTTGTTTATTTAATAAGTACAAAAATCTTGTGGAAGCGCAGTGGCTCAATGGTAGAGTGCCTGACTTGAGACCGAGGAGCAGCAGGTTCGAGCCTCACCAGCGTCACTGCATTGTGGTCCTTGAGCAAGACACTGGTTCAACCCAGGAAGACCCGTCCCTGTTTAACTGAAAGATAGTTGATGGGATGTTAAGAATCAAATCAAACAAACAAACAAACAAAAATCTTGTTCTGGCATGTATAGATCTTGATAGAGTTTGGCAGGTCACTAGGTCTATGTTGACTTGGGTCATCCAAGGTCATGTATACATTCCTGAGTTAATGAAGTTTAAATATACTCAGCATTACTCTATCCTAGGTTATTTTGGCTTCAGTTTGTTTACTTACGGAAACTATTTATATTTCCACATAAATGACTGGAAAAATCCCATTCTGTATGTTCTGAAGCGTGGATTGCTTCACATCAAAGAGACCTGGTTCAGGTAGAATTTATTTTATACACATAGAAAGGTCTTGATGTATAACAGATAAACAAGAAATATCTTTAAAAAGATAAATGAAATTGGGTTACGTAACGTGTCTCTTTAGGTAAAGAGCTGACAGTATGTTTCATAAATATGACTGGCAAATGTTGAGGTTCATGTTACATGGGTGGATCTAGAGGGGGTGGACAGAGGGTCAGGACCTTGAGATAACTTGAGATTGAGGGGTCCCTGAGAGGCACTGTGTTGTGTCCTTAAGCAATACAATTTATCCTCTGCTTAGTACTGGCTCAACCCAGGAAATTATCCAACATGATTGAAAAATTAGTACTGGTTCAACCCTGGAAGACCAGTCCAGACATAACTGAAAGATTGTTGACTGGGATGTAAAGAATCAAATTAAACAAACAAACAAACATTCAAAACTGATCAAAACGAATATTAGATCAAAATGGCAAATTTTACCTGGCTTTAAAAGCTTGACACAAGCAGGCAGCGAGTTAATTAAAGTGGGATAATAGTTATTTGTAATGATAGGATTTTTATTTCAACTTAAACTTGTTTATGACTTCTTCATTGCTGTTTAGGTTTTTCTTGAAAACTAGAGATGCTGTTTTTGTTGATTTTGTCTGATTTTTCTGCCAAATAACATAAAAAAAATTGACAAGAACTCATAAAATCATTGTTCATTTGCAGTGTAAGCCAAACTTGCACATCTGCAGTGCATTACCTTTTAATAGCCCATGTTGTTAGAAAACCTCCCTTTAGAGCGCTATATAGAGAATACTAGGTGAGTGTCTTTTGATATCAAGTTTACTAGGCAAGGCTTTGAGAAAGCTTGTTGACATCGCGAGGCTTGCCGAGCATTTCAACAAGTTTTCTCAAAGCCAAAGCTGGTAAACTTGATATCAAAAGACGTGATCCTGGTATTCTATTTATCAGTTTACCCATTGTTTCATTCTTCAAACAAGCGATTATGACGTCATTATCAGTCATTATCAAGATTAGTGTCGATTCAATGTCATTAACGATGTCATTCAAAAAATGCAACGTCATGATGACCTGATAAAGGTACAAGCCGTGAGATAGGCCATGTTTATCAGGTCAACATGCAACAATGCAGTTAGTATAAGGGGTGACTGATAAATCATAGTCCTGCAACGAGGAAAGACATTTTAGTAAATTAAAAGAACATTTGAGCAAAAATAAAGGACATTTGAGCAGGCTGTAGTACATGTACTAGGAACGTACATTAGGTTCTAGTCTTTTCTATTTTTGATTGGATAACATAGACATAGAAAAAGTGATATGTACTCATAGCCTTTTCTAACCTTCTACTTTAGTAAGATAGATTGACAAAAGTTATTTTTGCAAGACGTTATTTGGGTGAACCCATGAATGGTGGTCCTTAAACCCTTTACTCCACACAAGCCTCTTTATACGCCTTTGAAACGTAAGATTTTTTAAAATATTATGAAAAATGGAACATTTGCTCCTGAGGAGCAAATGTTCCATTTTCCATAATGTTTTAAAACTATTGAAATGTAAAAACTATTTTTTGGAAATATTTGAAATTTTTTATTATTTATAGAAAATGATGCAATGTTCTAAATATAGCATTTGGGGTAAAGGGTTAATTCTTTCTTCTCTAGGAGTGCAGTGGCTAGGTGGTAGAGTGCTTGACTTGAGATCGAGGGGTTGCGGGTTCAAGCCTCAGTGGCGGCACTGTGTTGTGTCCTGAAAGATATTTCTGAGATTTTTTTAAAAATGGTTAGACTAGGGCATAAATTACCGATATCAGTAAACGATAGAGTGATTTAGCCATTTCACCGTTTTTCATAAATACAATTTTTAGTTTTTGTTTATTCTTCTGTATTTCAGGAACGAAGATTATCCATGTATGTCAAATATTGTGAAAACAAGCCAAAATCAGAGTACATAGTCTCCGAATATGTAGATAGCTTTTTTGAGGTAAGAAAAATACTTTCATGTAAGGTCATTATTAGTTCCATCAGAGGGGGTTTGAACACCAGGCCTATGGGTCTCTTTTCAAACACCTTCCTCAGGGCCCAACAAGTGTTGAAGCATGCAAAAACATGTCTAATGGTCCCTATATACAAGTCAATTTCATGCTCACTGTATGGAAAAATCTGAGAGCATGAATTTCGGAAGGAACTCCCATCTATAAGTAGCCAAAGAATTTTAAATTCTTGTATAAAATTTTGTGGAGCACAGGGCTCAGTTGGTATAGCATTAGACTGGGGATCAAAGGGTTGCTACTTCAAGACTCACTGCCTGGGGCAGTCACTGTGTTGTGTCCTTGAATATCCACTGCTTAGCAGGTAGACAGGAAACCCTTCCAACACTACTGAAAAATTGTAGCTTGGGATGTAAAGCAATAAACAAGCAAATATTGTACAAAGCTTTTTAGCTCACCTAAGCCAAAAGCTCATGGGTGAGCTAATAGTATACCAATCACTCCGGTGTCCGTCCGTCAACATTTTCAAACATCTTCTCCTCTGAAACCACTGGGCCAGTTAAACTCAAAGTAAGTAAGGGTGCAAAGATCAGGAATCAATACAATCAAGTACCACACCTGACCCAGGATACCAATGGGAAAGTGACAAACTCACAGTTGGACACCACAAACGAGAGCCAAGAGGTCAGCACTTTCCCAGCAGGTGACCACAAGGCACATATAAACAGACGCTCACTAAGGCATAGCAAACACAAGACAGAAAAAACATAAAAGATCCACAAAAGAAGTACCGCCTTTTGGAACGGTCAGTAAAATATTTTACTGGAGGGCTTAAACCAGTTTAACGGCACCAACCTCACCCTTAATTCAGATGTGGATCAAGACACATAGATATTTGATTTGCATGAAAGACCCCTAACTTATCAATGCATCATCTCCCAGAACAGCACACAAATCAAGATATAACAAGGAGATGAAGCAAAGATAAGGACTCAACAGTAAATAAAACTGAATACCGGAGCAAAAGAAATCCAACAGGTAAACCCCTGTGGGCCCAGACAAACAGCCAAAGTATCAGGCCCCTACCATCTCATCAATAGATAAGTCTTTAAGTCGGAACCATCATAGAGTTTGAAGTCCGACCCACTAGCGTGCAATTAAAGAGGAAAGCAAAGTTGCCAACCGTGATTGACCAAGCATATAGTCTTTTGCAATACATTAATGTTATAGCCAATCTTTTTATAATGGGAAATAATTTTAATGAACTGCACTGAAAAATTACAAGAGCCAACAATCTTCTTCAATTTATACACCAAGTCACCATAGAATTCAGGTTCCGAAAGTCCTTGGCGCAAGAGAGATTTAAGTCCAATTCAGAATTTAGATATCAAATCATAGTATCGTCTATAAAATTTAGAAAAGGTTTTTCGAAGTTTATGATACCCATAGCCTTGTTTAAGAAGTTTCTGAGTTAACAATTTATTGCGAGTGTTGAAGTCAGCAACATGGCAAGATGCTCTAGCAAAACAAATGATTTGAGATATATAGACTCCATAGGATGTAGAGCGAGGAACATCACCATTTAAAAACGGGAAATTGACGATTTCAAAATCAAAGTCGTCACGTTTATCATAAATTTTGGTAGAAACAATATCATTAGAAATTGACAAATGCAAGTCTAAAAATGCGACTTTGGTATCAGAGGTATTGGCTTTATTAAGTTGGAGCTCTGAAGGGTATATTTGATTTCAAATTTCATATGGATACTCCTTATGACATGGGAACGTAAGTTTGTTCAAATGGTCCTGGTAACATGACCAAGATGGCTCCCACGCCCATATATGGCAAAAACCCTTTGAAAAACCTTCTTCTCCAGAACCAGTAGGCCGATGACCTTAGCACTTGGTATGGGAACGCAGTGGTAGAGTGCTTGACTCGAGACCGAAGGGCCGCGGGTTCGAGCCTCACCGGCGTTATTGCGTTGTGGTCCTTGAGCAAGACACATTTATCCTAGCTTAGTACTGGTTCAACCCAGGAAGAACCGTCCCGCATAACTGAAAGATTGTTGAGTGGACGTAAAGAATCAAATCAAACAAAAAAAAAAATAGCACTTGGTATGTAGCATTGGCGATACGTGGCCTACTAAGTTTGTTCAAGGGAGCGCAGTGGTAGAGTGCTTGACCTGAGACTGAAGGGCCGCGGGTTCGAGCCTCACCGGTGTCACTGCGTTGTGGTCCTTGAGCAAGACACATTTATCCTAGCTTAGTACTGGTTCAACCCAGGAAGACTCGTCCCGCATAACTGAAAGATTGTGAGTGGACGTAAAGAATCAAATCAAACAAAACAAGTTTGTTCAAATGATGATCCTAGGTTGACCTTGACCTACTTTACGTCAACGTCAAATTTGCTTCCAAATGCATTTAAATGGGAAATTTTTTGAAAAGTTGATTTTCTATAACTGCGTTAACTACAACTGATGACAAATAAAGTCCCACAAAATTCTGGGCCCAAAAGTCAACTTTTTAAAAAATTATCTTTGGTTATCAGCAAACGACATATGAAGGCAAAGAGTTAACTTCCTTGTCATTATTTCTTTACTTCTTTATTTCAGGAAATTCGGCAGAAACTAGGTCACAAGTTAAATATAGCTGACCTACTTATAAAGCCTGTTCAGAGAATTATGAAATATCAACTCATTTTGAAGGTAAGGTTGTCCTCGGTTGCAAGGCCCCTTTTATCAGGAAAAGGGCTACACGGTTCGCACAGGCTTGAAAAGTATACAGGACTGTCTTGAGATGTCCTTGAAATTTAATTTGCCTTGAAAAACACTGGAAAAATACTGAAAGGCCTTGAAAAGTCCTTGAAATTTACGATTTACAGGAGGATTCAGCAGTGTTTTTGGAGATCTAAATCAGTATAAAATTGTGGTGCCTTTATTTGGTGCAGCATATACTGTACCAAATACCAAATAAAGGTACAACAATTTCATACTAATTTTCTAAAACAAATATCCATACTGTAGGAAAGTATTTTAGAAGTCCTTGAAAAGTCCTTGAATTTTACACAAACTTTCCTGTATGAACCTTGGGCTAGCCCCATGAGATCGTGGGAAGTTAGTGATTTTTATCAAATCTCTAACGAGTTGAAGTTGCAACTAGTGTAATGCATAGCTGAAAAAAATCCCTTAAATGAGTCCTAAAACTACTTCTGAAACATAGCACTTTTTACCAAAAACCAAATCTCTTACAGCATAAAGTCGCAACTAGTGTAATGCATAGCTGAAAAAAATTCCCTTAAATTAGTCCTAAAACTACCTCTGAAACGTAGCACTTTTACCAAAAGCTGGAAATCTCCCTGATCTGAATTAAGATTTTTTTTACTATATAATTATATGTTCTATATATATTTTTAAAAACCTCCCAGAAATGAGTAGAAAATCTTCCTGATGCTTATTTCATGCATGTATGATGGGATGGGGTGGGGGGCATTTTTTTCCTGCAATCTCAGTGATAATTTTTTGATGTGTCCCATAAACTTTTTCAGGATATATTGAAATACACAGAGAGAGCCGGTCTCGATACAACTGCTCTACGTAAAGCCTACAATGTGATGCTTGTCGTACCGAAGGATGCCAACGACATGATGCAGTTTGGTCGGCTGCAAGGCTATGATGTAAGTACATTGCATACTTTTCAACTGCATCTTGTAGAGCACAGTGGCTTAGTTGGTAGAGCATTAGACTGGGAATCGAAGGGTTGCTAGTAATAGACTCACTGCTTTTAGAGCACAGTGTTTCAGTTGGTAGAGAATTAAACTTGGGATCGAGACTCACTACCTCTGGAGTCATAGAGATGTGCTTTTGAGCAAGACACTTTATCCTCTGCTTTATCACGGCTGACAATCTGTCGAATGCGAAACCGGCGGTTCAGCAAAGACATCCAGGCGATTAATTTCCGGTTTCGCAAAGAGGATCCGCAAAAGGTAAACAAACAACGAGTGCTCGTGTTTGAAAGCCGTTAATTTGAACTAAAATGAATATTTTTGAAATTAAAGAATGCAATTTTGTCAGTTTTATATTGGTTTCTTCGTGCACCAAAGGATATGGTTAGGTGTTTCCTCGTTGTTGTGATTTTTCTTCCGTCCCGTGAAACACCTGTTAAGATGAGGAAAATATGGGATAAACACGACGATATTTTGCTAGTTCTGACAATTATTGCCTTGTTGGCTACAAAAAAGACGCCATGCTGAGTGTGTATATTATGCGGGGGGTCTGTAATAACTCCACATTGGCGTAGGGTAAAACATTTTGCAGATTTGTAGGCTAATTCGGTCTCAAGTTTTTGGTTTCGCATGTAAATGTTCCATAAGGGTTGAAATAATTCCTTCATATTTTAATGATTACATGCCGAACCAGAAACAATCTTCCCTTTCAATCAATATTCTAAAATATGCTAAACGCTGTGTAAGTTGGGGCGCAATCGCCGACTTACGAAAATATAATTCAAACAATTAGACAGTGAATTTTTTCATCGAGACTCACTGATAATGGCAAAATGCTTTATTTTCCTTTGTATTTTTGGCGACCTTGACCGTGTTGAAACAGGAGTTTCAGAGGAGGGAATAAACTCCTTGAAAGCCTTGGCGAAATCAAGTAAATTACTTTGGCGTGTCAAAACACTAATTATTAACTAACAAAATAGCATTTTAAGATTTTTGATTTACTTTCTGTATAAGTAAATATCCATCATTAAAATTGGAACAGGTACATTTTGTCTACCTTTTGCGGATCCTCTTTGCGAAACCGGAAATTAATCTCACGGATGTCCTTGCTGAACCGCCGGTTTCGCATTCGACAGATTGTCAGCCATGTTTATACTGGTTCAGAAATTACCCCCACATGGCCGAAATATTGTTGACAGGGACTTAAAGCATTAAAACAACAAATCAACTGCTGCTTTGTAAAATACTTCTTCGAGACCCTTATAAATTATTTGGTTTGATGAGATAGGACTGAACACATAGGTTTAGATAAACAAAAAATCTCAGCATAAAATTGTAAATGTTTTCTTACCCATAGTTTTTAGCATATGTTTTGGGTGCTCAAAAGAACCGTCTCATTGAGACGGTTCCTTTGAGTACCCACAACGTATGTTTTGGTTGAGAAATAAGAAAATTATTTTTCTGGTATGCACTCTTAACTAAAGGCCTGTGAACACATAGCATGCTGAACATAAATGAAAAAAGCTTCCATTGAGTACATGAGTAAAAGTTTCAGGATTGTTCCTGAATTCAGGATTTTGAGGCTGACTTTCCATAGAAAAATGCTGAATTGAGCAGGTTATGATAGCCTCTCAGCTGGTTTCTTTTCAGAAAATCTAAAGACAATTGACCATTTAATAGCGGGTCTGGATGGGGGGTCTGGTATTCACTATTCATTAAAAATTTAGTCCATTATTCATCTCATTTAAATTTTAGGTTATTCATTAAAATAAGACCAATTATTCATTAAAAGTAAGAAAGGTGACATTAATTAAAAGCTTTATAGTTATTTTGGGGGAGTTCCAAACTGACTTTTGTGAAAAGCTCACAGAATTTTATCAAATCTCCCTTAAAATTATCTCACAGGTATATGGTATGTATGTACACTGCACATGTGGTGTTGCTAGAAATTTTGTGACAGAGTGTTTGTTTAAAGTATAAGCCTTTTTTTAACCCTTAAAGCGCCAATCGCGACTGCAGCAGACAACAAATTTTGTGACATCATTCCTAATTTTTGAAAAAAATAAGGCATGATATTTCGTGAGAATTGTCAGCAGATAATTCTCATGAAATATCATACCTTATTTGTTATTTTTGAAAAAGCAGCAAAATTTGAAATTGTCGTCCGCTGCAAAATGTAGGTGGCACTTTAAGGGTTCAATCAATACCCTATCAAATGATTGGGAAAATATAGAGCTAGAAAATGGTAGATAGAAATCGTCACAAAAACCACGCTATTCCCCACCCTGATTTTATGCAATTTAATGTTTTAGCAGTGTTTTCAGTACGAAGGTAAAATATGCAAGAAT